>CM046880.1:559315039-560515039 GCA_025667525.1 Glebionis coronaria | reverse complement strand
TTCAGAGAACTGATCCTGTTTTGCCACAAGGACAACCACAAGTTGTGCATCCTGCACCAGCACAAGGTGCTCAAGTCGTGAATGATGTAGCTACCTCTACACCAACACCTTCTCATACTCTATCTGCTGTAAACTCCCAGTTCTCAAAGGTGACAATTATGAGACTTGGGCTATGCAGATGCAACATTACTTGAATCACACAGACCATACTGTGTGGCAAGTTATCAAGAATGGGAACACACCAAAGAAGTTACACTGGTTGCTAGATGGTACATGCTATGATCTACCTATTGTGACTGCTGAGCAGACATTCTACCAAGCTTTCATCATTATAAAGATGCCAAAGCTATGTGGGATGCTATAAAACTTAGATTTGGAGGCAATGATAAATCTAAGAAAATCAAGAAGATTGTTCTTAAGCAAGAATTTGATAACTTCTCAATTACCAATATGGAGGGAATACATGGTGGATATGGAAGGTTCAGCAAGCTGCTTATTCAGCTAGCAGTTTATAGACAAGTAATTCCTAATGAAGAAGCTAATATAAAATTCTTAAGAAGTGTTCCACCAGAGTGGAAAGTAATGGCTATGCACTTCATCACAAGAGATGATTTGGAAACAATTCCATTTGATCATCTCTACAACAATCTTAGAGCATATGAGATGGATGTGAAAGGCATTGAAGTAAAGACAGCAACTGCTTCAAAGTCTAATTTGGCTTTTGTGTCAGATGGGAACAGCGGTACTTACTTTCAAAATACCGCTAGTAGATCTAGCAGCGGTACTTACTTCACAAATACTCCTGGAGTGTTGGGAATAAATCTATGCTTATTTGTTACCCCTGCTAGTTGATTATTTGTACCCCTGCTAGAGTAAGTTCCCCTGCTAAATAACAAAGGCAGGGGGATTGGTTCCCCTGCTGAAGTCAAAGGCCCTGCTGCCAAAGATAAACATGGAATAGATTTTTACGCTTTTCAGTTATTATTCCTTAATACTTTCCAAGTTTGTTAGTAGTGATCTTGTACGTGAGTCCTTGTGGCTATAAAAGGACTCACTAGGTTAGCATGCAAAGAGAGTCTTTCTCATTTGTCTTTCATTGTCATACTTTAAGGTTTTGTAAACCCTAATACCATTTTAGGGTATTCGTATATCTTTGATATATTAAAGTTCAACGTTTCAATCATATTGTTCTTGTGCTAAACATTATATTCCGCATCTTGTTTAGTTACTTTGCTTTGCAAAGTTTCTCTAGTGTTAGATTGAATTCTTTCTTTCTATCACAACCCTTAAACAAGCTATTAAGGTTTAAGATCTGACTTTGGGATCAACAAGTGGTATCAGAGCGGGTGGCTCTCGATATCTAGGAGAATCAAGATGTTTAATTTTGTTGATGTGAAGATCTAGGGTTTATGTTAAAACCCTAGGTAATTAAGTTTTGTTGATGGGGACGTAATGTTGTTGCTGCTGTTTACTATGTTCGTGTTTCCTTTTATTAGTAAGCGAAAATCGATTGGAGAGTGTTTTACTCATCTCATTATTTTCTACTGACAGAAGGGACAAAGAACATTGATTGGCGTCTTCTTCACTGGCCGAATTGTTCTTTGTGTTCATTAAGGAATCAGTGACTTGATAAATGTAATACGGTCCCACAGTGGAAACGTGTTATCTCTTGATGCATTGGTTTTACAAATTGATTCGTGGGCCAGTTATAATCAAAGGATCTGAACTTTTGGTTTTATTGAATTGAATGTGACGTGAAAGGCGCTTGTGATGATGGGACATATGAAGCACAGATTTATTGTTCACGTGTAGGATAGGATACGAATTAAAGTACTATGATGCACAATCAGTGTATTAATTTGCTGGTGTCCTACGCATCACGTGACAACAGGACAAAAGAAAGAGTGGTACACAGTAGGTATATTTTTAATTGTTTTTGTTTTTGTTATTTATATTGTTATAAAATTCATTCCCACTTTGAGTGGGTTTGGCACAATTAATAACAAAAGCAGGGCATTAAAAGTTCCCCCTGTTGTTGAAAAAGTTTCCCCTACTTTCATTAAAAGAAGCCCCTGCTACGATCCCCCTGCTTTCAACAGTTCCCCCTGCTTTCATTAATAGATTCCTACTGTTTTAGAAAGTTCCCCCTGCTGTCAGATATGAGTTTTGGGACAGCAAGGTTTTGGAGATTGGTATATTCACAGCAACTGGTTTAAAGGTATAAAGGCTTGATTTAATTTTATTGATTACGAAGAAAAGTTTTTATCATTTATTTGAGGACGAATTAGATTTTTGCGGGTATGTGTTTTATTCTTAAGCACCTAGTGACAAAGTGATACAAGATCTAGGAATATGTGATTTTTCTTATGGTACTCTATGCACATATTTTCTATCACTTGAAGGAGTTACATTATCGTGCTCAGTGTCTCATTTTCATGAAAAATGAGGATTTAGTATACAAAGCCTCTTTGTCACATGGTTGGTACAAGATATAGAATGCAGGTTCGGGTTATTCTTCTTCATCATCAAGTAAGTTATAATTCATGTTCTTCATATGTAATCATTACATAAAGCCTACAGAATTGAAGATTCATAAATGATTAGCACAATTTAAGGGGAAGCTATATTGTTAAAAAGTGCTAGTCATTCACATACAACAATGAGGTGAAGGTTTTTGCTGCTGCTTATTGATATTACTACAACTAGTGTGAGTATCTACTGCTCAAAATCATTTTTTATTAGGAACACTATCCCCTATGTGCTTCATGGAGGGTATTTTGAAAAGTAGAATACTTGGGTTTGATGTATGATATTGGTTAGTAGTAGATGAAAATCAAGGTTGTTCACATAGAAGACCCCTATTTGATCATGTCAAAAAGGGGAAGTTGTCTACAAAGAATGTTCAGCCTGTTGATCCTTGATGATGTATGCTTAATAGGAAGTGTTTTGACATCATCAACTAGGGGAAGATTGTTGGGTCAAAAGTTGATGAGTCAAATCACCATGGAAACTAGAAGGACCAAATATGTCATTAGGAAAGAGTTCAAGCTGGTGGAGGAAATACAAGAGAGTTACCCCTGCTAGTACAAGATCCCACTGCTTGAAGATTCCCCTGCTGGAGTTCCCACTGCTGGAGTTCCCCCTGCCATATATGATAAGAAGGAAAGATTTGGTCAAATATAGGATAGGAATGAATATTTCTGTTTTGATTTAGTCATTATTATCTTATTTAGTTTCCATGTAAATCTGGTTTCCTTATGTTATAAAAGGAACCACCAGACCGTAGGTTTAATAATACAACTTTCATATTCACAATGTAACCTACTGTAATCATTGATCTCTAGGTGTGGGATTCAATGTACACACACCTAGAGTGGTTTGTGTTAATCAATGATACAAACCCATTGGGAAAATTTCATCTTTGTCAAACATCTTATTCATGATCATTGTTCTTATTTCGCTAGGTTATCATATGAATGAGAAACTTTGTCTAAATCAAGAACAAAATCCTCATAGCAAACATGTCTTCAGACACATCCTCAAACAGCAACAACCACAATAACCTCAAGTTACCCATGTTGGATCCTGAACACTTTGAATTATGGGAATTCAGAATCTAACAATACCTGAAAATGGAACACTATGTTCTTTGGGAGATCATAGAGTTTGGTGATCAATTCACCAAAACAATGGCGGTTGAAGATGGCAAGGAAGAAGAAAAAGGTGAAAGTTCCAAAGGTAAGGACAAGAAGAAATCTGTTGCTCTGTGTGATAAGGAAATACTGGCTAGAAGGCATGATGTCAGGGCTCACAGCTCATTGCTGTTGGCTCTACCTGATAGACATCAACTCATATTCAGAAAATACAAAACAGCTAAGGATCTATGGGAAGCCATAGGCACAACCTTTGGAGAAAATGAAGCCACAAATAAGAAGAAGAAGAATCAAATGCTGGATGATTTTGCTTCTTTCAAAGCAATTGGTGATGAATCAATTGGAGCTATTTACAATAGGCTTCAAGATATGGTGGCCCAGTTGGAATTCTTTGATATTGAGGTATCAAAAGAGCAGGTGAATACCAGGTTTCTTAACAGCCTCCAGAAAGAATGGTTTGTCTATAAGGCAATTTGGCAGAATAAGGATGACTTGGACGACAAGAACATTGATGACATATACAATAACTTAAAAGTTTTTGAACCTGTTGTCAATGAGATGAAGTCAAAAGGAACGATTCCCACCAACTCAAGTGGATCCACTGATTCCCCTGCTAACATGGCATTCATATCACAAAGCAGTGGAATCTCCAAGAACAGTGGAATTGAAGTAGCCCCTGCTACTTATTCCCCTGCTACCAGGTCTGGACCATCCTATGATGAAGAAAGACCAGCTACATTCAGCCTTGATACTGCTTATGCTTTTATAGCATCTCAAGGTCCACAAGGATCTACTGTGTTACATGAAAATCTAAGTCAAATCAGTAAGCAAGGGCTAGAAGAGATGGATATCAAGTGGAATATGGCTCTGCTCAGCATGAGAGCCAATAGGTTCTACAAGAAGTATGGGAAGAAGATCTCAATTAATCCCTCTGATGTGGCTGGGTTTGATAAAACAAAAGTTGAATGCTACAATTGTGGCAAGAAGGGTCATTTTGCAAAGGAATGTAGAGGACCTAAGACTGGAAACAACTACAGAAAGTAAACAAGAGATGATGATTCTGGTGCTAAAGCCATGGTAGCCATGCAGAGGATAGAGGGAGCAAGTGGATGGGACTGGAGTGCTATGACAGAGAATGTGGAAAGAAATCAAGCTTTGATTGCTGAGGAAAAAGAAGAAGACTTTGCACTTATGGCCATGTCAAGTTACAGCTCTGACAATGAGGTATATGATGATTCATACTATACTAAAGCTTGTAGGAAAAATACTAAGTCTTTGAATGATCAAATCAGAAAGGTAAAAGCTGACTATATCAATTGTGATAATGATCTTGATAATTATAAACGTGCTTTAGAACAGTTAGAGTCCACCATAAGAGAGTTTAAGCAAAGAGAAAGTGATTATAGGGATCACATTGTGATTCTAGAAAGAGATGCCAAGGAGAATAACCAATCTATAAAGGAATTGACTGCTGAACTTGAAATTTTTAAAACTAACAAAAAGATAGATGAGGAAACTGTTGAAAAATTTGGAAAAGCTTCAAAAGATTTAACCAAAACAGTTGAAATTAGTCAATCTCCTAGGGACAAAACAGGGTTTGGGATTAAAAATATGCATGCTACCATACCACCACCCCCTGCCAACATCCATGCTCCTTTTCCTAGAAAAGACCTGTCCTTGACTGGTCTCCCTTGTTTTCAAAAATAGGATGACATTGAGTTTGACTTGAGTGCTTATATACCTAATAATCTTGATATAGAAGAGTCTCTAGTAAAAACTAGTGTTATTAGGGATTTTGAAAAGGAACAGGTTGCTTTAAAACAATGGAAAATTGATAACCCTGTTCTATTTTCAAGAGAAGGAATTTTTGGCAGTGATTCTAGTTCTAAGAGTAGCTCTCCCAAATCTAAGACCAGATCACAGTCCCCTAAGTCCACCATTAAATATGCTGGTATGTACAGGAATGTCAGAGGTAATCAAAGAAATTGGAATGACCAAAAGTCTCATCAATTAGGAGAAGACTTTGTGATTAATACCAAGCCCTGCTTCACATGTGGCAGCTTTGAGCACACTTATCAAGAGTGTAAGGCACCAATGGAGATGGTGGCTGCAAATCCCTTAAAGGATATGCAACCTAAAACCATTCTTCTAAATGCAGGGGCAAAATCTTTTTCCCCTGCCAAGTATGTTGCCCCTACCTTGAGAAACAGGGTGACTGATAAATATGTTGTTCCTGTACTTAGGAAGGAGAATGATGTTCACACAAAGCCCAGCACTTCTGTGACCACCCCAACACCTTATAATGCATATATATCTGGCTCTAGACCTTACCAACACATGAATAGAGGCCAAAACAAAAGATGGGTTCCCTCTACTAAGCATAGGGATTCCCCTGCTAAAACTGAGGTATCCCCTGCTAACAAAGTTTTGCCTTCTAGGAGCATGGGAAGATGGGGAAAAGCTGTGAAAGCCTCAGCTCGTTGGGTTTGGGTACCCAAAAGGGGTACTCAATCTAATGGTGTATCACTAGTTTTTGATAAGCTATCCTATATTGATACACGAGGTAGATCCAAGTTTGTAATGGCTTGGTTCCCCAAGAAAAACTGATTTGTCTTTCTTTTTGCAGGTGACAAAGAAGACAAGGGATGATAAAGCATATTGGGATAGTGGATGCTCAAGAAGTATGACTGGACAAAAATCTTACTTGTCTAATTTTGTGCCCCTGCATGACAATGATGGTGTTTCTTTTGGAGATGGGCATGGAACTATGACAGGAAAAGGAACTATTGTCACCAATGGGATGACCTTTGACAATGTCTACTTGGTGAAAGAACTCAAGTACAATCTCTTCAGTGTGTCACAGATGATTGATAACAAGAATTTTGTCTTGTTTACTGACACTGAATGCTTGGTGTTAGGAAAAGAGTTTGTCTTACCACCAGACACTCCTATTGTACTCAGAACACCAAGACAGAAGAATATGTACACAATTGACCTTAAGGACATATCTCTCCAAGACAATGAAACATGTTTCATTGCCAAAGCCTCAGTAGATGAGTGTAAGAAATGGCATAGAAGACTTGGTCATCTTAATTTCAAGAACATGAACAAACTAGTAAAGTATAATCTGGTTCATGGCATTCCTTCCAAGTCTTTTGTCAATGAACATACTTGTACTGCCTGTCTGAAAGGGAAGCAACACAGAGCATCTTACAAATCAAAAACAAGTATGTCTACCACCAAGCCATTAGAACTACTACACATGGATCTCTTTGGTCCTACTTCTGTGGCAAGCATAATGAAGAAATGGTACTGCCTAGTGATTACTAATGATTTTTCAAGGTTCACATGGACATTCTTTCTATTTCAGAAGAGTGACAACTGATGTACTCATTGGGTTCATCAATCAGATTGAATTATCAAAAAGCATGAAGGTAGTCACCATGAGATCAGACAATGGTGGTGAGTTCAGAAATCAGAAACTAGACTCTTTCTGCATAAACAAAGGAATAAAGAGGGAATTCAGCATTGCAAGAACACCTCAACAGAATGGAGTGGCAAAAAGAAGGAATAGGACACTCATTGAAGCTGCAAGAACTATGCTGTCTGATTCTAAACTTCCAGTTATCTTTTGGGCTGAAGCTGTATCCACTGCTTGTTATATACAAAACAGGGCCTTGGTGGTTAAGGCACACAACAAGACCCCTTATCATCTGTTTAATGGAAGACCTCCTTTAATTGACTTTTTTAGACCTTTTGGATGTCATGTGATCATCTTGAACACTATTGACAATCTGGGTAAATTTAGTGAAAAGGGTGATGATGGATACTTTGTGGGTTATTCATTAAACAGCAAGGGATACAGGGTCTTCAACAAAAAGACAAGCAAAATCACAGAAAATCTTCATGTGAACTTTCTTGAAGACAAACCTAAAGATTTTCAAACAGGTCCTGACTGGTTCTTTGATATAGAAGTACTTTCAAAATCTATGAATTATGTACCTGTTGATTTGCAGAACACTAACATTTCAGGTACTCAAGAACCAACTGGTGCAGAGAAGTCACCCCTGAGGTACATGAATGTACCCTCATTATTTCCTATTGAAGCTGATGATCAAGAAGATAATTCTTCTCTAGGAAAAGAACAGCCAATCTCATCCCCTGCTATGTCACCTCCTGAAAGCAACGGAATGGCTGAATACAGTGGAATCCAGGATTCCCTTGCTAAACCAATTGATTCCCTTTCCACAAAGGATCCGGTTGCTAATGATGCAGAACTAGAATCCCCACTCATTTCATCATCTACACCCATAGCTGATGGCCCTATTATATCCAGCAGTGGAAGCAGAATAATTAAGAGTGGAGGTCCAAGTTATTCAGAGCTTCATTCTGCTCACCAGCACCCATCTCTAGGTCATGCTGTATCATTTGGAAGTTCCTTTGAGGACTTCTTTCCTAATCAAAATAGCCCTATCAATTCTGATTTGGAAGAAGATGAAACAGAAGTAATCATGCAGCCTACCTATAGAATCAATAAGGATCACCCTATCTCTCAAATCATTGGTAATCCTGAAGCCCCTAGACATACAAGGTATACAGCAAAGGAGCACAGCTTCATTGCTAACATCACCATGAAGTTCAATCATGACAACATGCAATGTTGTCTGTTTACTGCATTTTTGTCACAAGAAGAGCCAAAGAAGATTTTTCAGGCTTTAAATGACCCAAGCTGGGTTGAAGCCATGCAAGAGGAGCTCTTACAATTTGACATACAAGAGGTTTGGATTCTAGTAGATTGTCCCAAATGGGCAAGGCCTATTGGGACAAAGTGGGTACTCAGGAACAAAAAGGATGAAAGGGGAATAGTTGTCAGGAACAAAGCAAGACTAGTGGCACAAGGGTATACCTAGGAACAAGGAATTGATTATGAAGAGGTATTTGCTCCAGTAGCCAGGATTGAATCCATTAGATTATTCCTTACCTATGCTTCATTCATGGACTTCACTATTTTTCAAATGGATGTGAAAAGTGCCTTCCTATATGGAACCATTGATGAAGAAGTCTATGTTATGCAACCTCCAGGGTTTGAAGACCCAGAACATCTAGACAAAGTATACAAGGTGAAAAAGGCTATGTATGGACTTCACCAAGCTCCTAGAGCCTGGTATGGTACTCTCTCTAAATATCTCTTAGACAATGGATTCAGCAGGGGGAAGATTGATCAGACCCTATTTACCAAGAAACAAAAGGGTGACCTTTTGCTAGTACAAGTCTATGTTGATGACATCATTTTTGGATCCACTAACTCTATGCTAAGCAAAGAGTTTGCCAAACTGATGCAGGATAAATTCCAAATGAGTGCCATGGGAGAACTAAACTTCTTTTTGGGGTTGCAAGTTCAGCAGCGGAAAGATGGGATATTTATCTCACAAGACAAATATGTGGCTGAGATTGTGAAGAAGTTTTGTATGTCTGATGGAAAGAAGGTGTCCACTCCAATGGACAAGGATCATACATTGGGTAAAGATGGTCCTAGGAAGCCTATAGATGTCAGGAACTACAGGTCAATGATTGGGTCTCTTATGTATCTCACTGCTTCAAGACCTGACATCATGTTTGCAGGCTGCTTATGTGCAAGATACCAGGTGTCACCAACAGAGTGTCACTTATTTGTTGTTAAAAGAATTTTTAGGTATCTGAAGTGTCATCCCACCTTAGGACTTTGGTATCCAAAGGAGTCACCATTTGAGTTGATAGCTTATTCAGATAGTGATTATGCTGGTGACAACAATGATAGGAAGTCTACAACAGGGGGATGCCAATTTTTGGGAAGCAGACTTATATCTTGGCAATGTAAGAAGTAGACCATTATGGCAACATCCACAACTGAAGCTGAGTATGTAGCAGCTGCTGCATGCTGTTGTCAAGTACTTTGGGTGCAAAATCAACTGCTTGATTATGGGTATAATTTTCTCAAAACCAAGATATTCATTGACAACAACAGCACCATTTGCATTATTAAGAACCCTGTTTTTCATAGCAAGACTAAACACATTGAAATTAGACATCACTTTATCAGAGATTGTTTTTAAAAAGGACTAATTGTCCCTGAGAAAATTGATACATAACTTAATATTTCTGATCTTTTAACAAAAGCTTTTGAAGTAGGGAGGTTTCAGTATCTGGTTGCAGGTATTGGAATGGTTACCCCTTAAAAACTAATGTCTATTTTGTCATGTATGATCAGGGTTGCTTCACTGCTGTTGTTGTATAACTGTTAGTCCATTTTTCCATCACTTTTTATTCCACTGCTTTTTAACACAGATTCCCCTGCTGGGGGTTCATTCCCCTGCTAAGAGAATTTTTCTCTTAAGCTAGGTTTGTTCTTTTTACAAAAGTGGTTATATGTGGTTTTAGACTAACAATGCAGAGGTTCATATGGTGCATACTATATTCATTGGTGAATCAGGTATATACTCGCTGTTTCAGGGGAGGTTAGGTCACACCTTTAGGACTCAGGGTATCCTTAGGATACTCATATATGATCTTAGATCATATCCACTGGTGAGTGAGGGTTCAGGGTAATGAGGACTTGCTGCAAAGCTTGTCAGAACTCTGAAACCTTGAGGCACTGTAATGAGTGCTTACACTTCTCTATTAAAACAGCTTGCTGTTCAAATACAGATGTGTGGCACATATAGCCAAGACTGACTGACCATAGGTAAGGGACAAGGTAGGGATGGTGACTGGGGTATGCATGTTTTCTTGGGTTAACCTGGTGTAGGATGACTTATGTATTGACTTTTTGTACTGAGACTGTTGCTGAATAGAGGACTCTTGAGTTTCTATGTATCTATCTTGTGTATACAAGTGTATGCATTAGAGCAGAGCTAGTTAGCATTGGTCTCTCCATGACTAGTCCAATACCCCTAGGAAAGTTTCCCCTGCTTTCATCTTTTCATTCCCCTGCTATCATAACATTCCCCTGTTTGACCATTGACCGACAATACCGTTATCCTGTTCATAGCCGTTGGGCCTGCTTGCACAAATTTTGGTTAGGGAATATTTTATTGTTTTTAAAAGATATTTTAGGCGCTTTCTTTGCTGATTGGTAATCTTTTCTTTATTATTTCAAATAAATTACTTTTTTATCAAGATTTATCTTTGATATTTTTGCAATTTGAAAATTTTGGTCCAATCACAGCTCTTCAATTCGCCTATAAAAACTTAATTCCCTTCACCAGCAGGTCCATCTCTCTCTCTCGACTTAATCCCACCTACCTATCCCCTTTATAAACCTTCATACTATTTTCAAACTTTATCATGACTCTCAAAAATGCTGCCAATCATAACCAAATCGCTTTGTTACATGGTGAACCAACAGAGTTTGCTGATGCTGTGGCCTTTCTAAAGTCATCATACTTTAGAGTGGCCCTTCTCATCAATCCTCGAATCTATACCTCACACATTTAGCAGTTCTGGTCTAAAGCCATGACCAAAACAGTGAATGGAGAGGTTACAATTCAAAGCACTATTGATGGTCATCCCAAGGTGATTACACTTGCCTCCATCAAGGAGAATCTTCTCCTTGATGATGAGGATGGGATAACCAACTTTTCTGAGGCTGAAATGTTTGCAGGTCTTGTTAAATTGGGGTACAAACTTTCTAAAAACCAAAAATGTAAATTTGCTAAAGGCCAGTTTGCCCCTCATTGGAAATATTTGATTCATACAATTTTGCAATGTTTGTCACCAAAAACCACTGCTTTTAATGAGTTTGGTAGTGAGATGGCTTATGCCCTGATCTGCTTTGCAACAGGGAAGAAGTATTGTTTTTCTCAAATGATTTTTAAAGGAATGGTTAAAAATGTTTCAAGCAACTCAAAGTTTTGTATGTACCCAAGGTTTATAGAACTTCTGCTGAATATGAGTGATCATGGTCCAATTAAACACAAAAACTATTTTTCAGCAACCAAACATACCACCAAACTATTCACCACACTTCTTGCACCATCACCCCAGTTTTCTGGCAGGTCCATTCCTCTCACTTCTATTATAATGAACCAAATCAGACAGGAAGAAGCCAAGAATCAAACAGCTAAACACCAACCTTCTGATTCCCCTGCCAAGAACCTACACCCTGCCAGTATTTTACCCCCTACTGATCCACAACATGAAAGGCGATCTAAATCCAGGTTTGCCATGTCTTGCCTGGTGAATCTTCACAAGCAGCTGAGAGGAGAGTCTCCAAGGGTTTGGAGCAACCTGAGGGTTTGGCTGCCACTACTGTCTCATCCTCAAGGGGTGAGCAGGATAGTGACACCATCAGTAAGTCCTCTCCTTCACTCCATGATATCCAAAAAGGGGAGAAATCCCCTTCTAGGATTGAGAGCAGCATGAAACCTTTGACTAATTTAGAATTGACAAAAATGTGTATGAGTCTGAAAAGGCAAAATGCACAACTGGTACAAGATGTCAAAAAGCAAAGTCTGGTTATCAATAACTTGGAAACCAGACTTGCTACTCTTGAGGGGAGGAGAAAGCCCAGATTGATTTTATCCACAGATTCGGATGCTTCCAAAAGGGAGGAAGTTCCAAATACAGAAGAGTCAACTGAGTACTATTCATATCCTGGTGGTATACATGGGAAGATAGCAAGTGCTGAGAAAGGGATGGAGAAAGGAAGTACTGATAAGGGAAGTGACAAGGGGAGTGCAACCAAAGAAATTGCTCAAACATTGCTCACCATGGGCAATCCAGAAGAAGCCCCTGCTTCAAAAGTTTCCCCTGCTATTGCTGATCCCACTGCTGTAAGTCATTCCCCTGCAAAGAATATTACTCAAACTTTTTTTAGAAAGAACATAAAGCAACCAACTCAAAAGGGTATTACAATCAAAGAACCTGCATCAAAAGTGAAATCAGCACCAGCAATGGATCCAAAAGACAAAGGAAAAGGAATCATGGTGGAACAGCCCAAGAGAAAATACAAGCATCTAACTCCTGAACAGCAAAGGGCTCAAGAAGCAAATGATGCACAAGTAGCTCTCAGGCTACAACAAGAGGAGATGGATATGCAGGACCAAAGAATGCAAAAGATGAGGCCCAAAGATATGCTCAAGCAGATTGAGATTATGCATAGAGAACTAGATGACAGGGTACCTCATGTTGGAGAGTTTCTTGATCAATGGGAGAAGGAGTTAATAAATGCTCCTTTGGAAGACAGGTATGAGTTGACTTGCCTTGTTTACAAATATCAAACTGGGTATCTGGAAAGAAGGGCAAATCAAATTCAGAGAGAGAAGTATTTGACTTCAGAGAAAGGGCAACTTGAACACTACAAAGTTCTGCTTAAGAGACATAGGAAGTGGAAGGATGGTGACTTCAGAGATATGAGTTTTGAAGCCATAAAAAGAGCAGTCAGACCAGTCCTAAGATTGTATGATGTGGAGGATTGGATGACTATCAACACTCCTGAGGAAGCTGAGTATCTTAGGAGACAAAGTGAAATGCTGCAGAAAGCTAGGGAATTCAAGAAAAGAAAAGCTGGAGGAACAACTTTGGAAACTACACAAGCAGGTGCATCATCCCAAGCAGGTGCATCATCACAAGCAGGGGCATTACATCAAGCAGGTGGAAGTTTTCCAGAAATTGAGAAGTCTGTACTTAATGTACAAAGAGCAGCTAAGAGACTCAAGAGAATGGAGAAAGTTGGCACAGTTACTAAGGAGTCTCAACGGCCTTCAAATGATGAAATTGATAAACAGCTAATTCTGCAGGAAAATGATGATATCTCACCCAGTGAACTTGGAAAGAAGTTTGCTATCATAGAATATGTTGTTTATGAACACAAAGGGAGGACCTGGTGGAAGCTTACAAGAGCTGACAATACAGCACAGACATTTCTAAGTCTAGATGTCATGTTTCAAATTTTGGATAGTGAAGACTTAGAAGATCTGTGGAAAATATTGAAGAAAACGTTTGCTACAAAACCTCCTACCATGGATGGTGTGGAAAAGGATTGGGTAATTTGGGAGTGCATGCATAGGATTGTTGGGTCGAAATTATGAGTTGATGCATCAAAAACAACAAAATAAGAAGACAAGGGCTAAAGTATACAAGTTACAAAAGAACAAGCCGTTGGAGTCTTTTTATTACTTTAGCTTTCTTTGTAAGCTATGTTTTCTATTATATAAAGAAAACATAGACCGTAGGTTTTAAATAATTATTCATTCACAATGTAACCTACAACAAGCTTTGATCTCTAGGCATGGGATTCAGTGTATACATGCCTAGAGTTGTTTGTGTTAATCATTAATACAAACACACTTTGGGAGATTTCATCTTGTTAACATCTTGTTCATATTAATGTTCTATTCCGCTATGTTTTATACATATGAACATTGATAATCCTAGATATAATGGTTCTTAACCATTGAGTCGAACGATCATAGGACTCCACAATTGGTATCAGAGCCTAAAGATCGTGATATCTAGGAGATACAAGGTGTAATGTTCGTGTTCGTGTTGCTGTGAAGCCGCTGTCCAAAATTCGCAACAGTTTTAGTGACCGATAGCGACAGTTTGCATGATCTGTGACAGATCTGCGACAGAATTGGTGTCGCTAAAGTTCTGATTTTTAGGGTTTCGTCAATAAACCCTAGATTGGTGATTTGTATGTTAATGTGAAGGCGTTTTATTGCTTGTTTCTATGGTTGGTTCGTTGTATGAAGTTGTGATTTTCGATTTTAGGGTTTCACACCAAAAAAACCTAGATCTGATCTTGAATAAAGAAGTCGTGATATATGAGAAGAAAAAGATGGTCGCTGCTGGTGGTCCTAGAAAGATGGTTGATACAAGCTGAACAAAGACATTCGATCTGTGTCATCTTTGGTAGTTTGCTGGGGAAAGAGAGATTCATTGTTTATGGTGTCAGAAAAAGTTTATTGTTGAACGAATGAAAGGAATATAGCAGCAGAAGAAAAGGAGCTAGTTATCAGGGGTCCCAAAAACGTGTGGTGTTTGAAGAAAGTGACTTCTTGACATCGATCGCTATTGTCTAAGTTTATGGTGGACGTAACTTGCTGACATATGAGTAGCATACATGGATGTGCAGTCAGTGCATGTGGTCCCAGACGGAGGATTCGACTCAAGATGAAGGTACACATGGTCTGGATCGTGTTTAATTGTAGGGTATGGTACTGAATGTCTTCACGTCGTGTCATTGAAGAATTTCTTTGCTTAGAATATGAATATGACGTGAGCTCTAGTATTATGGTCCAAATTGAGTGGGAATGGTTGTAAAGATAAAGGACTTGAGAACAGTGTGTACTGTACTGGGTTTCGTCATATTATGTAAGTACTTCTTGCATCTATTATGATCCTTGAATATTAATTCTGTGTGATATGTGCCTATGTGGGTACAAAGAATATTGGATCTACTGTGGTTGTGATCCTGTATGTTTCGTTCGTATCAAAAAGAAGAAAAGGAGTGCTTCCTGATTTGTAGGGATATGGTATATATCTTTTATTTTATTTTAAAGTATTCTTGTATTGGTATGGAAACAAGTCAAGGGCCAGGGGATATATGTTGTTTACACGCAAAGAATATCAAATGTGTAGGCAGCAAATAAATCATATATTGAAAGAAGATACAGTTTGGCTGATTTTTAGGATGGAAAAAACATATGGTCTCAATATACTATTGTAAACAGAAGCAAAAGTATGTTTGTTGCAATATTCACGTGGGATACAATGTACACATTGTATTTAAGCCGTTGACAATATTGTTCGTAGACGCTGATAGAAAGTTTTGGAGATTTTTGGTTTGGAGTTCGGTTTATTCACAGCAACTAGTTCTTAAAAGGTATAAAGGCTCATTTTATTTCAATTGATTACGAAGAAACGTTTTTATTATTTGTTTGAAGACGAAGTAGATTTTCACGAGTTTTTGTTCTATCATATCTTAAAGTCGAGAACTCCCAGTCATTGACTTTTAAGGTAACTTGTTCGTGCTTTTAATGGTTGGTGACGAAGACTTGTCATAACACTTGAAGGAGTTACATTATCGTGCTCAGTGTCTCACAAAGGATGAGAATGTTGACAAGGGATCGAGGTCTACTTATACTTTGTGCCATGAGTATAAGTTCTTTATTACATCTTTAATACAAGACATGGAATGCAAGTTCGGGTTATTCTACTTCATCATCAAGTAAGTCGTAATTAGATTTCTTCATATGTAATCATTACATAAAGCCTACAGAATTTGAAGATTCAAGAATGATTGGCACAATTTAAGGGGAAGCTAAATTGTTGAAGTGTTGGTCATTCAAATATGACATTAAGGTGAAGGTTTTTGTCACTGCTCATTAGTATTATTACAACTAATATAAGTTTTCTATTTCTCAAATTCATTATAATGCATCACCTGTGCTTCATGGAGGGAAATTTGAGAAGTTGAAAACTTGGGTTAGAAGTGTGATATTGGTTAGTAGTGGTCGAAATCAAGGTTGCTTATATACAAGACCCCTATTTGGATCATGTCAAAAAGGGGAAGAAGTCTACACAATGCAATCTGTTGATCCTTGGTGTTATATGATTTACAAAGAATACGAGCTTAAGGGGAAGTGTTTTTGACATCATCAACTAGGGGAAGATTGTTGGGTCGAAATTATGAGTTGATGCATCAAAAACAACAAAATAAGAAGACAAGGGCTAAAGTATACAAGTTACAAAAGAACAAGCCGTTGGAGTCTTTTTATTACTTTAGCTTTCTTTGTAAGCTATGTTTTCTATTATATAAAGAAAACATAGACCGTATGTTTTAAATAATTATTCATTCACAATGTAACCTACAACAAGCTTTGATCTCTAGGCATGGGATTCAATGTATACATGCCTAGAGTTGTTTGTGTTAATCATTAATACAAACACACTTTGGGAGATTTCATCTTGTTAACATCTTGTTCATATTAATGTTCTATTCCGCTATGTTTTATACATATGAACATTGATAATCCTAGATATAATGGTTCTTAACCATTGAGTCGAACGATCATAGGACTCCACAAGGATGTATGAGCATGAGTTATTTGATCCTATATTTGATGTAGTGAATAAAGGAGATTTGTTGTATTGGAAGCTGTCTACCAACTATGGGGTCTATGAGGTAGTGATGGAAGGAGTAAGTGTGTACTTGATCAATCATAGGTATTATCCTTTCTCTTAGGAGACCTTGAAGAAACTAGCATAGGCTAACTTAATTGTAGATGCTAAAACGCCTGTTCCTTATGATCTGGTAAGAATGGTTCATAGTCAGATTTGGCCAGAAAGTTTGTAAGCATCCTCATCAACTAGTATTTATTCAGAAACTTGTCTTTAGGGGAAAGCACAAGTTTAGGGTAGGATTGTTGGGAATAAATCTATGCTTATTTGTTACCCCTGCTAGTTGATTATTTGTATCCCTGCTAGAGTAAGTTCCCCCTGCTAAATAACAAAGGCAGGGGGATTGGTTCCCCTACTGAAGTCAAAGGCCCTGCTGTCAAAGATAAACATGGAATAGATTTTTACGCGTTTCAGTTAGTATTCCTTAATACTTTCCAAGTTTGTTAGTAGTGATCTTGTACGTGAGTCCTTGTGGCTATAAAAGGACTCACTAGGTTAGCATGCAAAGAGAGTCTTTCTCATTTGTCTTTCATTGTCATACTTTAAGGTTTTGTAAACCCTAATACCATTTTAGGGTATTCGTATATCTTTGATATATTAAAGTTCAACGTTTCAATCATATTGTTCTTGTGCTAAACATTATATTCTGCATCTTGTTTAGTTACTTTGCTTTGCAAAGTTTCTCTAGTGTTAGATTGAATTCTTTCTTTCTATCACAACCCTTAAACAAGCTATTAAGGTTTATGATCTGACTTTGGGATCAACATGGAGGACTTACATGCAGTACTTACCGACAAAGTATTGAAAGCAGTCCCATGATCTCTCAAAATCCACATGGAAGGTCTTCACCATTATTTGGTGAGAATGATGCCTTCTTATTCTTTGTTGGACAAGACAACAAGCCAAGATTAACTCTCAATGACTTGTTCCAAATGGATGATGCTGATGTTGAAGAATTGGATCTTAAATGGCAAGCTGCTATGGTGACAGTAAGATCTAATAGGTTTTTCAAGAAGACTGGAAGAAAAATGACTGTTGATCCTAATGAGCCATTAAGATATGACAAGTCTAAAGTTGAATGCTATAACTATGGAAGGAATGGACACTTTGCAAGAGAATGAAATAGAGATAAAGCTGAGACAAGCAATCTGAAGTCCAAGAACAGCTATAGGACCAGTCTAAGAATAACTGATAGCTTTCCAAGAGGAAACAGAAAGAAGTCCTAAAGGAACCAAAGCATTGGTTACCGTAGATGGAGTGGTGAATTAGGCAGAAGAAGAAGAAGAAGAAGAGCTTGGATTAATGGCTCTCTCACATGAAGATACTGAGGTACACCCTTGTTCTAAAGATTGTATTCTTAAATTTAATAGTCTAAAAGTAGAACTAGAGGAACAATATCAAAAGGTTAACACATGCACTGTAGAAGTAGAGGCTTTCAAACAAGGTGTTGTTAAACTAGAAGATAATATAGTTTTGTACAAAAAGGCTCAACAAAACTATGAAGAGAAAATAAGGATTTTGACTCTTCAAATGAGGGAAAAAGATGTGGAAATAAAAGCTTTTGAAAGACAACTTTTGAAAATAAATTCAGAAAAGCTTTAAAAACCCATCTTTGTAAAGAAAGGGAAGTGATTAGTCATTGGCAACAATCCTCTAAGGGATTGGGAAAATTGATTAATTCACAAATGGGGTATTATGATAAAACAGGCCTAGGATATATTAAGGTTTAACCTGGGATAACCTTAAATAACAAGGAATTATCAAAAGGGATTTTTGATAGTTTTAGTGAGGTAAATGATACACCTGAAAATGATAGATATGCTGAAGGAATGAAGGCAGTTCCTCCACCAGTATCAGGAATTTTCATGCCCTCTTGTGATGATAATTGTATAGAGTTAGAAGAACCTAATATTAATAATGTCTTTAACTCTAGTACTGTGTCTCAAGAAAATACTGATGTGACCAAGAATATTGTTTATCCACCTTCATTGAACAACTTTGTTTCTGAGGAATCTAAGACTAGTTCTGCTCATAGGCAGGTAAAAACTCATAGCAAGATATTGGAAAACAATGAACAACATACTAAAACCAAAAGGGGTGGGCTAGGTTTTGAAAAGGTAAAGTCAAAACAAACTTTTGGGTCTTCTTTAAGAAGAAAAGGATAACAATGTTATGTTTGTGGTAGTTTAAGTCATTTTATCAAAGACTGTACATTACATGAAGATAAAATTGTGAAACAGAAGGCTACACAAAGGGTCATGAAAAACAGTAATGGGAAAATGCACAGGGTTATAGGAAACAGAAACTTAAAGATGACAAACCTAAGTTTGATCACAAAAGGGTAGTCAAACAGGTTAAAAATAATCCTACCAAAAGTTTTGTTCCTAGGGCAGTACTTATGAAGCAGGGACTTGTATCCTTAAAGTCTGGTAAACCAAGTACCGGCAAGCCTAAATCTACAAGTACTGCTAGACCAAACTCAAGTATTGTTGGTTTAAAGTCTGTAAAACCAATGTTCTCTAAGACTTCTAATAAAGTTTTTGAAAAAGTTAAAACACCTAGAAGTAAGGACAAGAATAAACCAGTACAAATGTGGGTTCCTAAAAGAGATATACCATGTGTTAAAGCAAGTACCGCTAAAGCAGTACTTAAGTCAAATAAGTCAAAGCACATAGAGTCACCCTATGAATTTGACTACATAAATGAAACCATGAAGTATAAGAGTAAGAGTAGCATCACTATAATTGCTTCAGTACAAACTCTTAAATGTGTAGGTCCCACAAGATCCGAGCCAAATGTGGCTTGGGTCCTTGTTAAAAACTAATGAGTTTTATTTGTGTGCAGGGGCATCTCATTGATGAATTAAAAGATAAAGGAATTGTAGATAGTGGATGCTCAAGACACATGACAGGGAACAAAGATTTTCTTGCTAAATTTGAAGAATTCAGAGGAGGTCCAGTAGCCTTTGGGGGTAGCAAAGGTAGAATAACTGGCAAAGGGAAAATCAACACAAGAAAGTTGGAATTTGAAGATGTCTTCTTGTAAAAGAACTGAATAAGTTCAATATCTTTTCTGTATCACAAATGTGTGATAAGAAGAACAAGGTGCTATTCACAGACAAAGACTGCTTGGTGTTGTCCAAAGACTTTGAGATGCCCAAGGAATCTCAAATACTGCTTAAAGTACCCAGGCAAGAAAATATGTACACCTTTAATCTTCATACTATTACTCCAACAGGTGGTATTACATGTTTGCTAGGTAAGGCTTCTTTAGATGAGTCAAACTTATGGCATAGAAGGTTAGGTCATGTGAACTTCAAGAATCATAATAGATTGGTAAAAAGGAATTTGTTTAGAGGTTTACCTAACAAATCTTTTCAAAATGATTTCACATGTGTTGCTTGTCAAAAAGGAAAACAACATAGAGCCTCTTGTAAGACCAAGACTGTAAACACTGTGACAAAACCTTTGCATCTCTTGCATATGGATTTATTTGGTCCAGTTTCTATCAGAAGCATTAGCCATAAGACCTTTTGTCTAGTCATAACTGATGATTATAGTAGATTCAGTTGGGTTTTCTTTTTAGCCCTTAAGAGTGAAACAAGTGAATTACTAAAGGATTTTATCACTTTAGTTGAAAAGCAGTTCACTAAACATGTTTTAATCATTAGGACTGATAATGGAATAGAATTTAAGAATGCTGATTTTGATGAATTCTGTAGGTCTAAAGGAATTAAGAGGCAATTTAGTAATCCTAGAACTCCACAACAGAATGGAGTAGCTGAAAGGAAGAATAGGACATTAATTGAGGCTGCTAGAACTATGTTGGCTGATTCACTTTTGCCAAATACCTTTTGGGCAGAAGCAATCAATACAACATGTTATGTGTTAAATAGATTCCTAGTAACTATTCCTCAAAACAAAACACCTTGTGAACTTTTGACTAATGTAAAGCCTAACATAAGTCATTTAAAACCTTTTGGGTGTCATGTGTCCATACTAAATACTCTTGATTATTTGGGAAAGTTTGATGGAAAGTCTAATCCAGGATATCTTGTAGGATATTCATTGCAAAGTAAAGCATATAGGGTTTACAATTTGGCAACTAAGAAAGTTGAAGAAAATGTTCATGTCAATTTCTTAGAAAATAAACCCAATGTTCCAGGAATAGGTTATGCTTAGATGTTTGATTTAGATTATCTAACTAACTCCATGGATTACTACTCTTTGCAAAAAGATTGTCAAACTAACAATGCAGGTGAGGAGTCAAGTGCAACTAATACAGGTAATCAAGAAGATGTTTCTTCATCAGATGAAGATGTTCATATCTATGTGCCAAACATGCCTACTGTTTCTCCCAAGTCTGCAACTCCCAAGAAGCAAACCATGTCATCAGATGATGATCAAGCCTCCCAGGAGCTTCAGAGGCTTCAAGATCAAGAAAAAAATGCTACATCTACCAATAAGCATTCAGTAGAAGAGTCTTTTGAGTCACAACACTCAGCAGTACATACTATACCTAGCGGTACTTCATCTACAAGTACTGCTAAGTCAAAATCTGCTAAATTTGTTGACTCACTAGAAGAGATTTTGCAAGCATTGGACGATGAAGACTTATATGCCAGTCCAGCTGAAGGAATCTTCTCCAAAGCTTCCTATGATAAGCAAGGTGTAATAACTGATTTCAACAATTTGGAAACAAAAATTCCAGTCAGTTCTATTCCCCCTCATAAAGTCAACAACAACCATCCTACTACACAGATTATTGGTGATCCAAAATCTGCTGTACAAACCAGAAGACAACTGCAAACCAATACTAAAACTCATGCACTAGTGAGTTATGTTAAACAACAGCAGAGAACAAATCATAAAGATACTTAGCATTCTTTGTTTGCCTGTTTCTTATCTCAAGTAAAGCCCAAAAATATCTCTTAGGCTCTTGATGAAGAAAGTTGGGTGGATGCCATGCAAGAAGAATTAATACAATTTGAGCTACAAAAGGTTTGGATTCTTGTGGATCTTCCCTTAGGTAAAAGAGTAATTGGTACAAGATGGGTCTTCAGGAACAAGAAGGATGGAAGAGGGGTTGTTGTGAGGAACAAGGCAAGACTTGTTGCTCAAGGCTATAGACAGGAAGAAGGGATAGACTATGATGAGGTTTTTGCACCAGTGGCAATGATAGAAGCCATTAGGTTATTTTTGGCCTTTGCATCATATATGGGATTTATAGTCTATCAAATGGATGTGAAAAGTGCATTTTTATATGGTACTATTTCAGAGGAGGTATATGTCTGACAACCTCTAGGTTTTGTAGATCCTAAATTCCCCAATAGAGTCTACAAAGTTATCAAAACACTTTATGGTCTGCATCAAGCTCCAAGAGCCTGGTATGTAACTTTATCCAACTTTCTGCTAGAACATGGATATAGGAGAGGAACCATTGATAAAACTCTGTTCATCAAGAAAAATGCCAAAGACATCATTCTAGTTCAAGTGTATGTTGATGACATCATTTTTGGTTCTACCAAGAAGACATGGTGTGAAGAGTTTGAAGATTTGATGAAAGGAAGATTTCAAATGAGTTCTATGTGAGAACTAACTTTCTTTTTGGGACTACAAGTCAAACAAAGGAAAGATGGAATATTTATCAGCCAAGATAAATATGTTGCTGAAATCTTAAAGAAATTTTCATGTATGGATACAAGGAGAATAAGCACACCTTTTGAAGCAAAGAAATATTTATCAAAAGATGAACATGGAGAAGACGTTGACATTCATCTCTATAGGTCAATGATTGGTTCATTGATGTATCTTACTGCTTCAAGACCAGATATAATGTTTGCAGTGTGTGCCTGTTCAAGATTCCAAGTTCATCCAAAGGTGTCACATCTATATGCTGTGAAGAAGATTTTTAAATATCTTAAAAGTCAACCTAATTTAGGATTATGGTATCCTAGAGATTACACCTTTGAATTGGAAGCTTACTCAAATAGTGACTATGCTGGATCAAATCATGATAGGAAATCCATAATAGGAGGTTGTCAATTCCTAGGCAGAAGACTCATATCATGGCAGTGTAAGAAGCAAACCATTGTTGCTACTTCTACAACTGAAGCTGAATATGTAGTTTCTACTCATTGTTATGGACAAGTACTTTGGATTCAAAAATAAATTGTTGGACTATTGGTTCAATTTCATGAACACCAAGATTTACATTGATAATGAAAGTACTATATGCATTCTCAAGAATCCAGTATTTCACTCCAAGACTAAGCACATAGAAATAAGACATCACTTTATAAGAGATGCTTATGACAAAAAGCTTATTCAAGTCTTGAAGATTCATACAGACAACAATGTAGCTGATTTGTTGACCAAGGCATTTGATGCAAAGAGATTCGAATTCCTGGTGACACACATTGGTATGCTCAACCAATAACATGTTGCATATGTTGAGGGGAGGTAATAGATGTACAAGTTTTATATAAAAAAAATTTGTATAGTCTATGTTTTGTGTTTTTGACGTTATTGCAAGTTTATAGAAAAAGATAAAAGAGGTTACATGTCTAGTGGAAAGCATGAACTGGTCAAACTTGTGAGGTACCGTTGCCACTCCAAGTACCACTTATGTTCCATGTACCGCTACATGTCCGTTGTACCGTTAAGGGTCTCTTTTGTAAATTTGGTGGTTTCTTCGCGCTTGGGTTTGTTATTTACTTAAATACTTACCCCAATTACATAATTGATTCACCTAATCTTTTATTTTTATCTCTTGATTCTATAACCTTCTCTCTAATCTTTTGATCATCAAAAATACTAATGGCTGCCTTACAAGTAATCTCTAAGCATAATTTGGTTACGAATCTTGCTACGAATGATGACTCTCTTGGTTTCCATGAGATGCTTGGTTTCCTATCTCGAAGTCATGTTTGCTTCGCACTCACTGTAAGTCCAGTTGTCTCTATACCCATTGTTGAACAATTTTGGGATACTGTTGTGTTAGGTACTCATTTTGATCAACCTTGCATTAAGGCTAAGGTAAATCATAGAAACATATATGTGACTGAGGTACTGCTACGAGCAAGTTTGAGACTTAATGATGAAAATGGACTTAGTATGCTTAATAATACAAAGATTCATGATGGCCTTGCAGCCATAGGCTATGGGGGTGGTAGGGAAAGTCTTACTTTCTTTAAAGCATTATTTTCACCTCAATGGAAATTCCTTTTCCATGCTATTATTCACTATTTAAGTTTAAAAAGTACATCTTTTGATCAAATACCTGCTGCATTGGCATATGCTGGTATTTTTCTAGCAAATAATAGGGTTTTTAATTTTTCAAAATTAATTTTTGAAGACATGACTAGGAATTTGGAAGGGACTAAGAAGTTTTTAATGTATCCTAGATTCATTCAAGCTTTAGTTAGTGACCAAATACCTAACCTACCAGCATTAACTGATACATAGGATGTTCCTTCATTCACAAAGAGAACTTTCTCTTTCTTGACCAAACAAGGCAATGCCTTTACAGGAACAGTAACACCATTGTTTGCTCATAAGTTAGCCCAACCTGCCAATCAAGAACGTGGGGAACCTAGCAATGCTAGTGCTTCTCAGCAAACTCCTTCTCACCAGAGCTCCCACTCTCTAGAAGATTCACAATCTTCTTATCACAATGTTGGTGTTTCACCAAACACTGATGAGATTATCCACACACCTGCTGCTTCTATTGCTGCCAGTGGTTCACCACAAGCACAAGCACCAGAGGTGATGGATGTTGCAAATTTAACTGCTTTGTGTACAAGTTTGTCCCAACAGGTACAGGTATTGCAGAAAGATAAGCTTGTTCAATACAAGAAGATTGCTGAATTAGAAGCTAGTCTACTCAAGTTAAGGACCAAAGTGTCATATTGGATGAGGCAATATAGATATGTTCAGAAATCTGCAATCAAGAAGCAAAGACTCAGGAACAAAAAGAAAAGGCAACTGAATGCAACCAAACAGGGGAGGAATATTGAAGAACAGGGAAGGAATAATGAAGAACAACCACCTTCTTCTGATAATCAAACAAGGATCTCTGGAAATGACATCAATTTTGAATTGGATGAAGATGTCATGGGGACTTTTAAAGATGGAACTGGTTTAGAGACTGGTGTGGATGAACCTTCAGATATGGAGATTCAACAGCAAGACCCACAACCTACTCTAGAGGAACCACAAGTTCAAGAACAAGTTCAAGAAAAGTTGGTAAATCAACCAGAGGAGCCACAAGTTGCAGAAACATTGGCAACTCAGCCAGAACCATCAATTTAATCACCACCTCAAGCAAATTGGAATGCTTTCTATGAAAAGTTGGAGGAAATTTCTAATTAGTTTCCTGATCCATCACCACAAAGCAATAAATCAGATAAGACTGAAGAAGTGCAAGTTGAGATGATGACTTCTATGGAAGATAAAGCATCTGGGGATACACAAGTGATTGAAGAAACAAGTGTGTCTAATACTGGTGAAGTCAACTTTGTTGAAGATCCAAGTACTGCTAAGCCGACTGCAAGTACTACTGACATTATTGAAGACCCAAGTACTGCTAAGCCAATTGCAAGTACTGCTAAGCCAATTGCAAGTACCACTGGTGATCATCCTTCACTGGAAAGTCAAATTTCATTTGGAGAAAATGAGACTTTAGCCCAGTTGCTGCTTGATCTAACGAAGAGTTTAGTTGAGAAGACTAAACAAGCAGAAGTGGAGAAAAAGACACAACAAGAAGTTCTTGCCACAAAGGATCAAATTCAAGGTAAGAAAGTTCAAGCTTCACACCCTACAAAAGGTATAGTCATTCAACAGTTAGCTAATAAAGAAGTAGCTGCCAAACCGAAGAAGAAGCTACCTAAGATAAATCCAAAGGATAAGGGGAAGAAGCAATTATTGTCAGAATCTGAAGATGAAAGTGATTCAGATGATGATATAAACAAAGTCATGTACAAATTTAATCAAATAGACCATGATGAGGAACTTGCTTTTAGAATGCAAGCACAAATTCGTGAAGATGAATTGCGGGAAGAACTTGCAGCAAAGCAAAATTTGTTAGAAGCTAAAAGGATACAACAAGAATGAAACATACAAGAGTATGACAGGATTCAAGTTGAGATACATGCTAGTGAGCTTCTTGCAGACTCATTGATAGCTGAAGAAAAAGATGCATATGATGATGAAGAGAAATCAAGATTGATTGATGATCTGGTAAGGGAGCAACAAATATTCTTTGCTGAAAAGAGAAGGAAAGAAAAGATTAAGCCTCCAACTACGATGCAGATTAGAAATCAAATGATAAACTTTCAAAAGAAAGTTAAAGGATTTACTCATATTCAGCTGGTCAAGAAAACTTGTGAAGAAATCAAGACTTTGTATGAGCAAAGTAAGAGGACTGAATTGAATTTTGTTAAGATTGGATCTGAAGTAGACAAGAAAGCTGTTGAAGAATTCAAGAAACGTCTACAACAACAAAGACAATTTGGTAGTACTCCTAGAATTGAGCCAAGTACTGCTGAACCTACAAGTGCATCTCCACCTATCAAGACAACTTATGTGAGGAAGAATAGAAAGGAGAAAGTAAGTTCAAGGGAGGAAGAGACTGCTCAAAGGATGAATACAGGAGTTGAAACTCAAGGTATTGCTCATACTGAAAATGTACAAGCAGTACATACACAGTCCACATTACATACAAGCTCGGAAGAGGGTTCAACACAACTTGAAGGAATTTCCAAGAATGTTAAGAGGAAAAGATCAACAAAGCTAAAGAAGAAAGATAAGAGAGCTAAAACTACAGCAAAAGATAGTGATGATGATGAGAGCTTAAGGAAGTACTTGAAGATTGTGAACTTTGAAGATCAATGTTTTGATACATAGATTTTTGGAAAAAGAGCATCCATTGTTAAGTGGATTTACTCTACAGATCAAGGACTTGAAGCTCATGGAATTTAGATATCTGATGACACAAAAAGAATATTCAGACTTTTGGAAGATATTCTTCACATTCTGGATAGACAAGATATTCAAGATCTTGTAAGGTTAGTTGAAGATGCCAGTGCAGGTAAAACTGAAGTATCACTATTATATAAGGAACTTCTCTTTATGTATGAGCCACACAAATGTGATCAAGAAATGTTGAAGGAATTAGAGAATCAGGTTCCTAGTTACTAGAGATATTATAGGTCATGTGGATTGCATATTTTAGATGTAGATGATGTTACATATTATATGCTGCAAGAAAAGACGTATCCCTTCAAAAGGAAATTGTTGGAAAGGATGTTAGAACAACAATTAGAAGTTACAGAAGAGTCTGCTGATGCTTTGGAGTTGATCAGAATGGTTAAACAATAAATCAAGGATTTGAAAGATGAGGAAGAAGCTGAGAAAGAATCTTAAGTGTTTGACTTTCAGTCACACTTCATAAATGGTTCTCAGTTCACCATGTCTAACATACATAAGAACTAGCTAGTCCATAAGTAAAGGGTTTGTGGTAAAGACTTATCAAATCCGTTGAAAGTTGATAGTTTGCTAAAAACTATATGGTTCTAACTCACCTTGTTTCAAGACAAAGAGTTGGCTAGTCCTAGACAAACGGTACTAGGTAAAGACTTCATCAAATCCGTTGATGGTTGACAATTTACTAAAAATTGTAAGGTTTTCATTACACCTTATTTTTTGTGAATAAAGTATTGGCTATTCCAGAGTGTACGGCTAACTGGTAAAGAATGTATCAAATCCGTTGATAGCTGGTGATTTGCTAAAAATTATGAAGCCAATACAGTTTGGTGTTTTGTTGTTAACTGTTTTATTTCAGGTATGAAGATTGCAGACAAAGAAGTATTAAAAGGTATAATACTTAGAAGGTTTTGTTATCATCAAATCAAGAAGAAGATTTATGATCAAGAGCTCAAGTACTAAACTCAAGAAGACAAAAACCGATGCTGCAAAGATGAATGAATGTTTAGAAGACACAAGAAGATCATAATTTGAAGACAAAGATGATACTCATGATGTTTGAAGATTGTCTTATCAG
Source organism: Glebionis coronaria (assembly GCA_025667525.1). NCBI lineage: Eukaryota > Viridiplantae > Streptophyta > Magnoliopsida > Asterales > Asteraceae > Glebionis > Glebionis coronaria. Next base: position 560,487,164 of record CM046880.1, on the reverse strand, counting down.
AAGAAGATCTACATATGAAGTGTTTGGCTACATTCAGTTGGATACAAATACAAATTACCAAGTTCAATCCAAGGATGAAGGAAAGACTGAAGACATGTATTTTCAGTACATCCAGTACAAGAGAAACAAGAAGACAACAAGTTATCATTTCTTGTTTAGGGGAGGATTGTTGGGAATTATTTGTTAAGTGTCAAGTATCGTTAGTGTATTACAAGTACTGTTAGTGTTATGTAAGTACCGTTAGTGTTAACGCGGTACATAGTAAGTACTGCTACTTATAAAGTAAGTACTGCTACGATGATTAGGACGAATATATCTTTGTATAAGATATGTCATAGTTATAGTTAGAGTATATCTTATGAGATATATCTAAATAGTTAGAATATTGATAATATATCGTCTGTGATATAGTTATCTTTATAGAATATTCTAAGGTTTCTAGGGTTCCTTACTCTATAAAAGGAACACAGGTACAATGTCTTTCATGTACCTCATTCAAGTCGATTAATAAGAGAATCGAATAGTTAAAAGTAATTCTGTTCTTCTGTGCTTTATAAATTAGATTCCGCATAACTTATTTAGTATTAGTAAGAGTGCTCAAAGTGTTTTAGTTTGATTATAAACTATCATACTAATTCTTAACAAAATATAGATCCAACCAAAGGGATCAACAGAGAAGGGATGCATAGGAAACACAAAAGCCAACACTTGGCACAAGTGTTCTTACCTAGGAAATCATGCCTTTTGCATTCCCTTTCCCTCTCTCATCTTTAAGCCGAAACACACACATTCTCACACACATGCAATCCAAACTTATTCTCTCACCCTTCTCTCTCTCAAATCATACGGCTTAAAGCCATATACATCCAAAACCAAGTATTAAATCCACCAAGATCCTTGTCTTATATTTACTACAAATCATTAGTAGTATCATTCTCTTGGAGTCACTATAAACAGCCCTAGCTAAATCATCAAGGCCACGGCTTGATTTGTGTTAGGGTTTTCTTCATCACATTAAGTAGATCTCAAATCCCTTTGTTCATCTAGATCATTCTTGGTACTTTTAGGCAAGAAAGGTATACACATAATATTCTTTTATTCTTTCATGCATGCATCGTCATACACCTATAAAAACAAGTAAATGACATGTTAAAAATCAAGATTTGATAAAGCTATGACCCTTATAGGTCATGACATATTTATGCAAATCATGTTCATGATTTAAAATCTTTTAATAAGAAACTTATGACTTATGTGTTATGTTGATTTAAAAACCATATAAAACCTTTTATAAATCTAAACATTGCATGAGTTATAAATCTTGTTTATGGGACTTTGGTTAACCAATAACCATAGATATCATGAAGTAAACTTGTGCAACTTAAAGATTTTGAAAACCATGACCTTAAAGGTCACGACTAAATTTAGTGGTGCCTATATGATTTGTTTCCTAAGTTTTGAATAATGGAATATGAAATGAAACATGTTATATGGAATGTTAAAAACCACAAATACAATTTATGTGTATAAATGTAGCCGTGGGTTACACAAGACCTAAAATGGGTTAGATGTACATGCATGCTTTTATAAACCTAGATCTAGTGATAAGTGTTAACTTAACATGATACACATGAAATAAGCTAGTCAATCTTATGGGAATATTGGGAGAAAACAATATAGCCATGGGCTATACATTGTTTTCTTAGAATAATAGTAGCCTTGGGAACATGCATGTAACCTAGATAATCATGATTGTGTTTTTGTAAATACTTACAAGACTTAAAAACTAGCTTAAGTGTTCATCTTGGAAATATCAAGATTTAAAAATATAGCCGTCGATTACATATGTGTGTACATGGATCTATATTTGATTTTTAGGTCTAGACATAGTTTAGATCTCGTTTTGGACTTGTAACTTGTTTTCTTGACTTGTACATAGTTAGATCTATTTTTGTAATACTTATAAATTACATGCAACCTTAAAATGAGACTTGACTTGTGTTAATAAGCTATAACTAATTATAGCCGTGGGATGTAAGCTTCTATTAGGGCTTATGACTTACTTGTAAACTTATAACACACCTAGATCTAATTTGGTATAACACATAAAACAAATTTTAAGTTTTATTAATCTATTTAGATTTAAAACTAAATATTAATAAGCTCATAGTAAGATTATAAGAATATCCTAAGTTAAAACATACATAAAAGTATAAAGTAATGTTAATGGACTAATTAAGCCCATGAAATGTTAATCTAAAACTTAATGGACCCAATAAGCCCATTTGATAAATTTTAGTAACTTAAATGGACTTAAGATTACACTTAGGTCCATTTAACTAATTAAAGGGACTTAAAATGTATTAAGCCCAATAAATGATTTAAAGGCCCATTTAAATAAATTAGTGGACTTGAAATATATTTAAGCCCACTAAAATAGCCCATTAGATGGTTAGCCTATTTAATGAGACCATATAGAGTTTGAATGTTAAAATAAAAGTTTTTATAATAAAATATAAGTTATATAAACTTTTTGGATGAAAATGACAATTTATAAAACTTAAGGACTAAAACCGTAACTTATGAAACTTGTTTTGATAAACTAGTAAACACAAGGACTGAAAAGGTAAATATCCAAAAGTCTAGGGTTTAATAAATACTATCCGTGGCAAATTAAACCCTAGGGGCCATTTTGGGAAGTTTCTAAAAGTTATTTTGTCATTTTAAAACCCTAAGGACTATTTTTGTAATTTGCCAAAACTTAAAGAAGCCTTAGGGGCTGTTTTTGTAATTTTAGTAAAGTTACAAAACCTATATATAACTAGGGGGACTAAATCTGCCATAAGCCGAAACTTTAACAAGCCCTAGGTACTAAATATGTAAAATCCGAAAATTTTACTTGTTTAAAAATATAGAGGGACTAGTTTTGCCATATTCCGAAACATTACCAAGCCCTAATCTTAAATATCTATTTTTAATTATAATAAAACATAATTAAAATACTTAGATCATAAGAATTAAGGTATAAATTCTTAAGTTTAAATTATTTTATATTAAAATAATTTATGAAAACTTTAAAGTTAAATAAAATATTAAATTTTTTTCTATAATATTTATATTTACTTTAGGAAATAATGGTATAAATAACTATGAATATGTAATACTCATGCATAAACTTATATACTTTTAAAAAGATACAATTTATAAGAACGATGGATAAATTAAATGTTAATATTTAAGCAGGACATCTTATGTCCTACTTAAAATATGAAACTTAATATCAATGTTTAAATGAATGAGTATAATACATAAATACGAACATAAACTAATATTAAGTAAAATCTTTATGTTTACTTAATAATAGTAAATGAGTGATTATAATACTTGAACAGAAAAACGTAAATTAATATTTTAAGTAAGACCTTATATGTCCACTTAAATAAAGAAAATTAAGTTGAATGATTACTATAAATACATGTATGCTAACTGATATTAATAGTTAAACGTTTTATTCTTACTTAGAGATGGAACTTATATAAATAAGTTAAATGAATATTGATGATACTTGAACTACGGTTATTCAGATAAATACCGTAGTATAAATGAACTAACTAAAATCTGTATAAGCATACATATATGTTCTTAGTACTATCTATTAACACTGTACTATCGATTAGGCATGACTTTGGCGTGAGCTTTAATTGGATATTTGTATTAAACAACAATTGCCTACTCCCAAGTGAGTTTACAGCCCCATATGAACTTTTGATAAAACTTTCCCTTTTGGGGAAAGAAAATATGCAAACATATAATGGACAAAACTAGATTGTATAAACTTGACTATGATTGATTATTATTGAAACTGTTAAATTGTTGTAAATCGCCCGAATGTTATAAATAGATCTATTAGGGATTGACCATCCCCGTCTGGGTGAGTCATGCTCACTGTGCCTTGGCCGGGACAACAGACGTATACCATGTTGGAACTAGAATGGGTGTCTTTTTTTAAGACACTACGTCCTCATCTGTTGAGGACTACGGAGGTTAAGCATTAGTTTCTAATAATAAACAAATGTTATTTACATTTTAGTGAGAATGCTTTGTGCATTGTCACTTGTATGCTTAATGTATGTCCAACTAATTAATTATTAAAATCTGTAAATTCACCAACTTTATGTTAACCCCCTTTAGTATGTTTTGCATAGGAATATGAAGTTAGTACGTGGTGTGTGCATGGTCCCCAACATCTTAGAAATCTGCATCATAGGACTCGTCAGGGGTTCTATTTGGGAAACATGAACAATCACTCTTCACCATGTTTAAGACAATTTTTATTTATTTGTTTAAATAAACATGTAATATGATTTGACTAACTCTTTATCTTATGCTCTATGGATTATATGCTATCGATCTACCCTAGTGACATCTCTGTGGATATTTCCGCATATTCTGACCTTACCCGGGGTGTCGCACCTAAAAAATAAACTAAACTACAAAACACGTAAATTTATTAAGTACACTTCGTAGGCAACACGATTGCATTTAGCATATGCAACAATCCTTTAACCCCCTCGGTATCCTGAGTGGACGAGTTATAGTCTCGAGAGGCTTTCCAGCGAACACACCCACAAAGTTCATACATGAACCACATGAACTTAAACAAACACAAACAAGCACGCATGCCAACAAAATAAACCAAACACACAAGACAACTAACACAAACGAGACAAACATTATGCATACATAAACATCACACATAAGACAAATAAAAACAATCTAAACACTTAGAAACATAACACGACTCTAAAGAACTAAATAAGAAAAACTATTATTTTTTATTGTTTTTACTAAACGAAACAAAAACACGTAATAAAAGTTTTGTACCAAATCTATTAAACCGGATGGTTTTCTAGAATTCGGGTACCATCCACGGGGTTTGGTAATTAAGCGGAGCGAATAGAAATACGAACAAGGCACAAAATGATTAAAACGGGGTGGTTGGGCGGGATATAAGCTTTATTAATAATTGGTTCGAAACTCGATTAACAGATGTTTAGACGAGTGTAAAACACAATTAGGAATGGTTTTGGTTAAGGCCTAGTTTAAATAAAAGAAAATTAAAAAAAGAATTTTTTTTTTAGAAACTTCAAATTGCCGTCGGCGAAATAAAGTTGCCGTCGGCGACTCGACATCAGAATGTGCTTTGATGACTGGCGAAGGCATTTTGTCGCCGTCAAAAAATATTTTTTTTACAGAATGCGTTTTGCCTACCGGAGAAGGCATTTTGCCGCCGGCAAATTTTTTTTTTTGGCAATCATCCTTATAACATACAAAATAACAACTTTTATAAAAACACATAAGAAAAAGCTTAATCCAAACACACCCTTAAGAGTAATAAGACAACTTATGCAGAAAAAAGGAAAATAAGCACTAAACTAAAAGGAAAGACTAACAAGCTAGAAAGACAAGTAAAAACACTTAGCACACAACATTCGAATAAAAAAATAAGACGTAACACAATTCACATCTAACACATAACATAAAACAAATGACAAAAACAAGATTCCTAACTTTTTTATTTTTCATGTATTTTCCATTTATTTTCAAAACAAATTTTTTAATTTTTTATTTTAACAAATATGACTCAAGGTATCAAGTACCACTTATTTTAATGAAAGGAGAATTTTTGCAATGATCAAAATCGTTAGAAAATGACTAATCCAAATGCCCCCTTAAATTAGGAAAAAGAACAAAAATGCATACAATGGAAATTGCAAACAAGCACACAAGTACATAAATACACAAGCACATAAACACATAAAAACACTTATTAACATCACACATAACAAGATACAAACTCATAAAACAAGAAAAACACAAACAAACACAATTCATGTGGTCAAGTAGTTCTAGCCATCAACTAGAGAGATTCAGGACAAGGTTTTTGGGTTTTTGAGAACAAGCACATTAGAACACATTTGACAAGAAATCTTTGAAACAAGCATTTTGAGAACACATGAGAGGAAATCCCACCACCAAGTATTCGATTTTTGGCGCCAAGATCATTTAAGAAACTTTTTGAGAATTAAGAGATTTTAAGAAAATGGTGTTCTAACCTTTGTCAAGGGTTAGAACAAGAACAAGAGAAATCATTCAAGAGCAAAAACAAACAATGGAATTTAGAGCAATTCAAAGCCTCCAATTGAATAGTCAACCACCAACCGAATTCCCCCTATGCGAAATTCGTCCCCCCCTATGTGGATAAATGGGGTATAACAACTCTTTCGGGTTTAGTATTAATTGGTAAAAAAATGATTCATCAAACAAGCAAGCAAGCAAACAAACAAACAAAACAGTACATACTAGCAAGTCCCCAGCAGCGGCGCCAAAAACTTGATGTGCTCTGTTGGTAGTTATGTTAATGAAACAAGTCGTTCAAGAACACAATTCCAAGAAAGAAATAAAAGAAACCAAAAACTTAATGCGTTCTTTGCACACTAGGTTTTAAATTTGTAAACAAGAATTACTGATATTAATTAGGAACACAAATTCGAGCAAGTATACTCTAGTCATGTTGCAATTAGATTGGTAAGGCAAGATCATCCCACGGGACTCGGTTATACTCAAGTGTAGTTTGTTTGTAACAAATGGTAGGTATGATTGTCATGATCAAACCACCATGAGAATCGTTTAAAGGCACAAACACACAAAGAAAATACATGTATGGTCAAATAATCACATGGATATTAGGATGCATAGTTAGGAAGACATGTTAAAGGTAATCCTTTTGACCTATAGAACCAATAATAAGACACTAGTGATTTATAAATCAAATATACATAAGTCTCAATCAAGTGGTCACTCATGAGCCTTATGCCTGAACCAACAACAACAAGAATCCTTTTGACCTATAGACTTGGTGTTATCAATTTGATAAGTTACATTTACTTGAAGGATGATTAAAACAATATATTCAAAAGACTCCTTTTGACCTATAATCTAGATTAAACCATTACTTGTTATGTTTATTAAGTATCTTGTACAATCATCATAAAGTGCAAGACCAAATCGTTAGTCGGTTAACTAATTGAAATCAACCATATTGAGAATAATTCCGACATTATAGACTCAACAATGATTAACCAAATTAACAAACAAGAAGAAGTTCCAATTCAACCAAAGATAATGTTATCACCATAATCCAATGGCAAGCACTAATAGAATCCAAACATCCATTTATCACAAGTGTACATATGATTCACACAAGTATCAAAAGATTCACAATATCACAAAACATAAGAATCACCATAACATGAACATAACAACATTGAATAATAAAGAAGAAGTTACCAAATATTAGAATCCATAGAAACAAAGTATCCAAATGATTCTAACCAATAGAACAACCAAATTACAATGCATCACCCATAACCTTCTTGGACATCAACCTCTTGGTGCGAGTATAGAGCATTTTGGGATGTTTGGGAATGAGGATTGTTGGAGATTGAATTGTTATAGTGTGAAGCTTTCATCTCTATTTATTCCATGGGTTATTACATGTACATGGCTACTAATTCCACCCCTCACCACTTGGGTGAGGGGTGATATCAAAATAAAAGAAATATGATGGCTAAAGGATTGAGGTTAAGATAAAAGATTGAGTGATCCCTATAAACACCCCGTGGGTCTTATTTATAGTTGAATTATGCTTGGCCACCAAACACTTTTCTATGGCTCCAAGGGTTGTAAATGAGAGTTTAATGAAGGTTAGAGGAGAGGGAATGGAGTTATGGTCGGATTAGAGAGCAAGGAGAAGTGAATGGGATGTTTAATGTGACTTTTCATAACCAGACTATCAAAATGCTGGTGGAAGAATGTTCTTGCTGGTGGCAACTTGATGTAGTTTTGCCGATGGCAAAATGATCTTGCCGGTGGCAACTGGGTGTAGTTTTGCTGGTGGTAGAAATAAAGTTGATGGGGGAAACTAGGCCAACTTTCCCTTATTTCTTCTTTGGTCCTTTTTCTTTGTTTCTTCCACTTTCTTTCTTCTAAACTTTCCAAGACTCTTTATCTTGGTATTATTTATCATACGAGAGCTACACTTTCATGTCTCGTTCATTCTTTCTCCTCCAATACTCATCTTTTCTTCATTTCTCGTGATGTGAGCATTGATGAACCTACAATAGCAAATAAGCTTCATTAAGTATCATATGTTCATACTGATCACATAAATATATGCATAAACACCATGAATATGCTCCTATAAATATGTTAAATTTGAGCATTATCAGAGTCATGAGATTTTCGAAATATCACCTTGAGGGCAAGGTGATTTCGAAGGAGTGTGGAATGATACACCTATGGTTTGGATACGGTTTGGACGCACAGGGAATTCTGGATGGGTTTGGAGTCCATCATAATTATCTGTTGTTTAGGTATAATTGTTATTGAGTCATTGTGATAGGATAGTTATCATATCTAGTATTTATCAACTAGGAACTGTATTTGTGTTTATGTGGGATTTCCGTGAGTCGTGTGGCTATTTAAGCCGAGACATTAACATGAATAGTTAATCAATCAAAGTTAAACATAATAAATCTCTAGTCTTTTTATCCTTCTTTATTACGGAGCTCGCACATGCTATAGTGGTGCTAATATCCCGATACAACCCTTAACCGGGTCGTATCATAGAACTAGATGATGTTGGTGGATCAACAAGACTGGCCGTGACGTAGTTACCATGCAAGCCTTTTCTAAAGTTTTCAACTTAACTTTTCTCAATATCTTCTTCAATATATATATCATCTTCAACTGAAAGTATCACGGTTTCCCCATGCGGTCCTAGTACCATACTCTCACTAATCTTTCGATGTTCGTCAATATGCACATTTTCTGCTTTTCTAACCATCTTCTTCTTTTTCTTGAGGAAACACCATAGTGCTGCCATCATGAAAGCCAAGAAGAACACAGCACCACACGAGACAAATACTACAACAATGATTGTGTTATGGTTCCCTAGAGGTGAAGGTGGAGGTGGTGGTAGGATAGCATGTGGTGGTGGTGGTGGGATCATATGTGGAGGCAATGGTGGTGGCAGGTTATGTGGTGGAGGTGGTGAAAATATGGACCAAATGGTGGAGGTGGTGAAAAATGTGGAGCAAATGGTGGAGGTGGTGGTGTGATGGTATGGGGAGGTGGTGGTATAATGACATGCGGTGGAGGTGTAGTATTATTATTTTATGTTTTATTCCATGATCTGTTATTACACATCTCAAAACATTATATAGATTCTGACAACTTGGAGGATACGAAACTCAAATTTTTGATTTTATTTGTTGAAAAAAATCAGTGATCGAAGAATTGCCAATAGCCATGTTGCGAATTTCATTGTCAAGTTGGGGGATGCGGGCATGTTTATTGTCATGAAAAAGATCCTTTAACTTTTTCCAAACACCGCGCGCCGTAGAATCAACATCAAAAACCATCTCCATGAGTTTGGGAGAGATGGTTGAGTACATCCACATGACTACGAGTGACTCATTATAGGCATGAAGAGGATCAACAACAGGTGTAGAAGTCGTGGGTGGTGCTTCAAGGTGGTTATGAACTTTATAGGTTTTGCAAAATCGTTGAAACAACGAGCTCCAAGTGTTGTAGTTTAATTTATCAAGATCAAGGGGTGTGGGAATACAAGCCTTGATACTTGCAATCGAATAAGCTTTATCGATTGGTTGTTTTGGTGGTTATGTTTCTCCCGTCATGATGCTATGACTAATAGGAGAGAGAAAGAAAAGAACTTAAAAACAGGAAGCAAAAAATAATGACCAGAGTAGCGGCGTAAAAAAGGATGGTTGGGGTTTTAGGAGAGGATCGACGTTAGCTTTGATACCATATTATTTTGTGTTTTATTCCATGATCTATTATTACACATCTCAAAACATTATATAGATTCTGACAACTTGGAGGATACGAAACTAAGCCCATTACATAACAAATCATAACAGGCTAATTATAATAATACTAACTAATAAGTATGTGGTGGTACTAGAGGTGGTTGTGATGGTCTAGCAGGGGCAGTAGGCGGTGGTGATTCATAATGAGGAGATGGTGGCGTTGAAGCGGGAGATGGTGGTGGTGAAGAAAGGTAAGGGAAATAGTGTTGAGTTTGAAGAGAAGTCATTAATTGATTGTAAGATGTTTATTGATATTTTGCAAAGAAGAGAAAGGTGGTTTATATGCAGGCAGCTCATAAGGAGATTATTACTTACAAGTATTAATAGACTTGGTGCACATTTTAAGCCTTAGATTTGTATATACATTGATTCTATTACAAAACACTTCTTCAAACTCTAAAGCTTCCATTTTTTTCAATTACTGAAAATGACATTAAGCAGAGCTTTATTTGCATTCAGCATGTTGAAAGGATACCGTGATTGTTAGGGTAGGCTCAAATTCTACGTACATATATGACTTAGTGAATTGAAGCTGCAACCATGAATTGTGTTTCTGTATGTGTTTATCGGGTTATATGTGGTTGTTATAGATCGATAATGTCAACTAATTCAGAGTCTGTATTTGCTCTGATCTAATGCTCAATGTGATTATATGAATATGTGAGCTAGTCAGCACTATTCTTACATTTAAGAAGACCATAGAGTAGCAAGCATTATTATCTCAAGAAGGTCTAGCGTATGGATTATAACCTTTCATGTGATGTAACTAATGGTCGCCCCTACAAATGTTGATAATAAAGAACTTCAAAAATAAACAAGTGTGGATAAACTTTTATGCTAAGATGCGTACCGGTAACAAGTGGTTAGACTTCTAAGAGTCTTACCACATGGACCCGTGGTGTGGGAACGGTCAACGTGTAATGGACTTATTCCCGTGTCTCTATGCCTTAGAAACTATTAAGGACTGCAATATTAGAAACCATTGGCATTGTTCTAATGGTGTTTAGGGTGGAAATTAGGAATGACGCCAGCCTCAAGGTTTAGCCATTGATGATTTTTCTGCTCTTATTTCCCTTGTCGGTGGAAACTGTCCCTCTCGCTTGATGAGGATGACGTTGATAGTTGGAAGTGGAAAATGGATGGCTCGGGTCACTTCAAGTTTAGTTAATTGTCTAAACATATATAGAATCTCTATCTTGCTAGATGCAATCTCGGTGACCATCATTAAGGGAGGCTGGAAAATAATTTTAAAATGATAACAATATATTTCGAATTAATATATACAAGCGTGAAAATATGGTAAATAAAACGAAGAGCCAAATGCATAATAAATTATAGAAACAAGTATCTTACACTAATACGAAGCTATAATCAATCACGGTAAGAATTTAAATGACGATTGTCAATTTAGCGGTTAGCATTGTACCCTAATCATTTGCCTTACGAACTAACATGGAAATAACAAAAAATATCTGAGTTATTAAAAACGAAGTTTATGTTAATGATAAACAAGAAACTAAAGAAGAGACAAGTAAGAGTGGTACTCTACCTTGCGTTTTTTATACATCTTTGTTTTTTAAAGTAAAAATTATTAATTATGTTAACAGTGAAATGTTATAAAGAAGCCCTCTTTCAACGCTAACAATCAAGCTATTTTTGAAGAAATTCATCGCTCAGTGTAGTACGAAGCTTTCTTTTCACATGCTTTATTATTAAAAAGTGTCAAATGTTGTAGTTGTAACAAAATGAGTTAAGATAAAAATGAATCAATATATCAATAAGAGGATAACTTTCTTGCTTTATAGTTTCTTTTGATCCTTTACACAACCTTGAAAACTAAGTATCATTTTTTGCTTTTGGATCATTATTGAGTTCACAGCTCAAGTTTTAGCTCAATTTTATCGTATTTAGGTAAATTTACATGATAATACTTAGTCACCAATTTACATATGTCATTCTTGGATCACTAAGACGGAGAAGTTATGATTTTTAGCTCTTGCAACTAACTATCGTTAACAACAATACACACATCACGTCGATAATGGTGCTCGACCGTCACATCATTTTTCTATAACGTGACTGAATTGTATTTGTGTACATTCATATCCAAAACAAAAATCTTATATTTATTAGTTATAATATTTATATTCAAGCAAAAAATATTAAATGTGTAATAGTATTTGCAGGGGCTAATCATTGTTAATCTTAAATTATTAGGCTTTTAGGCTATATTGTAGTCAACTTGTTGAGCTAGTTGGGGGAGGCTTAGCACCTACTAGTCCCCCTTGGCTCCACCCCAGGTGTGGAGAGCTTCATTAAATAGGTTGGCTACTCGTTCCAAACTTTTTTCGCGAGGTATTAATGTCTCCTCTACCCATTGCCCTCTGTGTGAGGTAGAAGATGAATCTATCGACCATATCCTTATATCATGACCTCGGGTTATGTCGGTTTAGAGGAAAATTTGGAGTTGGTGGCATTTAAACCCCCTGCTTATTTTCCAACGTCCTCTATCAAATTGCCTCTGGATCAGTTTCTACTAAAGGATGAACGCGACTTAAAAAGGTCATTCTTGGAGTGTTTCAATGTGCTATGTGGGCGATATGGAACTGGAGGAATAAGGTGGTGAAATCCACACCTGATGGGGTTAAAGATAACAAAGCTAAAGACATCTTTCCTACCATTCAAAGGATTTCGAAGACTTAGATCTTAGATCATTGCTCTCTCCTGCCAGCTGTGTGGAGCCATTGGATTACCAGCCCCTTATATTGTTTTCTTAAGTATGCTTTAATTTTTTCTTTTCTTGGTTCGATCTATTTTAATGTTTATTCTTGGTTGCTCATTTTGTATATATTTTAATTATTTTCCTTCGTCATTTCCTTTGAGCTGGGTGTTTATATAATTTCAAGCTTTTAAAAAAAATAATATCGTAAAAACACATATAATATTTAAAAGGAGAATGCAGAAGATGATATGGGAAAAAACAACAAAATTAAATTGTTACAAACTATGGAAGATGGTACGGTTGTTCTAATTTTTTTATAACAGAAAATGTTAGTGGTTAGTAGGTCAAGTCGTGCAATGACATCCAAGCGGAAGAATGTCTTCTTCGAACCCTCGCCTAGTTACGTTAAACTCCTTATCCTTTCACCTGATAGGCCCTTGGTACGATTGTTCTAATCCTTTTATCAAACGTTTACTTCACCTATCACTTGTGCCTTTTTGAACTTATGTCTTTACTTTTTTGTGTATTTGATGATATTTAGTTAGTTTTCAGGTTTTTATTGATTTACTCTGTTTATTTATTAGTTTATGAGATACTTTGACCATTTAGGATTATTTATTTATTCGGTTTGTGTATTTGATGATATTTATGAAGATTAATATTCATTTTAGATTTTATTGTTGGATTATTGTATTTAGTTTGTGTTGTGTATTTGTTGAATTATTGTGATTTTGGGCTTTTCTAGGTTTGAATTATGTATTTGATGTATTTATGAAGATTAATGTTCTATTTTTGATTTTCGATTTTATCGATGGAACTAAACTGTAAGCGTCATTTACAAAATTACATTAGTTATTATAATTCGGACACATAGAGGCTAAAATCATTAAATTAAAATAGTTTACTAGTCATTACTTCCAAGGAGGGGTGATGATAACCATTTGTTGTATTTCTCTTTCTCTCTAGAAATACACACACTCACTTTTCATTCTACCTTCTCTTTCTAAACATGAATACTTATTATGTATACCTCTTCGACCACAAGATCAACCCATGTTAGTGAATTTTATATGTTAACATATTAGGATATTGTTATGATTTTTGGCTTATTTCTGTAACTTATTTCTTATTTAGAAGCTATGTTGGAACACTTTTGTGATTTTTGTCTATGCTACTTGTCACTAGTGATATTTTAAAAAGAGCGTTGAATAATTGAATTGGTATGCAATTTATTACTTGGGATATATTTAGAAAATATGATCTTTGTGATAATGTGACATATCATTAGTTACGATAGGGGTCGATATGACTGTTTAAGACAATGTTAGTTAGTTTATCACTAGTGGTATAGTAGTCAGTACAATGTGGTTTAAAAACAATGTTGGGTATAGTAGTGAGAAGTTTATCACCTGTAATATACTTATAAAAAATGATTTTTGTGATAATGTGACATATTAGAAGCTACGATAGGGGTCGATTTGATTGTTTAAAGAAATGATAGTTAGTTTATTACGAGTGCTATAGTAGTCAGTAAAATGTGATTTAAGAATGGTTTTGGATAAAAGAATTGATAGGCAGTTTATCACTTAAGGTATATTCATATAAAATAATGTTTGGGATAATGTGATAGATTAGAAGTTGTTTTAAAGGCCTACCTAGTTGTTTAAGGGAATGTTTACGGGGATGACAGGTAATTTATCACGAGTGATATACTATTTAATAAAATATGGTTTAAAATAGAACTGCATAATAGAATTGTTAGACAATTCTTCACTTAGGATATATGAAAAAAAAAATGTTTTTAAGGGTTGATTTATCTATATAAGGGTTTGATATGTAGTTTGTCAATTTGTAGTTTATCACCTATGATATAGTATTCAGTAAACATGTTTTAAAGTTGACACTCAATAATAAAGTTGATAGACATTTTATCACCTATTGTAAATTTGTAAGATCAAAGCTAATTTCTTTTCATAAATATTAAATCCTCAAAGAGTAACTTTTTTATTACTTCTTTTTGGCTTTGATTTTTTACTAAAAGATTAAGAGCGAAAAGAGGTTAGGGTCCGTTTGGTTTATAGGCGGGTTTAGGATTAAAATTAGGTTTATGTTTAAAGTTGGGTTTAAGGTTTTGATTTGGTTTATGGGGAAAATAAAAAAAGGTGAAAATATAATTAATTATTAAATTTAAAATATTTTAATTAATAAAATTGTAAATGTGAATTTAAGTTTATTAATAAATAAGAAAGTGTAGAGATTAAAGAATGTGGGGTCTATCAAAAAGTACAAAACCCATCAAAATAATCGCTTTAAGAAAAACAGTTGTCAGAGGACATGATAACCAATATGAAAACCCAATTTTATAACCAAACATATTTTAAATTAATTCTTTCAGCCTAAACTGGTATAAACCATGTACAAACGCACCCTTAATTTTGAGGGCAAAATTTAAAACTTTTTTCTTAGAAAAAGCTTGAGTTTTTGCACCAGTAGGGTACTTAACAACACAATATTTATTTGGATCATTGAATTAATGTGTGAAAACAACAACATGTTCACTTTCGTCCATCTCCAAACACTTGGTGTTTTCAAACTTTCTAAATTTTTTTGAAAGACATCACACTCGAAATTCGATCATAGTTGAATAATCTGGACCTCGAGAACCAAATCATTAAGAGTGATCCGTGAAAAGAAACTTTGAAACTCACGGCTTCGCACGAGAAAGAAAATATAGATTTGGTCCCTTTTCCTTTGCATCAAGAATTTGAAAATCAACACGTGTTTTGTTTTCTTTAACTTTGTTTGACCATTTAGTTTTAAATAATACTAAAAATTTGTGTGATTGTATTTCACGAAAAAATGATTACCACTCCAACTAGTTTCATATGATGTCAAAAGATTAAATGTTTTTGAGAGCATATGCAGAGTATCAAAGTTATATTTATTTGAAATATTTACTCAACTTGGTAATTGACGAATAAAAATTAGAAACTTTGTATTAATTTAGAGTAATTCATAACCCAAATTGATAATTTTTCTATCAAAATGAGTTCTGAAATACCATAACGTAATACTAACCATAATTTATGTGAGCCATATACATCAGACTATATATATCACCCTTGATTCATATCCAAACCAAGGTATGGCTGTTGATGCCTTCATCAAATCAGCTTTTTTGAAACTTGGATTAAGGGAGAGCTTTTGCTTACTTATCAACAAAGATCAACTATTTATCAACTAGTAAATCTACAAGATCTACCTCTTGAGTCCTGCACAAAGCACTACTAAAAAGAACTTGCACCAAAAACCTCTACAAGCTTAATTGTCAGTCAAGCTTGTAGGGAGCTTTTGCTACAATAAGAACCAACAAAGAAAAAAATTGGTTTTTCTGAAATCAACTTGGAAAGAAAATGTTTGCAAAGGAAAGTAGTAACGAACAGGAATGTAACAACCCTTATAAACTTCACAAGTGTTTGAATTGTCAGTTCACACACCCATGATCAATTTATAAGACTTGGGTCATAAAAATGTCTTGACCAAAACAGATTTTAAAAAAGGATTTTTGGTAAAGCTTAAAAGAAATTCGCACTAAATTAAAATATGAATTTAAAAGCATGAAATAAAAGGAACTCATAATTTATTTACAAGACCAATATACACTTTAAGTATTCATAACTTTAGGTTTACAATAAAATCTGGAACCAAATGAAAGCTAGTTGTTACATTGGTGTAGAAACTAGAAGGGGTGGGGGGAGGTTGAATAGTTTCTCTTCGGTTTTTGTCCTAATTAAAATTCCTTTCAATTAGGTTTGTCCCAAAACTACCTTTTACTTGAAAGCTAGTTACATAATGATTAGGTTCAATTCTAATGCATTAAGAATGATAAAGAGTAGATGTATGCAATGTAATATAGTAAGTAAGTAAAGGGTAAGGAAAGAAGCAACCTAATAGGAAGACACCAAGATTTATATTGGTTCGGTAACGAAGCTCTATCTTTGTTCCTACTCCACTCCTCGAGTACATCTTACTCGAGATTTCCACTATATCCACAAGCTCCCTTCTTGGCGGAGAAAACCTTACAATGTTACTTACATTATTTCTGACACTAAGCTAAATGTCGAGATCTAATCTTAGCTAGGACCAATCTACACATGTCGCCTACTTCATCATTTTCCGACATAAGGCTAGATGTCGAGTTCTAATCGAAAGCTAGAACCAATCTTCGTCGCCCATCTTCTTTTATGACACAAGGCTAGATGTCGAGTTATAATCCAAAGCTAGAACCAATCTTCACAACTTTTCACTTTGAAGCTAAGTGAGAACTCACAAGACACATACACAAATCACTTTGTAGTTTAGTGAGAACTAATTAACACACAACACTTACAACTTAATAAAACATATCCAAGTAGACTCATGTAACTTCGATCCACACAATACAAATCCAAGTATACACATATACAATGGATTTACACAAGACTAATCCAAGTATTCACCAATACACTAGATTATCACAACTAATCCAAGTATACACAAATATATATGATCTACACCTGACTCAAATAAAAATGATAAACATGACTAGATCTAAGGTAGGTTGATCTTCATCAAAGCTTCATCTTTAATCACATCACAAGTGTGTGAGTGATCTTCTCTTTGGACAAGTAAAGAAAGCGATTGTTGTTCCATGATTTATGATGATAATACACGAATTAAAGGAAGAAAAAGTAAGAAAAGAGATGAAGTTTAGAGAGAGAAAGTAAAGAGAAGTGTGTAAAACTTAAGGATGATTAGATTGAGAAAATGAAATTGCTAACCCTTCTTAACGTGCTAGGAAGGGCTTTATATAGTCCGCCTACATGTGGGCTTTCTATGAACTATATTGTTTGGGCTGGGCTAGCATATATGCTTAGTACCTTAAAAAAGGCCTTTTAAGCTAGGCATCAAGCCCGTATTACACGAATATTCTATTATCTATTACAACGTTCTAATAAACTATACAGGATAAACCCATGACCAGTCATTCTTGTTTGACTCAATATCTTGAGGCTAACAATCTCCCCCAATGAGAGGTCATTCCTCTTCGACATTTGGAGATTTAGAGAGATTACTGATCTCGCCATAAATGAATCTTGAACGTTTAATAGTAGTATTGTTCCTTCATGCTGTATCTTTGAGCCTTTGTAGTTGTCTTTTGACTTTGTCTTTTAAACTTGAGATCTTCAAACCATCGTTGACTTTTCTTTGCCATCTTGCGATCTTGTGTCTTCATCCACATGCTCACACTATCTACCATCTTGAAATCTTGCTAACAGTCTCCTTTGAATAGAGGTCATTCCTCTACATTAATAGTTAAAGAGTAAGACTGATGAATTTCCTTGTCTTATTTAATAAAAAGGATTACAATAGTTATAATAGAAGGATCTAGAAATAACACAAACGGGCTAAAGGCGTAATTATAGTGGGCTGGAATATACCAACTAACACTCCTCGGCTATTTGAGCGGGAGGTAATAACACTCAAACTGGTGCAAAATTCTTCAAATAATGGTGTAGGAAGACCTTTGGTGAAGATATCGGCATACTAATAACGAGATGGAACATGAAGAACATGCACATGACCCATAACAATCATTTCACGGACAAAATGAGTGTCAATCTCGATGTGGTTAGTTCGTTGATGTTGCACTGGATTAGTAGATAAATAGACAACACTGAGATTATCACAATAGACAAGAGTGGCGATCAATATTGGTGTGTGTAGTTCTCGAAGAAGATTGTGCAACCAAGTCATCTCAGCAACAATATTAGCAACACCTTGATATTCAGCTTCAGCACTTGAACATAAAAGAGTGGGTTGTCGCTACCATGATAAAATATTGTTACCCAAGAATACACAATACCCGGATGTAGATTTGCGAGTAGCAGGGAAACCAACCCAATCGGCGTCTGAGTATGCCACAAGAGAAGACCCTGATGATGCATATAACTGTAGATCAAAATCCAAAGTGCCCCGGACATAACGAAGAATCCTCTTGAGATCAGCTAAGTGAGGCTCCCGAGGATCATGCATATAAAAAAAAATTGTTGCACATTATAAGATAAATCCGAACGAGTGCATGTAAGATATTGTAGGCCACCTGCAAGACTTCGATGCAAAGTAGGATCTGAAATGGGAGTCCCCTCAGGACCAAGCTTGGACTTGGTATCAACAGGAGTCCGAGTAGGATTGCAGTTGAGCATATGTGCTCGCTCGAGCAACTCCATAGCAAATCTCTTTTGAGAAAAAAAACATCCCTGTAGTGTCACGTGTAATCGAAATCCCTAAGAAATGGTTAAGGGTACCAAGATCTGTCATGTCAAACTCCCTGTGTAGAGAGAAAATAAACTTCTAAAGCAAAGCTGTAGAAGAAGCTGTGAGAACAATATCATCCACATAAATCAATAAATATGTTGTGTTGGTACCAGATCTGTAAACAAATAAAGAAGAATCACATTTGTTAGAAGAAAATCCAACTCGGCTAGCATAAGAAGCAAATCATTGAAACCAAGCACGAGGGGCTTGTTTCAACCCAGATAAAGGCCTCAGAAGGAGACATACATGATGAGGATACCGAGGATCAACAAAAGCTAGAGGTTGATGTATATAGACATTCTATGATAAATCACCATTTAGAAAAGCATTCTTAACATCAAGTTGATGAATAGGCCAATGCCTCGTCAATGCAAAACTAAGAACAGTACGAATAGTGGCCAACTTGACAACCGGACTAAAAGTCTCATAACAATCAATACCAATCTGCTGACTACTACCATTGGAAACTAGCCGAGCTTTATACCGACTCAATGAACAATCTCCATGAAATTTATGCCGAAATAACCACAAAGACCGCACAATATTTGCACCAAGAGGTCTTGGAACGAGAACCCAAGTACTATTTTTAATTAAAGCGTTATATTCTTCATACATAGCATCCCGCCAATATGGATCAGATAAAGAAATATATGGGGATTTTGGTATGGGAGAGGTATGAGAAACATGAAGGTATAGACGTTGGGTGGTCTTACGTGTGCCATCCTGATTTCTTGTGACCATAGGGTAAGTTCTAGTTGGTGGATTACTAGTGATGGGTTGAGAGGTGGTGTTGGTTTGAGTTTCTATTGGTTGTGGGACTGTCGGTTGGGCTTGGGCCTGAGCGTGGGTCTGGTTTGTTTGTGCTGAATTAAATGATTTTTGGTTTTGGGTCATGAGTGAGGTAAGGTGATGAGTGGAGTGAGTCGTGGTACGTGGAGGGAAACCAGGTGGTGGGCCACTAGATTGGTTTGGGTCAAGAGTACGATAGGTGTGGGTTGGTGTTAGTGGGTCAAGAGTAGTTGTTGGTGGTGGAGTATTGTGTAGAGAATTATGTATTACATGACGAGTAATCAACGAAGTAGAAGTGTCAAGGAATTTGTATGAGGTAGGAGGTGTCATAGATTTGTATGGAAATTGATTTTCGTCAAAGGTTACATGTCTAGAGATAATAATTTTGTTTGTTGTAAGGTCAAGATACCGATAACCTTCGTGATAGGCTGGGTAACCTAAAAATATACATGGTGTGGCTCGTGGAGCAAGTTTGTTAGGTGGAAATAAATGTGGATAACACAAGCATCCAAAAGTGCGATGTTTGGAATAGTTAGGTTGTTTGTTGAACCATTTGGTAAACGGTATCTCATTTTGAATGGCGGTTGAGGGGAGGGGATATAGAAGGTACGCGGTCATGTGAAGTGCCTCGTCCCAAAATGTGGGCAGAAGGTGTTCTTGGAAAAGTAACGTATGGATCATACTATTTATAGTACGAATCATACGTTCCGATTTTCCATTTTGTTGGGAGGTGTTAGGACAAGAAAATCTCATTTAAATCCTATTTGTAGAGAAAATGATAAGAATTTAGGTGTTATCGAACTCACCAGTATGATCACATTGAAAATTAAGAATGTCACAGTTCAATTGATTTTTGACATAAGAACGAAAGTGTACAAACTTATCAAACACTTCGGATTTGGTTCTAAGATGATAGATCCATAAATAATGAGAAAAATGATCAAGAAAAATCACGTAATACTTAAAGACACCCATACTAACAATAGGAGAAGTCCAAATATCATAATGAATTATCTCAAAAGATCTAGAAACAATAGAAGTAGAATTAGGAAAAGGATGTTTAACTTGTTTGCCAAGCTGATAAGCATGACAAACGTAAGGAGACTTTTCCTTGTTACAAGAAATAAAATTGCGTGAAACAAGAGAGTGTAACACGACATCCCCCGGGTGACCGAGGCGTTGGTGTCACGTAGAAGGATTGAGAGATATCAAAGCACTTGGAAGGGATGATGGATTAGTTACAGGATAAAGATCACCCGAGTTGTCACATCTGAGCAAAATATGACGAGTCAGGAAATCTTTCACAAAGAAACCAAAATCATCAAATTCAATGGTATAATTATTGTCCTTAGTAAACGGACACACATAAATAAGATTCTTAATAATGTTGGTGGTGACAAGGACATTATGAAGATGTAAAGGGCGACTAAAGGTGGGAAGAATGCTATGGCCCGTGTTTATAAGGGTATAGTTTTACCATCACCAACACGGACAGAAGGATACAAGCATGAATTAAAAATAGTACTTAAATTATTAACACTAGAATTGAGATGTGAAGATGCACCTGTATCCATATTCCATGTGCGATCTTTGGTAATCGCAGTGCAAAACGCATTCGGTAATGATACATGTTGTCTCGAAACATAGGCCTGAGGTGAAAGCCTATAATTCATGTTGATACTTTTTTCTATTTGTACTAATTCCCTGTACTTTTCAAAAGCAAACTTCAATGCATAAAACAGGAGTACACCATATAATAAAATTAAACAAACCCTTTCATGCGTGATTTATGGAAGCAAGTAAGCAGGCAGGTGACTTTATTTTGTTTTGTTTTTGTTCATCAATAATGAAAGGAAGCAATCAAGGAGATGAATGGATTTATTGAATGAATATACAACGGCGTGGATATGATTTTGAGGGTTAGGGTTTGATAATTAGAGAGGCTCTGATTACCATGTAAGACTGATGAATTTTCTCGTCTTATTTAATAAAAGGGATTACAATATTTATAATAGAATGATCTAGAAATAACACAAACGGGCTAAAGGCCTAATTATAGTGGGCCAAAATATATCAGCTAACAGATTTTGATCATCATATTGCAGAAGTCTTTAGCTTTCTTGATTGTTGAATATGTACTGTAACGCCACCTTCTCGAGAAAAAACATAGACACTGACTAAATGGCTTTGACATTCGTCCAAAATCGGTAGCGTTTTACCTCCGGTCGGTGAAGACCGTTAGACGATATTAAATATCGTACCTATGATTAGGTAGATTCAATAAAGAACCTCCTTGACAGGGTTTCACGGCTGTACTAGCCATTCCCTTTACTCGACCGTCTCAAAGAAAGACCGCGAACATATAGAGTGAATCAATTAGATAAATATCCGCTTGATTAAAGTCATCAATTCAAATTCCTGGAATAAGTTTGATTCTTAAAGAATCTTGCCATTGTTGCTTTCCAGTTGACACAAGCTTGATTCATAAAAAATCTCGCAAGTTACCTACCGTAGCGCTGTTTGACGTTGACGCTAGAAGGATTTCCATTCGTCATTGTGAATATTAACGAATATCACTCTGAATATTCTGGAAAGACCATAAAGGTATTGCGTAGAAACCTGAAATGATTTTGAATCGATTAAGAATCAAACCACTGTTGCTTTTTAGTTTTGCACATGTTTAATTCATAAAGAATCTTACACATGACCTACCGCAGTGCTGTTTGATGTTAACACTGGAAGGATTTCCCTCATCATTGTAAATACTAAGTAGTATCACTCTGAGTGTTCTAGTAATATCGCAAGGATATAGCGTAGGACTCTATTCTTCGTCATGTAGCGTGTCCTAACGAGATTTGATTGATCTCTAGGCTCTAGACTCTATTTGCGCACTTTTAGTGGTCGGAGGCTGGAGCAGATGACACCTATTCAATATCAACTATCTCAGAGTGAGAAAGTCAATAGAAGTTATATTGATTCCGTGAAAATAAAACAAACTACTTTTGAGATAAGCCTGAGTCAGCTGGGGAAGGGTTGTGTATTACATCACTGGGTCCATGATGTGTTGACCCAGTTTCTGTCTAAGTTGTATGGAGGGCTAATTTCATTACACCTTTTATCCTTACATTTTTTCATTCTTCAACCCCTTCCATGCTTACCAAGACGTCATCACTAGCACCTTGTTGTGATTGTTCCAGTTCTGCTTAACTACTTAGTCAACATTCAGCTACGTTCACATTCTACTCCATCTTTCCTAAGGACTTCTAATAATCTATTGGATTGTCCCTGGGAAAATCCCTCAGATTCTGGTTGGATCATGAGACGTATGCCTTGCCACCCTTTTGACATCAATAACGTCGTGAATTAAAGATGTTGTGGGCATGAGATCGTAACCATAAAACCACTTGAAAGTCTATCAAAGTGTTTGAAAAAACATTTAACACCTTGATAGTTTTGTCGTTTCAGAAATGCTCCCCCTTCACAAGTGCATCGATAATCGAAAGTGTTTCTCACATGTGGGTAAGAGTTAAAGTGCTTGAGTCTTACATATATGTTTCATATATTAGATCATATTTTAATCACATTTTCTCCCCTATCTCTAATATATAAATCTTTTAATATTATAGATACCACATAGTCTCCATCTCTCTAAAAATCCTTCTTAGTTCCCTGTTGACCATATTAATCATCACTTTTTGTTTGGTTTGGTATTTGTTAAGAGTGTTGTAGTGACGATAATTGTAAGAGTTATTCTATTTCTATGCACCCTTTTGGGAAAAAATTATTGTGTATGTTTTGTCGCACCATGCTTTTTCTTAGCAGACTTGGACTAAATGCCCACTTACTAGAAAACATGTGTATGGTTTTGATGTTTACGTAATTATATTGTCTCATATTTAGATAATTAGATGATGCTAAATATAAGTGCATGACATCAACTACTAGCGAATGTAATTGGATTGCAAACATTTTTAAGGATCTAAAGGTTGATGGTTGGTTTCGTTTTTACTCGTATTGTGATAGTAGTGCTGAAATTCTAATAGCAACTAATCTCGTGTTTCACGAGAAAACTAAACCCTTTAAGATTAATGTTCGTATGATAAGAGAAAACGTTTCACTAATGTAATCAACCCGGGAAAGTTGGATCAACAAGTAATGTTGCACACGTGTTTACCAAAGGTATGAGAAATTAGTCCGTTGACATGTTTACGACGAGTTTGAGAAGGGATGTTGAGAATATGGTGTATTTGGAAAACTCATTGGTTTATTTTATGTGCATGGATTATTCCTGCACTTTGTGCTAATAGTTTTAAATTTTGTGTTTGTTTTGTTGGTTTTATATCGACATGGTAAAGTGAAAGATGTGCATATATACGCATTTTTTCTTGACTATTAGGTCATAATTTGCAGTCGTTTATCTTTATCTCTTAGTCTCTAAAAAAATACTGTTTTCATCTCTCCAAAAACCCTTCTTAGTTTTGCATTGATCATTTTGATCATCACTCGTAGTTTGATATGGTATTTGTTAAGAGTATTGTAGTGAGGATATTGTTAGAATGATTAAACCCTCATGAGAGATATGTATTTTTAATCCACTATATATAGTGGTAAAACTCTAAAGCCCTAAACCCACAACCGGGTTGGGCCTATTTATTCACTAATACTCCCCCGCAGTTCGAGCTGCAAAATAGCGAAAGCTCGAACTGAAGAAGTAAACTAGAAAAGAAGAACAAAAAATAATCAAAACATATCTGTAGAAGCGATTCTTCAGAAGCAGGATCTTGATCATTAGAAGCGGATCTTTATGAACAACGGATCTTTACGAACAACGGATCCTTTAAAAAAACTAATAAATAAACAAAACACGGTAGACTCGAGGTATATCTATATGTCAATGGTGACAGATTCAACCTATATCTATCAGCCAAAACGCGACAGACTCAAGGTGTATCTATCTGCGAAACAAAACAGACTCAACCTATATCTATCGGCTGAAACACGACAGATTTAAGGTATATCAACCTATATCTATCAGCAGAAACGCGGCGACTCAAGGTATATCTATCTGCCAAAACACGGCAGACTCAACCTATATCTATCAACCGAAAACCAAAAGTCGTCTCGGGGCTTGATACCCTAGATTCGACTAACAAACAAATACTTAAATTCTAAACTATAAAAGCCAAAACAATAAAACAAAAAGAAAAAATATAAATGCTAAAACACATAAATAGACAGCAACTAAACTTGACGGCAGATTGATTTTTTTTTGTAAGGTTACTAGTTTTAATGCCCGTGCACGCACGGGACATAAACATAAATGATATATTAAGTAATAATTTCGTAATTACAATTTTTATTATACTATACTCCCTCCGTTCTCTAGTAATAATCCACCGATAAAAAACACGCAGTTTAATAAAATAACATTTTTTCAGTTTTCTCTCTCTTACTTTTTACACAATGATAATTTTATTCTTAGCTAATTAATTTACAGTTTGTTTATTATTTGTAATAATACCTTCAAGTGAGGGTAATATTGTAAACTTAATCTCAATTTCTTATCTATTTTAGAAGTGGACCATTAATTTGATACGTTCTAAAATAGTAAACTTGATTATTAATGTGAGACGGAGGGAGTATATGTTTTTTAAGAACATCTAATGTTTATATATTTGATTATCTTGTTATTTTACTGTATATATTGTAAACTAATATAAACTCACCTCAATTTTTATTTTTTAAATTTCATATTCTTTTTACTTTTGATATTTTATTATAAATAATTATATCTTAATTATTAATCAATAAACTATTTACATCAACCTTACACGTACACGATTTATAAATTCATGATTGTGTGCTGTTTAATATTATTCTATATAATAATATAAAATTCTTAATATTTATAGATTTATGGTGCTCAGGTATCCAAGAGTTTTACATAATTTTTTATTATGTGATAATATTTAATTGATATTTTGTATGAATATTTGTTGCGTAAAAGATTTTATTTTGTTTAACTGATGTGTGTTTAGTAACATATAACGACTGTGAAAAAATATATTTTTTGTAATATGTAGAATCTCTTCTATTTATTTTCTTCTCACACTGGTAATTGGGGTCCTGCATTCATTTTGATATTTATATTTGTGTTAATAATAATTTATATAAATTGCATTGCTTGACTTTGTTAAGTGTCAAAATAAAAATACACAATAATTTGTGTTTTTTTTAATATTTATAATTATGTAATTTGTTGATTTTTAAATTACATATAAGTTATATTTTCTAAAATATAAAAAGTATAGGTTATAAAGTCTAAAGGGGTATTATGTTTATTTTTTAAAGTTACTAAAAAATATAAGTTTACATTTAAGTCCATCTAATTTATTTAGAATTCAACCACTAAAATTTTATTAATCCCCTCCTCTTTTTTTAGGTTTTTATTTTCACAAATTCGACACATATATATTTATGTGTTTTCATCAAATTTCTCCACAATTTTTTTTAAATTTTGACTAAACTGAATTCAATTTTGACTTTTTTAAACCAATCATGCTTGATTTTGCTTATTGGTCAAAATTAAGTCATTTGACTGGTCCAATTAATTATTCTACAACCTCCACTTTTCATTAAAAATCTCAAAAAATCTAATTCTTTTATTATATAAAAGATAGGAACATGATTGATTTGTTTTGTGGTTTGTGTTTGAACGGTGGAAGATTTTTTGGAGTTATAGGATCGAGGTATGGTCTGATACCATGTTAGAATGATTAAACCCTCATTTTAGAGTTTAGTGGTAAAACCCTAAAGTCCTAAGCCCACAAACCGATTGGGCCTATTTATTCACTAATAGATATTTGTAAGAGTGTTATCTATCTGGGTTGCATTCGTTTATGGGAAAACTCTTTCTTTGTGTACATTGTATCACAGTGGTTGGCTAAGTGCAATTTGGGTGTTGCGTGTGATTGGTTCATTAATTTTTACCAAAGGTTGAGCTACGCCTTACGTAGTCGTAGCCCGGGAACCACTTTAACCAGAAAATTTCTTCAGAAGCGATATAAGATTTTTTTGTTTGTATTGAAAATTTGAAAGATAAAAGAATGAAAACAAGTAACAAAGAAGTTCGGTCTGACGTTGGAAGTATTTGTCCGAGTTAACACAGATGAGGAATCAAGATGGAGTTTATGTTTTTTTGGAAATAAAAATTATCTATTTATTGTCTGACGGTCCTTCAAGTTTAAAAATTTATTTGTATTCATCAGATCAAAGATACTTTAATCCTGACCGTTGTAATTTCATAATTGTTTATATAATTGCGTAAAAACGTGTGTATATAAATGTTTTTTTACGCTTTTTTATACACACAGTTTTATACACACGGCTTTATACACTCGTTTTTATATACGCTTGTATACACACACTTCGATACACATTTTTAGACACATGTTATGTGTTTGAGTTTAATTTTAAACAGGAAGTTTTTCGAGACTGTTATTTTTTTCAGATTCGTAATGGAATCGATATGCGCTTATTAATTTTTCATTTTTATCGTACTACTATCTTTATAAGTTTTAAACTTTATTTAGTAATATTATATATATATAATGTCTATATTTAGTCACCGATAGGTTTAGAGACTTTAAAGTAACTTATTAGCACTAAATGAGACCGTCGAAATACGGATTTACTTAATTACCGAAACTACTAGTATTGATGTCACAATTTAAATCGGGGTTTTGACCATCTAAATGTGTTTTTCATGAAAAACATAAAACAAGAAAGTTGTAGTGAACGTATACGTTGACTTAACGTGAGATTTTCGGAGTCTACGAGATTAGTTTTGACGCTAAAATCGTCTGTCAAAGTTCAGAATTTCTCCTATATAAAAACGTGTATATAATAACACGTATAAAAAGTGTGTATAAAAACATGTATAAAAATTCGTGTATTTAAGTCAAGGTATCATTACTGAGTTTTCTAATGAAAAGAATGTCAAAGGACTAACGGTAGAAGTCCACGCATAACAAAGTACCAAACTGTAACTTTTCTAAGTGGTAACCGGTCAAACAAGTCATATTTTGGTCAATATTACGTAGATTAGTAAGTATTTGAAAGTATGTTGCGCAGGTCTGAAATAAAAAAAGTATCTTGCATATATTAGTTAATTTCAACAAATACGTTACATAAATTCAGCATTTGTCCTACATATCCTACGATCAAATTCTTTTTGAGATACTAGACGAGTACCCGCGCATAGCGGCGGAAATTCCTAGCGGCCAATAGTTAGCGATATATGATAGGGTGATAATTTTTTGTGTATTTACGATAACGTTTTATTTAGAAGCATTAGAAAATTCTGATTATAATGATAAGATATAGAAGCTATCTAATTGCCAAATGTCATGCATAGAGACAATAATGTAGAGTTTTCGTAAAAAATGCCTAAAGTTCATTAAAAATAGCTTTAAATGATACCATTGTTATTTCCATGTCAAAATTAAATTCAAGACCAAATGTATATTTTCATCAAGTCCAAATTAAAAAAGAGAATTATACACAACATGTTAAATCTATATATAAGATACCACAAGTATCTCGGTAGTTTTAAGTTAATAAGAACAAAAGATCATGAGAAAAGAGTTTTGATATTTAGGCCTTAATAGGTAGGATACCCGCGCTTCGCTGTGGGTGTTTTGGTTGCGTTAGTTGTAGCGTATGTATGGTATGAACAACAGTTAAGGAAAATGTGTACATTGCAAAGTAATGTAAACAGTTTAGTACTAACATATGTAAACCATTCTTCTGGAAAAGTGCACACAATTTCATAGATGACACAAATAGCAAATATTAGAATCCAAATACTATGTATTGATATGATACATTCTCAATATCTATTCTGGTAACCTTCACTTGGACACACAGACTGCACATCCATTTCTAGTAATCTTTTGCTTTTATTTGCAGTATAAGACACCTATTTTTGCTCCTGCAGATGTATCCTTAGAGTCAAAACGCCACATCAGTTAACCATTTTACCCATAAGCATTTTGAGTCAAACCGCTTTGTTCTTGTTTCAATCCTACTCTACATCGCTTCTTCCATAACATACCATTGGTAAACTCAAAAATCGGTTTCTGTAGTCCGTTTGAATTGTGTGTAGAAATTAAAGAAGGCAGGCCAAAAACCGCTTTTTGAAGCACCGCAAAAGATCAAAGAAGGTATTTATTCATTTATTTAGTTAATGCATTTTGGATTTTGTTATTGGATCTGTTTACTATTTGTGTTTACTATTTATGGAGTGGAAATAAGGTAAGGGTTTTCATAAATTTTCTACATGTTTGTTTAACCTCTATTGGAAAATAAGAATGTGGTTTGACTTTCAAGGTCAATTATGCTACTTTTAACCAATATGAGGTTTATTAGTTATGTCATATACTCAGTATTAAAAAATGGTATTCTTAAATAGGTATCTATAAGCTTTTGACATGTGAAAATTACAATTACGTTTTGTTTTGCAAGAACAATTTTGGTTACTACAAAAATCCACGTTTGTTTGTTCCAAGTATTTTGTTTCAAGTATTTTGTTCCAAGTATTTAGTTTGTTCCAAGTATTTTGTTTCACTGTTGTAACATGATTTGCTAATCTATTGCGTGCAGAGTTGATGTTGTTAGGGTTTATTTCACTTTTATTGCCCGTTTTCCGATGAAGAATTATCAAAATATGTGTCAAAGAGAGTCTAATGGATCACCTCTTTACATGCTCGTTGAGTGATAAAAGAATAGGCCTTGCATCCTAAACAAGAGAGTACATCTAATCTTCGTCATTTGCTTGCTGAAAAAGTAGCAGCTGTGGGTTAGTGTGTTGCAAATGTAAATGACTGGGATTAGATTTTAATATTTATAATGTAAGTTGTATGGTATTGAAAATGAATCATGAAATCTAGCTATAAAAATCAAGTTCTTTTTGCTAGTATTGGCCTAAGAAGTCGAAGTGAAATGACTTTATCTTGGAAAAATACTATCTTTTTCCTTTGTGTTCTATAAGTTAAAGGATCAGTTTATTTAGATTCTGTTTTTTATGTATATTGTTAACACAATTTGGAAACTTTAAATGGTAATAACATGATTTGACGTGTTTGTCTGCTAATAACAGGCTTTTTCGTCTCTTTGTTGGTGCATTCTCGAAAGCATGTAATCAACTTACTTGAACCTAAATGACGGCTTCGATTAAAACTACCGAATAAACGTGCTCTGGCCTAACATTTCTGATATAAGGGTAAATATTTGAAAATGAGCATGATAAATAACTTACTTTTTAGATATTCTCCAGCTTTTGGGAATGTTTTTAACACCTAAATCACCAAAACCATATCATGAAATCGAGTGTTGCTTATTCCGATCATGCTAATAACCAATCCAACCGAGTAATCTAAAAATGAAACATATAACAATAAGAAACTATCCGTTATGTTTTATATGCATTATAAAAAAACATGAAATTTTGGAACTTACATATGTCCATTCTAAGCATGTATTGAATGTCACATCATTCAATAAGGCTTTTCGACAATGAAAATCGAAAAAATATAACACAAAATTAGCAAATTAAAATATTCAAAAACTTATGTAACATGAATCATAGGCACACTGTGACATTAAGCTTATGCCCTATTTCACACTGTCTAAATAACAGTGGGGATCAGCTAAAAGTCAAACCTAGGTTATTATAAACCTTTGAATTTTACAATGTTTACCATGTCTAAGGTTGTCATATCTATTATGGTTCTGTCTATGACTATGCTAGGGTATAGCTTTATGTTTATTGTTTATTCCGTGTACATTACATGTATACAATACTTGCTATGTTTAAGGGTTGTTTGGATTTGTGTTTTTGGACCAATCATCTCTTCAGTCAATGAAGCCGTTCTGATCGCCTACAAAGGATGTATGCTTCATCTAAACGAACTTTTCTTATAACAAATAAAGTTGAAACCTCAGTGCATCATTTAATCAAAACTAATTAGGCTACTAAGAGTGTGTTTAGGGTTACGATAAAAAAAGATTACATGTTTGCAAAACTGTTCGCAATCACAGACACGTCTATCCCTGAATTTCAATAAAGCGGTGATCAATTCGATCACGTACCTCAACATAAGATTCGTCAACTCAGGTGGACAGCCAGAACTAAAAGAACGTGATATGCGGGGATAGATTGCTCTGCAGCCCAAAAACAACCAATTAACCCAAGACAAAAACAAGATGTACAAAAAAACATGAGACAAGTGGGCACTAAAATTAACTACTCATAATAAGGACAAACTACATGGTCAAGAAAATAACACTATAAACAATTCGCAAGAATAGTGACTTAAAGTTCAATATATTAGAAAATGAAAGAAAAAAACATAAGTGACATTTATCACAAAAGCTCTTGTGTTCCATGTTTTGTTTCTAAATGTCAATAGTTCGTACAATGGGCGTTGACATGCCAATAAGACTAATTTACTACCAAATAAGTCATATACAACATCAAAACAGCTCTAATGTTCGAAAAACAAAATTATCCTAGAAAATTACAACTCGTATAACATTTGTATCTATATGCATCGCACAATGTGTTCCAACCAACAAAAAACCAATCAAAAATAACCTCATCAACATCACTTATCTCATCTTTCAATACTTCTAACCATGAAAAAACCTCAAGTAAACCAATGTTACCAAAGCAACTCAAAACCACCAAGAAACACTGAAACCACCTGGTCCACCGAAACCATGGTCATTGGTTTGACGGAAAACGACAACAGTGGCGGCGACATTGGGTATATGGTTGGAGAGAGTAGGTTTTGGTTTAGATAGATGATAAAACGGAGAGACGGCTAGAAAAATTAGTGTTAGTAAGAGGCAGAGACTGAAACAAAAAAAGAAGTCAAAACCTTTTAAAAAACACAGATCCATCAAAACATATTTATCAACGGCGGTGACATGCGGCTGAAACAAAAATCAATGTAAAAAACATTTAAAAAATAAAGATTTATCATAAACTTAGATCAATCTAACTAACATTACCTGTGACAACATTTTCCGGCTGCAACAACGTCGAGGATTTCGAGGTAATAAGTTTGTGGCAGATTCGGCACAAGCAGCCAAACCAACAAAATTATACCCTCAACCGGAACTACCTGAAACCACCTAAACCATTGAGAAATGGTGGCAGATTCGGCATATCAAAGAGGTAAAAAGTTGTGGCGGCTGGGTGTATTTCATTTTATGGTTTATAGAGATAAATAAAATGGTTGTGTGTGTTTTATATGTCTTCACAATATATCAAACCAATATATCAAACATTCCCTAAATAGTTCAAGTTTTCCTACTTTTTATTTAGAATTCAACATCTCCATATATAGATTTCAACAATTCACTTTTCCACTTTCAAGAAATAGGGGTAAATGTTTTATAGATAGTATAGATATAGATATAGATAAATAGGTATCTATAAGCTTTGACATGTGAAAATTACAATTATGTTTTATTTTGAAAGAAGAATTTTGGTTACTACAAAAAGCCACGTTTGTTTGTTCCAAGTATTTTGTTTCACCGTTGTAACATGATTTGCTAATCTATTGCGTGCAGAGTTGATGTTGTTAGGGTTTATTTCACTTTTATTGCCCACTTTCCGATGAAGAATTATCAAAATATGTGTCAAAGAGAGTCTAATAGATCACCTCTTTACATGCTCGTTGAGTGATAAAAAAATAGGCCTTGCATCCTAAACAAGAGAGTACATCTAATCTTCGTCATTTGCTTGTTGAAAAAGTAGCAGCTGTGGGTTAGTGTGCTGCAAAGGTAAATGACTGGGATTAGATTATAATATTTATAATCTAACTTGTATGGTATTGAAAATGAATCATGAAATCTAGGTATAAAAATCAAGTTCTTTTTGCTGGTATTGGCCTAAGAAGTCAAAGTGAAATGACTTTGTCTTGGAAAAATACTATCTTTTTCCTGTGTGTTCTGTAAGTTAAGGGATCAGTTTATTTAGATTCTGTTTTTTGTGGGTGTTGTTAACACAATTTGGAAACTTTAAATAGTAATAACATGATTTGACGTGTTTGTCTACTAATAACAGGCTTTTTCGTCTCTTTGTTGGTGCATTCTCGAAAGCATGTAATCAACTTACTTGAACCTAAATGACGGCTTCGGTTAAACTACCGAATAAACGTGCTCTGGCCTAACATTTCTGATATAAGGGTAAATATTTGAAAATGAGCATGATAGATAACTTACTTTTTAGATATTCTCCAGCTTTTGGGAATGTTTTTAACACCTAAATCACCAAAACCATATCATGAAATCGAGTGTTGCTTCTTCCCATCATGCTAATAACCAATCCAACCGAGTAATCTAAAAATGAAACAGAAAACAATAAGAAACCATCCGCTATGTTGTATATGCATTATAAAAGAACATGAAATTTTGGAACTTACATATGTCCATTCTAAGCATGTACTGAATGTCACATCATTCAATAAGGCTTTTCGACAATGAAACCCGAAAAAATATAACACAAAATTAGCAAATTAAAATATTAAAAAACTTATGTAACATGAATCATAGGCACACTGTGACATTAAGCTTATGCCCTATTTCACACTGTCTAAATAACAGTGGGGATCAGCTAAAAGTCAAACCTAGGTTATTATAAACCTTTGAATTTTATAATGTTTACAAGGTCTAAGGTTGTCATATCTATTCTGGTTCTGTCTATGATTATGCTAGGGTATAGCTTTATGTTTATTGTTTATTCCGTGTACATTACATGTATGCAATACTTGCTATGTTTAAGGGTTGTTTGGATTTGCGTGTTTGGACCAATCATCTCTTTAGTCAATGAAGCCGTTATGGCGCCTATAGAGGATGTATGCTTCATCTGAACAAACTTTGCTTATAAAAAATAAAGTTGCAACATCAGTGCATCATTTAATCAAAACTAATTAGGCTACTAAGAGTGTGTTTAGGGTTACAATAAAAAAAGAGATTACATGTTTGCAAAACTGTTTGCAATCGCAGACACGTGTATCCCGGAATTTCAATAAAGCGATGATCAGTTCGATCACGTACCTCAACATAAGATTCATCAACTCAGGTGGACAGCCAGAACTAAAAGAACGTGATATCCGGGGATAGATTGCTTTGCAACCCAAAAACAACCAATTAACCCAAGACAAAAACAAGATGTACAAAAAAAACATGAGATAAGCGGGCACTAAAATTAACTACTAATAATAAGGACAGACTACATGGTCAAGAAAATAATACTATAAACAATTCGCAAGAGTAGTGACTTAAAGTTCAATATATTAGAAAATGAAAGAAAAAACATAAGTGACATTTATCACCAAAACTCTTGTGTTCCATGTTTTGTTTCTAAATGTCAATAGTTCGTACAATGGGCGTTGACATGCCAATAAGACTACTTTACTATCAAGTAAGTCATATACAACATCAAAACAGCTCTAATGTTCGAAAAACAAAATTATCCTAGAAAATTACAACTCGTAGAACATTTGTATCTATATGCATCGCACAATGTGTTCCAACCAATAAAAAACCAATCAAAAATAACCTCATCAACATCACTTGCCTCGTCTTTCAATAGTTCTAACCCAGAAAAAACCTCAAGTAAACCAATGTTACCAAACCAACTCAAAACCACCAAGAAACACTGAAACCACCTGGTCCACCGAAACCATGGTCATTGGTTTGACGGATAGTGACAAAAGTGGCGGCAACATTGGGTATATGGTTGGAGAGAGTAGGTTTTGGTTTAGATAGATGATAAAACGGAGAGGCGGCTAGAAAAATTAGGGTTAGTAAGAGGCAGACTGAAACAAAAAAAGAAGTCAAAACCTTTTAAAAAACACAGATCCATCAAAACATATTTATCAACGGCGGTGACATGCGGCTGAAACAAAAACCAATGTAAAAAACTCTTAAAAAAATAAAGATTTATTATAAACTTAGATCAATCTAACTAACATTACCCGCGACAACATTTTCCGGCTGCAGCAACGTCGAGGATTTCAAGGTAATAAGTTTGTGGCAGATTCGGCACAAGCAGCCAAACCAACAAAATAATACCCTCAACCGGAACTACCTGAAACCACCTAAACCACTGAGAAATGGTGGCGGATTCGGCAGATCAAAGAGGTAAAAAGTTGTGGCGGCTGGGTGTATTTCATTTTGTTTATAGAGATAAATAAAATGATTGTGTGTTTTTTTTATGTCTTCACAATATATCAAACATTCTCTAAATAGTTCAAGTTTTCCTACTTTTTATTTAGAATTCAACATCTCCATATATAGTTTTCAACAATTCACTTTTCCAC
The DNA here is from genome assembly GCA_025667525.1 of Glebionis coronaria. Lineage (NCBI taxonomy): Eukaryota > Viridiplantae > Streptophyta > Magnoliopsida > Asterales > Asteraceae > Glebionis > Glebionis coronaria. The sequence continues at coordinate 560,451,948 of CM046880.1, read as the reverse complement.
TTTCAAGAAATGGGGGTAAATGCTTTATAGATAGTATAGATTCAAAAAATGGGGGTAAATGCTTTATAGATAGTATAGATAGATAGATAGATATAGATATAGATAGATATTAGAAACAAACCATCCACCTAAGCTCCTTATTAGACATCCATAATTAGCTTATTTTCATTCATTTACAATTCCTATGGAAACAACAAGCACAATATAGGTATGCTATCTTTTTCTAAATGTACTTGACTTTAACATTTTCTTATTCTCATTTATATAGAGATGATGAAATCAAACAATACTCTTGAATTCGTCTAATTGGTACACGACAAATAAATGCAAGGCAATACAACCGACTCACTCCTTCTCAAGTGGGTGCATTAGTATTGGGAGATTCTCGAGATGTAATTGTTGAAATAAGGTTTGGCGAGGAAGGTCGAAATTATATGCTCATTTGGTTCATATTATACACATGGTTGCCACAAGTTTATGATTATATATTTATATATATACCTTCTCAGCCATGCAAGGATTCCCATACGTGTTATAAAACTATGCAGTTTTTTTTTCTTTCTAAGAAATAGTGTGTATATGTTAGGCGTTTTGGATATGTGAGAGCTTTCAAGCCTTTTCATCTTAATTGTATTGAGTTGTACGACCTGTTCATGTTTGTATCATATTTTTTTGATAAAGTGCCTGATAAATAAGTTTGGTTAAAGTTAAGCTTCGCTAGATTTGTGATCATAATAAAGACTCATAACAAGTTGTTGCCTTGCTAATCTTGGTTCTAACTAAGACAAAAGTTAAGCTTTTTCACCAAAATAAATCTTTTTCACTAATTAAATAGTTAGGCTATAAAGGGGTGGCTATTGAACTTTATAGCCATTGTATATGTTAGGTAAATAGTACTATGATTGAAGTCTTTGTGATTTAGGTAAATGTAATAATCACCGGATGTTTGGTCCAACATTATACATGTTTAGGTCCTTGGCCAGGATCGACAGGCCCTGTCCTTTTAATAACCTTCTGCATGTTTACAACATCACTAGCTAGCGAGTATACATATATACTTTTTGGGTCCTTTCAACAATTCCCAAGTGGATCGCTGATATAAAATCAAAGTTCTGATACAAGACATGAATACCACAATCAGTGGTTTGAATGTTCTTACAACTTTCAATAGAAATATCGCTTTCCCTCCAAAAATCGGCCGTGTTTCTAGGGTAACATTAACCACTCGTCACAACCTCACTAGAAATATTTCTCAAGCCCAGAAACCACTATCACCCGTCTCTGCTAATCTAGCCAGCACTACCACCTCGCTTCTTTCAACTGATCACGAGGCCACTCTTGGACGTTATCTTGCTCAGCGTCTCATCCAGATTGGTGTCTCGGACGTATTTTCAGTACCGGGTGACTTTAACCTGAGTTTGCTGGATCATCTCATTGCTGAGCCTGGCCTCAACCTTATTGGGTGTTGCAACGAGCTGAATGCCGGATATGCTGCTGATGGATACGCTAGGTATCGTGGTGTTGGTGCTTGTGTCGTCACATTCACTGTTGGTGGACTTAGTATACTAAATGCCATTGCTGGTGCATACAGTGAGAATCTTCCTGTTATATGTATTGTTGGTGGACCGAACTCAAATGATTATGGAGCAAACAGAATTCTTCATCATACGATTGGATTTACGGATTTCAGCCAGGAGCTTCATTGTTTTAAGGCAGTCACTTGCTATCAGGTTCATAACTTGACATTTCTACCAAACTAAGAAAAATACCGTTTGGTTGCACTTCTCTTTTTCCATGAAAATCTCTTGCCATTTTATATGTAGCCATTTTGTAAGATAACGAGATGATTTCAGCCCACGCGTTGCACTGCATGAAAAAACATTCATTTTTTATCTAGAAAATAAAGTTTTCACAACAAAAAAGTGTTAACGTATAGCGAAGGCAGATTAACTAATTGGTGTTTATAATGTAGGCTGTGGTGAATAATTTGGAAGATGCACATGAGCAAATCGATACTGCAATTTCAACTGCTTTAAAAGAGAGCAAGCCTGTTTATATCAGCATCGGCTGTAATTTGGCTGCAATTCCTCATCTGAGTTTTAACCGAAAACCCATTCCATTTTCTTTATCTCCTAAGTAAGTTTACAAACATCCTTCAAAGGCATATGTTCTACAGTTCTAGAATATCTCGTATACTTCAGTTAAACATTTCTTATCCGGTAGGTTGAGTAATAAGATGGGTCTGGAAGCAGCTGTTGAAGCTGCGGCTGAGTTTTTAAACAAGGCCGTTAAGCCTGTAATGGTTGGAGGGCCTAAGCTGCGTGCTGCTCAAGCATGTGAGGCATTTGTTCAATTAGCCGACGCATCTGGCTATGCTCTCGCGGTTATGCCAGCGGGAAAAGGACTAGTCCCCGAATACCATCCTCACTTCATTGGCACATACTGGGGTGGTGTCAGCACGGCTTTTTGTGCCGAAATAGTTGAGTCTGCAGATGCCTACATCTTTGCTGGTCCTATCTTCAACGACTACAATTCTGTAGGCTACTCTATTCTTCTCAAGAATGAGAAGGCATTGATCGTGCATCCTGATCGTGTTGTGATTGGTAATGGACCCACTTTTGGGTGTATCCTAATGAAGGATTTCTTGCAAGCCTTGGCTAAAACGATTAAGAAGAACACGACTGCTTACGAGAATTATTATAGGATCTTTGTTCCTGAAGGACGTCCTTTGAAGAGTGCCCCAATGGAGCCGTTGAGAGTTAATGTTCTCTTCGAACATATTCAAAAGATGTTGTCTGGTGACACAGGTGTGATTGCTGAAACCGGAGATTCGTGGTTCAACTGCCAGAAACTTAAGTTGCCAGAAGGATGCGGGTAAGTAGAAAAGAGTGTCATTTTTGGTTTCACGTTCTCTTTATAGTTTCAGTTTCATTAACAAAAACTGTTGTTGTAGGTACGAGTTTCAGATGCAATACGGGTCGATCGGGTGGTCTGTTGGTGCTACACTTGGTTACGCACAAGCTGCAACCAATAAGCGTGTGATTTCTTGCATCGGTGATGGTAGTTTCCAGGTACACACATTTAAAAGCTAACAAATTTTGTTGATCTACGTCAACTTTTATTTAACAAAAACTCTTTTGCTGTGATTATAGGTTACTGCCCAAGATGTGTCGACAATGCTGCGATGTGGGCAGAATCCCATTATTTTCTTGATAAACAATGGGGGTTACACCATTGAAGTGGAGATCCATGACGGGCCATACAATGTGATCAAGAACTGGAACTACACTGGCTTGGTTGATGCAATCCACCATGGCGAGGGCAAGTGTTGGACTACAACGGTGAGCATTGTCACTAAATTTTGTCCAGCTGACTTATGTACAGATAGATTCAGATACTTTTAACACATTTTCATTAGTACAAATGTTATATGTTCTGACCTGTTATATAGACCTTGTGACCATGTAACTTTTTCCGCTTGTAATATATATGCCAAAGAGACCCTTGTCTGATATAGACTTGTTAAAATGCATAGGTAAAATGTGAAGAAGAATTGATCAAAGCAATCGAGACCGCAACTGGAGCTAAAAAGGACTGTTTGTGCTTTATTGAGGTGCTTGCTCACAAAGATGATACGAGCAAAGAGCTGCTCGAGTGGGGTTCAAGAGTCTCGGCTGCAAACAGTCGTCCTCCGAACCCTCAGTAGAATATTTTCCTATGCTATCATAACAATCAAAATATCAAACATTCTCATGCATGTTTTTGAATTTGGTGGCTTCCTTTGTAGATATATCAGAAGTTCAAATAATGCATTTTCATGCAAGTTTTTTTTTTCCATTGAATTTAATAGGGTAAATTGCAAATTTTGTCTTTTAACTTCTATTTAGAAATATTAGGATGTAGGTATAGTGAGTAAATGGATATGTGGCGCAATGGTAGCGCATCTGAGTCCAGATCAGAAGGTTGCTTGTTTGATAACAAATGCCCATGAGATGTGAATTGCACACACATTTCAACTAATATGATTTCCAGCACAATAAGGAGTGAAGTCAAGGGTGCGCGGCCCCCTTCCAGATCAAGGAGTAGTGGCAGTGCCCTTGCACATCCACAACTTAACCAACATAACTGTTTTTAAACTGTTGTGACTATTATTTACCAATAGTTTTAATCCCTTTAACTGTCAAATGTATTTGTTAATAACAAGAATATTTGTCTCATTTTTGAACATTAAGTACAACTAAACACTTATACTGTTATACAGATGAGAAGTTGAACAAACATCTCCAATATGTCTATATTCCTACCAACTTATCTACTTATGACGATTGTCGAATTTCTACATCCCGTATATGCCATATAAATCTATGTCGTTACTTACAGTCTCCACACAACTCAAAACACAATCTTAAATAGTTCTCTTTCATCAAACCTTAAACCTTTTCCCAAAATCAATGGCACATTACACTTTCAGTGTGTTCCTTGTGATTCTAGTTTCAATTACTTTAACATCAATAGGTGGTGGGGTATTTGTTTCCGAGGCCCGTGAGCTTTTGGATGTACCCGAGCTTCCAAAGCCTGAAGTTCCAAAGTTTCCTGAAATTCCAAAGCCAGAGGTTCCCGTGATTCCAAAACCAGAAATTCTTGTTGTTCCTAAGCCTGTTGTTCCTAAACCTGAGGTTCCAGTGATTCCAAAGCCCGAAGTAACCACGGTTCCAAAACCAACAATTTCCTGAGGTTCCAAAGCCAGAGGTCCCTGTGATCCCAAAACCAGATATTCCAGAGCTTTCGAAGCCCACATTTCCAAAGATCACCAAACCCACAATTCCAGATGTTCCAAAACCCGAGATTCCTGTGCTTCCAAAACCCACAATTCCTGAGATTCCTAAGTCCACACTTCCTGAGGATCCCAAGCCCGTGTTGGAGAAACAAGCACTGGATCGTTCTTTGCGATTCAAAATATACCGAAACTAATTTTATATTAATCGTATCAATTACAAATGTATCATCATCTTTACAAGTAAATCCTAAACTATATATACATGTCGAATGGGTAATTCGACTAAGAGTCACAACGTTTTACACAAAGTAAACGTTGTGATGTTTACTACTATAACCGTTTTTACATGTCCTAAATAACAGCGGGTAGGATTATGCTTAGGCCCATTGGGTCGATCTTGGTATAACTGGATTAGGCCTAATATTCTCCCCTCTAATCATAGACGCTGTGGTGTAGATCCTTGAGTCCGATGAGTTCTCTCATGACTAGAAACTTGATCTTTGGTAGTGCTTTCGTGAGTATGTCAGCCTTTTGATAATCTCCACTTAAAAATTCTACTTGGATGTCGTTTCTTTCAACGCATTCTCTCATGAAGTGGTACTTCGTGTCTCTGTGCTTGCTCCTTCCATGAAAAACTGGGTTCTTCATTAGTGAGATGGTTGATTTGTTGTCACCATTGTCGTGATCTCTTCTTCTTCTTTATGTGTAAGTCTGCTTAAGAGTCTTTTGAGCCATAATGCTTGAGTTGTTGCTGCTGTTAGCTGCTATGAATTCTGATTCGCATGATGATAGTGCCACGGTTGCTTGCTTTTGTGTGCACCAGCTAATTGGTGAGTCACCAAAATAGAATATGATGCCGGTTGTTCCTTTGCCTTTTTGTGTATTAACTCCGTAGCTACTGTCTCTAAATCCTTGAATCTTGTTATCTCCGTTATGCTTGTAGATTATGCCATAGTCTCTGGTTCCCTTCACATAACGTAGTACTTGCTTTATAGCTTTCAGTTCTTGCATGAAACGACTAAGTAATCCAACGGAATAACTTAAGTCGGGTCTTGTGTGAAGCAGATATTTTAAACATCCAATTAAGCTTCGATATTCAGTTGTGTTGACCAATGTTCCCTCAGTATTCTTTGTTAGTCTTGTTCCAGGGTCCATAGGTATAATTGTCTCGTTGCTTTCTAACATTCCAGCTTCTTTTAAGATCTTGGTCGCGTATGACTGCTTTATTGATATGTTACCATTTGCTTGAGTGACTTCAATTCCGAGATAGTAAGCTAATAAGCCTAAGTCGCTCATTTCGAATTTTTCTTCCATTTGAGCTTTAAACTTTTCTATCTCTTTATTTGGCGTTCCAGTGATGATAAGACCGTCTACATAGACTCCTACTAGTAATAATGAGTCTTTTGATGCCTTTGTGTAGATAGCTTGTTCCAGGGCATATTTCTTGTATTCTAATGACTTCAAGGTGTTGTCTAGCTTTATATTCCATGCACCAAGTGCTTGTCTTAAACCGTATAAGGCTTTTATAAGTCTATTGACTTTTCCATCACTTCCTTTCTTTGTGAATCCTTCGGTTGTGCTACATACACTTCTTCCTTTAAATCTCCATGTAGAAATGCAGATTTTACGTCCAAGTGATGTACTTCCCATTTGTTGTTGGCATCGATGGCTAGTAACAGACGGATAGTTTCCATCCTTGCATCTGGTGCAAATACTTCTTCGATGTCTATGCCATGATCTTGTATGTATCCTTTTGCTACTAATCGAGCCTTATGCTTGATTATGTTTCCATTTGCATCTTTCTTCGTTTTGAACACCCATTTCAAACCGACTGCTTTGTGACCTTTTGGGAGAGTAGTGAGTTCCCATGTGTTGTTCTTGTTGATGGAGTCTAGTTCAGCTTTCATTGCCTCTATCCAAATTTGTTCGTTTGAAGCTTCTTTGTAGTTCTTGGGTTCATCTTCAGCTAGGTGTAATTCCTCAGTATTTTCGTATAAGTCATTCAAGGTTCTAAAACCTTTTACTGGTGTGTGATCAAAGTTTGGATGTGAATTTGACGTTTTGGTTGATTCAACATCACTTTGATAAAATGACCGAGCCGAATTGTTGGGTGCGAATTGAGAATTTACTTGAGATGACCTTGTAGATAGTGTGTGAGGCGTTATAGAGTGAATGGGCGAGTCTGGTTGTGGCGAATCGTATCCATTGTCATTATTGTTGAAAAAATCATCGTCGTTATTTGGTTGATTTTCTTGATCATGACGTTCAAGATTTTCATTTTGAAATTCTGTCCATTCGGGGTCGTCATCGATATAATCTTTTAAGTATTCGCTCCCGTCCCATGTCTCATCTTCTTTAAATTTTACATCTCTACTAACACATATTCTTCGTGTTATTGGATCAAATAATCTGAAGGCTTTTGATCCATATTCGTTTCCAAGGTAAACCAACTTTGTGCTTCTATCATCCAACTTCGTTAGGTGTTGAGATGGTACTTTTGCATATGCTATGCATCCAAAAACTTTTAAGTTTTCTAGGTTTGGTTTCCTTTTCTTGATTGCTTCATATGAAGTGATGTCTTCAAGTGCCTTTGTAGGAACACTATTTAAGATGTATATAGCGTGTCTAACAGCTTCAGCCCAAAAGTTCTGAGGTACTTTTGTTGCTTTCATCATACATCTTGTAGTAGACATAATTGTCCTATTACGTCTTTCTACTACTCCATTTTGTTGTGGTGAGTAAGGAGCGGTGAGTTGTCGTGCTATGCCATTTTCTTTGCAGTATTGTGTGAATTCATTTGACGTGAATTCAACTCCACGATCCGTTCTTAACATCTTCAATGTCGTCTTTAACTCCTTTTCTACTGTGTTCTTATATTCCTTGAATGTGTCAAAAGCTTGATCTTTTGTACTTACGAAATATACCCACATCTATCTTGAGTAATCGTCTACTTCAGGGATATGTATTTCTTTCCAGAAGGTGTTGGAGGAGTGATTGGTCCACATAAGTCTCCATATACTAAATCCAGTGGTGAGGTTGATCTAGCTTTTGCCTTCTTTGGAAATGGCATTCTACTTTGTTTTCCAATTAAACATACATCACGTATTTGTTTCGTATGCTTAACTGCAGGTTTTCCATGGACCAAATCCTTTTGAGTCATGGTTTTCAGTGACTCAAAGTTGAGATGTCCTAGTCTTGCATGCCATAGTCAGGTAGTGTCGTTTAGGTTTGCTAGTAGACAGACTGGTGTGCCTATCCTAAGACTAGCTTTATAGAGTCAGTTTTGTTGTCGTGTGACCTTCATAAAGATTCTATTATCCATGTCATAAAGTCTTAGTACATCATCTTCCATTACAACTTTACAACCAATTTTTGTGAATTGTTAAAGGCTCAATAGGTTGCTTTTCAGGCTTGGTATGTAATAAACGTGTGATATGATTCTTTGCTTTTCGTCATCACATTCCAATATAATCACTACTACACAAATAGTGTTTTCCCACAGCAAGATCCGTGGGAAATTATGTGGGAAAGGGCCGTTTCACACGGATTTCCTACGGAATTATTCGGTTGCTAAAAACCCCGTGGGTAAAAAGATTTCCCACGGATTTCCCACGATTAACCATCTTTTTACATAAAACGAGTGGGTTTTTTGCCACATATTTCCCACGGATATATTCCCACTGATTTCTCACTAACATTTTCCCACTGTTTTCCCACAAAATTTTTAACAACCATTTTTCATGTGTTTACCACTGATTTCCCACGGATATATTCCAACTGATTTCCCACCGGTTTCCCACAATCTTTAACATCCATTTTTCATGTGTTTCTCATAGATTTCCCACATAAACTCTCATATATTTCCCACGGATTTCCCGGATTATAATTTGAAATTTACCGGATTCCTGAATCTATGAATATGAAAAACTGCTATTAATCTATTACCAAAATATACAGATACAGTACCCGTAGTCGGGATTCATGAACGTGTCTCACATTTGACATAAATTTGTATCCCTAAAATTTTATCGAATACTACAACCCAATAGTTCTAACTTCTAACACAAACTAGCTAGGACCTGATTTAGTAGGTCGCTCAATATTTCGACCAAAAGACTCCTTACCAGTGTCAACTTCTTTTTTACGCATATTCTGAACATGATGCAACTATCCTTCTTGGTCTTCTTTGTAAATTCTTAGATATAGCATTTTGTGACAAGCCGGAACTTGTGGTTGGTGTAAGGTTACCTTTGTCTTAACTGGATCTTCGGGCTTCTTGAAACCGAGAGTAATCTGTACAAATGTCCCAACATAAATCGAGAGTAATCCAGAATATTTTGGAGCTCTGAAAACATCTCCATGGACAACCTTCCATCTGTTTCCTGAGCTTCATCTTGTGTGTCTAGTTGGTTATATCATCAAAGAGTTAACGATGGAGAACCATGGATTGGGTCATCGTTCATTAGGAGGTAAGTGTCCTATCGTGATGCCCACTTGATATCACTCTCCTGAAAAATCAAAATGGATGAGAAATAGGGTACTTTGAATTGCATGGATAACAAGAACTAAACGGGAAGGGAACTGAAAAGTACAACATCGTATGTAAATACCACCTCCTTATCTGTATCAACTTCCAGTGGTACAATGCTTGGTATTTTGGTTGCCTGTTGTGAGTTGAGGGTTCTTCTCATCCTCGTCATTGTACTCGTGATTAATACTGATGGCATCAGATTTAAATAGACTTAGACAAAAATAAAGGGAATCGGTTTACCAAGACAAGTCATATGAGGTTAAAAAAGGCTTCTAAAATTTGGACAAAACAAAAGTATATACGGAAGCTAAACTAGCATGTACAAAACTGGAATGTCAATATTGTAATGTCAATAGCTTGTTTCAATAAATGGATACCAAGTAGTCATAACTAGAAAAATATTGCAAATATTGTGGGGCGTAAACACTAAAGAGTATACTGTAATGTGATAAAAATTGTATAAAGAGGGTAACAGTGTTGCATACATGTTAACTCGGTACTCATCATCGATTTTTTCTTTGAACTTCTTTGCAGTTCCAGCGTCAAGCTTTACTCAGCAACCAGCTTGGCATGGTAGTTCCTCTCTCATATGAAACTGTAAACCGAAACGAGAAGCTCATATTGCAATACACAACAGAAAATAATGATACTCGATTATAAAAAAGGTTCACTTTAAACTTGACCAAAAAAGGAAGGAAGATGCTCACCGTATAGATTGAATTCTCAATGTGGTCACCTCTAAGTACCTCCCTAAATTTTCGGCACAGTGAGTAACATAGACTAAAATATCAAAGGTTTTCAGCACACGAAACTCAACCTGAACTCCACGCCATATACACTAAAGATACATCAATCAACGAGGACCAGCGATAAACCTGATCACGAATCGACAAACTTATACTTAAGACTATGTAATTTGGCTTTTTTAATTGAAAAGCAAGTTGAAAACTTGAAATGATACAAAACTTTTGTATACACATAACAAACATAGCATTTTATGTCTCTGTATAAAAGAGAATTGCACATTGACCTAACAATTTTTGGTTACCCTACAAACATCATAATTAAAGAACAAAAAAGCAAGTACTTGGTCCACGCTAATATTTTGTAAGCTCACTTATATTCTTCCTCATCCATATCTAAAACTGTATTTTTCGAACACCTAAAAAGGTCAAAACTAAAAAACACGCAACGTAAAATATTTTCATGAAAAAATAACTTTTGATATATGGAAATTGAGCCACCACCTCACATGTGAAAAACTATGCTTGAAAGTTGAAATAATAAACTACCACTACCACATCACATGTTTTCAATTTCAATCTACGCCCAACAATAACATACTTTAATTTCTCTGTTTTGTTAATAGCCATCAAGCAAAGAAAAAAAAAGTAACACACTATGATGCGTTAGCAACATTTCTCTTATGCTATATAAAAGTCAAAATCTCTTTATATCTAAAAAACATTTAGCTCGTCATAAAATAGTCGTCGGGTACCCGCCACTGCATTGTGCGGGTACCTGGCTAGTAAATGTATAATATATCCCTAATATTATCACCAATATTCGAAACCGGAACAATAAAAGGTAATAAAAACAACTTTAAAATAATACATCAAACACGAAACATAATAAAGTACCTAATTTAAGGGTAAAGAGCTTGAAAATGGTGTTGATGGTCAGACAAACAACTCATGGTTGCTGACTAGTGATTGCAACATTTGAACACTTGAGTGAGTACAAATGAGATTGAGCAATGTTGCACCACCATCAAAATACAATTAAATACGATCTATAATTAGGCATATGGTTATTCATTACAACAAATTACTAATTAAAAACCAAATAAATAGATAAGAACATACCAAACAGGGTCATGCAAGGTTGTCAAGATCGCGATCCCACCTGAGATCGTTTTTGTTTTTACAAGATCGAGATCGTAAGATCGGATCGAGATCGTAAGATCCTACCAATTGATAAACGAGTCAAACTTTTACTTATTTCTACTCATCATCAAAGATAAATTTATATAATATCCGCTTGACAATGTCAAAGTTAAAATTTAGAATACCAAAGTAAAAGTAGAACACAAAAAAGTTAAGCCTCAGTCATCACATTCATGATTACATAGCATGCGTATATACGTCTCAAAACAATTACATCGCTAGTTTCACTATGAATCTAAACTAATACATAAAGGTTAATAGTTAAAACTATAAAAAGGGTAAAAAATACAATTACATGTAAGAAACTTTATGCTTCACGCAACAAGAACATGAGAAGAACCTTAATTTGTTTAATGTAATTTGGATTTAGAGAAAGCAGATAATTATGTTTATTGATTAAAAATAAGGAAATTAAACCTCAATGCTTGTTACTAAGATTAGCGGACTCGTATTTATCTTTTTTGGGCCTAAAAAGTAATGGTTTAGTAAGTACGTAAGTGAGTAAGTTAGTAACTTGGTAATTTGGTAAACTCGTATCGACACGTGATCTTATGATTTTACGTGCGATCCTACACCGATCTTACGATCCTACCTCTGATGCGATCCTACACCGATCTTACACGATTCTATTAGGTAGGATCGTCAGATCGTACGATCTTACGTGTAAACCCGCGATCTTGACAACCTTGGGGTCATGGGTTACGTGTCCTCAAATCGAATTGGATAAGGATGAATAACCGTAATAGTAGCAAAATGAATGTCCCCCTTCATATAAAGTTGGGGTCACACAAAACCTCATTTATAAAAATCATAAAATAGATAAATTAAACACATGAACACTTCAAATTGATAACCAAATTAAAACTGTACTAGCATAAAGTACCTGATTTATGAAACTTGAATTTGTGATGGTGACGATACTGGTGGGTGGATGGTGATTCCTGATGGCTTTCGGTCTGGTTGAGATCTGAGGAGTTTTGTGAGATTAGGAGAAAAGATAATTAAGAAGATAAGATGTGTGGTCAACAAATACATGAATGGGGGATTTGATTTTGGTTAAAAGACTTGGGCGGGCTTTGTGAAAACGGATTTAGGTGATTTGATTTTTGGTCAAAATAGTTAGGCGGGACTTGTAAAATTATAAGAGTGCTTTTTCTAACCATTGATTTATTATATTTGTGGGAAATACGTGGGAAATTACACACGATTTTCCTACAGATTTATGATATTGGTGGGTAATTTGTGGGAAAGTACCCACGGTTTTCCTACGGACACAATCGTTTTCCATTAGTTTTTTTGATATTGTCACACGTTCACGCATATACATGTTCGCATACCAACATAAAAAAACATCAATGAATAGAATGAATACTATAAACAAATATGCAGGACATACATGCTTAAATATCCACGCAATACATTGGTTTGTTTCGAAAGATGGTTATACACAAACCTACAAAAACACTTGCGATACTCACCTATATAGTTATGTTAATAAACAAAAACATATGGTATTAAACTAAACACATATAAAGACATAATAAGTAACGTAGAACTATGTAAGTACACAAAAACATATCGCGGGCACGATATGTTCAATGATTGAGTAGAAAGTTTATTTTTGTACACGAGATGTTCAACAGAGTAGTCGGTAGGGTATTGTTGTACACGAGATGTTTAGCGGACTAGTCGATAGGGTATTGTTGTATACGAGATGTTCAGTGGACTAGTCGGTAAGGTATCGTTGTACACGAGATGTTCAACGGAGTAGTCGCTAGTGTATCGTTATACATGATATATCAAAAGTACGAGTCGATACAATATCGTTGTACACGACATGCTCAATGGATTATTCAATATAATATCATTGTACACGAGATACTCAACGGATGAGTTTAGAGCATATCGTTATACATAATATATTAAATGGATGAGTTGAGAAAGTATCAATGTACATGAAATGTCAAATAGACGACTCGATATAATATTGTTGTACACGACATGTTTAATGGATGAGTCGATATAACATCGTTTTACATGAGATGTTCACCAGAGTAGTCGATTGGGGTATCGTTGTACAAGATATGTTCAATAGATAAGTTGAGAGTGTATCATTGTACACGAGATGTTCAACGGAGTAGTCGGTGGGGTATCTCATACACGAGATGTTCAACGGAGTAGTGTGTAAGGTATCGACATAAATGAGATGTTCGAAGGATGAGTCGAGAGTGTACCGTTGTGCATGACATGTCAAACAGAGTAGTATGTTGGGAATAAAAAGAAAGTCATTCCCCTTAGTAGTTGTTCAGAGTTCCCCATGCCTTACAAAGTTCCACATATGTGAGATGTCAAATGGATAAGTCGGTATAATATCGGTGTACATGACATGTTCAACGGAAAAGTCGAGAGAGTATCGTTGTACATGAGATCTCAAACGGATAAGCCGATATAATATTGGTGTACATGACATATTCAACGGATTAGTCGATATAGTATTGTTGTACATGAGACGTTCAACGGAGTAGTCTATAGGGATATCATTATACACGATATGTTCTGTTAGGACCTTTGGAATAGTTATTTGTAATAGGTATACTAGGGGGTATGTAGTTCCTCCTGGTCCTGGTAGTAGTAGGAGCAACACGTTCTCATGGTCTTTAGAAAGTCAAACTTTATTATTTTGAGTAGTTTGTTAGGATATGCATGAGATATGTTAGGAAAGAATATGCATATTAGTTTTACACGTTTTGGTTTAATGATGTATTAGGGTTTCCTTGTAGTATAAAATGAACCTTAGGCAGAAGGGTTAAACACACCTTCATCAAACATTATTCTAGTTCTGATTAATATTAGAAATCCTTAATAAAGGATCAAGTCATTATAGTTATTTGGTTTCTTCTTGTTCATAGTATTTGTATTTCGCACTTATACTGTGTCATTCATCTAGAGTTTCTCTGTGAATAGACTTGTGATTACAGAAGTCGTTCACCATCCTTAACAGGCTGCAAGATCCACATCTAGTGGACCCAACAAGTGGTATCAGAGCCTGGGAGAGTCTCTGCACAAGAAGAATCATTTTATTCTTATTACTAACATCTTTGTTTAATTATGTATGCCTTTAGTTCCACTCAAACAGGAGAAGATAGCACCCCTAAAACACAGCAACCTCAGCAGATCGTTGCTACGGTTTCCAATACAAATGGAAAATTTCCTCTTTTGAAAAAGGATGAGTATGATAGCTGGGCAATGAAGATGGAATGCTAGATCACCAACACTGATCTAGACCTTTGGAAAATTATTCAGAATGGGGACAGTAAGAGGTTTACTGGAAGAGAAAAGAATGGTAATATCATCCTTCTTGATCCTAAAACTCATTAAGAAATCACAACTGTTCAGAAGGAGATCAAAGCAAAAACTATTTTGCTTCAGTCTCTTCCTGATGATCACATGGGTGATTTTTATCACTTGGATGATGCTAGAGATATTTGGAATGGAGTAAAAGCAAGGTTTGGAGGGAATGAGGAATCAAAGAAAATAAACAAATCCATACTGAGAGATGAATTCACAAAATTCAAGATCTCTGAAACTGAAGGTATTCATCAAGGGTATGATAGGTTCCAAAAGATACTTAGCCAGTTGAATCAACTCAGGTCTAAACCTGACCATGGAGATATTAATGCTAGGTTTCTTAGATCTTTACCTTACTCATGGAATCAGATAGTAATCTCTCTCAAAGCAAAAGGTGGTCTTGACTATCTTAATTTTGATGATCTGTTTTATAAGCTCAAAACCTTTGAGTCTCATGTGAGAGGATACTCAAGTGATTCTTTTCCTACTCCTGCTAACTCTGCTTTTGTGAGTTCCATGGGATCTAGTCCCATGTCTTATGCTAGTAGCCCAAGCTATACTGTGTCTTCTCAGCATACTTCTACTCCTGAACCAAAAGCTAAGTCTGGTAGCATGGTAGAAGCTGTTCTTCACTCTTTTGTTGCTGATGTTGATCCACAACAGCAGCATGCTTTTGATGACTTCAAACAGGTTGATAAACTTGACCTAGATGAAATGGATCTCAAGTGGCAGATGGCCATGCTCAATCTCCGGGTTCACGAGTTTAAGAAGAAAGCCGGTTGAAAGTTTTACTACAACCCAAGAGCCAGCAAGGTTTGATAGAAGCAAGGTTAGATGCTATAACTGCCAGCAGCAAGGTCACTTTGTAAGGGGATGCCCTAACAAGAATGACCAGGAGAAGAACAGGTATTCAGCCTTCAAGGTTCAGGAGGTCAAGGATGACAAGAAAGCTTTGGTGTTCGTTGACTCTATGGTTAACTGGAGTGATCATCAGAATGCTACCTTGGAAACAGCTGAACCTTCTACTGACGTGTTTGCAATGATTGCTGGGAATATGTCTGATGTCGAGGAAGCAGAAGAATTTGCTCTTATGGGCATCTCACCTCAGGTAAAAAATTGCCCTCTTGGTTGTCATGATAAATATTCAGAACTGTTGTCTTAATACAATGAATTAAATGAACAAAATGATAAGTATTTTTTAGATGTTCAAGCATATAAGAATTCTTTAAAAACATTGGAACAACAAAAGAGGTGGGTTCAAGATACTCAACGAGAATATAAGGATAAAATTAGAATTCTGAACATTGATTTTGAAAACACCACCAATATGCTTAAATACACTGAAAAAGTAAAAGATGACAATATCAAGGATAAGCAAGACATGCAGGAAAAATTAGATGCTACACTTTTAAGATTTAAAAAATGGCAAAATGCACCTAAGAACCTTTCAAAGTTAATTGATAGTAGCATGTCTGGTAGGACTAAGAGAGGTTTAGGATTTGATAAATATATTGATTCAGAAGATGTGTTTGATTTATCTTTTTCAAGTGTCTTTGATCCTGACAAGGAGGAGGAGGGAAAACCTAGCTACAATAGGTTTCAACCAGCTGCAGCAATGCATGTTGTCCCTCCACCTCTTACAGGAACTTTTATGCCCATATCTAGGCATACTGACTTGGATGGACCACAGATGCATGAGTCTCCAAAAAGCTCTACTAATACTAATGACTTTGTCTCTTGTACTTTCAGTGACAAAGCCAGTTACTCTGCATCCTGTGGTTCAAGTGAAGAGTCAAGACCTACAAGCTCCAAGATAAATGACCCTGCTGCTACTAGTGCTAGGAAGAGTGAAGAGAGAGTTGCTTCTACTTCAACTGTCTCTAGTTCTAGTTTATTGAGTCCTAGGAATGTTGATTCTCCTAGAGTTGTGTGTAATAAATTTAGCAGTATGAAACAATGTCATTTGAATAAAAGGTCGTTTAAAACATGCTTTGTTTGTGGAAGTAAATTTCATTTGATTAAAGATTGTGATTTTTATGATCAACCTCCTTTTGTTTATCAAGCTTATTCTGCTCCTGGTCCACCAGGAGTTGCTCCATATTCTTCTAGAAGACTAAACCCATGTGCCCAATCTTATTCTTCTTCTAGAAGGACCTCTTCTTTAGCTTCAGATCTTTGGAGAAACAATGGATTTACCCATAATAGACCAACCAACAACTATTTTCAGAACTTTAATCAAAATTATGCTTTTAATTCAGACCAAATGTATTTTGGGTTGGGAAATTTGGGTACTGCTGTTAAGCCCTCAGCAGGTTGTTCTTAGTCAAACAATAACACCCATATGATGAACAGGCAACCTAAGAACAACAGTGGATCTCATCAATCTTCTTGGCTATCTACAAAAGATCCACAAGGCAGACTCAAACCTGAAAAGGTCTGGGTCCCCTTAAGACACTAACTTTGGTATATATCTTTTCTTGTTGTTGTAGGTTACTCCATACCAAGATCCTACTCTAGGAATAGTTGATAGTGGATGCTCTAGAAGCATGACAGGGAATAAAGGACTTTTATCTAACTTTGTACCATTTCAAGGCAGAAAGGTCTACTTGGGAGGTGGTGAAGGAAGGATCTCTGGCAAAGGGACGATACAGACACCTAACCTTAATTTTAAGCACGTCTACTATGTGGAAGCACTTCAACACTTCAACTTGATCTCTGTATCCCAGATTTGTGACAAGAAGCAGTTTGTCCTCTTTACGGATACTGATGCACTGGTGTTATCCAAAGACTTTAAGCTCCCGGATGACTCTCAAGTTCTACTCAGAATCCCTAGAAGACACAATCTCTATAGTATCAAGCTGAACGAAGTTAATCCTACTGGTCAACTAGCTTGTTTTGTTGCTAAATCCTCAGAAGATGAAGCCACTAAATGGCACAGAAGGATGGGACATGTAAACTTCAAGACCATTCACAAATTAGCAAATATGAACTTGGTCTCTGGTTTACCTCCTAAAACTTTCAGAAATGACATAAATTGCCTTACATGCAGCAAAGGCAAACAACATAAAGCATCCTTCAAGGCCATTATTGCTCTCAGTCTTATAACTTAACCATTGCAGCTACTACACATGGATTTCTTTGGTCCTACCTCTATTAGGAGCATTGACCACAAACAATACTGTCTTGTGGTAACTGGCGGGTATAGCATATTTACATGGGTTTTCTTTCTGGCTGCCAAAAATGAGACCTACTCAATTCTCAAAGATTTCATTACACTCATTGAGAATCAGCTGTCTAAGAAGGTGAAAGGTATCCGATGTGACAATGGAACATAATTCAAAAATGCAGACCTCATAGCTCTTTGCAATTCCAAAGGTATCAAAAGAGATTATAGTGCTGCAAGGACTCCTCAACAGAATGGTGTTGTAGAAAGGAAGAACAGGACTCTAATAGAATCTGCGAGAACCATGCTTGCAGACTCCTAGCTTCCTACTATGTTTTGGACAGAAGCTGTCAATACTGCAAGTTATGTGTTAAATAGGGTTTCAATTAAATCCACATAAGAAGACTCCCTATGAGCTACTCACAGTTAAAGTACCTAGCATTACTCATTTGAAGCCAGTTGGTTGTCCTATCACCATTCTGAATACTAGTGACTATTTGGGGAAATTTGATGGCAAGGCAGATGAAGGATACATAGTGGGATATTCAGCTCACTCTCGGGCATATCGTGTCTATAATCTCCATGCCAAGCGTATCATAGAAACTATTAATCTCAGGTACTTTAAGGAGAAGACAAACATCCAAGGCAAAGGTCCTGAATGGTATTTTAATCTTGATTATCTTAGTGACTCATTGGGATATTTTCGTTTCAAAACTAACCAAGATGCAGGTCCACAAGTGTTTGCTACTTCTAGTGCAGGTGCTCATTCTAGTCTTTCGGACTCGGATGAGGTGGATGATATTTTTGTTGTTCCATCCTATTCTACCATAGTCTCTATAACACCCCCAAATATACACAATTCAATACAGCGGAAGACTCGTTGGTGTTACGGGATAGCACATTACTCACATCATAGACAACGCTAAAAAATCGCATCGTTTAATAATAAAGCATTTCCATTCATAAATATCAAATTTACATAGGTCCCAAGTCATAGTCATTTTATACAAGTTTTACAAAGAATTTGAATGGAAATTATTATTTAAGTACGGGCCATGTATTCTTGTTGTCTTCCCGAGAATTACCTTCAAGTACCTGATATAAAACATGTTAAAAGAAAAGGTCAGCGATAACGCCGAGTGAATTCATAGAGTTTAATGAAAACCATTAATATATCATCGGTATATATTTATTACCGAAAATCATTTTGTACAAATCTTTGTAGTAGGCCATAAAATAGCCAAAGTCATTTTATACAAATCCTTATCAAAATCATAATATAGGCTTTCGCCTTCAAAATCATTATACAAGCCAATGTCGTAAAAATATCATACAATACGTTTTATAACGTTGTATAGAGTTAAATAAAAACCGTTATATGAATATGGTTATGAAAACCAAAACTCGAACATAATATCAATAGTAAGACCCCGTATTGCTAGTCAGGCAATATATCGTAATTTAGTGCGTATAGCAGTATTTCGTTATTTGGATTATTACAAGCCGCATGACATTGTTACCTTACTACAACAAACAACGGGTAGCTAACCCGAAACTCATTTGCCCATCTAAATTAGCGTGTCGTCACAATAATCACGCTTGTGTAAATCTTCTCATACATAAATTCGCTTACCAATCAATGTGGCATGACGGAGATCAACCGTCAAGGCGCGAACTGGGGTGATCGTCCCCAAATAGTACTATTATATGCATATGCGTCTACCAAATCCGGGTAGTTCACAACTCATGCTAATGGGACTTTTAGTGACATAACCGAACTTTAGTAATCCATTTCATTTCATCTATCGGGTCATATAATCATTCATCGGGTCATACAATCATTTGGGTCCAAATCAATAAACAAACAATCGGGACAACTAGTGTCCTATTTCATAAAAACTAACATGTTATCTCCCTCGCGGGTTTATAAAACATTTTATAAAAACATATAAAAGAGTGAGAGGCTATGAACTCATGTTGATGTAGGAAAGCGGGTTATCGGCAATTCGGACGTACGGTACGTGCTTCAATCACGGAAACCTAGACAAATAATACTCGTCTTAGACTCTTGTCCAATGACTTTATAAAAATAACAATTATGTATACATATGATGATTTTATAAATATGATGATGATCAAGTGGGATTTTACATTTTTACTCATTTATTATAGTGTTTATGTGTTGGTAACATTTTTATACTAGTTTTACTAGTTTTACTTATTTACATGTTTTAGGCCCAATAAGCCTATTACAAGCCCAATACTTTATATTAATCCATTTTGCACCTTTATTATCAGTATTATACTTTTCATGTTGGGCCCAAGTGGGTTAAGCCCAATGAGTAAGTTTATAAGTGTTTAGCCTATTTAGTTGTATTATTAGTCCAATAACGCTAACTTAGCCCGTTAATGTCCGTATGTTATATAGTTCGGGTTTTATCGGTTTTTACTTGTATTAAGTAATTATACATCAGTATATGACTTTTAAAAATTTTACATTAGACGGGTCCGATCGTCTAAGTTTTGATTGACGAAAAACGTTAATTTTACGGTATTAGCCGAAAAGACGTAAAAATCATGTTTATAATTTTTATAACTTATAAAACTTACCTAACTACCATTTTTATAAAATGTCCATTTATTTATCCTTATACATATTTATATAAATGTAATATATAAGTTAGTGGGTTTTAATTCACATTTTATACTATATTTATTTGAGTGCTTATATAATAATATTAAACTTTAATTTCATAAAATCAGTCCTAAATTTTAAGTTCACTAAAATGGTCATATCTAGAATTCTACATGGAGATAGAACCCCAAATTTTTATCACATAAACTACATGATATGTTCTTCATTTTATTCATAGCTACTGATGAATCAACCTCTAAATATTTTATAAAATTCGTCCAAAACAGTGTAGTCAGATTTGCACTCTAAACTTATTTTGATCATATCTCACTCATTATAATGATTCAATTGTATGGCCAACTCTCACATGTGTACAAGACTCATATCTTACTGTATATTAATTTATCCAAGCCATTTTATCAGTTTATCATAAGATTCTTTACTGTTTTATACAGCCTCCTAATTTAGCTATGATTTTAACCTTGTTACATATGGTTTTTCATCTCTTTAATCATATTTATCAACACTTGATCCCCACACAACATTTTTATCATCATATATTAATCATATACATATATAATAGGAAAGAAAATACAAGATTACATAATCAAAATAACAAGAGGATGGGAAGAACAATCTTTATACCACCAAGATTATGTAGGTTGTGATCAAGACATGGATTTTGATCACACAACTTGTGATAAATCAACACCAATCTTCAAGGCCACCATTATTTGAAAACTTTATATAGAAATCAGCCCTTGGTCATCATCAAATCACCTCCTTGGATGTTAGAATCACCTCTAATCTTCAAGTCTTCAATAGGACTTCATCATATGTGTAGATAACATAAGATTTTATGGTTGAATCAAGATCAAATGGGGTGTTTAAGTTGAATAGTGGACGGAAAGGAGAGGGTGAGATGAGAGAGTTGTGTGTTTTTTCATGGATAGGAAATGAAGCGAATGGTTTAGCTTTGGTTGTTTTGATGTTGGTGTTGCTTACTTTGTAAGCTTAGCTTACAAGTGTAACACTTGTTTGTTAAGTGTTGACACCTAAGGGTGTGGTGGAGCTACTTGGCCGTCCCATATAGTGGGGTGGGGCAAAACTTGTTTTGTCTCATCCCACTAATTTACGGGTATTCCTCGATTCTAGTTTCCTTGATTTGCGTGCCCTTGGGTCGTTTTACGAAAAACGTTTTTATAAATTATGAATCAACGACACAAAACGAATCTAATAAAAATTGTCTCATCAAAAACGGAGTTCAAAAATGTAAATACCTAATCCTAAGGTTTCCGGTTTAGTCGTAAAGGACGTTAAATTATTCACGTAAACTCTAATTTTTTCTCGTAAATTTGTGAGTTTATGAACCAACACAAATTTAAAACTCCAAAATAATATTCACGGATAAATTTATTTCCTGAAATATCGGACTGTTACCAAAATGGTGTATGTAAACGTAAGCACGTAACGTAGAATCCTCCGGTTTAGATGTAGTCGATGCTACTTCAAGAAGTAAATCCAAATTTCTTCCCAAAAATAAGTGAGTTCATAATATAACATTAAAATAATGTTTTTAAATAATATTTGAGAATAAAATATAAACCATAAATTGACGGATTGTCACAGCATTTACCTCTAAACAGGATCTTTGTCCTCAAAGATCATCTTATCTTACTACTCGCCTCTTATAGAGTTAAAGCCATGTGGGTATTTTCTCCACATTCGGTCTTTTCTCACAAGTGTAATTCATTACTATATGCGAGTTTCATCAAAACATAACTACGGGAATAAGATCAGGCTTAATGTTGACTTACTTTCTCTATCCATGATGTTCACGGGTTTTTTATGAATGCAACTTTTCGCCGATCTAAACTTCATTAAGGAATAGTCAGATTTTCACTTGATAGGCATTTCATCAAGTTAGATATACAAATCATAATTTACGCAGCCCTTGAAGTCCTAGGGTAGATCCAGCTTATATGCCTTTCAAACCAATCTTTTTACATCTCAATGGTCCCATATAACAGGGACTTAATTCCCATGATCTTTCAGATCGTCTATTCATTTTTCAAGGTGAAAATTTTTGCATAACTTCGCTACCCATCTGGCACTTCAAGATCTACATTTCATATTCACATAACCTTCTGACCACTACCGGCAGTCAATAATCAGATCCTAATTTCAACAATCATTTCAGGTCTCGCGGGTTGAGTATTTTGTAAGGTTAGGTTCGCCATCATAGGAAACCTTAAACCTAAAAGACATGTCCAACTCACAATGGGTGTATGTCGGGTGTCTTCATCCCAACTCCTGCTTACAGATGCTCTTATATATAGATCCTAACAAGATTCGAATTCGATCCAAAACGATGATTATCAATGATAATCTATACAAAGGAAAGTGATTACACGGTTCATTACCAAAGGTCAATCATTCAAACATAAAACAAGACTTCTAGTGTTTTGTATCGTTACTTTACCTCGTCCCTTCGATTTGGGGTGGTAAACAGTACTCTCATCAAGGTTCGTTCCCAATGACTTCTGAGCAAATCTCTAGAAATTCGATGCAAAGCGAGGATCTTGATAAAGATGTTCGATACAGGCACACTATGTTTACATAACTCCTTTAAATACAAAAGATTCAATTTCTTCATCGAGAATCTATCTTTAATGGGAATGATATAAATAGATTTGGTCAGTCTGTCGACGATGACCCAAATCGAATTAAATTCAGATGATGACCTTTGCAATAGTTAGACGTTTACTAATGTATGAGGCGATGTATGCCTTCATAATTTGCCATTAGTACAACTTCTTCAGGTAAAAATACACTAAATCAGAAAATAGCATGAATAGAATACTTAATCTTATGAGATTCCAACATGACTAAATCTAAATCTCCATATTTAGGCAACCACAAGTGGCCTTTTATACATTTACCGCCATCGGCTTCTCAATTCTAATGGTTCATATTAACCGCGAACCCCTTTTATTATCTATATTATCCTTTTTACAAGCATAAGTTAATTTTAAATTGTTCGGCAATTTATTTTGCACATTCATTATTAAGGAACACATCCTAATTGATTCTTTCTCCTTTTTACATAATGCGTCAGTATTTACATTCATCTTTCCTGATGAAATAATTATCATGTCTACAATTTACTCAGAAATTCTTTCTTCATATTTTCTAAGTTTTAGTTTCGTGTCAACTATCAATTTTATTAGTTTTGCTCAATCCGACGTTTAAAGCGTCGATAAATATTACAAGTAACTAAATAATACTCCCTTCGTCCCACTTTAATTGTCCTCATTTGACTTTTTAAAGTCTTACTTTTTTAACTTTGATCTTACATAATTTTGTTTGTGTTATATAATACTTGATGAAATATATATGCATGGATTAGTTTTTAAATATATTTTCATTAATATCATTTTTTATTAAGTATTATATAACATAAATAAAATTATTAAAGATTAAAATTTAAAAAATAAGACTTCAAAAAGTCAAATGAGGACAATAAAAGTGGGAAGGAGGTAGTAAATATTTAATTTTATGAAACGTAACCGTAAAAATTTTAAATTTTCTCAGTTTGTCTAATTATAGAAAAATGTTCAAAATAAATTTGAATTTAATTAATACGATTTTTGTTGATTTATCGAAAATAATTAATAAGATTCGTAAATGTTCGAAAAATCTTTGGTTATACTTTGGTCAAAATTTTCTTAGTTGAAAAGCAAAAATTGTCGTTTGAAATTTCATGTCATGGTTTAAATGGTTTCCTCAATCCTTTTTAGGTTGTCTTGGGGTATACACAATCATTTACGCCTAAACAGGAGTTTAGTAAAATGATTTGGGTATAAGGGAATAATCCCTTAAAAGTTCTTTGTTAAAACATTTGTCAAAACATATTTGCACCTCCTTTTTGGTATAACCCTAAGCCTTAATGGCTCTAATTTTTGAAGAGTCAATATATTCCATTTTCTATTAATCACATAGTCAAATAATGTAAGGATTTAGTCTTTAATCACATGTTAGATACTCAAAGTACAGGTTTTTATCGTTCGGCCAATTCAGGACAATATATAAATAATTATTAACTCATTCTTATTCTTATAAACAAACAAATGGTCCTTAGTGATCACAAGCATGAAATTATCAAATTACAGTCTACACACATGATTCACCAAATTTATGAATACTACATGTGCATTGTCAATCCAAACGATATCACGTGAAACTTATAATGTTAATTACAAGTTCTGGATGTAGTGATTGGAATAGATAATATTTTTCGCGGACGCGAAATTGATGATAACCATGCCGAGGATCAAGCCTTTAGAACATACACTAGAACCTTGTAAATGATCGAACAATCTATCATCTTGGGTAGTGGATATAGATTTTAATCGTCAATTTACTTAGTTCACGGTAATTAATAAATATAAGGAATGATAATATCATAGCTCTTAATAATGACGAGATTCGTAGAATAAAATCTTTCTCTGACAACTCTCTCAGTTGTACGGTAATTCCTTTAATTCAGATAGTGCTGACGTACAGTGCACATGCCACAGGTGCAGCACCGAGAATATAATCAATACCAAATTCAACTTGCCTTAATGGCGAAAGTCTAGTTAAAATACCTCCTAAAGTTTCGGATAACAGAAACATCTTTTAATAAATTCATATTAGGTTCTTTCTAGATTATAATATCTATGACTAATTCACAACCATTCACGATATAATTTCAAGTCTAAATGCAGGATATGGTCATCCATCAAGAATTATTTAGATCACTTTTGATAATCAACATTTTATCATTTAGGGGAATTCTATTCGAGTTCCCATTAATTAAGACAATGTCGTCATGTAATAATCGATCAATCCATTCTACTGGCACTATCAACTTTTCAGTTTTATTGTTGTCGATAAGATGTGAACTTCTCAAAAGACTAATAATAACTCATAATCCTTCACAAATTCAAGGATATATGGAGACACAACTACCATTAAAAGAGTAAGGTGTAATACTCGTGAATGTGCCATATGATGCTAAGTTATTGTCTCAAGAGCTGTTCAGTATGAGCACCACTCTAAAGTTGTGGCTCACTTGTGGATGTGATATCCCGAGCCCAACGTCATTTATTTAATCCTATTTTACGAATATTTTTGAAATTTTTAAGAAATTTCGTTTGTCATAGATTTGACGGTTTAAGTTGAAACCACCGTTTACGTTCGTAATTTAACGTTTGACGATTTAAGAAGAACCGATAACGACTACGATACTGACGGATGCCCAAAATTTATCTTTTATTATCGATTGATCAATATTTGAGTTTTTCGAGATTTTATTTTTATTACGTGTTAAGTCGAGTCGGAACCATGTGTATATTCGTTTTGTGTGCGTTTTAACACTTGGAAAGTAATTTTGTGAAACCCCGACCCCCGTAAAAATTCAAAACCCGTCATTTAGCCAAAATCCCGTTCTTTATTTTTACTTTTATCAATGAGGCCAAAAGATAGTTAAAATGGCAAAAATTACCTCCACCATAGTATAAAAGGGATTCTTACACACATACTACTCATTTTTACATTCAAAAAAATTGAAAAATCTCTCTTCCCCTCTCTTGATAGCCGCCGGCCACACCACCACCATAAAACACCACCACCATTTTAAAAACTTGGTTTTTGAAGAAAATAAGCAAAGACCCATCTCCAAATTCATCTTGTAAGTGAATCCCACCAACAATAACATACATGCATCCATGAAATCTTTCCAAAAATTTATGATTTATATAAAATGGGTTTTGATCTAATTAAAAGGGTGTGCATGTTTTTAATTAGTGTTTATGATGTTAATTAATCAATAAAACAAAATGGGGGCTGAATTTCTTTGGTGTTTTGGTCACCAAACCCCATGGCCAAAAAGGGGTTTGGTTTGATCCTTGATGTTTGATGGATATTATTGTGGGTTTATGTTTATAAACATGTTTTCATCATTTTTGATTAATTTGATTTGATTGCATGTTGATTTTTGTGAAATGGGTTTTGGTTAATATTGTTCATACAAGTGATTAGGGATGATTATGATGTTTTAGATTGATGTTATGGTGATATAATAGGTCTAGGAATCAATGGAATTGATTGGAAAGGCGATTTGTGATGATTTTAAAAAAGGTATTTTTAGATCAGAAACTTTAAGGGTATTTTTGTGGGTTTAAGTCGTCCAGGTCTAGATGATGAGATATTGTTGTAGAGCTTTGTCTTAGCTTCGATTTGGTATAAGGTAGAGCTTCTAACTCAAAACGAGGAGGAAGTTATGCTATTTTTAATATTCGTGTACCTGGAGATGCGTATCGACACAATACGAAATTGTTGTCGATATTGGGTCAAATCTCGGGGACTATAAGTTGAGTTTCAAAAATGGTCAAGGGTTGTTCTCAGGCCCTAAACTTAGAATTTTGAGTCTATTTTCATAATCAAGAGTCGGATTTGCAAATGGTATTGGTTAAGATGGTCAAAATGATCTTACAAGTCGAGTGTGTAAAACTGTCCGAATTTTGTACTTCAAAGATGTGTCGGGCAGAAGGTCTTAGAAGTGAAAGCTTTTTATGAAATTTGTTATGGGGTTTCTACAGATTATAAGGGATTTATACAAATTTTCTCAGATTTTTAGGAGTGGTCTAAGTGGGGTAAAACAGCCCGTACATTCGGTATGTACCGGCAGAATTGTAAAATGAGTAATAGTTTTAATAAAGTATAAAAATGGATCGTGTCTAGTAAATATCACTTGTATGGGTTTTTGGCGTGAGTTTATATGAACCTTGAGTGTTCTTAATTATGTACATACAGTACTTGAAGGTACTTGAATGTATTGATTCATTACGTGTTTATTCGTTAGGTGTTGTATTTGATTTCCCGGGGCATCCTCATCGTCGGTGATCGATTTCGTTTACGCCGTAGTTACTAATGCTACCACTACTACTTAAGGTGAGTCTATAGCCTCGCTCTTTACTTATTTCAAATGTTTTTACCAGCGAGGGGGATACATGCTATTTAAATGAAAATGAACATAAGTCATGAATGATTGTTGGACCCAAATGTTGCCTTAGAAATTGTGTTGAGTACCTAGTTGCAAAAGGCCCTAATTTCATGAACTATTAACTATTGTCTTGCCCTTGCGAAGGGGGAAATAGCCACTTATACAAAGTGATAGTACTATGGGGTTGATGACCCTATCCGAGACGAGGGCTAGTACATTGGGTACCCCCTGCGGACGGATAATTTGTGATAAGAGATAAGGTATAATTGCAACTGATGCCTTTAGTAGGGGCACTGGTTTCATCTGAATCACGCCGGTAATTATTACGCGGGTGATTGAGTTAACGGATTAGTGTCATGAGCTTAAACACAATTGTCATATCCTTGAATAATAGATTGTGAGTACGACAATGCTATTGAACGGTCATGATTGGTTTTAATACTTATGTTCAACTTATGATTTGATAAAACTATAGATTCGCTCAACCTTTGTGTTGACAGTTTTAAGCATGTGTTTCAGGTAACCAAGATTGATAGCAGCGGAGCATGCGAGGATGGAAGTTGTTGTGGCTTGGCGGTCTACTTGTTTTTCCACCCTTATTTAACTTAAAACTCTTTTATTATTCTATCATGTGAGCAAAAATGTACTTTTGGGTTGAGATTCAGTGGGGACCTAACGCAAACTCTGTTTAGTATTATCTTGGGATTTGGAAAACTGTAGACTTGTATGATTTTAATAATGTTTAAATTTATGTTTAAACTTTTACGTCTCTTTGAGTCGTTTAATATAGCTTATGTGTGATGATAACCACGTAGCACCCAAATGTTGTAGTTCCGCTGCGCATAGCATTTGTGGGGGTGTTATAGATTGGTAATCAGAGCCATGAGTTATAGAGAAGTAGGTCATTTTGAAAAATCCTAAACTATAACTTTTGGTGTCGTAAGAAATTGTCCAAGCACACAACTATCCTGCATGGCTCCGGTAAGATTTCTCTAGCATTGCTTTATATTTTAGATGTATCCCTCAAACTGACACGAATTTCCTAGTATTTGGTAAGTAAATACTATGATATATATATTAAGATATATTGTTTTGTACGTTGAGTACTTATTATCATAATTTACAAATTCTCGTAAGATTATCTTATATGTTGCATGTATTTGGCATAACGGGCTACATTGCATTACATGGCAACACCGCGTTGTAATCCTACGTGTATGTAGGAATGATTTTATGTATAAATATGTATATACTATGGTATTTAAAGGCATTGCACGTGAAGCAATGGTCCTTGAGTGATTATCGTACATGTTATAATGTGGTTTTGTTGAGAATTCAGCCTCACCGCAAATTATCAATCTTGATAATTAATTCATTGTTCGGATAACCAAATATGAACCTCGTTTGATATTCTAGATACGTAAATAACGCTTCGTAACATATTGTACATTGACTAGATTGATCTCGATTGTCGTTATCGCACCGTGATGTGTCATTTTAGACATTTTCTTTTGAAACGTAATTTACTTACGTATTACTTTATTTTCCTTTATTCCTTATGGGTTTGATATTTTAATTGGCGTAACTATAATATAGACGAAGTATAATCAACGATGCGTACATCGTAGCGACGAATCACATGTGTGTGTTATAAAACGTGTTTGAGGCGTGTTGCCATTTAATCGTTGTTTACTATTCTACTTGAATTTTAAGATGTGTTTTTAAATAGACTAGCGTTGTGATCAATCGCGATAACTTGGAATTTGGTTGATTTGTGTTAATTTTGTGGTGTACGATTTCGAGACTCATCCGAGGCCGATAACAACACTTAGTTGACATACGTATTCTCGCTTCGTTTATTTCAATTTGTTTTTGTTGTTTCATTATTTTGAATTCGATATTATACGTGACGAGGTCCGGCATTTGTGTGAGTTAAATAAGCATAAAACTTTGTTGATCGAATGATTTAAGCATAAAGTGTTTTACATATTAAATAAATGGTGAATGAAACTTTTGGAAAAAAAATGACATATGGTGTGTCTTATAACAAGTAGAATTTTTATAGAGAAGAAATGAACAAAGTGAAATTATTTTTCCTTCAACCTTGGTTGGTATATCTTAATAAGTAATTTATATTACTCGTAAAATCCTTGTTTTTATACATTAATAATTTGATACTAGAAGCTAGTGATGGATTTGTTAAGGATTTGTTTAATATAATTTGAAAAAGGAGTTTATAATAAAAATTTACGATATGATTGTTGAGTATATGTAACTTGGATTTAGTATGAATTAATTTTCGGGTCAACGTAGCAAACTTTTGGCGTATCTTGTAATATAAAACATGAGTAGAAGAATTGGTCATGTATTTTGGAGCTAAAAACTTTGTAAAATTGGTTTTATTTTAAACATAAGTTTATGTTTACGTATGCAATGGTGTAAACTAGAACTCGTCACTTGTTGAAATGATTAAACAGGAATAAAATCGAGAGATACACTTTAAGTGAGAAATTATAATGCTTGAAATAATTTATTAAATATTGATGGAACGTTATTTTATTCTGCTGCGAGATGTGTTAATTTTAAAACCGTTTGATAATGGGCTAAGGATTAAAAGTTGAATTTTCCACATTTTAGAATTATTGAAATAAGCATTTCTGATTAATTATTATATTATTATATTGTTATTATTTTTGAGATTCAAGTCTCGACTAAAATCAGTAATTTATCCGAGATAATACTGCGTGAAACGTCTTTGACGCCTGGCTCAAGTCGCGTGAATAAAATATAGCATACAAATCAGTTTTAAGGAACACATGTGTATAATAAAAAGTCAAATGTTGATTTTTAAGAGTTAATTGGACTAGATTGAGTTATTTTGGATATTTGTATATATGTAATAAGATATGTCGTAATAACGTAAAACTTTGAGAATTCTTACTATAAACGTTTTTGGTACTTAAGATATGAAGATTATTGAGATTTTGACGCGAGTATCGAGATTTTCAAAACTAATGATTTTACCAGTTATAATAACCGAGTCATCGCATCTACTAATGTTAATAATTACCTAGAGATTGTAATTTTTCCAGAAATAAAAACTTTGTAAAGATTGAGAAATGAAAGGTATAAATTCTTTAATGGTGTAACACAAATTAAAAATGTGTAAATGCTCGCTTTTACAAGGTACAAGGTAACATTAATTAGAAAATGAAAATGGATTACCCAACACACGCCTACTTGTATATTATTTAATAAGGATGTATATCTAATCTTTTGGGTCACGATGGGTCGATTGTACAACATCAGTTCTTTGATTTTGCAAGTCTATATCTAAATTTGGGTAGTCATGTGATTTTTCGTTTTAATATTGTCAATGGCATGAAACCATTATTATTATATCTATTTTTTTTGGATTGCTACTTCGCTAGTACATGATAATAAGGGCATGTCACCCGGTGTATTTTGTCCTGTTCATGGACGCCGTAACTTTTCTTCTTTCGGTTAATGGAACCTGAAATTCTTTATTTACTTGAACGATGCTATAAATCTTCATTAAATTGGTTATTTATTTATAATAGAACAAAAGCGAGGAGGCGAAGCCGCTTTACCAAACTGTAGAGGCGAAAGAACTCGATCTCCCTGGTGAAGTAGTTTCTATTCGACCAGGTGATTCTTCTCCTCTCCTCGTATACCCTTGGTGGAATGTGTGTGCAACTCGAGACGATGGGAATTATGATCGTTGTTTTATTTTTGACGCTTGTATTGATATTCAATTTTTACTCCATGTATTCGTAGATCGCTGTTGTTATCCCGAGACTTTTGTCATATATTTGAAGTATTTTCATTTCTAATGTAGTTAATTTTAGTTGACAATTATATTGCTCGTTTACCTCGTTCGATCTCATTGATTTTCGATTTTTTTATTACTTGTCGTGCTTGCAATGATCTTTAATCCTGAACCACCTTACCATTGATTGGTGAGTAGTCTATTTTGAAAATACGTATGAGTGTGTGAAATGTTTTGGTGAACCAAATGCAAAGGGCGTCGATTTCTTTATTTAATTATTTATTTATTTTCTCATAAAAAGGCAAAGCAAAGGTATGTTTCCAAAGTGGACAAAAAAAATGTTTGATGTGTTTCTTAAAACGATAGTAACAATATTTTCCCATATCAAATTTCATTTCAAATGATTTAATTATTTTGAAGTATGGGTCGAAAACTTTTATAGTCATATTTGGTATGTAATAATAATGTTTGTGTCGTCACTCGATCCTCAATTATGCACAGCTTAGCTAACTATGCATAATTCGGGAAGAGTCCTGTTTTGTAAATTGTCGTTGCTTGACCCTTAAGTATGCATGATCTAGCTAATTATGCATAGTTTAGGAAGGGCACTATCGAGTCAAACAAATTGGTCATCTTGAAACTTGTAGTGTTTTTGATAAATGTTTGGGTGAGAACGTTTTAAAAATGGTGGATTCTTATACAAGTAATCGTATTCTCTTGGATTCCTAAAGAAAATTTTTGAATTTTCTTGTGTTCCTTAAAATCTTTTCTTTTTTTGTTTGGCGTTGACTTGGTAAGTCACTGTGGCCGAGTAATTTTGGAAAATGTTTTTATGTGTTGTGTGTAACGTGTGAAATTTATCAAAATCGCTAGGGTGTTGATGAAATACCAAAGGGACTCGTACCGACACTGAGAAGAAGTTTTAAACAAGAATAGAAGACTGCCAAAGTACAGGAAATCAGAGTTCAAGTGACTCTGAGGGGAATGACGAAGACTTCTCCTACATCAAACGTATCGTACCTTATTTATTTTCTTTTCTCGTTCTTTTGATATGTTTAACGACACGCGATAAACTGTTGAAGTTTACCAACTGTGCATTGGTAGTTGGAAGACAATTCCATTGCTGTCTTCGTTTATTTAAGTGAGGAATCCTCTTTGTTTGACTCAACCATCCTTGATTATCGATGGTTAAACGATAGATAGCCATAGTTGATGTTTTTGTGGTGAACCCTTGCCTTTTATGTATTTATGTGGTAAGTGATCTGGACGAGTGATCGTAAGTTGTGAGAACTTGAGACGACATTGTCCAATGAAGTCCGATCATGGAGAACATGTGCCATGTAATATATTTTCTTTTACTGTGAACGATGATGCTTATTGAGATTTTGACCACGTTTGGGACAGAAGTGAGAGGGTGTTCTTGTAATATTTTCTTTTAGGTATGGAACCGTGTGTGAGCACCCTGCGATGCCATATGTATGTATTTTTCTTTCTTTTTGGATATGCATCCATAGCTAGCAAGCTCGTGAGCCTTCTTTAACTTGCAATTTTCCATTTGACTGGACTTATCCGAGAATCATGTCAAATCTTATTATTTTATCATGGCCTGGCTGATTAGCAAGCATGAGTTAACTTGATTAAGCTGATTGGCTTGGCATGGTTTGGCTATGTTGCAAACATGTTGTAATGTGGTTGTTTGTGCTTCATAGTGACTTTTGTGTTTGATTGGATTGTGATGTCTTCGAGAGAGTTATGTATACGTCGAATGATTAGCGTATCAATGAATTCGTTCTTGACGAAATAGGTTTGCATGTACGTAATATTGCGATAAGGTAATTTTGTACGACTAATTTTAATTACTTCGTCTTGTATATTTTGAACGTTTTCAGTAGGGTTATGTGCGACCCGTGCGATTTTATTTTGTGAATAATTATTTTTATGAGACGATGAAACTAAGTGAAAGGACGATTCGAACGTTGGAAGACATGCGCCGAACGTGTGTGATTGATTTTGATAATTGTTGAGGTCGACACTTGCCGTTGGTAGTACCTTTATACAACGACATTTACCCTGTTAACAATGAAGCTACATCATTTGAAGAAAATGTTGATGAAAATGTAGATCGCCAATTGGATAGAATGAAGTAGGAAAAAGTCAGTTGAATGGACTTGAGATGATTCGAGAGACTACGAAAGGGATGGTGTAGATTAAGAATCACTTGCTAACCGCGAGAAGCTTTGAAAAGAGACGTGTTGATAACCGTAGGAAGAATTTGGGAAATTGAAGTGGAGATCATGGATCAAAATGTTAAGAGAATTAAAGAAAGGTATAATACTCACTGTGAAGGTGTGATGGAACCCGAGACGTGAACCGAAGTCCATATTGGAACGTGAATACCTCTATAGTAAGAAGTACCCCCATCTTTCTAGTAGTACGAAATGCGAGTATAAGAACCGGAGAGCGTCGGGACGTCGCTCCCTTAAGAAGGGGAGGATGTAATACCCGTGAATGTGCCATATGATGCTAAGTTATTGTCTCAAGAGCTGTTCAGTATGAGCACCACTCTAAAGTTGTGGCTCACTTGTGGATGTGATATCCCGAGCCCAACGTCATTTATTTAATCCTATTTTACGAATATTTTTGAAATTTTTAAGAAATTTCGTTTGTCATAGATTTGACGGTTTAAGTTGAAACCACCGTTTACGTTCGTAATTTAACGTTTGACGATTTAAGAAGAACCGGTAACAACTACGATACTGACGGATGCCCAAAATTTATCTTTTATTATCGATTGATCGATATTTGAGTTTTTCGAGATTTTATTTTTATTACGTGTTAAGTCGAGTCGGAACCATGTGTATATTCGTTTTGTGTGCGTTTTAACACTTGGAAAGTAATTTTGTGAAACCCCGACCCCCGTAAAAATTCAAAACCCGTCATTTAGCCAAAATCCCGTTCTTTATTTTTACTTTTATGAATGAGGCCAAAAGATAGTTAAAATGGCAAAAATTACCCCCACCATAGTATAAAAGGGATTCTTACACACATACTACTCATTTTTACATTCAAAAAAATTGAAAAATCTCTCTTCCCCTCTCTTGATAGCCGCCGGCCACACCACCACCATAAACCACCACCACCATTTTAAAAACTTGGTTTTTGAAGAAAATAAGCAAAGACCCATCTCCAAATTCATGTTGTAAGTGAATCCCACCAACAATAACATACATGCATCCATGAAATCTTTCCAAAAATTTATGATTTTTATAAAATGGGTTTTGATCTAATTAAAAGGGTGTGCATGTTTTTAATTAGTGTTTATGATGTTAATTTATCAATAAAACAAAATGGGGGCTGAATTTCTTTGGTGTTTTGGTCACCAAACCCCACGGCCAAAAGGGGGTTTGGTTTGATCCTTGATGTTTGATGGATATTATTGTGGGTTTATGTTTATAAACATGTTTTCATCATTTTTGATTAATTTGATTTGATTGCATGTTGATTTTTGTGAAATGGGTTTTGGTTAATATTGTTCATACAAGTGATTAGGGATGATTAGGATGTTTTAGATTGATGTTATGGTGATATAATAGGTCTAGGAATCAATGGAATTGATTGGAAAGGCGATTTGTGATGATTTTAAAAAGCTATTTTTAGATCAGAAACTTTAAGGGTATTTTCGTGGGTTTAAGTCTAAGTCCAGGTCTAGATGATGAGATATTGTTGTAGAGCTTTGTCTTAGCTTCGATTTGGTATAAGGTAGAGCTTCTAACTCAAAACGAGGAAGAAGTTATGCTATTTTTAATATTCGTGTACCGGGAGATGCGTATCGACACAATACGAAATTGTTGTCGATATTGGGTCAAATCTCGGGGACTATAAGTTGAGTTTCAAAAATGTTCAAGGGCTGTTCTCAGGCCCTAAACTTAGCATTTTGAGTCTATTTTCATAATCAAGAGTCGGATTTGCAAATGGTATTGGTTAAGATGGTCAAAATGATCTTACAAGTCGAGTGTATAAAACTGTCCGAATTTTGTACTTCAAAGATGTGTCGGGCAGAAGGTCTTAGAAGTGAAAACTTTTAATGAAATTTGGTATGGGGTTTCTACCGATTATAATTGATTTTTACAAATTTTCTCAGATTTTTAGGAGTGGTCTAAGTGGGGTAAAACAACCTGTACATTCGGTATGTACCGGTAGAATTGTAAAATGAGTAATAGTTTTAATAAAGTATAAAAATGGATCGTGTCTAGTAAATATCACTTGTATGGGTTTTTGGCGTGAGTTTAAATGAACCTTGAGTGTTCTTAATTATGTACATACAGTACTTGAAGGTACTTGAATGTGTTGATTCATTACGTGTTTATTCGTTAGGTGTTGTATTTGATTTCCCGGGGCATCCTCATCGTCGGTGATCGATTTCGTTTACGCCGTAGTTACTAATACTACCACTACTACTTAAGGTGAGTCTATAGCCTCGCTCTTTACTTATTTCAAATTTTTTCGAGGGGGATACATGCTATTTAAATGAAAATGAACATAAGTCATGAATGATTGTTGGACCCAAATGTTGCCTTAGAAATTGTGTTGAGTACCTAGTTGCAAAAGGCCCTAATTTCATGAACTATTAACTATTGTCTTGCCCTTGCGAAGGGGGAAATAGCCGCTTATACAAAGTGATAGTACTATAGGGTTGACGACCCTATCCGAGACGAGGGCTAGTACGTTGGGTACCCCCTGCGGACGGATAATTTGTGATAAGAGATAAGGTATAATTGCAACTGATGCCTTTAGTAGGGGCACTGGTTTCATCTGAATCACGTCGGTAATTATTACGCGGGTGATTGAGTTAACGGATTAGTGTCATGAGCTTAAACACAATTGTCATATCCTTGAATAATAGATTGTGAGTACGACAATGCTATTGAACGGTCATTATTGGTTTTAATACTTATGTTCAACTTATGATTTGATAAACCTATAGATTCGCTCAACCTTTGTGTTGACAGTTTTAAGCATGTGTTTCAGGTAACCAAGATTGATAGCAGCGGAGCATGCGAGGATGGAAGTTGTTGTGGCTTGGCGGTCTACTTGTTTTTCCACCCTTATTTAACTTAAAACTCTTTTATTATTCTATCATGTGAGCAAAAATGTACTTTTGGGTTGAGATTCAGTGGGGACCTAACGCAAACTCTGTTTAGTATTATCTTGGGATTTGGAAAACAGTAGACTTGTATGATTTTAATAATGTTTAAATTTATGTTTAAACTTTTACGTCTCTTTGAGTCGTTTAATATAGCTTATGTGTGATGATAACCACGTAGCACCCAAATGTTGTAGTTCCACTGCGCATAGCATTTGTGGGGGGTGTTATATAAGGTCAACGCATAATCTACGCGATAGAATTTCAAATCAGATACAGACGAAAACATTTAACGAATATGAATATATCCCATGTTTTCATAATTTGAGTACGCATTCGAAATATCCTTGGATCGTTACCTAGGTCATTCAAATGAAATCAAATCATATGAAATGATAGGAACGTCGATACATTCAGTCGGGTATCAACATTCGGTAATCAGATACTATTCCTAAGAATCTCCCTACGGGAGAATTGGACAAGAAAGAATTGTCAATTGTCAAATAAGACAATTTCCACAGATGAGTAAATTCGACTTATAAGAATAGATGCTACAGGCACATATCTAGGTGTCCCAAACACTATGTCCCTATTTTTCACTTCTTGCAGATCTTATAAAATTTAATCTTTCACAATCTTCAAAGAAAATGTAGTGTTTATTCATTAGTTTTATGGTGACTACTAATCAGCCTTGCATGGTCCATTCCAAATTGTATGTAGGAGCGCAACTATATACAATTTCAAGATTAACGATGCAATACTCAGTTCGTCAAAATTTTATCATCATGTTTATAATAAAAACATTTTCATGCTTAATCTTAAATAAGAATCAAGAATAAATTTACAAAGATTTTCTTTGTTATGAAAACAATTAAGTTTTCCAAAGCGTTTCATAAACAACTTTACTTCGATAACGATTATTTATAAGTCTCACTTTAAATAATCCATATGGTGATGAAAAATCAATTTTTCTCAAGGAATACTATTTTATCTTATAAAAACAATGAGTGATCTGCAAAAGGGTGATGAAAAGTTGTTCACCAAGAACTAACTACAATATGATAGGAAATGAGCTTTAGCCAAATAATCATGAGGTTCATGATCTCGATGGCACTCAAAAAGAATAATCCACAACGTAACTCAATTCGAGAAGAGTACTTGTTCAATGGTTGCATCACTAATGCGAGCATTAGGATGAAGCAATAAAAGATAGATAACATCGATACATGTAGGATTTAGCAATCAAATGTAGTCTTTTCATTAATCACAAACAAGTCAAAATTGTACCGTAACACATTATGTGTCACTATGTCATACAATTCCAAGAACTCATCCTACCAGCTGATGTCTCAGTTAAGTTAGGGATTTTTAAAAGATACCACAATGAATACTAATCTACAAGGGTCATTAGGTATCCCACCTTTCCCGGAAGATCCATCGGTCCCAATTTAGAAGAAGACTTCTTCAATTTATTTATTGGACACGAGGCATCCTCGTCATTGGACAATGACCTAGGAACAACCCTTAACACGAATAAACAATCAATTAAAACCTTAAAATTCAATCATAGGACTTAATGACTTCCTCTTAATAATCTCATATTCCGTACGGGTTAAATTTTACTTTATTCAAGTTTCAACCAACTTATACTCAATGCAATATCCTACCTCATTCTCCAATTCTTTCAATCTTATTTTTAGACCTTAATAGGGTAATAAAAGCTCGATATGAACAACACTTAATTCCAATCCTATAGCTCTTACAACAACAATTATCAAATGAGTCACTAATATGAAATGACTCACACAATCAATTAGACTTCTCGGAAAGGTACTAGTGCCATGAGGCTTTTGGGTAAAGGTTCCAATGATAGCCTCAAGTGCAACATTCACCCTTTCGATTTCCAAATTTAAGAATTGGGTGACAACGAATCAAATGACATCTTTCTAGGTGGTAACGTTTTGTCAAACTCCACTCTATAAGGAAAGATCGTCATTACATCGATATTAGTTTTAATCTCGCTAATTCTTCTTCAATATCACAATCAACTAATATCTACATTTCTACGAATATCAACCATTTGTTGGGATCATAAATATCCACAACTTGGTTTAGATCTAGGATAGCTAGAATTCCTACGAGAATAGCTTCGATTAATTTACTAGGGGATTTAGGGTTCCTTGTGACAATCTACGTCGTATAAATACCTCATATAAATATCAAAATAATCATCAAACAATCATGTAATAAAATTACATCATATATATAATCCAAGTTATATATATATTAAAATAACACTTCTCAGTCTGGCCTTGTCGGTAACTCGGGAATTCTTCGGCACCGTTATAGTCAAAAGATTTTTAGACATTTTGTGAAAAATGTTTATAGTTAAAAGATTTTGAAATGTTTTATTCAAAACCTTGGTTTTAAAAATTTGTCGTTCTCTATAACGAGAGCTCTGGTACACAACTGTAACACCCCCAAATATACACAATTCAATACAGCGGAAGACTCGTTGGTGTTACGGGATAGCACATTACTCACATCATAGACAACGCTTAAAAATCGCATCGTTTAATAATAAAGCATTTCCATTCATAAATATCAAATTTACATAGGTCCCAAGTCATAGTCATTTCATACAAGTTTTACAAAGAATTTGAATGGAAATTATTATTTAAGTGCGGGCCATGTATTCTTGTTGTCTTCCCGAGAATTACCTTCAAGTACCTGAGATAAAACATGTTAAAAGAAAAGGTCAGTGATAACGCCGAGTGAATTCATAGAGGTTAATAAAAACCATTAATATATCATCGGTATATAGGCTTTTAGCCAAAGTTATTTTATACAAATCCTTATCAAAATCATAATATAGGCTTTCGCCTTCAAAATCATTATACGAGCCAATGTCGTAAAAATATCATACAATACGTTTTATAACGTTGTATAGAGTTAAATAAAAACCGTCATATGAATATGGTTATGAAAACCAAAACTCGAACATAATATCAATAGTAAGACCCCGTATTGCTAGTCAGGCAATATATCGTAATTTAGTGTGTATAGCAGTATTTCGTTATTTGGATTATTACAAGCCGCATGACATTATTACCTTACTACAACAAACAACATGTAGCTAACCCGAAACTCATTTGCCCATCTAAATTAGCGTGTCGTCACAATAATCACGCTTGTGTAAATCTTCTCATACATAAATTCGCTTACCAATCAATGTGGCACGACGGGGATCAACAGTCAAGGTGCGAACTGGGGTGATCGTCCTCATATAGTACTATTATATGCATAAGCGTCTACCAAATCTGGGTAGTTCACAATCCATGCTAATGGGACTTTTAGTGACATAACCTAACTTTAATAATCCATTTCATTTCATCTATCGGGTCATATAATCATGCATCGGGTCATACAATCATTCGGGTCCAAATCAATAAACAAATAATCGGGACAACTAGTGTCCTATTTCATAAAAACTAACATGTTATCTCCCTCGCGGGTTTATAAAACATTTTATAAAAACATTTAAAAGAGTGCGAGGCTATGAACTCACGTTGATGTGGTAAAGCGGGTTATCGGCAATTCGGACGTACGGTACGTGCTTCAATCACGGAAACCTAGACAAATAATACTCGTCTTAGACTCTTGTCCAATGACTTTATAAAAATAACAATTATGTATACATATGATGATTTTATAAATATGATGATGATCAAGTGGGATTTTACATTTTTACTCATTCATTATAGTGTTTATGTGTTGGTAACATTTTTATACTAGTTTTACTAGTTTTACTTATTTACATGTTTTAGGCCCAATAAGCCTATTACAAGCTCAATACTTTATATTAATCCGTTTTACACCTTTATTATCAGTATTATACTTTTCATGTTGGGCCCAAGTGGGTTAAGCCCAATGAGTAAGTTTATAAGTGTTTAGCCCATTTAGTTGTATTATTAGTCCAATAACGCTAACTTAGCCCGTTAATGTCCGTATGTTATATAGTTCGGGTTTTATCGGTTTTTACTTGTATTAAGTAATTATACATCAGTATATGACTTTTAAAAAGTTTACATTAGACGGGTCAAATTGTCTAAGTTTTAATTGACTAAAAACGTTAATTTTACGGTATTAGCCGAAAAGACGTAAAAATCATTTTTATAGTTTTTATAACTTATAAAACTTACCCAACTACCATTTTTATAAAATGTCCATTTATTTATCCTTATACATATTTATATAAATGTAATATATAAGTTAGTGGGTTTTAATTCACATTTTATACTATATTTATTTGAGTGCTTATATAATAATATTAAACTTTAATTTCATAAAATCAGTCCTAAATGTTAAGTTCACTAAAATGGGCATATCTAGAGTTATACATGGAGATAGTACCCCAAATTTTTATCACAGAAACTAAATGATATTTTCTTCATTTTATTTCTTTATAGCTACTGATGAATCAACTTCTAAGTATTCTATAAAATTCGTCCAAAACAGTGTAGTCAGATTTGCACTCTAAACTTGTTTTGATCATATCTCACTCATTATAATGATTTCATTGAATGGCCAACTCTCACATGTGTACAAGACTCATAGCTTACTGTATATTAATTTATCCAAGCCATTTTATCAGTTTATCATAAGATTCTTTATTGTTTTATACAGCCTCCTAATTTAGCCATGATTTTAACCTTGTTACCTATGGTTTTTCATCTCTTTAATCATATTTATCAACACTTGATCCCCACACGACATTTTTATCATCATATATTCATCATATACATATACAATAAGAAAGAAAATACAAGATTACATAATCAAAATAACAAGAGGATGGGAAGAACACCAAGATTATGTAGGTTGTGATCAGGACATGGATTTTGATCACACAACTTGTGATAAATCAACACCAATCTTCAAGGCCACCATTACTTGTAAACTTTATGTAGAAATCAGCCCTTGGTCATCATCAAATCACCTCTTTGGATGTTAGAATCACCTCCAATCTTCAAGTCTTCAATAGGACTTCATCATATGTGTAGATAACATAAGATTTTATGGTTGAATCAAGATCAAATCGGGTGTTTTGGTTAAATAGTGGACGGCAAGGAGAGGGTGAGATGAGAGAGTTGTGTGTTTTTGCATGGATGGGAAATGAAGCTAATGGTTTAGCTTTGGTTGTTTTGATGTTGGTGTTGCTTACTTTGTAAGCTTAGCTTACAAGTGTAACACTTGTTTGTTAAGTGTTGACACCTAAGGGTGTGGTGGAGCTACTTGGTCGTCCCATATAGTGGGGTGGGGCAAAACTTGTTTTGTCTCATCCCACTAATTTACAGGTATTCCTCGATTCTATTTTCCTCGATTTGCGTGCCCTCGGGTCGTTTTACGAAAAACGTTTTTATAAATTATGAATCAACGGCACAAAACAAATCTAATAAAAATTGTCTCATCAAAAACGGAGTTCAAAAACGTAAATACGTAATCCTAAGGTTTCCGGTTTAGTCGTAAAGGACGTTAAATTATTCACGTAAACTCTAATTTCTTCTCGTAAATTTGTGAGTTTATGAACCAACACAAATTTAAAACTCCAAACTAATATTCAGGATAAATTTATTTCCTAAAATATCGGACTGTTACCAAAACGGTGTATGTAAACGTAAGCACGTAACGTAGAATCCTCCGGTTTAGATGTAGTCGATGCTACTTCAAGACGTAAATCAAAATTTCTTCCCAAAAATAAGTGAGTTCATAATATAACATTAAAATAATGTTTTTAAATAATATTTGAGAATAAAATATAAACCATAAATTGACGGATTGTCACAGCATTTACCCATAAACAGGATCTTTGTCCTCAAAGATCATCTTATCTTACTACTCGCCTCTTATAGAGTTAAAGCCATGTGGGTATTTTCTCCACATTCGGTCTTTTCTCACAAGTGTAATTCATTACTATATGCGAGTTTCATCAAACATAACTACGGGAATAAGATCAGGCTTAATGTTGACTTACTTTCTCTATCCATGATGTTCATGGGTTTTTGATGAATGCAACTTTTCGCCGATCTGAACTTCATTAAGGAATAGTCAGATTTTCACTTGATAGGCATTTCATCAAGTTAGATATACGAATCATAATTTACGCAGCCCTTGAAGTCCTAGGGTAGATCCAGCTTATATGCCTTTCAAACCAATCTTTTTACATCTCAATGGTCCCATATAACGGGGACTTAATTCCCATGATCTTTCAGATCGTCTATTCATTTTTCCAAGGTGAAAATTTTTGGCATAACTTCGCTACGCATCTGGCACTTCAAGATTTACATTTTATATTCACATAACCTTCTGCTCACTACCGGCAGTCAATAATCAGATCCTAATTTCAACAATCATTTCAGGTCTCGCGGGTCGAGTATTTTGTAAGGTTAGGTTCGCCATCATAGGAAACCTTAAACCTAAAAGACGTGTCCAACTCACAATGAGTGTATGTCGGGTGTCTTCATCCCAACTCCTGCTTATAGATGCTCTTATATATAGATCCTAACAAGATTCGAATTCGATCCAAAACGATGATTATCAATGATAATCTATACAAAGGAAAGTGATTACACGGTTCATTACCAAAGGTCAATCATTCAAACATAAAACAAGACTTCTAGTGTTTTGTATCGTTACTTTACCTCGTCCCTTCGATTTGGGGTGGTAAACAGTACTCTCATCAAGGTTTGTTACCAATGACTTCTGAGCAAATCTCTTGAAATTCGATGCGAAGCGAGGATCTTGATAAAGATGTTCGATACAGGCACACTATGTTTACATAACTCCTTTAAATACAAAAGAGTCAATTTCTTCATCGAGAATCTATCATTAATGGGAATGATATTAATAGATTTGGTCAGTCTGTCGATGATGACCCAAATCGAATTAAATTTAGATGATGACCTTTGTAATAGTTAGACGTTTACTAATGTATGAGGCGATGTATGCCTTCATAATTTTCCATTAGTACAACTTCTTAAGGTAAAAATACACTAAATCAGAAAATAGCATGAATAGAATACTTAATCTTATGAGATTCCAACATGACTAAATCTCTAGATCTCCATATTTAGGCAACCACAAGTGGCCTTTTATACATTTAACGCCATCGGCTTCTCAACATATTAACCGCGAACCCTTTTTATTATCTATATTATCCTTTTTACTAGCATAAGCTATTTTTAAATTGTTCGGCAATTTATTTTGCACATTCATTATTAAGGAACACATCCTAATTGATTCTTTCTCCTTTTTACATAATGCGTCAGTATTTACATTCATCTTTCCTGATAAAATAATTATCATGTCTACAATTTACTCAGAAATTCTTTCTTCATATTTTCTAAGTTTTAGTTTCGTCTCAACTATCATTTTAATTAGTTTTGCCCAATCCGACGTTTAAAGCGTCGATAAATATTACAAGTAATTAAATAATAAATATTTAATTTTATGAAACTTAACCGTAAAAATTTTAAATTTTCTCAGTTTGTCTAATTATAGAAAAATGTTCAAAATAAATTTGAATTTAATAATACGATTTTTGTTGATTTATCGAAAATAACTAATAAGATTCGTAAATGTTTGAAAAATCTTTGGTTATACTTTGGTCAAAATTTTCTTAGTTGAAAATCAAAAATTGTCGTTTCAAATTTCAAGTCATGGTTTAAATGGTTTCCTCAATCCTTCTTAGGTTGTCTTGGGGTATACACAATCATTTACCCCTAAACAGGAGTTTAGTAAAATGATTTGGGTATAAGGGAATAATCCCTTAAAAGTTCTTTGTTAAAACATTTGTCAAAACATATTTGCACCTCCTTTTTGTTATAACCCTAAGCCTTAATGGCTCTAATTTTTGAAGAGTCAATATATTCCACTTTCTATTAATCACATGGTCA
Source organism: Glebionis coronaria (assembly GCA_025667525.1). Lineage (NCBI taxonomy): Eukaryota > Viridiplantae > Streptophyta > Magnoliopsida > Asterales > Asteraceae > Glebionis > Glebionis coronaria. The sequence goes on along the minus strand of CM046880.1, from coordinate 560,407,612 downwards.
AATAATGTAAAGGATTTAGTCTTTAATCACATGTTAGATACTCAAAGTACAGGTTTTTATCGTTCGTCCAATTCAGGACAATATATAAATAATTATTAACTCATTCTTATTCTTATAAACAAACAAATGGTCCTTAGTGATCACAAGCATGAATTTATCAAATTACAGTCTACACACATGATTCACCAAATTTATGAATACTACATGTGCATTGTCAATCCAAACGATATCACGTGAAACTAATAATGTTCATTACAAGTTCTGGATGTAGTGATTGGAATAGATAATCTTTTTCGCGGACGCGAAATTGATGATAACCATGCCGATGATCAAGCCTTTAGAACATACGCTAGAACCTTGTAAATGATCGAACAATCTATCATCTTGGGTAGTGGATATAGATTTTAATCGTCAATTTACTTAGTTCACGGTAATTAATAAATATAAGCAATGATAATACCATAGCTCTTCATAATGACGAGTTTGGTAGAATAAAATCTTTCTCCGACAACTCTCTCAGTTGTACGGTAATTCCATTAATTCAGATGGTGCTGACGTACAGTGAACACGCCACAGGTGCAGCACCGAGAATATAATCAATACCAAATTCAACTTGCCTTAATGGCAAAAGTCTAGGTAAAATACCTCCTAAAGTTTCAGATAACAGAAACATCTTTTAATAAATTCATATTAGGTTCTTTCTAGATTATAATATCTATGACTAATTCACAACCATTCACGGTATAATTTCAAGTCTAAATGTAGGATATGGTCATCCATCAAGAATTATTTAGATCACTTTTGATAATCAACATCTTATCATTTAGGGGAATTCTATTCGAGTTCCCATTAATTAAGACAATGTCGTCATGTCATAATCGATCAATCCATTCTACTGGCACTATCAACTTTTCAGTTTTATTGCTGTCGCTAAGATGTGAACTTCTCAAAAGACTAATAATAACTCATAATCCTTCACAAATTCAAGGATATATGGAGACACAACTACCATTAAAAGAGTAAGGTCAACGCATAATCTACGCGATAGAATTTCAAATCAGATACAGGCGAAAACATTTAACGAATATGAATATATCCCATGTTTTCATAATTTGAGTACGCATTCGAAAGATCCTTGGATCGTTACCTAGGTCATTCAAATGAAATCAAATCATAAGAAATGATAGGAACGTTAATACATTCAGTCGGGTATCAACACTCGGTAATCAGATACTTTTCCTAAGAATCTCACTACGGGAGAATTGGACAAGAAAGAATTGTCAATTGTCAAATAAGACAATTTCCACAGATGAGTAAATTCGACTCAGAAGAATAGATGCTACAGGCACATATGTAGGTGTCCCTAACACTATGTCCCTATTTTTCACTTCTTGCAGATCTCATAAAATTTAATCTTTCACAATCTTCAAAGAAAATGTAGTGTTTATTCATTAGTTTTAAGGTGACTACTAATCAGCCTTGCATGGTCCATTCCAAATTGTATGTAGGCGCGCAACTATATACAATTTCAAGATTAACGATGCAATACTCAGTTCGTCAAAATTTTATCATCATGTTTATAATAAAAACATTTTCATGCTTAATCTTAAATAAGAATCAAGAATAAATTTACAAAGATTTTCTTTGTTATGAAAACAATTAAGTTTTTCAAAGCGTTTCATAAACAACTTTACTTCGATAACGATTATTTATAAGTCTCACTTTAAATAATCCATATGGTGATGAAAAATCAATTTTTCTCAAGGAATACTATTTTATCTTATAAAAACAATGAGTGATCTGCAAAAGAGTGATGAAAAGTTGTTCACCAAGAACTAACTACAATATGATAGGAAATGAGCTTTAGCCAAATAATCATGAGGTTCATGATCTCGATGGCACTCAAAAAGAATAATCCACAACGTAACTCAATTCGAGAAGAGTACTTGTTCAATGGTTGCATCACTAATGCGAGCATTAGGATGAAGCAATAAAAGATAGATAACATCGATACATGTAGGATTTAGCAATCAAATGTAGTCTTTTCATTAATCACAAACAAGTCAAAATTGTACCGTAACACATTACGTGTCACTATGTTAATACAATTCCAAGAACTCATCCTACCAACTGATGTCTCAGTTAAGTTAGGGATTTTTAAAAGATACCACAATGAATACTAATCTACAAGGGTCATTAGGTGTCCCACCTGTCCCGGAAGATCCATCGGTCCCAATTTAGAAGAAGACTTCTTCAATTTATTTATTGGACATTGGGCATCCTCGTCATTGGACAATGGCCTAGGAACAACCCTTAACACGAATAAACAATCAATTAAAACGTTATAATTCAATCACAGGACTTAATGACTTCCTCTTAATAATCTCATATTCCGTACGGGTTAAATTTTTCTTTATTTAAGTTTCAACCAACTTATACTCAATGCAATATCCTACCTCATTCTCCAATTAAATCTTATTTTTAGACCTTAATAGGTTAATAAAAGCTCGATATGAACAACACTTTATTCCAATCCTATAGCTCTTACAACAAAAATTATCAAATGAGTCACTAATATGAAATGACTCACACAATCAATTAGACTTCTCGGAAAGGTACTAGTGCCATGAGGCTTTTGGGTAAAGGTTCCAATGACAACCTCAAGTGCAACATTCACCCTTTCGATTTCCAAATTTAAGAATTGGGTGACAACGAATCAAATGACATCTTTCTAGGTGGTAACGTTTTGTCAAACTCCACTCTATAAGGAAAGATCGTCATGACATCGATATTAGTTTTAATCTCGCCAATTCTTCTTCAATATCACAATCAACTAATATCTACATTTCTATGAATATCAACCATTTGTTGGGATCATAAATATCCACAACTTGGTTTAGATCTAGGATAGCTATAATTCCTACGAGAATAGCTTCGATTAATTTACTAGGGGATTTAGGGTTCCTTGTGACAATCTACGTCGTATAAATACCTCATATAAATATCAAAATAATCATCAAACAATCATGTAATAAAATTACATCATATATATATAATCCAAGTTATATATATATATTAAAATAACACTTCTCAGTCTGGCCTTGTCGGTAACTCGGGAATTCTTCGGCACCGTTATAGTCAAAAGATTTTTAGACATTTTGTGAAAAATGTTTATAGTTAAAAGATTTTGAAATATTTTATTCAAAACCTTGGTTTTAAAAATCTTTCGTTCTCTATAACGAGAGCTCTGGTACCAAACTGTAACACCCCCAAATATACATAATTCAATACAGCGGAAGACTCGTTGGTGTTATGGGATAGCACATTACTCACATCATAGACAACGCTTAAAAATCGCGTTGTTTAATAATAAAGCATTTCCATTCATAAATATCAAATTTACATAGGTCCCAAGTCATAGTCATTTTGTAACACCCCCAAATTTATACAACTCAGTTCAGCGGAAGACTGGTTGGTGTTACGGGATAGCACATTGCTCACATCATAGACAACGCATAAAAATCGCGTCGTTTAATAATAAATCATTTCCATTCATAAACATCAAAGTTACATAGGTCCCAAGTCATTACATCTCATACAAAGTTTTACAAAGTGTTTGAATGGAAAATATTGTTTAAGTGCGGGCCATGAATTCTTGTCGTCTTCCCGAGAATTACCTTCAAGTACCTGAGATAAAACATGTTAAAGAAAAGGTCAGCGATAACGCCGAGTGAATTCATAGAGTTTAATAAATTCCATCAATATAATATCAGTATAAAAGTATTACTGAAAATCATTTTGTACAAATCGTTTTGATAGGCCATGAAATAGCCAAAATCATTTAATACAAATCTTTGTAATAGGCCATAAAATAGCCAAAGTTATTTTATATAAATCCTTATAGAAAATCATAATATAGGCATTTGCCTTAATAATCAGTATACGAGCCAATGTCGTAAAAACATCATACGATACGTCTTATGACGTCGTATAAAATCAAATAAAAATCGTTATATGAATATGGTTATGAAAACCAAAATACAAACATAATATCAATAGTATGACCCAGTATTGCTAGTCAGGCAATACTTCGTAATTCGAAGCGTCTATTAGTATTTCGGTGATTGGATTATTATAAGCCGCATGACATTGTTACCTTACTAAACCAACAACGGGTAGCTAACCCGATACCAATTTTGCCCATCTAAAGTAGCGTGTCGTCACAAAGGTCACGCTATTGAAATCTTCTCATACATAAATTCGCTTACCAATCAATGTGGCATGACGGGGATCAACCGTCAAGGCGCGAACTGGGGTGATCGTCCCCAAATAGTACTATTAAATGCATAAGCGTCTACCAACTCCCGGTAGTTCACAATTCATGCTAATGGGACTTTTAGTGACATAACCTAACTTAAATAATCCATTTAATTTCATCTATCGGGTCCATTAATCATTTATCGGGTCATACAATCGGGTCATTCAATCATTCGGGTCCAAAATCAATAAACAAACAATCGGGACAAATGGTGTCCAAACTTTTATAAAAACTAACATGTTATCTCCCTCGCGGGTTTATAAAGCATTTATAAAACATTTAAAAGAGTGCGAGGCTATGAACTCACGTTGATGTGGGAAGGCGGGTTATCGGCAATTCAGACGTACGGCACGTGCTTCAATCACGGAAACCTATATAAATAATAATCGGTCTTAGACGTTTGTCCAATGACTTTGTAAAAATATCAATTATGTATACATATGATGATTTTATATATATGATGATCAAGTGGGTTTTCATATTCTCGTTTGCTCATTTTAGTGTTATGTGTCGGTAACGTTTATACTAGTTTACTAGTTTTACCTATTTACGTGTTTTAAGTCCAATAAACTTATTATAAGTTCTTTAACTTATATTAATCCATGTTATACTTATATTATCAGTATCTACACTTTACAAGTTGGGCCTAAATGGGTTAAGTCCAATAAATAAGTTTATAAGTGTTTTAGTCCATTTTGTTGTTTTATTAGTCCAATAACGTTAATTTAGTCCGTTAATGTCCGTATGTTATATAGTTCGGGTTTTATCGGTTTTTACTTGTTATATATGTTTATATATCAGTATATGAGTTTTATAAAAGTTTACATTAGACGGGTCCAACCATCTAAGTTTTATTTAACAAAAACGTTAGTTTTACGGTATTAGCCGAAAAAGTCGTAAAAATCATGTTTATAGTTTTATAACTTATAAAACTTAACAAGTTACCATTTTAATAAAATGTCCACTTATTTACCATTATACATATTTATATAAATGTATTATTTAAGTTAGTTGGTTTTAATTTATATTTTATACTATTAAATTTTGAGTGCTTATATAATAGTATTATACTTTAGTTTCCAAAATCTGATTTTTATCTACACTTTCACCAAAACTGCCATATCTTGAGTTCTATATGGAGATAGAAGCTCAAATTTTTATCACATAAACTACATGATATGTGCTACAATTAACTCTTCTATAGCTACTGTTGAATCATCTTTTAAATATTTTCTAAAAATTGTCCAAAACAGTAACTTCAGATTTGTATCTTAAACTTGTTTTGATCATATCTCACTCATTATTTTGATTCCATTGCATGGCCAACTCTCACATGTGTACAAGACCCATAGCTTACTGTAAATCCATTCTACTTCATCATTTTATCAGTTTAAACATATGGTTCTTTACTGTTTTATACAGCCATCAAATTTAACCAAGATTTTAACCTTGTTTCTTATGGTTTTTCACCTTTTTATCCATGATTATCAACAACAAATCCCCACATAACATTTTTATCATCATATAATCATCATAAATATATACAATAGGAAATAAAATACACGTTTACATAATCAAAATAACAAGAAGATGAGGAGGACAATCTTTATACCACCATGATGATGTAAGTTGTGATCAAAACATGGATTTTGATGGAGAAACTTGTGGATATCCATGACCATCTTCAAGACCACCATACTCCATGGACTCCTTGTGGAAAATCAGCCTCATGACACCATGAAAACTCCTCCATGGATGTTATAAGTACCACCAATCAATAGGGTTTTGAAAGGGCTTCAACATATGCAAGTATAACATATGGTTTCATGGTTGAATCAAGATCAAAGGGTGTTTATTTGTGAGATATGGGACGGCAAGAAGAGTGGTTTTGAGAGAGTTGTTGGTGTTGATTGCATGTAAGAATGATGGAAAATGAAAACAAGTTCCTAGTTTTAGTTAGTTAGTGGAAAGTTGGTGCTTAAAGTGTAAGCTAAGCTTACACTTGTTATGTGTTAGCTTAACTTGATGCCACCTTAGTGTGTGGTGTCAAGTGTGCCGTCCATAATAAGCTAGTGGGGTGGGACAATGTGTTTTGTCCCATCTCACTAGTTTACGGGTATTTCTCGATTCTAGTTTCCTTGATTTGCGTGCCCTCGGGTCGTTTTACGAAAAACGTTTTTATAAATTATGAATCAACGTCACAAAACGAATCCAATAAAAATTGTTTCATCAAAAACGGAGTTCGAAAACGTAAATACGTAATCTTAAGGTTTCCGGTTTAGTCGTAAAGGACGTTAAAATAAAATCGTAAGTCCTAATCTCTTCTCGTGAATTTGTGAGTTTATGAACTAACACAAATTTAAAACTCCAAAATAATATTCGCGAATAAAATTATTTTCTGAAATGTCGGACTGTCACCAAAGACGGTGTATGTAAACGTAAGCATGTAACGTAGAATCCTCCGGTTTAGACGTAGTCGATGCTACTTCAAGGCGTAAATCCAAATTTCTTCCCAAAAATATATGAGTTCATATTCTAAATTGTTTTCAAATAATATTGAGAATAAAATATCAACCATAAATTGACGGATTGTCACAGCATTTACCCCTAAACAGGATCTTTGTCCTCAAAGATCATCTTACCTTACTACTCGCTTCTTATAGAGTTAAAGCCATGTGGGTATTTCCTCCACATTCGGTCTTTTCTCACAAGTGTAATCCATTATAATACGCGAGTTTCATCAAACATAACTACGGGAATAAGATCAGGCTAAATGTTGACTTACTTTCTCTATCCATGATGTTCACGGGTTTTTGATGAATGCAACTTTTCGTCGATCTAAGCTTTACTAAGAACAATCAGATTTTCACTTGATAGATATTCCATCAAGTTCGATTTACGAAACATAATTCACGCAGTTCTTTGAAGTCCTAGGGTAGATCCAACTTATATGCCTTTCAATCCCAACTTTTACATCATCGCAATGGTCCCATACAACGGGGACTTATATCCCATGATTTGTCAGATCATGAATTCATTTTTCCAAGGTTAAAAATTGTGGCATAACTTCGCTACCCATTTGGCACCTCAAGATCTACATTTCACATTCACATAACCTCTTGTCTACTACCGGCTGTCAATAATCAGATCCTAATTTCAACAATCATTTCAGATCTCGCGGGTCAGGTATTTTGCAAGGATAGGTTCGCCATCATAGGAAACCTTAAACCTAAGAGACATGTCCAACTCACAATGGGTGTATGTCGGATGTCTTCATCTCAACTCCTGCTTATAGATGCTCTAATATAGATCCTAACAAGATTCGATCTCAATCCTAACAAGATGATTATCAATGATAGTCTCTCCAAAGGAAAACGATTATACGGTCTAGTACCAAAGGTCAATCATTCAAACATAAAACAACACTTATATTACTTTGTATCGTTACTTTACCTCGTCCCTTCGATTTGGGGTGGTATATAGTACTCTCATCAAGGTTCGTTCTCAATGATTTCTGAGCAAATCTCTAGAAATTCGATGCGAAGCGAGGATCTTGATATAGATGTTTGATACAAGCACACTATGTTTACATAACTCTTTTGCATTTATCATTAACGAGAATGATATTAGCAGATTTGGTCAGTCTGTCGACGATGACCCAAATCGAATCAAATTCAGATGATGACCTTTGCAATAGCTAAACGTTTACTAATGTATGAGGCGATGTCTGCCTTCCTAATTGCCATCAGTACAACTTATTCAGATGAAGATACTTTTAGTCAAAAATGACATACATATAATACTTATACTTACAAATTCCAACATAGATATATCTCACAATCCTTCATAGTTAGGCAACCACAAGTGGCCTTTAAAGTATTGAACGCTATCGGCTTCTAAATTTTAATGGTTCACATTAGCCGCGAATCCCTTTTTATTATCTATATTATCCTTTTTACAAATATTGTTTGTTTTTATATCGTTCGGCAAATTATTTTGTACCTTCATTATCAAGAAATACATCTTAATTGATTCTTTATCCTTTTTATATAATATGTCAGTATCTATATTCACTTCTCATGATGTTATAATTATCATGTCCACAATTCACTCAGATATTCTTTCTATATTATGCGTCAGTATTTACGTTCAACTTTCTTCATATTTTCTAAGTTTCAGTTTCGTCTCATCTATCATTTTTATCCGTTTTACTCAATCTGTTGTCTAAAGCTTCGATAATTATTATAATTAATAAAATAATTATTAGTTAATTTTTATGAAGCGTAAACGTAAAAATTTTAAATTTCTTAGTTCAACCAATTATATAAAATGTTCAAAATAAATTTGAATTTAATTAACAAGATTTTTGTTGATTTATCGAAAATATTTAATAAGATTTCGTAAATGTTCGAAAAACCTTTGTTTATACTTTGGTCAAAATTTTCTTAGTTGAAAAGCAAAATTTGTCGTTTTAAGTTTTCAGGTTATGGTATAAATGGTTTTCCTCAATCCTTTTTAAGTTATCTTGAGGTATACACAAACATTTACCCCTAAACAGAAGTTTAGTTAAATGGTTTGTGTATAAGGGAATAATCCCTTAAAATCCTTTGTTAAAACATTTGTCAAAACATATTCCCATTTCTTTTTGGTAAAATCCAAAGTCTTAAAAGGGCTCTTAATTTTTGAAGAGTCTATATGCATACATCTTACCATTATTAATCCAATGGTCATTTTATGTAAAGGATTAAGTCTTAAGTCTTATGTTAAATATTTAAGGTATAGGTTTTCATTGTTCGGCCAATTCAGGGCAGTCTATAAATAAATATTAACTCATTATTATTCGTATTAACAAACAAATAGTCCTTAATGATCACGAGCATGAATTTATCAATTTACAGCCTACACACATGATTCATCATAATTATGAATACTACATGTGCATTGTCAATCCAAACGACATCACGTGAAACTTATAACGTTCATTACAAGTATCGGATGAGGTGATTGGAATAGATAATCTCTTTCGCAGATGCGAAGTTGATGGTAACCATGCTATGGATCAAATTTGCTAGAACCTTGTAAATGATTGAACAATTCTTCCATTTCGAGTTATGGATATCGTTTTCGATTGTCAATTTACTCAGTCACAGTAATCTATAAATATAAGGAAAGATAACACCATAGCTCTTCAGGATGACAGGCTTGGTATAATAAAATCTTTCTCCGACAACTTTCTATTGTACGGTAATTCCTTAAATTTAGATGGTGCTGACGTACAGTGCACATGCCATAGGTGCAGCACCGGAAATATAATCAATACCAATTTCAACTTGCCTAAATGGCAAAAGTCTAGGTATTTCACCAACAAATACTTCCTAAAGTTTCAGATAACATAAACATCTTTTAATAAATTCATATTAACTTATTCTAGATTACAATATCTATAACTATTTCACAATCATTCACAGTATAGCTTCAAATCTAAATACAGGATAAAATCATCCATCAAGAATTATTTAGATCATTTTTGATAATCAACATCTTATCATTTAGGGAATTCTACTCGAGTTCCCATCAATTAAGACAATGTCGTCATGTCATAATCAATCAATCTATTCTACCGGCATAACCAACTTTTCAGTTTCATTGCCGTCGATAAGATGTGAACTTCTCAAAAGACTAATAATAACTCATAATCCTTCACAAATTCAGGGATATTAGGATACATAACTAACCTTAAAAGAGTAAGGTCAACGCATAATCTACGCGAGAGAATTTCAAATCAGATACAGACGAAAACATTTAACGAATATGAATATATCCCATGTTTTCATTAATTTGAGTACGCATTCGAAAGCTCCTCGGATCGTTACCCAGGTCATTCAAATGAAATCAAATCATAAGAAATGATAAGAACGTCAATACATCCAGTCGGGCATCGACACTCGGTAATCAAATACTTTTCCTAAAAATCTCACTACGGGAGAATTGGACAAGAAAGAATTGTCAATTGTCAAATAAGACAATTTCCACAGATGAGTAAATTCAACTAAGAAGAATAGATGCTACAGGCACATAGGTAGGTGTCCCTAACACTATGTCCCTATTTTTTACTTCTTGCAGATCTCATAAAATTTTAATCTTTCACAATCTTCAAAGAAAATGTAGTGTTCATTCATTAGTTTTATGGTGACTACTAATCAGCCTTGCATGGTCCATTCCAAATTGTATGTAGGCGCGCAACTATATACAATTTCAAGATTAACGATGCAATACTCAGTTCGTCAAAATTTTATCATCATGTTTATAATAAAATGTTTTCATGCTTAATTCTTAAATAAGAATCAGAAATAAGTTTACAAAGATTTTTCTCGTTATGAAAACAATTAAGTTTTCCAAAGTGTTTCATAAAGAACTTCATTTCGATAATAATCACTTATAAATCTCACTTTGAATAATCCTTATAGTGATGAAAATTAAATTTTCTCAAAGGATACCGTTTTAACTTTATAAAAACAATGAGTGATCTGCAAAAGAGTGATGAAGATTGTTCACCAAGAATTAACTACGATATGATAGGAAATGAGCTTTAGCCAAATGATCATGAGGTTCATGACTTCGATGGCAATCAGGAGTACAAAGAGAATAATTCACAACGTAACTCAAATCGAGATGAGTACTTGTTCAATGGTTACATCACTAATGCGAACATTAGGATGAAGCAATAAAAGATAGATAATATCAATACATGTAGAATTTAGCAATCAAAGGTAGTCTTTTCATTAATCACAAACAAGTCAAAATTGTACCGTAACACATTACATGTCACTATGTCATACAATTCTCAAAACTCATCCTACCAACTGATATCTCAGTTAAGTTAGGGATTATTTTTAAAAGATACCACAATGAATACTAATCTACAAGAGTCATTAGGTGTTCCACATGTCCCAGAAGATCCATCGGTCTCAATTCAGAAGAAGATTTCTTCAATTTATTTCTTGGACACTGGGCATCCTCATTAGTGGACAATGGTATAGGAACAACCCTTAACACGAATCAACAATCAATTAAAACCTTATAATTCAATCATATGACTTAATAATTTTCTCTTATCAATCTCATATTCCATACAAGTTAAACTTTTACTTTATTCAAGTTTCAACCACTTTTATACTCAATTCGATATCCTACCTCAATCTCCAATACTTTCAATCTTATTCTTCGGCCTTGTAAAGGCAATACAATCTCAATATGAATCAACACTTAATTTTCAATCCTATATCTCTTACAACAACAATTATCAAATGAGTCATTAATATGAAATGACTTGATCATTAAACTAGACTTCTCGGAAAGGTATTAGTGGCATGAGGCTTTTGGGTAATGGTTCCAATAACAGCCTCAAGTGCAACATTCACCCTTTCGATTTAAAATTTAAGAATTGGATGACAACGAATCAGATGACATCTTTCTAGGTGGTAACGTTTTGTCAAACTCCAGTCTATAAGAAAAGATCGTCATGACATCGATATCAGATTTAATCTCGCCAATTCTTTTTCAATATCACCATCAACTAATATCTACATGTCTACGAATATCAACCATTTGTTGGGATCATAAATATCCGCAACTTGGTTTAGATCTAGGATAGCTAGAATTCCTACGAGAATAGCTTCGATTAATTTACTAGGGGGAGTTAGGGTTACTTGTGACAATCTACGTCGTATAAATACCTTGTATAAAAATCAAAATAATCATCAAACAATCATGTAATAAAATTACATCATATATATATATATAATCCAAGTTATATATATATTAAAATAACACTTCTCAGTCTTGGCCTTGTCGGTAACTCGGGAATTCTTCGGCACCGTTATAGTCAAAAGATTTTTAGACATTTTTAGAAAAATGTTTTTAGTTAAAATATTTTGAAAAGTTTTATTCAAAACCTTAGTTTTAAAAATCTTCCGTTTTCTATAACGAGAGCTCTGGTACCAAACTGTAACACCCCCAAATTTATACAACTCAGTTCAGCGGAAGACTGGTTGGTGTTACGGGATAGCACATTACTCACATCATAGACAACGCATAAAAATCGCGTCGTTTAATAATAAATCATTTCCATTCATAAACATCAAAGTTACATAGGTCCCAAGTCATTACATCTCATACAAAGTTTTACAAAGTGTTTGAATGGAAAATATTGTTTAAGTGCGGGCCATGAATTCTTGTCGTCTTCCCGAGAATTACCTTCAAGTACCTGAGATAAAACATGTTAAAGAAAAGGTCAGCGATAACGCCGAGTGAATTCATAGAGTTTAATAAATTCCATCAATATAATATCAGTATAAAAGTATTACTGAAAATCATTTTGTACAAATCGTTTTGATAGGCCATGAAATAGCCAAAATCATTTTATACAAATCTTTATAATAGGCCATAAAATAGCCAAAGTTATTTTATATAAATCCTTATAGAAAATCATAATATAGGCATTTGCCTTAATAATCAGTATACGAGCCAATGTCGTAAAAACATCATACGATACGTCTTATGACGTCGTATAAAATCAAATAAAAATCGTTATATGAATATGGTTATGAAAACCAAAATACAAATATAATATCAATAGTATGACCCAGTATTGCTAGTCAGGCAATACTTCGTAATTCGAAGCGTCTATTAGTATTTCGGTGATTGGATTATTATAAGCCGCATGACATTGTTACCTTACTAAACCAACAACGGGTAGCTAACCCGATACCAATTTTGCCCATCTAAAGTAGCGTGTCGTCACAAAGGTCACGCTATTGAAATCTTCTCATACATAAATTCGCTTACCAATCAATGTGGCACGACGGGGATCAACCGTCAAGGCGCGAACTGGGGTGATCGTCCCCAAATAGTACTATTAAATGCATAAGCGTCTACCAACTCCCGGTAGTTCACAATTCATGCTAATGGGACTTTTAGTGACATAACCTAACTTAAATAATCCATTTAATTTCATCTATTGGGTCTATTAATCATTTATCGGGTCATACAATCGGGTCATTCAATCATTCAGGTCCAAAATCAATAAACAAACAATCGGGACAAATGGTGTCCAAACTTTTATAAAAACTAACATGTTATCTCCCTCGCGGGTTTATAAAGCATTTATAAAACATTTAAAAGAGTGCGAGGCTATGAACTCACGTTGATGTGGGAAGGCGGGTTATCGGCAATTCAGACGTACGGCACGTGCTTCAATCACGGAAACCTATATAAATAATAATCGGTCTTAGACGTTTGTCCAATGACTTTGTAAAAATATCAATTATGTATACATATGATGATTTTATATATATGATGATCAAGTGGGTTTTCATATTCTCGTTTGCTCATTTTAGTGTTATGTGTCGGTAACGTTTATACTAGTTTACTAGTTTTACCTATTTACGTGTTTTAAGTCCAATAAACTTATTATAAGTTCTTTAACTTGTATTAATCCATGTTATACTTATATTATCAGTATCTACACTTTACAAGTTGGGCCTAAATGGGTTAAGTCCAATAAATAAGTTTATAAGTGTTTTAGTCCATTTTGTTGTTTTATTAGTCCAATAACGTTAATTTAGTCCGTTAATGTCCGTATGTTATATAGTTCGGGTTTTATCGGTTTTTACTTGTTATATATGTTTATATATCAGTATATGAGTTTTATAAAAGTTTACATTAGACGGGTCCAACCATCTAAGTTTTATTTAACAAAAACGTTAGTTTTACGGTATTAGCCGAAAAAGTCGTAAAAATCATGTTTATAGTTTTATAACTTATAAAACTTAACAAGTTACCATTTTAATAAAATGTCCACTTATTTACCATTATACATATTTATATAAATGTATTATATAAGTTAGTGGGTTTTAATTTATATTTTATACTATTAAATTTTGAGTGCTTATATAATAGTATTATACTTTAATTTCCAAAATCTGATTTTTATCTACACTTTCACCAAAACTGCCATATCTTGAGTTCTATATGGAGATAGAAGCTCAAATTTTTATCACATAAACTACATGATATGTGCTACAATTAACTCTTCTATAGCTACTGTTGAATCATCTTCTAAATATTTTCTAAAAATCGTCCAAAACAGTAACTTCAGATTTGTATCTTAAACTTGTTTTGATCATATCTCACTCATTATTTTGATTCCATTGCATGGCCAACTCTCACATGTGTACAAGACCCATAGCTTACTGTAAATCCATTCTACTTCATCATTTTATCAGTTTAAACATATGGTTCTTTACTGTTTTATACAGCCATCAAATTTAACCAAGATTTTAACCTTGTTTCTTATGGTTTTTCACCTTTTTATCCATGATTATCAACAACAAATCCCCACATAACATTTTTATCATCATATAATCATCATAAATATATACAATAGGAAATAAAATACATGTTTACATAATCAAAATAACAAGAAGATGAGGAGGACAATCTTTATACCACCATGATGATGTAAGTTGTGATCAAAACATGGATTTTGATGGAGAAACTTGTGGATATCCATGACCATCTTCAAGACCACCATGCTCCATGGACTCCTTGTGGAAAATCAGCCTCATGACACCATGAAAACTCCTCCATGGATGTTATAAGTACCACCAATCAATAGGGTTTTGAAAGGGCTTCAACATATGCAAGTATAACATATGGTTTCATGGTTGAATCAAGATCAAAGGGTGTTTATTTGTGAGATATGGGACGGTAAGAAGAGTGGTTTTGAGAAAGTTGTTGGTGTTGATTGCATGTAAGAATGATGGAAAATGAAAACAAGTTCCTAGTTTTAGTTAGTTAGTGGAAAGTTGGTGCTTAAAGTGTAAGCTAAGCTTACACTTGTTATGTGTTAGCTTAACTTGATGCCACCTTAGTGTGTGGTGTCAAGTGTGCCGTCCATAATAAGCTAGTGGGGTGGGACAATGTGTTTTGTCCCATCTCACTAGTTTACGGGTATTTCTAGATTCTAGTTTCCTTGATTTGCGTGCCCTCGGGTCGTTTTACGAAAAATGTTTTTATAAATTATGAATCAACGTCACAAAACGAATCCAATAAAAATTGTTTCATCAAAAACGTAGTTCGAAAACGTAAATACGTAATCTTAAGGTTTCCGGTTTAGTCGTAAAGGACGTTAAAATAAAATCGTAAGTCCTAATCTCTTCTCGTGAATTTGTGAGTTTATGAACTAACACAAATTTAAAACTCCAAAATAATATTCGCGAATAAATTTATTTTCTGAAATGTCGGACTGTCACCAAAGACGGTGTATGTAAACGTAAGCATGTAACGTAGAATCCTCCGGTTTAGACGTAGTCGATGCTACTTCAAGACGTAAATCCAAATTTCTTCCCAAAAATATATGAGTTCATATTGTAAATTGTTTTCAAATAATATTGAGAATAAAATATCAACCATAAATTGACGGATTGTCACACATTTCATACAAGTTTTACAAAGAATTTGAATGGAAATTATTATTTAAGTGCGGGCCATGTATTCTTGTTGTCTTCCCGAGAATTACCTTCAAGTACCTGAGATAAAACATGTTAAAAGAAAAGGTTAGCGATAACACCGAGTGAATTCATAGAGTTTAATGAAAACCATTAATATATCATCGGTATATATTTATTACCGAAAATCATTTTGTACAAATCTTTGTAGTAGGCCATAAAATAGCCAAAATCATTTTATACAAATCCTTATCAAAATCATAATATAGGCTTTCGCCTTCAAAATCATTATGCGAGCCAATGTCGTAAAAATATCATACAATACGTTTTATAACGTTGTATAGAGTTAAATAAAAACCGTTATATGAATATGGTTTTAAAACCAAAACTCGAACATAATATCAATAGTAAGACACTGTATTGCTAGTCAGGCAATATATCGTAATTTAGTGCGTATAGCAGTATTTCGTTATTTGGATTATTACAAGCCGCATGACATTGTTACCTTACTACAACAAACAACGGGTAGCTAACCTGAAACTCATTTTCCCATCTAAATTAGCGTGTCGTCACAATAATCACGCTTGTGTAAATCTTATCATACATAAATTCGCTTACCAATCAATGTGGCACGACGGGGATCAACCGTCAAGGCGCGAACTAGGGTGATCGTCCCCAAATAGTACTATTATATGCATAAGCGTCTACCAAATCTCGGTAGTTCACAATTCATGCTAATGGGACTTTTAGTGACATAACCTAACTTTAATAATCCATTTCATTTCATCTATCGGGTCATATAATCATTCATCGGGTCATACAATCATTCGGGTCCAAATCAATAAACAAACAATCGGGACAACTAGTGTCCTATTTCATAAAAACTAACATGTTATCTCCCTCGCGGGTTTATAAAACATTTTATTAAAACATTTAAAAGAGTGCGAGGCTATGAACTCACGTTGATGTGGGAAAGCGGGTTATCGGCAATTCGGACGTACGGTACGTGCTTCAATCACGGAAACCTAGACAAATAATACTCGTCTTAGACTCTTGTCCAATGACTTTATAAAAATAACAATTATGTATACATATGATGATTTTATAAATATGATGATGATCAAGTGGGATTGTACATTTTTACTCATTCATTATAGTGTTTATGTGTTAACATTTTTATACTAGTTTTACTTATTTACATGTTTTAGGCCCAATAAGCCTATTACAAGCCCAATACTTTACATTAATCTATTTTACACCTTTATTATCAGTATTATACTTTTCATGTTGGGCCCAAGTGGGTTAAGCCCAATGAGTAAGTTTATAAGTGTTTAGCCCATTTAGTTGTATTATTAGTCCAATAACGCTAACTTAGCCCGTTAATGTCCGTATGTTATATAGTTCGGGTTTTATCGGTTTTTACTTGTATTAAGTAATTATACATCAGTATATGAATTTTAAAAAGTTTACATTAGACGAGTCCGGTCGTCTAAGTTTTAATTGACGAAAAACGTTAATTTTACGGTATTAGCCGAAAAGACGTAAAAATCATGTTTATAGTTTTTATAACTTATAAAACTTACCCAACTACCATTTTTATAAAGTGTCCATTTATTTATCCTTATACATATTTATATAAATGTAATATATAAGTTAGTGGGTTTTAATTCACATTTTATACTATATTTATTTGAGTGCTTATATAATAATATTAAACTTTAATTTCATAAAATCAGTCCTAAATTTTAAGTTCACTAAAATGGTCATATCTAGAGTTCTACATGGAGATAGAACCCCAAATTTTTATCACAGAAACTATATGATATGTGTTTCATTTTATTCCTCTATAGCTACTGATGAATCAACTTCTAAGTATTTTATAAAATTCGTCCAAAACAGTGTAGTCAGATTTGCACTCTAAACTTGTTTTGATCATATCTCACTCATTATAATGATTCCATTGTATTGCCAACTCTCACATGTGTACAAGACTCATAACTTACTGTATATTAATTTATCCAAGCCATTTTATCAGTTTATCATAAGATTCTTTACTGTTTTATACAGCCTCCTAATTTAGCCATGATTTTAACCTTGTTACCTATGGTTTTTCATCTCTTTAATCATATTTATCAACACTTGATCCCCACACAACATTTTTATCATAATATATTCATCATATACATATACAATAGGAAAGAAAATACAAGATTACATAATCAAAATAACAAGAGGATGGGAAGAACAATCTTTATACCACCAAGATTATGTAGGTTGTGATCAAGACATAGATTTTGATCACACAACTTGTGATAAATCAACACCAATCTTCAAGGCCACCATTACTTGTAAACTTTATGTAGAAACCAGCCCTTGGTCATCATCAAATCACCTCCTTGGATGTTAGAATCACCTCAGATCTTCAAGTCTTCAATAGGACTTCATCATATGTGTAGATAACATAAGATTTTATGGTTGAATCAAGATCAAATGGGGTGTTTTGGTTGAATAGTGGACGGAAAGGAGAGGGTGAGATGAGAGAGTTGTGTGTTTTTGCATGGATGGGAAATGAAGCTAATGGTTTAGCTTTGGTTGTTTTGATGTTGGTGTTGCTTACTTTGTAAGCTTAGCTTACAAGTGTAACACTTGTTTGTTAAGTGTTGACACCTAAGGGTGTGGTGGAGCTACTTGGCCGTCCCATATAGTGGGGTGAGGCAAAACGTGTTTTGTCTCATCCCACTAATTTATGGGTATTCCTCGATTCTAGTTTCCTCGATTTGCGTGCCCTCGGGTCGTTTTACGAAAAACGTTTTTATAAACTATGAATCAACGGCACAAAACAAAGCTAATAAAAATTGTCTCATCAAAAACGGAGTTCAAAAACGTAAATACGTAATCCTAAGGTTTCCGGTTTAGTCGTAAAGGACGTTAAATTATTCACGTAAACTCTAATTTCTTCTCGTAAATTTGTGAGTTTATGAACCAACACAAATTTAAAACTCCAAAATAATATTCACGGATAAATTTATTTCCTGAAATATCGGACTGTTACCAAAACGGTGTATGTAAACGTAAGCACGTAACGTAGAATCCTCCGGTTTAGATGTAGTCGATGCTACTTCAAGACATAAATCCAAATTTTTTCCCAAAAATAAGTGAGTTCATAATATAACATTAAAATAATGTTTCTAAATAATATTTGAGAATAAAATATAAACCATAAATTGACAGATTGTCATAGTCTCTCGAAATACCAATGCTACTCCTAGTGATGCTTCTCCATCAGACATTATGGACTCACAAGGAGCTCTTGACACATTGCTCAAGCAACAACAAGATGCTACTACAGCAGCTACTCAAGGAGGCTTTGAGTTTCCCTTGAGTACCCCTGCTGTCCAAGTTACTCCTAGTGCTCCTAATGTTACTCCTAGTGCAAGTTTAACACCTATTGGTAGTCCGGTTAGTGATCCTACTTCCTCCACTAGATTCTCTGGTCCTTCTGACCTGGGAAACTATCAAAAGAAGCCTTCTACTAAGCTGGATGATATTCATAAGCAACCAATAGATGGGATTTTCGACTTTGCTTCATATGATGATGACATTGTTGGTGATCTTAATAACTTGGCACCAGAAGTGGATATAGCTTCTAATCCTGTTCAGCAGATGCATAAAGACCATCCTACTACTCAAATCATTGGAGATCCTGGTTCTACTGTCAAGACTCGTCACATGCATAAGAAAGGAACGTCTGATCATCATGCTCTTGTGAGCTATATTGAGGACCAAAAGCGTAATAATCACACAGACTTTCTTCACTGTTTGTTTGCTTGTTTTCTTTCACAGGTGGAACCTAGATTAGTCTCTCATGCTCTTGAGGATCAAAGTTGGGTGGAGGCTATGCAGGAGGAGATGCAGCAGTTCTTGTTTCAGAATGTTTGGATCCTAGTTGACTTGCCAGATGGAAAGACATCAATTGGTACCAAATGGATTCTCAAAAACAAGAAAGATGAGAGGGGTATTGTGGTGAGAAATAAGGCTAGGTTGATTGCACAAGGTCACACATAACTTGAAGGAATTGACTATACTAAAGTTTTTGCTCCTGTTGCTAGGATAGAGTCCATTCGTTTGTTTTTGGATTTTGCTTCTTATGTTGGCTTTATGGTTTTTCAGATGGATGTCAGAAGTGCTTTTCTCTATGGCAAGATTGATGAGGAAGTTTATGTCACTCAACCTAAGGGCTTTGTGGATCCACTTCATCCCAAGAAAGTTTACAAGCTGGTCAAAGCTCTATATGGACTTCATCAGGCTCCTAGAGCTTGGTATGAGCGTCTTTCCACTTTCTTGTTGAAACACGGCTACATAAGAGGCACTATTGACAAAACACTATTTCTTAAAAGAAACACCAAGGACATCATCCTGTTTCAAGTGTATGTGGACGATATTATCTTTGGTTCTACTAAGAAGGAATGGTGTGATGAGTTTGAACAACTAATGAAAGGCGAATTCCAGATGAGTGCCATGGGAGAACTTACATTTTTCCTTGGTCTTCAAGTCAAGCAACAGTCGGATGGAATCTCCATATGTCAAGACAAGTATGTTCATGAGATTCTTTAGAAGTTTGACGTGGAACCTCTTAGACCAACAGCAACACCTTATGAAGCCACTAAAGTCAAACTCAAGAATGAGCCAGATCCTTCGGTAAATGTTCACATGTACAGGTCAATGATTGGCTCACTCATGTATTTGATTGCATCACGTCCGGATATTATGTTTGCAGTAAGTGCTTACTCTAGACATCAGGTGGCTCCAACCGTTTCTAACTTGAATGCAGTCAAGAAAATTTTCAAGTATATCAAGGCACAACCCAAGCTAGGCTTGTGGTATCCTAGAGAATCACCTTTTGTTCTTGAAGCCTATAGTGATAGTCACTATACAAGTGCTAATAATGACAGGAAGTCTACTACTGGTGGTTGTCAGTTTTTGGGTCGAAGACTTATCTCATGGCAATGTAAAAAACAGACAATAGTAGCTATTTCTTCAACAGAAGCTGAATACGTAGCTGCTGCTAGTTGTTGTAGACAAGTCTTGTGGATACAAAATCAGATGCTGGATTATGGGTTCAACTTTATGAACACCAAAATTTTCATTGACAATCAAAGCACTATCTACATTGTGAAGAATCCTGTTTTTCATCAATGAACAAAACATATTGAGATTCGACACCACTTTATAAGGGATGCAAATGAGAAGAAGTTGATACAGGTTCTTAAAGTACATACGGATGATAATGTTGTTGATTTATTGACTAAAGCCTTTGATGGTCCGCGGTTCAACCACTTGGTGGTTCACATTGGAATGGTTAATCCTTGAGGTCTAGGATTGAGGTGAGGCTAAGCCTAAGGGGAGGCTTAATGTACATATTTCATTGCACAGTCTAACTTTTGGTAGATTCTAACAACAGTTTTCATGGGTATTTGCGGTTTGTGCTACTTCTAGTAGAAGATTTTGGTCACTCCTAGTGGCTGTATTCAGCTCCTAGTAGGTACAATCCCTTCTGGTACACTTATGGTTGGCTTCTAGTATTGCTTTTGGGTCACTGTTCACTTCGTTGACTTTCATTGACCACTTTGTGCTCCTAGTGTTGGCTTTTACGCGTTTTGACTTTTAGTCAACGCGAGTTACTTCTGGTACATATCTATTTATTTATCTTTGGTAACTGGGATTTGCAAATAATGGTTAAGGGGCAAGTGGTTACTCTTGCATTAATTAGTTAATTTTGAAAGGGCAACCCCCATAATTAGGGGTCAATGAACAGTTACATGACCATTATTTATGGTCAAATCCCTCACTTGACTCATTCATCCCAACCATAAACACACACATACGCTACTACTCTTTCCCTTTTCAATCAATCATCTTCCATCACTTCAATCATCAACAATGGATGCTCTCTAATACAAACCCGATCATAACAAGGTGGCCTATCTTGGCAAAGGTCCTAAACGAGAAGAGTTCACAAACATCATCGAATTTATTGAGGCTTCCAACCTAAGGTATGCTTTTACGGTTTGCCCTACTGTGTATGATAGTTTTATTTGTCAGTTCTGGGCCACTGCCCACCTTGTGGATGTTTTGGGACGCCCACTAGAGCTTCATGCTACCATAGATGGACGCTCATATGTGGTGTCCGAGGCATCTATTAGGTCTGCTCTTCATCTCTAGGATGAAGGTGGCATTATCTCTATCCCCAATTCAGAGGTAATGGATGGGATGGCTGATCTTGGTTATAATCATGGGAGGAAGTTTAACTTCCAGAAAAAATAGGTTTTCCCTCGCTGTACACGAGATGTTCAAATGAGTAGTCGATAGGGTATTGTTGTACACAAGATGTTCATATTAGTAGTCGATAAGGTATCGTTGTACACGAGATGTTCAAATGAGTAGTCGATAGGGTATCGTTGTACATGAGATGTTCAAATGAGTAGTCGATAGGGTATCGTTGTACACGAGATGTTAAATTAGTAGTCGATCGGGTATCGTTGTACACGAGATGTTCAAATGAGTAGTCGATAGGGTATCGTTGTACACGAGATGTTCAAATGAGTAGTCGATAAGGTATCGCTGTACACGAGATGTTCAAATAAGTAGTCGATAGGGTATCGTTGTACACGAGATGTTCAAATTAGTAGTCGATAAGGTATCGTTGTACACAATGAATTCAAATGCACTACTACATGAGCTTTACAATAGCGTGAGAAACATTAGTTTGCAGTAGTTTGTCATTTAGTCAATTTAGCATCTCGACTACGTAATGTAATCGTATGTTTTATCTACTTCGTAATGTAATTCGTATATTTATCGACTTTGTTATGTAATTCGTATGTTTTTTCGACTTTATAATATAGTTCGTATGTTTTCTCGACTTTGCAATATAATTCGTATGTTTTATTGTATAACTTTTTATCGACTTTATAATGTAATTTGTATGTTTTATTGAATAAATTTTTATTAACTTTCTCACGGATGTATAAATCACAAAATATTGGTAGTCTGTGGGAAATATGTGGGTAATATGTGGGAAATCAGTGGGAAATCTGTAATCCGTGGGAAATCCGTGGGTAATTTACCCACACATTTCCCACGGATATATAAACAATAAAATAATGTGTTTTCCGTGAGAAATCCGTAGGAAAGTTTCGTGGGAAATCTGTGGGTAAATTACCCACGGATTTCCCACGGAAGTATAATTAATAAAATATTATGAGTTCCGTGGGAAATCCGTGGCTAAATTACCCACGGATTTCTCACGGATGGATAAATGATAATATAATATTTTGTCCGTGGGAAATCCGTGGGTAAATTACCCACGGATTTTCCACGGATGAATAAATAATAAAATAATACGTTGTCCGTGGGAAATCCGTGGGTAAATTACCCATGGATTTCCCACAAATAGATAAATAATAATAATGTGTATACCGTGGGAAATCCGTGTGTAATTTGCCACAGCTTTCCCACGGATGTGTAAAATAACATAAACAGTTTTGTACTCCGTGGGAAATCCGTGGATAATTTGCAATCCGTGGGAAGTCTGTGGGTAATTTGTCACGACTTTCCCACGGAAAACTTTGTCAATGCTTATGTGGGAAATCCGTGAGAAATTTCCCACGTCGTGTCTCTGGGAAATCCGTGGGAATACCGTGTCAAATTTCCCACGGTTTTTGTTCCGTGGGAAAACTTTCGTGGGTTAAAGCTTTTTTTGTAGTAGTGAATTGAACCTTTTCCTTTGATCTCAATGTACGAACCGTCTCAAAATCTTACTTTTCCACTAACCTTTTCGTCCAATTCCTTAAAATTTTCTCTTACTCCGGTCATATGATTACTTGCACCATTGTCCAAGTACCATAGACTATCGATACTTGTCTCTTTATATCCTACATCTTCTTCGTGTAGTGAGACCTTTTGTTATTCAACTTCTATTACTTCGTTTCTTTGAACTGGCTTTTCTAAAATTGCCATTAGTAGAGTTGGTTCAAAGTCTTCTTCAACCAGATTAGATTGTTCGTGACCTTTTGACTTTTGTCGACAAGCTTTTTACACATGTCCCAACTTGCCACAATTAAAGCATTCTATTTTTCTTAGATCACGGTTTGTTCCTTTGAATTTGTTGTAGTTGTTGAAGTTTTTGTGTGAGGTTTCTCCATTCTTCTTTTCATCTTGAGGTTTCTCGTGGTTATTGTCACGTGAAAAATTTGATCTTCCACGCCCACGTCCTCTAAAATTCTTTCTACGACTATCATGTCGTGTGAACATCAATTTGTCTTGATTGTCCACCTGCTTACCCTTCTTTTGCCGAATTCTTTCTTCGTAGGTTTTGAGCCTACCTATTGCTTATTCTAGGGTCATTTTGTCTAAGTCAGAGTATTGTTCGATGGATGCGACGATTTGAAGGAATTTTTCAGGTACAACATTGAGTAAAATTCGAACTAGGGTTGAATCCTCAAATGTGTGACCTAGACTAGCGGCTTTGTTTGACAAAGTTGTTAATTTGCTGGTAAAGGTGTCTATAGATTTGTCTTCCTTCATTTGTAACAACTCAAATTCAGATTTGAGTGTTTGAAGTCTCGCTTGTTGAACTCTGTCTTCGCCCATATGTTTGGATTTCAAAGCATCCCAAACTGCTTCCGTAGTTTTGTGCTTTGTTATTTGAAGCAATTGTTCTTCGGGTAAATATTGACAAAGAAATGCGATTGCAGTCTTATCTTTCTTGTTGTCGGATTAGGTTGTAGCCGACGGTTCTATCATTTCGCATAAGTCGTTTGCTTCGAGAATGATTTGCATTCGAATTGCCCAAAGCGAGTAATTCGACGGTTTTAGCATAGGACATTGGAAATTTGGTGTACCGTTGGTACTTGATTCCTTCTTGGAAGTATCTCCGCCATCATTTGTCATATCGCGAGGGATATCAAAATAAAATCTCTAAATAAAAAAATTTCAACACTTACAGTGTCTGAAAAATTTCTTTCGGTGAGAACTCAAAATAATATGCCTTATAGGCTATACAAAACGCAGAATATTATTATATATTTATATAAATATTCCTAGAGATTTTCTAAAACAAACAGAATAACCTAAGGTTAATTACTCCTTAAAATTTATCCTATATAATAAGTAGCGTATTCGCTAGGTTATTATATGTTGTATTAAAATTTTATAACAAACAAAACACTTTAAAAGCTTATAGTAAAAAAATTGTTTTTGTTTTTATAAAAGTAATAATACCTTAACTTTATATCTAAAAAAGATTTTGTAAAAAAAATATTTTACTAGATATAACTTAACTTGACAAATGGTATGGGTAAAAAATTATTTCAAAAGAACTTGACTGGGCTTGGCCCGTAGACAGTGTAAGCCGAGTGTGTTGGGCTTGGATTTTTACCCCTCGTCCTTTGCTCCTAATATAAACGACCTTCTTTTTTGTTTGTGTTTAGATAAAACACACAATGGTTCTTGTTGAACCTTGACAGTTCCTGTTTTTTCGATGATATCGAAGTCTTCTTCAATGGTGGTTCTGATCACCACTCGATGCTGTGCCTATATCCAAACTTCTTGTTCTATGATTCGTGTTCGTAGCAACCTATTCCCTCGTACGAATCCTCTGTTTTTTTGGTTCGATGTGATTTGGGGATCTTTGACTCAATTAATTTTGGGGCTTTTGGATATCTGCAAAATCACGTGATGATTTTCAGGCTAGGGATTGATTAAGTGGAATCTACAAACAGGTGTGTTTGTTCCCTTTTGATGATCTTTAATTTTTTCTGTCGTTGACTGTTGGGTTTCGAATATGTGTTTCTTTTCTGGGTTAATTGTTCTTCTGCTTTTTCAAATATTGAAATGAAGGGGGAACAAATCTTGCAAAACTGATTCGTGGGTAAAAAACCTTTCGTTGCCGGTATGATTATACCTTGGTAGCGAAAGTAGAAACCCCTAAATCAAAAAATTGACGAATAAATAAATTCGAATGAATTTTGTGTTTGGGTGTTTTGCGAAATCTGGAAAAATGGGTTTTCTTTGATCGAAACTTGGCAGAAAAAAACTGGTATATGATGAACAAACTTTGGTTTGATTTGCCAAAGCTCTAATGCCAATTGTTGGAGAAACAAGCATTGGATCGTTCTTTGCGATTCAAAATATACCGAAACTAACTTTGTATTAATCGTATCAATTACAAATGTATCATCATCTTTACAAGGAGTAAATCCTAAACTATATATACATGTCGAATGGGTACTTCGACTAAGAGTCACAACGTTTTACAAAAAGTAAACGTTGTGATCACTACAAGAAAAAGGGCATATAGTGACACACTTTTTAATGACACGTAAAAAAAGTGTAAGTGAAAGCGTATATTTACTTACACTTTTCAAGGAAAATGTAAGTAATAGTCTAGTTTCGCTCATAGTTTTAAAAAAGTGTGAGTAAAAGTCTAACTTTCATCCACACTTTTCAAAAAGTATGGGCAAAAGTTTAACTTTCACTCATATTTTTCAAAAAGTGTGGGCAATAGTCTAACTTTCACTCATACTTTCCAAAAAGTGTGGGCAAAAGTCTAACTTTTACCCTGGGCAAAAGTCTAACTTTCACTCATACTTTTCAAAAAGTGTGGGCAAAAGTCTAACTTTCACTCATATTTTTCAAAAAGTGTGGGCAAAAGTCTAACTTTCACTCATATTTTTCAAAAAGTGTGGGCAAAAGTCTAACTTTCACTCATACTTTTCAAAAAGTGTGGGCAAAAGTTTAACTTTCACCCATACTTTTCAAAATGTGTAGGCAAAAGTCTAACTTTCACCCTTAATTTTTAAAATGTGTGAGCAAAAGTCTTATTTTCACCTATACTTTTCAAAAAGTGTGGGCAAAAATCTATTTAAATCCGGTCCTCGAACGGATAAATCGCCTCAAGCTTGAACTTGACCTAACTTATTTCAGTCCGGTCCTCGAACCACACTTTACATAATATTTGATTTTCGGATTATTTCGGTTATCTTACACACAACTGACCATTATACTTAAGATAAGATTGACTGAAAAACTGGACCGAACCAAACACATTCGGTTTAGTCATCAACTAGAGGTTCGGTTTCGATTTTGAATTATATAAGTAAGGGTGAGCATTTGGACCGTTGGATCGGAAAATCGAACCGGACCGAGCAAAATTGTTCCGGTCCTCGCTCCGTGATTATGAACCATTTCGGTTCTCGGTCCGGTCGATCTGGTTCGATTTAACAAAAAATTGTTTATTTTTCTTAATTGGAACTGGACCGGACCGAAAACCGAACAAGACTAGACCGACCCGGACTAAACCAAACTATTTCAATCCAGTCTCGATTCAGAGTTTTGGACCAATTCGGTCCTCGATCCGGTCCGGTGTCTAAGCGTAAAAAAAGTACCCAATAACTTACTCTGAATCGTCCCTCATCTCAATCGATTCAACTCAATCTCACACACTCTGAATCGTTCCTCATCTCAATCAATTCAATTCGTTGAATCGATTTAATTAGGGTTTCGAAATTAGTTAATCAGTTTCGAAGTTAGTCGAGTTAGTTCGGTTTCGAATCGTAGTTTGGTACGTATTTTTATTCATTTTTAGAATGATTTTGATTGTAGTATATGGCCTGAATGTTTGTTGATTTTGATGAGTTTTTAGATAAAGCTTTTAGTTCTGTTATGATTAGTGTAGAAATTGGAAGAAGAATTAGTTGTTTTAGGGGGATTGGTTATAAGTAGACTTAGTTTATCGAGCTAACTAACATGGTAGAAATGAGACTCGGACATGAATTTACCGTGGTTCGACTATTGATAGAGGTCATTTGGTTAGAATCATTAGTTTCTGTTTGGCTATTATCGCGCCTGATCATTTTGTAACCGTTTACTTTCATATAATGAAAATGAGGTGAATATTTAATTATTCAAGTGCCCTCGCTTCAAATGTAGCTAGATCATTGTCTGCAAATTGTCCCACTTCTGCTTGAAATTAAACTGTTATGATATATTTTTAAGATAAGCAGCTTATTACTGTTACAGTTTGATTTTTAGTTAGTATAGGTTAATTAGTTTTAGTTATTTTAGTTCACTGCATAAACACCAAAATCACTCAAACTTATTTCATAAGTACTTCATGCGGAATAAACTTGGATCCTAGTGATGTTTTTGTGGTAGAAAATGAGGCAGCACCTCAGAGAAATGGCCATTAAGTTAGCTGGAAACAAGTCCCTTATGACCTCTCTATGATGTCTTCCAAATTGGGTCAGGAAAATGCTACTGTTATTAAGAATGTTGTCAATCTACACTGGAAGGCATGCTTCCCTAATATCGGCTTTTCCTCATCTTCTCTTCAATTATTTTTCCTCAAGTGTACTACTGTTCTATGTTAGGTAAGTTAAAACATTTTTTTAAGAAAAATACAACTAATAGTTGCCCAAGTTTTTTTTATGCTGTGACTTATTGTTTTTTTATTCAAATACTGTATTGATTTGTCACAGAAAAACGTATTTTAAAGATACTTATCTTCTTTCAAACAGGTCATGGAATCTTATTGAAGGAAAATCTAGGGCTGCAAGTGGTGGTGAGAGAGTAAACTAAAAAGCTATGTTAATTTTTAAGGTTATTTTACACTATTAACTTTATTCTTGTCCAAGTTTTACTTGTCGCATAACCTTGAAATTAACAAACATAAATTTGCTTGCAGGTACCATACAATTCTCTGTCTTTTCATCGTGGTGGTTCAGGTTTTGTGTGGTTCATTCTCTCACTAAAGAAGAATATGTACAAGTATCAGTTTGATAGGAGGTATTCAACGATTGCAGACAGTTACCATTCGTTAGAACAGGTACCACCGTCACATGTTTGTGGTTTTTTTATTATGTTGATAGAAGGTGTCTTGTTTAATCGTTATTGGATGAGTTTCTGTATGCCAATCGTATTAGTGGAATATGTGTTCAGAATATGATTGTGTTTTGGTTTTTGACATAATCTTTGTACGGGGAGCCTTGTCATACCAACATGGAAAACCTATTAGGTAGGAATGATTTATAAGGAATGATTTAAAAATGCCACATTTGCCGTCAAAGATTGCATAGTATGAAAGACGACCAAACTAAAAAATAAGTTCAAAGGCAACCATGTTTTACTTGATACACAGACTTCCTTGTTTCTCGATTTACCTCAGAGATCTTTGTACATCTTTTCATTGTTAGTCATATCAAATTTTAGTCAGTTTGTTAGTGCCTGATAGCTTCATTTCCTTGCAATATGTTAGCGCTTATGTTTTGTTTATATTATCTACTACAGTATGAGCATGCAATGTTGCTGGACTTGCTTAAGAAGGGTCACCTAGAAGCTGAGAAAAAGATTGACACTGGCATTGAAGCCTTCCAAGTGTGGTGCCACACACAGTGGAAAAGCCGATGCTTCTTTCTTGTTAGAGAGGACAAGCCTGCTGATGATTTTAGCTTCTGTAAGTGTGTAGACCACATTCTTCCATTGCCTGAAAACATGGTAGTAAAGTCTGACGTCAACAAGACATTGGTGGTGGTCGGATCGGGTTGAGTCGGGTTTTGATTTTAAAAAACTCACCCGCAACCCAACCCGATAAGATATCGGGTCGGGTGATTCAGGTACTAAGAACAATTAAATAGTTAACAATTACAATCTTTGATCACGTACAAGTCAATCACAACTTTGACCAAGTTCATTTTCTTTCACCAACTGTATAAACGAAACATAATAGAACTTTTGCAAGTCCTTTTTTGTTTTACTAATACTACTGATGTATAAAACTTGTACGGTATCATTTTGTTTCATTTACACTTATTAGATAGCCATCCAGATTAAACTACAGCTAAACTAGACTTCCACACAATACATTACCACCAATAACAACATTAATAATTTATATCAAAGATGTATCATTGCAGGATTGAATACAAAATTTGATCTGTTTGAAGGGGGATATAAAAGTATAAAACAAACTGGTGAATGAAGCCAAATGACAATTTTTATTTTATTAGTCCTACTGATAGTCCAAACTTACGTAAGTAAAAAATCAAACAAGCAGGCATGAAACAAAACTAATACTATTACTAAAAATCAGTTAAACATTAATTTTCTGCATTTAGTTTTTTCTGCTCTTGTTTAGTTAAAGTACACTTCATTGACTAGGAATGCCTTTACTGGATTTATTAATATTACTTCAGGTTGACGGTTTATAAATATTATTTCAGGTTGACGGTTTATCCAGTATTCATGATAATACGGATGACGAGACCCCAAGATCAACTTCTGTTATGAGTCACCTTCAGAACTCACAGTTGAGGTATTTGTATGCGGTTCAGGTATTTGTATGCATTATATATTTAAAGTCTTGTCTTTGGGGGCTGAATCAGGAAAGTCCTCTTATGGAAAGTCCTCTATGGCGTGGTTATGAGCGAACTAAGATTGTTTGCACGCTAGGTCCGGCTTCTAGATCGGTGGGGATGATCGAGAAGTTATTGCATGCAGGTATGAACGTTGCGCGTTTCAACTTCTCCCATGGTTCTCATGAATACCATCAGCAGACTCTTGATAACCTTCGTACTGCTATGGAAAATACATGTATTCTCTACTCCCCATACAATCACACCACCACCACCACCACCACCATTTCGTCCTCATTTTTCTCCACCTCCACCACATAACCTGCCACCACCATTGCCTCCACATGTGATCACACCACCACCACCGCATGCTATCCCACCACCACCTCCAGTCCTCCACCTTCACCTCCAGGGAACCATAACACAATCATTGTTGTAGTATTTGTTTCGTGTGGTGGTGTGTTCTTTTTGGCTTTCATGATGGCAGCACTATGGTGTTTCCTCAAGAAAAAGAAGAAGATGGTTAGAAAAGCAGAAAATGTGCATATTGACCAACACGGAAAGATTAGCGAGAGAATGGTACAAGGACCGCATGGGGAAACCGTGATGCTTTCAGTTGAACATGACATCAATATTGAAGAAGATATTGAGAAAAGTGAAGTTGAAAACTTTAGAAAAGGCTTGCATGGTAACTACGTCGCGGGTCTTGTTGAACAATCAGCATCGTCTAGTTCTACCCATCAACAGCATGGCCATAAGGCCTAATATAAGAATTCGTTCTATTGTTCTTATCCAAAGGTTCAAATTCAGAATCAAGTTGGTGAAATAAATAACAATTTGTATAATTCATGTCGATCTTAGCTTCTTTTATTTGTATCATTATTCCCTTGAATTGGATAGCTACATGTGTCGCTGCAGGTACATAAGGACCTTGAGCCCGAGGGTAAGTTTTGAAGAACGTATTTTCCCTGTAATCGGTTATCCAGGCTGTATTTTTGTTCACCTAATATTCGCCTAATTTGTTTCCAACATCCAAAAGTAAGGTTTGATTCCCCATTATCATATATGATAAAACATTAATTTGTATAACCCACAACTGATTAAAAATATCAATTTGTAACATATATTAATGATGTATGTAATACATAAAATGAGAAAAAAGGGTTGAACACAATAACAAAAACACATAAAAATCATTCACGCGTCATCAAACAATCTGAAATGCACGAGATTTCGTAGTAATATCCGCGCCATAGTAACATTTACCGATCATAAGTTAAAACTGGGGCTCTACGCATGGGGCAAGGAAGGAATAGGAA
The DNA here is from genome assembly GCA_025667525.1 of Glebionis coronaria. Classification (NCBI taxonomy): domain Eukaryota; kingdom Viridiplantae; phylum Streptophyta; class Magnoliopsida; order Asterales; family Asteraceae; genus Glebionis; species Glebionis coronaria. Next base: position 560,376,054 of record CM046880.1, on the reverse strand, counting down.
ACTCCTTGGGCAACTCAGGAACTTTTGGCAGTGTTGGCTTAGGTAGGTCATGGATTTCTGGCAGCTTTGGTACTTCTTTTGGCAGATTTGGCCGATCAGGTTTTGGAATTTCAGGAACTGCTGGCTTTGGAATCTCCGGAAGTACGGGTTTCGGAATCTCAGGAACTATGGTCTATTGGTCTTAGGAAGCTCGAGTAGGGTGGGCTTTGGAAGCACTGGGATCTCAGGCTTTGGCACATCAGGAAGTAGGGGTGAGCATGGTTCGGTTTGGTGCGGTTTTTGACTAAAACCGAACCGCAACCGCACTTGCGGTTTTTATAAAAATAGAAACCGCACCGAACCAAAAACCGCGGTTTCTGTTTTGCGGTTTCTGCGGTTTTGCGGTTTTTAACCGCACCGAACCATTACTTGTAACTTATATAATAATTGTGGCTTTTTGCGGTTTTTTGTTTAAAATGTTGATTTTTTCCGGTTACAACAATGTATAAATTCAATCTAACAAACACTTTACTTATAACTTATATGAATATCAATGATAATATGCACTAGAAGTCTTATAACTCGCATAAAAGAGTCGATGCGACGTTTTTCAGTATAAAATATTTACTGTGTGGTGCGGTTCGGTTTTGCGGTTTGGTTTTACGGGCGAAAACCGCAACCGAACCGCATTTGCGGTTTTTCCTTTTTCTTAAAACCAAGCCGTCGGTTTTTGTCGTGGTGCGGTTTCTATGGTTCGGTTTTTGCGGTTTTGCGGTTCGCGGTTCGGTTTCTGCTCACCCCTATCAGGAAGTGCGGGTTTTCACTACAACAAAAATGAATTTAGGGTCGCCCCTTTTCTAGGGTCGACTTAGTCGTCCCTAGATTAAGGGGGGACCCACCACTTTTACAACAAAATCTTGGTCAAAAGGGCTGAGGGGACAAAGTGGGGCCCAACAAACCTAGGGACGACTAAGTCGTCCCTAGGTTAAATAAACTTATTATTCCGTTTTTAAATCTTTTTTATATATTTAAAATTAATATAAATTTTTTTTATTTAAAAAGTTTAAAATGAAAGAGGGGACCACAAACCCTAGGGACGACTTAGTCGTCCCTAGGTTGAATAAACTTATTATTCCGATTTTTAAATCTTTTTTATATATTTAAAATTAATATAAATTTTTTTTATTTAAAAAGTTTAAAATGAAACTGGGGACCACAAATCCTAGGGACGACTTAGTCGTCCCTAGGTTAAGTAAAATTATCTTATTTATTTAAAATTATTTAAACTCTATACATATTTAAAAAATATATATATTTAGTTAAAAATAACTTTATACATATTTAAAAAAAACTTTATATATATTTAAAAAAAATTTATATATTTAGAAAAAAAATTATACATATTTAAAAATAACTTTATACATATTAAAAAAAACTTTATACATATTTAAAAAAAATTTATACATATTTAGAAAAAAAAATTATACATATTTAAAAATAACTTTATACATATTTAAAAAAAACTTTATATTTATTTAAAAAAACTTATATGTATTTAAAAAAAACTTTAGATATATATTTAACAGTTACAAACTAGTTACAACGATAATAGATTCATAAATAAGAAAAAAAACACATTACAAACTAGTTAAAATACAAATTAACACATTAAAATAACAAATAGATTCATAAATAAGAAAAAAAACACATTACAAACTAGTTAAAACTAAACGTACAGATTAACACATAATAATAAAATACAAATTAACACATTAAAATAACAAATAGATTACTACTCAAAGCTAAGATTTTCCATATCATTTAAAAACTCATGAAGTATTGCAGCCGATTGACATGCGTGGTCTTCAGGATGCCTTTCCATTTCTAGTCTTGTCTCTAGCATCTTTATCTTTAGATCTTTGATCTTGCAATTAGAGCACTCAGTTGGTGCAGATTGAGAAGGACCTGTAGAAGAACTTGGATGTGAACCTTGAGGTGTTGAAGATCCAGGGGAAGATCTTATACGGAGTTCGAGATCAAAATCATCCTTCCATTTAAAATATTTACATCCATAATCATCTGTTTTTGGCTGTTACAAAGTAAACAAATAACATGACATGTCATTTTAATAATCACACGTATTACATAACTAAAACATTTGATTGTTTACCTTCGAAAGAGGACATGCATAGTAAAGTTTACCAAAGCTATGAGGTTGATGTGACTGTCTCAACACAATATATCCCTTTCTACATGTACACTTATAAGCTTCAAGCGGATCCATATTATGCAAAATCGGGTGGTGGTGGTGGTGAGTTTGGTATGAGAGGATAAGAGTTTGTGAGGATAAGAGCTACCATAAATAAAGATAAAAATTTAGGGTCGACACATTTAGGGACGACTTAGTCGACCCTAGCTTTCCCGCCAACATTTTCCCGCCAGCATTTCCCGCCAACATTTCCCGCCAATATTTGATCACTTAAACATGCTTAAGCTCAGTATTTGAACCTATAACGTATAACCCTAACATATGGACTCGTCGGTTGAACCTATAACGTATAACCGTAACATATGGACTCGTCGGTTGAACCTATAACGTATAACCCTAACATATGGACTCGTCGGTTGAACCTATAACGTATAACCGTAACATATGGACTCGTCGGTTGAACCTATAACGTATAACCCTAACATATGGACTCGTCGGTTGAACCTATAACGTATAACCGTAACATATGGACTCGTCGGTTGAACCTATAACGTATAACCGTAACATATGGACTCGTCGGTTGAACCTATAACGTATAACCATAACATATGGACTCGTCGGTTGAACCTATAACGTATAACCGTAACATATGGACTCGTCGGTTGAACCTATAACGTATAACCGTAACATATGGACTCGTCGGTTGAACCTATAACGTATAACCGTAACATATGGACTCGTCGGTTGAACCTATAACGTATAACCGTAACATATGGACTCGTCGGTTGAACCTATAACGTATAACCGTAACATATGGACTCGTCGGTTGAACCTATAACGTATAACCCTAACATATGGACTCGTCGGTTGAACCTATAACGTATAACGGTAACATATGGACTCGTCGGTTGAACCTATAACGTATAACCGTAACATATGGACTCGTCGGTTGAACCTATAACGTATAACCGTAACATATGGACTCGTCGGTTGAACCTATGACGTATAACAATAACATATGGACTCGTCGGTTGAACCTATAACGTATAACCGTAACATATGGACTCGTCGGTTGAACCTATAACGTATAACCGTAACATATGGACTCGTCGGTTGAACCTATAACGTATAACCGTAACATATGGACTCGTCGGTTGAACCTATAACGTATAACCGTAACATATGGACTCGTCGGTTGAACCTATAACGTATAACCCTAACATATGGACTCGTCGGTTGAACCTATAACGTATAACCGTAACATATGAACTCGTCGGTTGAACCTATAACGTATAACCCTAACATATGGACTCGTCGGTTGAACCTATAACGTATAACCCTAACATATGGACTCATCGGTTGAACCTATAACGTATAACCGTAACATATGGACTCGTCGGTTGAACCTATAACGTATAGCCGTAACATATGGACTCGTCGGTTGAACCTATAACGTATAACCCTAACATATGGACTCGTCGGTTGAACCTATAACGTATAACCGTAACATATGGATTCGTCGGTTGAACCTATAACGTATAACCGTAACATATGGACTCGTCGGTTGAACCTATAACGTATAACCGTAGCATATGGACTCGTCGGTTGAACCTATAACGTATAACCGTAACATATGGACTCGTCGGTTGAACCTATAACGTATAACCGTAACATATGGACTCGTCGGTTGAACCTATAACGTATAACCCTAACATATGGACTCGTCGGTTGAACCTATAACGTATAACCCTAACATATGGACTCGTCGGTTGAACCTATAACGTATAACCCTAACATATGGACTCGTCGGTTGAACCTATAACGTATAACCCTAACATATGGACTCGTCGGTTGAACCTATAACGTATAACCGTAACATATGGACTCGTCGGTTGAACCTATAACGTATAACTGTAACATATGGACTCGTCGGTTGAACCTATAACGTATAACCGTAACATATGGACTCGTCGGTTGAACCTATAACGTATAACCGTAACATATGGACTCGTCGGTTGAACCTATAACGTATAACCGTAACATATGGACTCGTCGGTTGAACCTATAACGTATAACCGTAACATATGGACTCGTCGGTTGAACCTATAACGTATAACCCTAACATATGGACTCGTCGGTTGAACCTATAACGTATAACCCTAACATATGGACTCGTCGGTTGAACCTATAACGTATAACCCTAACATATGGACTCGTCGGTTGAACCTATAACGTATAACCGTAACATATGGACTCGTCGGTTGAACCTATAACGTATAACCGTAACATATGGACTCGTCGGTTGAACCTATAACGTATAACCCTAACATATGGACTCGTCGGTTGAACCTATAACGTATAACCCTAACATATGGACTCGTCGGTTGAACCTATAACGTATAACCGTAACATATGGACTCGTCGGTTGAACCTATAACGTATAACCGTAGCATATGGACTCGTCGGTTATTAATTATTACAAACTAAGTATAACGTATATTTTAATATTAATTATAATAATTTATTTTGATTTTTATTATTAATTTATATTATTAATTTTATTACATAGAAGGTAAAATGTATATTAAATGTATGAAAATTACCTAGGGACGACTTAGTCGTCCCTAAATATTAAACAAAGTCGTCCCTAAAAAAACCCTCCAACACTTAGCAAATTTTTGGGAAAAGTTGAAATTTTCGGTGAAATTTTAAAAAACCCGCTTTGGGTTTAAGTTTTCCCGGTATACACCTAGGGACGACTAAGTCGTCCCTAGGTTCCAAAAGTCGTCCCTAAGTAATATTTATAAACGAAAAAAAAAGTTTTTATTATTATCCTAGGGACGACTAAGTCGTCCCTAGGTTACAAAGAGCAAGTCGTCCCTAGGCTTCATTTACAGAAACTCACCTTATCCTCTCTATCTCATTCTTCATTATTGCTAAAAAAAAAAACCGGGACGACACCACCATCAATTCAACCACTCCCATCCACCACCCACCAGCAATCCGACCACTCCCATCCACCACCCACCATCAATCCGACCACTCCCATCCGTCTCATTCCCACCCACCATCAATCCGACCAACCGTCTCATCTCCGTCTCCACCACCGTCTCATTTCCACCACCACCATCAAATTAGGTAATTGATAATAATGTATAATTATTAGTTTAATTATTAGTTTTTATAATTTTTTTATAATGTTTAATTTTTGTATAATGTATAATTTTTCTATAATGTTTAATTTTTCTATAATTTTTAGGAATTGTAATAATGTATAATGTTTTTTTTTGTTATGGTAGCAAAACCACCACCACCGCGATGTTGTAGGAGCGGCGGCTGTACGACAGTAGCAAAACCACCACCACCACTAGTTTAATTTTTCTATTTTTAATGGTAATTGATTTTTCTATTTTTAATTTTGGTATAATGTTTATTTTTGGTGTATAATGTATAATGTTTTTATGGTAGCAACAACACCACCACCACCGTTGCGGCAGTCGGCAGCAACACCACCACCACATCAGCAGCAGTAGCCATCACCACCACCACTGCCGTCGCGGCAGCAGTAGCAACCACCACCGCCCGCAGCAGCAGCAGTAGCCACCACCACCGACAGTAGCAGTAGCCACCACCACCAATAAAGGTGATTTTGGCTTAATATTTTGCCTTATGATTTCGGATTATATTTAAGTTTAATTGATTTAGGCTTAGTTGATTTCGGCTTAATATATATATATATATAATTGATTTCGGCTTAATTGATTTAGCATTAGTTGATTTCCGTTGTATATAGTGCTTAATATATATATATAGATGATTTCGGCTTAATTGATTTAGCATGAGTTTAATTTTTTTATATGTTTCTCGTAGCCGAGACCCGAGTCACAGTCGAAGGGAACCGAGTCACAGGACAGTCAGGACAACTTCCTCATCCGGATCTCTTTTTCTATCTTTCTATCTTTGCTTATTCCAGTCGTGACCGAGGTGTGTAATTAATATTATGCATATGTTTATTATTATATATATATATATATGATATACGATTGTTAGTCTTTTGTAGTAAATAATTTTAGGAATATTTTAGGATTTTATCGATTAATTTCGGAAAATTCCCGTCCGAAGTTAAACAACCTATAGAAAACCCGTCCGAAATTAATTTATTAGGAATTAATTTCGGAAAGTCCCCTGTTTGGGACTGCTTTTTGATGTTTCGTCTCATTTAGGATATGAATGCGTATAACTGGTTTATTATTTGAGATGATTTCGACAGTGTTTCTCCTTTACTCCTACGAATATGTCTTTAAACACATATTTGGGGAGTAGAGGGGAAATGCTGCCGAAATTTACTCAAATAGTAAACCGGTTATACGCATTCATATACGGGACGAAACATTCAAAAGGTGGGTTAGGATTGCCTTCCATAGTTGCACTAGGAAGAAAAAAAAGAGTTCATATTCATTTTGTTAGTATGACATTTTACGTATAAAAAAAATAATTTATCTGAGTATGTTTATTTGCAACGCAGTTATGACAATTGATAAGAGTTGGACCACTGTAAACAATCGTAATTCCAATGAGTTTTTAGATGGTCTTTTTGGATTCATCCAGGATTGTGAGAAATTTTTGCACCCCATCTCACAAAAGCTCCGTTGCCCATGTAGTCATTGTTGTAACCGTGAAAAGTTGGTTACCCTCGGCCAACTTGAGGCACACATATCCAAATTCGGGTTTGACAAACATTACACCACTTGGATATATCACGGTGAACCAATTCTTCCGTTACCTCCACTATTACCACATTCACCTGATCGAATTCACATGGATGCGTTCTTCGAAGATATTTCTGCAAATAATATTCCAAATCCACCATCTGAAACTCCACCCTCTCAAACTCCACCAACTCAAACAACCGGTCCTCAACCAACCCAAACATCGGGTCCTAGTAACGAGTTTGAAGAGTTACTCGCTAGGTCTGCCCAAAAGTTGTACCCGGGTTGTGATATGACCACATTGGAATTTACATCAGAGATTTCGCACATCAAGGTTTTACACAAAATAACTGATGCCGGGTTTAACAAAATTCTAGCTCTTCTCCAAAAGGCATGTTCCCCTAGTAAAGGATACAATTTCCCGTCTTCATACTATGAAATAAAAAAGACATACAAAAAGATCGGGTTAGGATACGAATCGATCCATGCTTGTATAAATGATTGTTTTTTATATTGGGGATCACCGGAAAACAAGGAGAGGCAAACTTGTCCAATCTGTAATGCGAGCAGATGGAAAAACCCAAAGAAGAAAAAGGGGACGCAATTAGTTGCCAACAAGGTGGTGCGTTACTTTCCGATAACACCTAGACTACAACGTATGTTCAACACAAAAGACATAGCAAAGTGGATGACTTGGCATGCGACCGGACAGTCTAAGGAAGACGGTAAAATGAATCACCCCTGTGACGGCAAAGCATGGAAATATTTTGACATGATTAAACCTGAGTTCTCTTGTGACCCTAGAAACATTCGATTAGGGTTGGCTGCTGATGGTTTTAATCCTTATGGCATGATGAGCCAAACTTACAGCATGTGGCCGGTTATATTGACAACATACAACACACCACCGTGGATGTGTTTGAAAGAAACTTTTTTAATGTTGACGATGTTAATTCCCGGCCCTAAATCAGCTGCAAAGGACATTGATGTTTACTTGCAGCCTCTAATTAAAGAACTCAAAGATTTATGGGAGGGAGTCTGGACGAAAGACGCTGCTACGGGTACTCATTTCAAAATGAAAGCGGCGGTTTTATGGACCATCAATGATTTTCCAGCTCGAGGTAGTTTGTCTGGGTGGACTGGGCAAGGGTACCTCGCATGCCCTACTTGTAATGTTGACACTCCATCGATGCGTATCAACAGCAAAATCTTTTATGTTGGTTACAGAAGATGGTTAAGAACAAATCATCCAGATCGGAAAAAATCCAAGGAATTCTACGGTTTTCCCGAAAATAAGCCTAAACCAAGAAAGTTTTCAGAACTTGATATTCAATTGCAGATTAGTAAAGTCTTTAAACGTAAACCGGGGAAACATAAACTAATTCTCAAAGAGAACCGCCCCAAAAATCGAGATGTTGAATTGAACTGGAGTAAGCGTTCTATCTTTTGGGATCTTGAGTATTGGCCCTTTCTTCTACTAAAACACTGTTACGATGTCATGCACATCGAAAAGAATTTCCTTGAGGCTTTACTGAATACCCTGTTACAGAACGACAAATCCAAAGACACGCCAAAGGCAAGGCTAGACTTAGAAAAAATGGGAGTTCGAAAGGAGTTGTGGTTAGTTAAAAAAGATAACGGGAAGTTCGATAAGCCTCATCCAAAGTTCTCTTTCACTCCAGAAAAAAGAAAACTTTTTTGTAAATTCATTAAAGGAGTCAGACTACCTGATGGCTTTAGATCCAACTTCAATAAAAAAGTGACCGCTGATGATGACAATATAACGAACTTGAAATCTCATGACTGTCATATAATGATGCATCGGTTACTTCCTTATGGAGTGCAACACTACTTGCCCAAAGACGTTGCAAAACCTATAATCGACATTTGCTTATTCTTTAAGCAGCTTTGTGCTCGAAGTTTGACTGTGCAGGACATGAAAGAAGCTAAAAACAAATTGATCATTATGATGGTTAATTTAGAGCAAATCTTTCCTCCTGCTTTTTTCGACATAATGACTCATATGGTTATACATCTACCCGATGAGGCTATTCTAGGTTCCGTTACTCGCGGCAGGTGGATGTATCGATTTGAAAGATACATGAAAAAGCTAAAGAATTATGTACGAAATAAAGCAAAGCCTGAAGGTTCTATTGCTGAGGGTTATGTTGCAGAAGAGGCATTAACTTTTTGTTCGCGTTACCTTAAGGATGTCGAGACGAGATTTAACCGCCTTGGCAGAAATGAAGACGATTTGCCTGGACAACCAGATAAATTTGAGGTGTTCCGGACCGTATGCACACCGACGGGTGGAATCAAACCAACTCGTATGACTAATGACGACATGCAGGCAGTTACGTGGTTTATACTTAACAACAGTCCTGAAGTCAAAGCCGACATCTCAGCTTACAGCGAGTATGTTTCTTCCTATTTTTTATAATTTTGAAAATTCTTCTTTCTCGATGACTTCTGCTAATATCATGAACCTTTGCAGAGAGGTGCCTGATAATGTGGAAACGAGTTTTCCTGCGTGGTTTAATAACATGGTAAATACATTAGATATATTACCTTGGAGTTATTCCTCATCTAATAAACCTTTTTGTATCTCATTTTTGTAGACTCGTGAAAAAAAGTGAGTGTGGGCTGTAGTGACGAGTTATTCTCTTTGGCATGTGGACCTATTAGTTCATGTACATACCCCTCTTGCATAGTGAACGGTGTGAAGTTTGTGGTACGTGAACGCGATATACTTCGTACCACTCAATGCAGCGGAGTTTCAACAACCGGGGTTGATGGAGAGATGTATTATGGTCAACTCGAAGAAATTCTGGAGCTCACTTATATCGGCAACCGCAAGGTTTTGTTGTTTCGATGTAAATGGTTTGACACAATTAACCCTACCAATTGCACCAAACGCAACAGACGTTCTTACACTGAGCAAGGCATACATCATATTTTGACCGATAGGCTATTTCACCAAAATAACCCATATATTTTCCCGACACAAGCAACACAAGTATTCTACCTTGAAGACCTTGCTAGACGACCGCTTCATTGGAAGGTCGTCGAACAGGTTTATCATCGAGATGTGGTAGAGTCCGATGAAGATGTTATACATGGTAGCAGTTCATCAGATGTTACACTGTCTGTTGCTTTGCCTAATTTGGGTATTACGGGTTTGAGTGTAAATACTCAACCAACGGAAGTGGACGCCCCACCGGTTGATGATGATATTATTAATATTGAAGATGATGAAGTAGTTGCACACGTCATTGGTGATGTTGATGATGATGATTTAGTGTCGGATGATGATGAAGTGAACCCTAATAATGATGTTCAAGAAGTTTTATCTAGCGATGATTCTGAAGATGATGACAATTGATATTAAGTTGTATTTTGAATGAAACAGTTGTTATATGCTTTAATGTGTAATTTTTTATTTGTAAACGATTGTTATATGCTTAAGTTGTTGTTTGAATGAAACAATTGTTATAAGTTTAAATGATGATGAGTTGTTTTTATTTGTTTAAATGTGTAATTTTGTATTTTAATGAAAATGTTTTTATATGTTAAAATGTGTATATTGATATGAATTTGTGTATTAGTATTAATTGGTTAATTAAATTGTGTAATTTTGTTTTTTTAATGAAAATGTTTTTATATGTTAAAATGTGTATATTGATAAAATGTGTATACTGATATGAACTTGTTATTTTACAGATGGCATGTGTAGCTCCTAGGTCACACGGTGGGGATGCTGGTGGTAGTCCACCCAGACGGCCCACACGTCCTGTACCGGCCGAGTGTCAGCGTAAGAAATCATTATATTTTTTTATAACACTGATATTTATAATTTATGTCACTTGAATTTTTACGAGTAAATAACATATCTTTTGTAGGTTCAAATCAACGCTTTGTGACCAACCTAGGAAAATTAAGGACGGCGTACAGAAATAATAACGAAAAACCTTTGACAATTGGCTTTGAATTTAAAGATCTGAAAACCTTCCATTTTCTGGGCGATTATGCATCATTGTTGACTCATCTTATGGGGGAATTAATCCGGTCACTTCCCCTGAACTGCGAATGGGACGAAATTCCAGAGTCTGATAAAGCTCATATTTATCCTACAATTGAGGTGAAAATTGTTTATTTTACTTATATTGTTATTGTTATCGACATTTAGATATGTGTGTTATGTTTAATTTGTTTGTTTATTTAAATTCATATGTTTTTATGCAGACATATTTCGACCTCGAGCCATGGTACAATGATCGTACTCAGGTGGTGTGTGGCAATGGTGTGTATGAGGTGTGTACTCGGGTTAGGCTTGCGTTGGAATATCATCTGAGGTTGCTGTATAGAAAATACAAGAACAGGATCAAGAAACATTTTTATTCGAAATATGAGACGCCCGCACTGGCACAAGAACATGTACCGCCGTCGAGTGTGTGGGACAGTAGAACCGAAGGTGATTGGGCTGAATTGGTTCAGTGGTGGTCAGACCCAAAGAGGGTGGCAAGAAGTGAGGTTAATACTGTTAATCGTTCCAAAAACACGGTACCGACCACTCAAGGCAAAAAACCATTCGCCCGAGGAAGAAATGAATACGTAAGACTCTTTATAATTTTTGTGATTTATTTAAAAGCGTTTATATTGTTTATTTATTATAGCTCGTTACTAATTTATTTGAGATTTTACAGAAAGTCAAGGAAGGGGTTTACGAGGACCTGGTTGAAACATGGAGGAAGGGGCACTCAAGTGGTGGCATGTTTAAAAGTAAAGAAAACGAGGAAAGATATGTAAGTAATATATAACTCTTTACATGCCTTAGTAACTAATTTCATTTGTTTTAAATCGTTTTTTTCCAGCAAAAGATGAAAGCCCTCAGTGACCAAGTGAGAGCCGGTATAGTCCCGCACATGTCTGATAAAGAAATAGTGGCTCAAATCATGCCAAGTCAAAATAAGCAAAATGTGTCGGGACAAGGCAGAAAGTTACCGGGTGGTGCCAATAACACAACTCGCAGGTTATATATCCTCAATAAAACAAAATGTAAATCAATTGTTCATATTTATGTCTTGTTGTATATAATGAAACATTTTTGTTGTAACTTATCGCAGGCGGGGTGCTCCACGTCAACCAGATGTTCCCTCTCGTAGTGAATTTCAAGAATTGATAGAACGAAATGAGCGACAGATGGAGCTGCTGAGGAAAGAGAATCAGGCGGCGCAGCAACGGGCTTACTTGGCAGCGTTAAAGGCAGATGCGGCGCAACAATATAGTCAGACGTCGTACCAGCATATGGCGCAATATCAGAGTCAATTGGGTGAGTTTTTCCAGAACTACAACTCAAATACTGATCACCCAATTAGACCTCCTACTTTTGTACCCCCGCCCCGACCCTTTGTTATGCCCACCCTAGCTCCTGATTGGGCTCATTTAGTCCAACCCCCCTATCCTTGGGCACAACCAGTGCAACCTCCTTCCATCGACCCATACCGACCATCTTTGCCCGACAATCTCCAACCACTCCAACCTCCCTATACCGGCACTTATCCTATTGCTCCCGTCACCAACAATAACACATTTAACTATTGTTATCGTCCCACCACACACTCGGCTTATGAGATCGGCTCTACTTCACAATCCATACCCGGAGGTTCTCGTGTAATCACAAATCCCCATGAGCACGATTACCGGTCCGTTGACGTGTTGGGTCGAGATAGGAATGTACAAAACAGTGGTGACGACTTATCAGGCGATGACGAGGTGAATGACGAGGGGAGTGACGAGGGGGGTGACGAGGAGGGTGACGATAGGGAAGGTGACTTTTCACCTAACGAGGATGCGGAGTAGAGGTTGTGGTAGTATTTTTCTTATTATGCATGTTTAATAAAGTTTGAGACTTGTAGCGTTTGAAACATTTGATTTAGGATTGAATAAGTGTATTTGATGAATATTGTATCGTGACGTTGGATAATTTATCGTAATATGGTATTGTAACGTTTATTGATTTGTTATTATTCTGTATTTGTCGAATTCTGCCATTTTGAATTGTGGATTTTGTCCGGAAAAAGTTCCGGAAAAAATTTGGAAACTGCAAAATAGCCCAGTTTTTTTTTAGCCCCCAGGTACACCTAGGGACGACTTAGTCGTCCCTAGGATATTAAATATCATCCAGGTTATCACCCTAGGGACGACTTAGTCGTCCCTAGGTTTAAAAATGCCCAGGTGTCAATACCTGGGGACGACTTAGTCGTCCCTAGGTATTGAATACCTGGGCATTTTTAAACCTAGGGACGACTAAGTCGTCCCTAGGGTGATAAATATATTTTTTTTTATTTTCTAAAAACGTTTTTTTTAATATTTATAAAAAAGATTTTATTAAAAATAATAAAAAAAGAATTTTTAAGAAAAATTTTGAAAAAGATTATTTTTATTTATAACCTAGGGACGACTTTGTCGACCCTAGGTTACAAAGAGGGTCGTCCCTAGGTTAGTCAATTTTTTCAACGTAGTGGGTTGCGGGACCCACTAAGTCGTCCCTAGGATACAAAGAGGAGTTCGTCCCTAGGATCCTAGAGACGATTTTTTAGGCACAACCTCCTAGGGTCGACTTAGTCGTCCCTAGGAGTTTAGGGTCGAATATTGGCGTCCCTAGGGACGAATAAGTCGTCCCTAGGGTAGAAAATTGTTGTAGTGTTTGCTGATTTCAGGAAGTGCGGATTTCGGAATTTCAGGAACAGTCGGCTTAGGCACCTCAGGTACCACGTGCTTTGGAATTTCAGGAACTGCAGGCTTGGGAACCTCAGGAAGTGTTGGCTTTGGAACCTCAGGAATTGTTGGTTTTGGAACCGTTGGTACTTCGGGCATTGGAATCACTGGAACCTCACGATTAGGAACAACAGGAATTTCTGGTTTTGGAATCACGAGAACCTCTGGCTTTGGAATCTTGGGAAGTTCGGGCTTTGGAATTTCAGGAAACTTTGGAAGTTCAGGCTTTGGAAGCTCGGGTACATCCAAGAGCTTACGGGCCTCGGAAACAAATACCCCGCCACCTATTGATGTTAAAGTGATTGAAACTAGAATCACAAGGAACACATTGAAATTGTAACGTGCCATTGATTTTGGAAAACAGATTAATGTTTGATGAAAGAAAACGATTTGAGACTGTGTTTTGAGTTGTGCTGAGACTGTAAGCAACGATATAGATTTAAATGGAATACACGAGATGTGGAAATTTGACAATTGTCATGAGTAGATAAGTTGGGAGGAATACAGAGATATTACAGATGTTAGTTCAACTTCTCATCTGTACATAAGTGTTTAATTGTCATATCTTAAAGATAATATATGGTAGTGAGACTTGGATAACTATAACTACCACGATATGGTTAAAAAAATGCAGATTTGGTTAAGTTTTGAACGTGCAAGGGCACTACCCCTTGATCTCGAAGGGGGCTACGCACCCTTATCTTCGCGCCTTGTTGTACTGGAAATCATATCAGTTGAAATGTTTGTAGCGTAGTTTTTCACTTCTTCATCAATACCCACCCAGTTAGGCCCGAATACTAGCTGTTTAAAGAAAATTGAAAAAAAATATGAACCTGACGTGAATCGAACACGCAACCACTTGATCTGGAGTCAAGCGCGCTACCATTACGCCACAGATTCATCAATTGATTATATTTACATCCTAATATATTTATGGGAGCTTTACATATATATCTTTACAAAAATTCATTATTACATCAATATCCTTACAAAAATCATAATTACATTAATATCCTTCTTAAAACTGAAAATACTCGTATATACCCAAACAAATAAATTAAGTATAATAAAATGATTCTAATATTTAAAAACTTATTTTAATATTAATCAAAGAGTTAAATTACATATTTATCCTCATGAGCAACAATAAACAAATAGATACAATCAAATGTCTTTCTTCTAGATGTTCTCACATCATGAACACAAGAAATGTTTTTTATTGAATAATTAGGATGTCTTTTTGGAACTTTTTAAAATATGTATTTGATGCGCGAACCAAGTATCTAGTGTAACTATGTTTTCCAATTTATGATTCACAAAACTATGCTAATGGCATAGTGAATCTAAAATGTTTACCATTGTAATTTGAATCCATATTGCACATGAACAAGAATACTAATTATTTGACACAATTCATTAATGGCACACTATTAAAATAATGATTATTTACGGGTTTGTCCTAATCTGATTAGTTTTGTGCTTTTTGACTTTGTTCTGTTTCTTCATGGCTTAATAAAATTTACCTTTAAGCAAAAAGATATTGTAAAATATTTTAAAAAGCGCGTTGGATAATAGATTTGATATGTTGTTCATCATCTGAGATATATTTAGAAAAGATGATATGTGTGATAATGTGACGTACTAGAAGTCGCGGTTAGAGTCGATATGACTGTTTGAGAGGATGATAGTTAGTTTATCACTAGTGGTATAGTAGTCAGTGAAATGTGATTTAGAAAAAATGTTGGGTATATTAGTCAATAGTTTATCACCTGGGATATGTTTAGAAAAAAATGATTTTGTGATAATGTGACATATTAGAAGCTACGATAAGTGTCGATTTAACTGTTCAAGGGAATGATAGTTATTTTGTCACGAGTGATATAGTAGTGAGTAAAATGTGATGTAAAAAAGGTATTGAATAAAAGAATTGCTAGACAGTTTATCACTTAGGGTATATTCAGAAAAATATTTTTAGGAAAACGCGACAGATTAGAAGATGCGTTAAGGGTCTATTTGGTTGTTTAAGGGAATGACATGTAGTTTATCACGAGTAATATACTATTTAATAAGATGTGATTTAAAAACAGGATAATAGAATTGATTGGCATTTTATCACCTAGGATATATGATAGATAGGAGCGTATGGAATTAGGATCTTAACCCGATTCGAATCTCTTAATCACGTCAACGGTTATTCAAGCTACAGTCGCACCACTCGAATTCCCGCTGGGCAACCTAATTCGAATTCGCGATACAGTAACACCACGCTAAATTCAAAATTAGTCTCCAAGATCACCTCCTAAAAATGCCAATATTTAGGATAGCAATGGAATAATTATTTTCACAGAGAATAGAATGATATTTGTTCCAAAAAAACTGTCTTTTGCATTCTTCATTCAAAAGTTATAATAGAAAGGAAAAAATAACTACCAACCCATGTTTTCCTGAACTTGTGGAAATAAAGAAATTGACCAAATCAATTAACTGAAATAAAAGAAGAAATAACACTACTGGATCAAGTTGACCCAGGCCTGCTGACTTTGACTTGAGTCCGACGGGCTTGCATCTGAGTCCTCCTCTTGCCTATCATCCTCCCGGTCTTCGGAAGAGTTTGTCCTCAAACTTGGCAGGGGTTCGTCGGGATCAAAGTATGGTTGAAGATATGCCACGTTACAGGACATGGAAACATTTCCTGGTAGATCGATCTTGTAGACATTATCGTTCACCTTTTCTAAAACTTTGAAGGGGCCATCAGATCGGGGGCTCAATTTAGATCGACGCTTAGTGGGAAAACGTTCTTTCCGCATGTGTAGCCATACTAAATCACCGGGCTTAAAGAGTACATGTTTCCGTCCCTTATTTCGTCGATATTTAAGAAGCTCATTATTTTTGGTGATTCTATCATGCACCTGCTGGTGGATTGCCTGAATCTCCTTTGCTAAATCACTTGCTTCTTTACTAAATTTTGAGGTAGTGTCAAGGACAGCAAGGTCAAGTGGTGTTGAGGGATTCAACCCGTACACTATCTTGAAAGGATTCATACCTGTCGTTTTATTCGGAGCCCGATTGTAAGCAAATTCAGCCCGCGGTAACAATTCTTCCCACTGCTTCAAATTTTTCGTGATAAGGGCGCGAAGTAGTGATCCAAGAGTACGATTGGTGACTTCCGTTTGGCCGTCAGTTTGAGGATGGCTCGATGTACTAAACTTGAGCTTTGTTCCCAGCTTTCGCCATAATGTTAACCAAAAATGGTTCAAAAACTTGACATCTCTGTCACTAACCATGGTCCTTGGGCACCCCGTGTAGTCGGACGATCTCTTTGAAGTACAAATTAGCCACCTGAACAGCGTCGTATGTGGTGCGGGAGGCGACAAAGTGAGCCATTTTTGAGAACCGATCAACTACTACCATAACAAAATCTTTGTGGTGCTGGGTCCGTGGTAAACCAGTGATGAAATCGAGACTAACGTCTTCCCAAGGTGCCAGTGGTACCGGGAGTGGCATGTACAGTCCATGGGGAGATAGTTGGCTCTTAGCTCGATGACAAGGTAGGCATCGTCGAATAAAGTGCTCAACATCACGTGCGAGCTTGGGCCAAAAAAAGTTAGCTCGTAACAGGTGGGTCGTTTTATCGATACCCAAGTGGCCAGCCAATCCTCCTGCATGCGTTTCTTGAATCAAGACGATTCGAATGCTATGACGGGGAACACAAAGACGTTGCTTCTTAAATAAAAATCCACTAAAAATATGGAAATTACGGACCGAGTGATTGTGAGTCGCCTGGCAGTGTGAAAATAGAGCACCAAAATCTGGATCAGCAGGATATTCTTGCTGGAGAAGTTCGAACCCAATAATTTTTGGTTGGAGATGATTAAGGAGTGAGTATTTTCGTAATAATGCATCGGCTCCTTTGTTCAACTTTCCAGATTTATGCTTTATAGTAAAGTTGAACACTTGAAGGAACTCCACCCATTTAGCGTGTCTTGGCTGCAGCTTGTGTTGGCCTTGAATATACTTTAGAGCTTCATGGTCTGAATGTAAGATAAACTCCTTTGATATCAGGTAATGTTGCCAATGATCTAGGGCTCGGATGATAGCATAGAACTCTTTATCGTATGTAGAATAACGGCGCTTCGCATCATTGAGCTTCTCACTAAAATAGGCAATTGGGCGACCCGACTGAGACAGTACAACCCCAATCCAAACACCAAATGCATCACACTCAACCTCAAAAACATATGTGAAGCACGGCAGCGCCAAAACTGGAGTTGAAGAGAGCTGCCTTTTGAGTTCTTCGAAGGACATTTGTGCTTGTGGGTTCCATTCGAAGTGCTTATGCTTGGTAACCTCAATCATTGGTGCCACAATGGTGCTGAAATTTTTAATAAATCGGCGATAGAAAGAAGCCAAGCCATGAAAGCTTCTAACTTGCTGGATAGTTTGTGGTACTGGCCAATCTCGGATAGCTTGTGTTTTTGTATCGTCTACTTGAATTCCCTGTGCAGAAACAAGATAGCCAAGAAAGGTGATTTGGTTAGCAAAAAAATCACATTTTTCTAAGTTCCCATATAGTTTCTCCCGAGCAAGGACAGTGAACAATTGTTGTAGATGGATTTGATGATCCGATTCTGTCTTCCTATACACAAGGATATCGTCGAAATAGACAACAACAAATTTATTCAAAAACGGTTTCAAGATTTGATTCATCAACCTCATGAAGGTGCTAGGTGCATTTGACAATCCAAATGGCATAACGAGCCACTCGTATAATCCTTCTTTTGTTTTGAAGGCTGTTTTCCACTCATCGCCTTCGTATATCCATATTTGATGATACCCGCTCCTCAAATCAACTTTAGAAAAAATGGTGGCACCATGGAGTTCATCCAGTAAATCATTTAGACGAGGAATAGGGAAACGGTACTTGATAGTGATCTTATTGATTGAACGACTATCCATGCACATTCTCTATTCTCCATTCTTCTTTGGTACTAATAATGTCGAAACAGCACACGGACTAAGGGACTCTCGAATGAGTCCTTTCTCTAATAATCCATCAAACTGTCTTCGAATCTCAGTAGTTTCCTTTGGGTTAGTACGGTAAGCTGGTTTATTTGGAAGGGGTGAACCGGGAATAAGGTCGATCTTGTGTTGTATGGAACGCATCGGGGGTAAACCTGGTGGAATTTCTGTAGGAAACACATGTGAGTAAGACTTTAGTAGTGATAGGACAAGTGGGTGTGTGTTTGGGTGAGATTTGTCTTCCTCTTCATCAAGTCCCAACAAAATGAACTCTTTCGCAGAGTGATATTCATGTTGCTCAACTTTAAGAAGGTTATTCAGGGAAAGGGTAGACTTTGGAGAGGTTGTTGTGGGGTCAATGGGGGTGAAGATTATTTTTCGGTTATTATGAACAAAATCATAAGTGTTCAAATAACCATCATGTATCACTCGACGGTCGAATTGCCAAGGGCGTCCCAATAAGACATGACAAGCATCCATAGGAATAACATCACACCAAATTGTATCTGCATACGATTTACCGATACTAAAAGATAATAAAACTCTGTGGGTCACGTTTATACCTTTGCCTTGGTTCAACCAGTGGATGACATACGGGGCTGGATGAGGCTTAGTGAGTAAACCCAACTTGGAGACCATGATTTGGGAGGCGACATTGGTACAACTTCCTCCGTCAATTATCATAGAACAAATCTTTTGAGCGACAGTACACCTCGTATGAAAGATGGCCTCACGCTGAAGTTTTTCCTCGCGAACGGGTGTACTACTCAGGGCTCGTTGAACCACCAGTAGTTCACCAACATCCGGACCAACCAATTCCTCATCCGGGTCACCTCGCACCTGATCATCGCTAGGTTCAACACAAAAATCATATCCTCCAGCGATTTCAAAGTCCGCGAGAGTAACTAGTCTTTTGTTTGGACACTCAGAAGCTATGTGCCCTAGTCCTTGGCACCGAAAACATTTTCGAGGAGCTTTTGGGGTGTTGCTGTGAGGGGAATTGATATTGGCAGGTTTATGGGTTGTGTGGCTAATGGGTTTAGTTGGAAAGGTGGGCTTAGTTTGTGGGTTAGGTTTGAAAATGGACTTGATCTCTTGTTTACCTTTGCTCTGCTGTTGGGAATCGACTTTGTGGGCTAGGATTGTGAGTTCAACTAAGGTTTGATAAGTGTGTAGTTCCACCACGTTTGCAACTCGTGACTCCAGTCCTCCCAAATAACGAACTAGGGTTTGAGGATCGTCTTCGGGTATGTCAAATTTCATCAACAAGTACTCGAACTCTCATGAATAATCTTCAGCCGACCCTGCTCCTTGTTTTAGAAAGTGCAATTGAGAAAAATTTGCCTGAATATGGTGTGGAGGAAGAAACTTCTGCTTCATTTTAGCTTTCATCTTTGGCCATGTTCGGATTTTTTCCTTCCCCTTTCGTTCTAGCTTCAAACAAACATTGGACCACCATGTTGAGGCATACTTGCGCAACTTTAACGCAACAATCTTGACTTTATTGTCGTCTGTGGTTTCTTTGTAGTCGAACACCCGTTCTACTGTTTGAATCCACTCCACGAATTCATCCGGATCTAACTTACCATCATACTCAGGTATGTCGACTTTAATATCATTAGGGCGCCAACCACTCGATTCTCCCTTATTAAACGATCCATGTGAATTAGAATCCTCCTCGTGCGTTTGAGAATTAAGCAACACTTGAATTTGATCTTGCATAGCTTTCATTTGTTGCGCCATTTCTCGTTTATTAGCCTCCATAGTATCCAAAATCTTCTTCAACTCACTACTGTTTCGGGTTTCCATAGCTCAGATACCAAATGATAGATAGGAGCGTATGGAATTAGGATCTTAACCCGATTCGAATCTCTTAAACACGTCAACGGTTATTCAAGCTACAGTCGCACCACTCGAATTCCCGCTGGGCAACCTAATTCGAATTCGC
The DNA here is from genome assembly GCA_025667525.1 of Glebionis coronaria. Taxonomy (NCBI): domain Eukaryota; kingdom Viridiplantae; phylum Streptophyta; class Magnoliopsida; order Asterales; family Asteraceae; genus Glebionis; species Glebionis coronaria. The sequence goes on along the minus strand of CM046880.1, from coordinate 560,355,413 downwards.
GATACAGTAACACCACGCTAAATTCAAAATTAGTCTCCAAGATCACCTCCTAAAAATGCCAATATTTAGGATAGCAATGGAATAATTATTCTCACAGAGAATAGAATGATATTTGTTCGAAAAAAACTGTCTTTTGCATTCTTCATTCAAAAGTTATAACAGAAAGGAAAAAATAACTACCAACCCATGTTTTCCTGAACTTGTGGAAATAAAGAAATTGACCAAATCAATTAACTGAAATAAAAGAAGAACTAACACTACTGGATCAAGTTGACCCAGGCCTGCTGACTTTGACTTGAGTCCGACGGGCTTGTATCTGAGTCCTCCTCTTGCCTATCAATATATGCAATTCTGTTTTTAAATCACACTCATAACTCGACAGATTAGAAGTCGCGTTAAGGGTTGAAATTATTTATTTAAAGGTTTTCTATGTAGTTTGTCGATTTGTAGTTTATAACCTATTATATAGTATTCAGTAAATGTGTTTTAAAGGCGACATTCGATAATAAAATTGATAGTCAGTTTATCACCTATTATCGATTTGCAGGATCAAAGAAGTCTAACATAATTAGGCGAGGGTTCGAAGAAGATAATCTTCCAAAGCCTGAACTTCCAAAGTTTCCGGAAATTCCAAAGCGGATAAGAAGTCTAACATAATTAGGCGAGGGGTCGAAGAAGATAATCTTCCGCTTGGATGTCATTGCACGACTCGACCCACTAACCACTAACATTTGCCGTTCTAAAAAAAAGTATATATAAAAATTGTTAAAAAAACAAAAAGTCAGTATATAAAAACATTAGGATGTAGATATAACTAATGAGTGGATTCTGCGGCGCAATGGTGGCGCGCCTGACTCCATATCAGGTGGTTGCGTGTTCGATTCACGTCAGGTTCATTTTTTTTTCAATATTTTTTAAACAGCTAGCAATAACCGATGTGAATTGCACACACATTTCAACTGATATGATGATTTCAGATAAGGGTGCGCAGCCCCCTTCGAGATCAAGGGGTAGTGCCCTTGCACGTTCAAAACTTAACCAAATCTGCATTTTTTTAACCATATCGTGGTAGTCTGGTAGTTAGTTTATCCAAGTCGCACTACCATATATTATCATTAAGAAGATATGACAACTAAACACTTGAGTACAGATGAGAAGTTGAACTAACATTCTCCAATAATATGTCTATAACATTCCTACCAACTTATCTACTTATGACAATTGTCAAATTTCCACATCTCGTGTATTCCATATAAATCTATATCGTTACTTACAGTCTCAGCACAACTCAAAACACAGTCTCAATTCGTTTTCTTTCATCAAACCTTAATCCGTTTTCCAAAATCAATGGCACATTACAATTTCAACGTGTTCCTTGTTATTCTAGTTTCAATAACTTTAACATCAATAGGTGGCGGGGTATTTGTTTCCGAGGCCCGTAAGCTTTTGGATGTACCCGATCTTCCAAAGTTTCCTGAAATTCCAAAGCCCGAACTTCCCAAGATTCCAAAGCCAGAGGTTCCCGCGATTCCAAAACCAGAAATTCCTGTTGTTCCTAAGCCTGAGGTTCCAGTGATTCCAATGCCCGAAGTACCAACGGTTCCAAAACCAACAATTCCTGAGGTTCCAAAGCCAGAGGTCCCTGTGATTCCAAAACCAGATGTTCCAGAGCTTTGGAAGCCCACATTTCCAAAGATCACCAAACCTACAATTCCAGATGTTCCAAAACCCGAGATTCCTGTGCTTCCAAAACCCACAATTCCTGACATTCCTAAGCCCACACTTCCTGATGTTCCCAAGCCCGCAGTTCCTGAAATTCCAAAGCCCGTGGTACCTGAGGTGCCTAAGCAAACTGTTCCTGAGATTCCGAAACTCACAATTCCTGAAATCACCAAACCTGCACTTCCAAAGCCTGAACTTCCAAAACCTGAAGTACTAGTGCTTCCAAAGCCCACCCTACCCGAGCTTCCTAAGACCATAATTCCTGAGATTCCGAAACCCGTACTTCCAGAGATTCCAAAGCCAGCAGTTCCTGAAATTCCAAAACCTGAACTTCCAAATCTGCCAAAAGCAGAAATACCAAAGCTGCCAGAAATCCATGACCTACCTAAGCCAACATTGCCTAAAGTTCCTGAGTTGCCCAAGGACTTTCCTATTCCTTCTTTTCCCCATGCATAGAGCCCCAGTTATGTGATAATTTATGATCAGTACATGTTACCACAAAATCTCGTGCATTTCGGATTGTTTGATGACGTGCGAATGATTATTTATGTGTTTTTGTTATTGGGTTCAAACCTTTTTTCTCATTTGATGTATTAGATGCTGTACTTCATGAATATATGTTGCAGACTGATTTTTTTTATCAGATGCTGTACTTCGGGTATTTATGTATTAGATGTATTAGATGCTGTACTTCGGGTATTTATGTATGTATTATTTTAGGAAAAAAAGTGAATTACATATATAACCAAGAGAATAATATAATACAATTAAAAGAAGAGCTAAGATCGACATGAATGATAATACAAATTGTTTTTTATTTCACCAACTTGATACTGAATTTGAACCTTTGAATAGGAGTAATAGAAGTCATATCAGGCCTTGTGGCCATGCTGGTGAAGGGTAGAACTAGATGATGGGGGTTGATCAACAAGACCCGTGATGTAGTTACCATGCAAGCCTTTTCTAAAGTTTTCAACTTCACTTTTCTCAATATCTTCTTCAATATGTATATCATCTTCAACTGAAAGCATCACAGTTTCCCCATGCGGTCCTTGTACCATTCTCTCCCTAATCTTTCGGTGTTCGTCAATATGCACATTTTCTGCTTTTCTAACCATCTTCTTCTTTTTCTTGAGGAAACACCATAGTGCTGCCATCATGAAAGCCAAGAAGAACACACCGCCACACGAGACAAATACTACAACAATGATTATGTTATGGTTCCCTGGAGGTGGAGTTGGTGGTGGGATAGCATGCGGTGGTGGTGGTGGGATCACTTGTGGAGGCAATGGTGGTGGCAGGTTATGTGGTGGAGGTGGTGAAAAATGTGGACCAAATGGTGGAGGTGGTGGTGTGATGGTATGGGGAGATGGTGGTATAACGGCATGTGGTGGCGGTGGGAGGGTATGTGGTGGTACTGGAGGTGGTTGGGATTGTCTAGCAGGGGCAGTAGGCGGTGGTGATTGATAATGAGGAGATGGTGGCGTTGAAGCGGGAGATGGTGGTGGTGGAGAAAAGTAAGGGAAATAGTGTCAAGTTTGAAGAGAAGCCATTAATTGATTGTAAGATGTTTATTGATATTTTGCAAAGAACAGATAGGTGGTTTATATGCAGTTCATGAGGAGATGGTGGCGCTCAAGTCTTATTTGAGGCACAATTGCAATATATATTGCGAGACAAGTAGTTAAGGTGTGTGAACAAAAATGTGATTTATGAACATGTATTGATAACGAAATGAAACTACTTGTCACACTAGAACTAGCGAAAAAACTAATATTTCTTAATCCATCTAAATACCTATGTTCTTGAGGTTTGTTCGTGCTATAACTTGCGTCTTCTTGTTGCAAAAAGATCATCACCCGATCTTGTTGTTGTACTTTATTACTATTTTTTGTTAAGAGTCAAGTTATTTCAAGGACTTGTTTCCGAGTGAGGATGAAGGGACCAATCTTGGCCCTTGAATTACCTTAGACTAGATCTTATAAAAAAATGAAAGGACTAATATTGTCAAAATGTAAAACATGACGAAAGAACTAAAGTTGTAAATAAGATGAAGTTTTTAACCAAACACACATTTTTACAAATCTTAACACATTTCTTCTTCTCACTCTCTCTAAAACTTGAAATGCCTAATTTCTCTCTCAATACAATCGAACTCTAACTATCAATAAACTCAACAAAAGCATAACTTAAACATTCAAAATATCACAAAAACAAATAACATGGTTAAAACAAAGAATACAAAAGATGATCTGGAAAAAGAAAACAATGAAATTGAACTGTTACAAACTATGGAAGATGGTACGGTTGTTGTAATCTTTTTATCACACGTTTACATCAGCTATCACTTGTGTTTTTTTGCGCTTATTTCTTTACTTTTTTTTGTGTATTTGATAACATTTAAGTAGCTTTTGGTTTTTTTATTGATTTAATCTGTTTATTTATTAGTTTATGTGATAGTTTGATCATTTGGGCTTATTTTTATATTCAGCGCTTGTGTATTTAGTGATATTTATGAAGATTCATTTGGGCTTATTTCTGTATTGTATTCAGCTTGTGTATTTGATGGTATTTATGAAGATTAATGTTCATTTTAGATTTTATTGACGAAATATTGTATTCAGTTTGTGTATTTGATGGATTATTGTGATTTTGGGCTTATTCCATGTTACAATTGTGTATTTGATGATATTTATGAAGCTTAATGTTCTATTGTTGATTTTAGATTTTATCGACGGACCTAAACTGTAAGCGTCATTTACGAAATTACATTAGTTATTATAAGTCGGACACATAGGGACCAAAAATCGTTGAGTTAGAATACTTTACTAGTGCTTATATTCTCTACTTACTTTCAATGAGGGATGAGGATAACCATTTTTTGAATTTCTCTTTCTACCTAGAAATACACATACTGACTTTCCATTCTACCTCCTCTTTCTAACATGACTACTTATTGCTTATATCCTCCTTGGCCTTCAATGAAAGCACCTATTGATAGGACCCTGTCGGGTAGTATCGGGATAGTCGCACCCCTTCAAGCGTGATGCTAGCTCCTTAAGACGAAGATGAGAAAACCACAGACATTTTATTGATTCATTTAGTTGACTGATTACATTAAGAACAATAACAAGGTATTTATAAAACACAATAATGAAACCCTAACCCTAAGATAAATAGTAGTGGCCCGACCCACTTCAAGCATGGGCCGTAACAACATATCAGGATATTGTTGTGATTTTTAGCTTATTTTTGTAACTTATTTCTTATTTAGAAGCTAGGTTGGAACATTTTTGTGATTTTTGTCTATGTTACTTGTTATCACCAATGATATTGTAAAATATTTTAAAAAGCGCGTTGGATAATAGATTTGATATGTTGTTCATCACCTGTGATATATTTAGAAAATATGATCTGGTGTGATAATGTGACATATTAGAAGTTGCGGTTAGGGTCGATATGACTGTGTGAGAGAATGATAGTTAGTTTATCACTAGTGGTATAGTAGTCAGTGAAATGTGATTTAGAAACAATGTTGGGTATATTAGTCAATAGTTTATCACCTCGGATATATTTAGAAAAAAATGATTTTGTGATAATATGACATATTAGAAGCTACGATAAGTGTCGATTTGACTATTCAAGGGAATGATAGTTATTTTGTCACGAGTGATATAGTAGTGAGTATAATTTGATGTAAAAAAGGTATTGAATAAAAGAATTGTTAGACAGTTTATCACTTAGGGTATATTCAGAAAAAATAATTTTTAAGATAACGTGACAGATTAGAAGATGCAATAAGGGTCTATTTGTCTGTTTAAGGGAATGACAGGTAGTTTATCACGAGTAATATACTATTTAATAAGATGTGATTTAAAAATAGGATAATAGAATTGATTGGCATTTTATCACCTAGGATATATGCAATTCTGCTTTTAAATCACACTCATAACTCGACAGATTAGAAGTTGCGTTAAGGGTTGAAATTATTTATTTAAAGGTTTTCTATGTAATTTGTCGATTTGTAGTTTCTAACCTATTATATAGTATTCAGTAAATGTGTTTTAAAGGCGACATTCGATAATAAAATTGATAGTCAGTTTATCACCTATTATCGATTTACAGGATCAAAGTTAGCTTTCTTTTTTCACTTTTTTATATCAAATTATTTTTTACTCTTTTTGGGGAAGAATTAGGGACTTTATGCTAAGAACTTAAGTTTTTTGTACTTAACAAAAATAATTTATTTAGATCATTGAATTATTTCTTTTTATAATAATATAACTGTTGTAATTTTATTTAGATTTATGCGATAATCTGTTAATATAAAATATTCGTTTCAGTCAGTGTACGACTTTTTGGTTCATTATATATATCACGTATTTATTATTTATTATTACATTATTTTTAATTTTAGTACAACTTGTAAATATGATAGAATGAATATGTGCAGATGTACTTCTACTTAGTAAATATGATGAATGAATATGCTTTCTATATTATCATTACATTCATATAATTTTTTTTAGCGTTTTGGTTATTTAAAGTCAAAGACTGTTCTGAAAAACGAATATATATCTATGAGGCTCAGTCAGTATATAAACAAATTGTTAACCAACTGGCAGTTGGCTACCAAGGTTATACTAAGTGGTTTCTTGGGGAGAATTCTTAGAGGTTTTGGGTTCAAGACCTGCCAAAGGCCTTTCAGGCGAAGCGGATAAGGAGTCTAACGTAACTAGGCGAGGGTTCGAAGAAGATAATCTTCCGCTTGGATGTCATTGCACGACTCGACCCACTAACCACTAACATTTGCCGTACTAAAAAAAAATTATATATACAAATTGTTAAAAAAACAAAAAGTCAGTATATAAAAACATTAGGATGTAGATATAACTAATGAGTGGATCTGTGGCGCAATGGTGGCGCGCCTGACTCCAGATCAGGTGGTTGCGTGTTCGATTCACGTCAGGTTCATTTTTTTTAATATTTTTTAAACAACCCCCTTTGAGATCAAGGGGTAGTGCCCTTGCACCACATATATAAGCTTTTGGATGTACCCGAGCTTCCAAAGCTTGAACTTCCAAAGTTTCCTGAAATTCCAAAGCCCAAACTTCCCAAGATTCCAAAGCCAGAGGTTCCCGTGATTCCAAAACCAAAAATTCCTGTTGTTGCTAATCCTGAGGTTCGAGTGATTCCAATGCCCGAAGTACCAACGGTTCCAAAACCAACAATTCCTGAGTTTCCAAAGCCCATACTTCCTGAGGTTCCCAAGCCCGCAGTTCCTGAAATTACAAAGCCCGTGGTACCTGATGTTCAAAATTCCTGAAATCGCCAAACCCGCACTTCCTGATGTTCAAAAGCCTGAGATCCCAGTGCTTCCAAAACCTGAAGTACCAGTGCTTCCAAAGCCCACCCTACCCGAGCTTCCTAAGACCATAATTCCTGAGATTCAGAAACCCGTACTTCCAGAGATTCCAAAGCCAGCAGTTCCTGAAATTCCAAAACCTGAACTTCCAAATCTGCCAAAAGCAGAAATACCAAAGCTGCCAGAAATCCATGACCTACCTAAGCCAACATTGCCTAAAGTTCCTGAGTTGCCCAAGGACTTTCCTATTCCTTCTTTGCCCCATGCATAGAGCCCCAGTTATGTGATAATTTATGATCAGTACATGTTACTGTGGCACGGAGATTGCCACAAAATCTCGTGCATTTCGGATCGTTTGATGACGTGTGAATGATTATTTATGTGTTTTTGTTATTGGGTTCAAACCTTTTTTCTCATTTGATGTATGTTGGATTTAATCGGTTATAAATCGGTTAACGTATGCATGTCATGGCTAGTTCTACGTATCAAGTCAAGTATGTTTCTAGATAATGAATTGGTAAACGGTTGTGACCGAATATTATGTATTCACGTAGGGTAGAAGAGGTCAATGTTTTACCATTTCTTTAGGATAGCAGTAGCATTGTACTATTTTAGTGGCAGTGTACTTTACCCACGTTTCTTACTTTGTAAGTCTATAAATAGTCCTTCCACATATGAGTAATAAATAGGGAGTTTGGTTGTAGTTTTCTCCAAACGTATTTTCATAATCTACATTTGGTATCAGAGCGGAGTTCGATCAAACAGCGGGTTTGAGAGTCGGTTCGAGAGAAGGGTGCAGCCCTTCGCTGCAGGGCGAAGCAGAAAGAGGGTCTGGTATGGGGAGGTGGTGGTGGTGTGATGGTATGGGGAGGTGGTGGTATGACGGCATGAGGTGGGGGTGGGACGGTATGTGGTGGTACTGTAGGTGGTTGTGATGGTCTAGCAGGGGCAGTAGGCGGTGGTGATTCATAATGAGGAGATGGTGGCGTTGAAGCGGGAGATGGTGGTGGTGGAGAAAAGTAAGGGAAATAGTGTTGAGTTTGAAGAGAAGCCATTAATTGATTGTAAGATGTTTATTGAGATTTTGCAAAGAACTGAAAGGCTGTTTATATGCAGACAGTTCATGAGGAGATTATAACTTACAAGTATCAATAAGACTTGGTGCACATTTTAAGCCTTAAAGTTGTATATACATTGATTGTATTGCAAAACACTTCTTCAAACTCTAAAGCTTCCATATTTTTTCATTCACCGAAAATGACATCAAGCATTGCTTTATTTTATATGACTTGGTGTCTTAAATCCTAACTCCCTTTTGTTTCATTTCCCTTCTTACAAGGTTAGCTGGGTCTCAACGACCTGAAGGCTAGCTTCACATATATTTGAAAGCAACATATGCGAAGCTGAGCTTTCGGGCTCCAAAATAGGCAGCTCATCACTTGCACGTTTTCCTCTTGTTTCATCAGCATGTATTCTACATGCCCCGAGAAATTAACGTAGTCCAAACCATAGCATTTGGTTTATATTCCAACTTGTCAACGAATTCCTCGGCCTCCTTGAGCTAAACCCACCGTCCAAGGAGATCGATCATATACACGAAATATGATCTATACGTGGTTGAATCCCATAGGGATGAGTCATAGTATGGAATGTATGATGTCCTTCAGATAGGTTTCCAGAATGACTACACGTAGTGAGTACTCCCAGCAATGTGACTTCGTCAGGCTTTATAAACCTCCCCCATTTAAAAATATGCTAATATACAGATTGCCCTAAAACAAACACCAACAAAATCCAGACATTCGATCCATAGCAAATTTATACTATAAAATTATAAGCATAATTAGCTTATATGCGTGACTAAAAAAGTAAATAGGTAAGCCATTAAGTAAAATAAAAAAAAATTGTACCTGTTAGATCACAAATAGAAATACTCGCACAGTCACACTAGTCGTCACTGAATCAAACTTGTAATCAAACACAATTCTTTCATCGAATAGTTGGTTGTGTATCATCAAACATCTAACTAAAGGTCCATTTTCATTCACAATTATAACAAACTATTTTTTCATCAAATCACGTTAATATCAAACAAAATCTAAGAGACAAGTGTAATTCATCAACAACTGTTTCAAGGCCTAACATAATTGTTTGGTATAAACTAAAAAAACATCATCGAAAGATAATAATTACCTTCTAACGGCAGTGCATGTGGAGATCAGTGATGCAACACCGGCAATGGTGATGGTCAGCTAGCGGTGGAGGATTACATTTGAGGGACAAAGTAAACATGAAATAATGAAATGTAAATCATTTTGGTGTTTAATTTAAATTTTGTAATATAAGATTAAAACAAGGTAGTAAATAACGTGAAGCTTAGCTTAACATTGCTAAGTTTCAAACGTTTTCTAAAGCGTGATTTATATCGGCATAAAATATTTATAAATTAATATTTATATAACGAGTTTACAAAATAAAGCAATACTTATCTAAAACAAAATTGGTTAATAGTTACTCAATTATTTTTCTCCATAGTAAAATTACTAATCCAAGTCTAGTAATAGCCCAAAACTAATAAACAAGCTCAATTCATGTAAATCTGCAAAAATATTCAAAAAAAAAAGTGTCACATTACGCGCTATATCACGTTGTATGCCGCGTTTTTAGCACGCTACGCCCAGAGACGACGCATTAGTCTGTTTCGTAACGTGAAGGCCATGCTTCACGATATAGCGTGCTATTTAGAACCATGGATAAAAGTCACGATTATAAAAGTTATATCGCTACAGGCATCCCAAAATTGAACCACAATTAAAGCGAAACCGATTTAGATATGTCACATATGATTTGCTTTGTTTGACTCGATCCAAACCGATCTAACTAAGAAAAAAACGAAACAAGAAAACCATAATTTAATAAAACCAAACAAAATTAGGATGATTATGTTCAACGATCGGTTTATCGGTTTGGTTCAATTTTCGAGTTATTTTGTTTACTCTTATTTTAAAGGGTCAAATATTAATATGGGAAAATTATCAAAAAGGTGTTTTGTCCAATATTCTCTTCCCAAAAAACACTAAAAAAAAATTCCCGATACGGTCCAGGGCAACAAAGAATATAGGGCAACTGGGTGCAGAATGCGCCACCTGTCATCTGTTGCCTTATATCTTAGGGCAATCTGTCAGAATTGCCCTATTTTTTTTACACTTGTCAAAATCTGAATGATTGCAGCCTTATATTCTTTGTTGTCCTGGACCGTATCAAGAAAAAATGTTTTTTGGACTCAATCAAGAATTGCTCAAAATTAAAAGACTCTTTTGATAATTATCCCTATTAATATATCATTGTAGCACGTGACATGGTTCAAACTAACCAGTCATTAAAATGAATATATATTGTTGAATCAGAACTAACAAAAAATGAGTTTATACTCGTTATTTACGTTATCATACCTGTGTGAAGGGAAAAAGATATTTCAAAGACTACTTCATTAATATTATACATAGTAAGTCGCTACATGAATAGCGACTTTCAAGCTTACGTCGGCGACACAATTAGCGATTTTTTTTATAAGTCGCAGGTTAGCGACTCATTTACCCACATTTGTTTGGAGGTCGCTAGTGGTGACTCCATTTGCGATTTGTTCTTAAATGTCGCAAAAATAGCGACATAGTTTGTGACTGCGATGTTGAGACATACTTTACGTCATAGTTTACGACATTGAAAAAGATGGTGTCGCTATTAGCGACATCGATTGAAATATCGTAGAGATATGGCGCTAAAATGCTTTTTTCTTGTAGTGTCATTCCTGTCGTTAAATATTTGTAGTGCTTTCTCAGCATACGCGTTCACATAACCAACTATCATCGAGTTAAAGTGAAAAGTTTTAAAGAACTAACCATCAATGTCACCATATTTGGCAATATGCCTACAAGACCGCTGCAAGTCATCTGACTCAAAGCTTGTATCGAAAACGAGTGAGTGCATTACAGGACCAATCCCGGCTCATATCTTTCTCTTAAACATGTTAAAAGCAAACTCTTCTTTTTCCTACAAAACCCCCACTACCAATTGCATTCCAAGAAATATCGTCTCGATTCTTCGTCATGTTAAACTGTTTTTAGCATCTTCTTGACAATGGGGACTTTGTATACATATCCATCTATCTTTCCTTCCTTAAAAAAAACTAAAAAATGCGCATAGTTCTTATTCCAGTTCATTTCACTCTCCTGTCATCTCAAAAGAAATCTTAAAAACAAAGTGTAAAAACCATAAACAAAAACAGATCTGAAACTTTCTAAAGATAGAAATTTGGGGAAGAAGATGCACCGAGGCGAGACAGATGCAAAAAAGCACAAAGCATTAGCAATATATTAATATATTATATTTTTCATGTTTGTCGATTATAGTTATCATGTTAGTTACAATTATCCAACACCATTTTTAGATCACATTTTAATGATTTGTATATCACTTGTGATAAACCATCATTTTCTTAAACAGTCAAATCAACCCCTATTGCAGCTTCTAATATGTCACATTATAAAAAAATCAACATATCTAAATATATCCAAGGGGATAAACTGTCTATCAATTGTACTATCCAGCTTTATTTTTTAAATCACATGTTACTGACTACTATATTGCTGGTGATAAACTAACTACCACTGTCTTAAACAGTCATATCGACGCATATTCGCAACTTTTAATATGTTACATTATTCCAAAAATCATTTTTCCAAATATATTCTATTATCCAATGCCGTTTTCAAATCATATTTTACTAACTACTATAAGTAACATATAATAAAAAATTAAGCTAGAGATAAAAGCCTAAAATCACAACAATAACATAATAACCCATCAATAAAATTTAAAAGCAACAATAAAAAACTAATCTTCATAAATATCATCAATACACAACACAAACGTAGAAATAAACCCAAAATCACAATAATCCATCAAATACATAATCTGAATACAAGTGGAAATGTGACATGTGCGTTGCGGAGAGCTTATTTACCTTTGGTGCTTGAATGTATATTGTTTCGTGTTAAGCTTGTCTAATGAAGGAATAATGGCCGCATGCTGCGGCATGACTATTTTAATGTTTGTTTGTTCGTCGAAAATATACATTCGTAATTGTGTAGCCGATATTTTTTTAAATAATACACTTTCATAAATTTGTCCATGAAATGCATTTCTACGTATTTAGCTTATGTTAAATTGTAGTGTATTTTTTATAGTTAATAGATAAGTTGAGGGTGTGTTTTAATTTTTCTTAAAATATGTATTAAGCTTTTACATTTTCGTACATATGTCAAAAGCATATAAATATTAGACTCGTTTTATTCGTAATCCGGATGTATTTTCATTGGTATATTTTTTATCAAAGAAGTATGAGAAATCTATTAGATATTTCTCAAGTTTTTTATTAGTCGTAAATAGTAAAAAGCATAAAGTTATTTTTATATTTTAATAAAATTACACATCTTTGGCCCATGTAGATCATTGTAAATTTATGAGTGAGTTTAAAGCTATGTTCTCAAATGTTATTTTATTTTCAAAAACATATATTAAATTTTAACATATTTTATAAACCGTACGTATGTTAGAAGTATTGCAATAGTTGGCTCATTTTGTTCGCAATTGAAAGATATTTCCAGAGCTATATTTTTATATGAGTAAATCGGCATATGCACGTTACATACTTAAGATATAAAGTTTATTATATAAAAAAGTCGTAAATAACTAAAACTGTAGGTTTGTTTTCGTAGCTAATAATATAGTGTGATGATACTTTTAAAATATATATTTTATTTTTTAGTAATAATTTTGGGTTGGGGCTAACTTTTGTTGATGGATTCTTTTTCCAACTTGATGGGCTACATTTTTCATCGTATATATATTAATAATCAATCAATAAAATCTAAAATGAACAATAATCTTCATAAATATCATCAAATACATAAACTGAATATGAAAATAAATCAAAATACCAAATGATCCCATAAAATATTAAATAAACAGATAAATTCAATAAAAAAAGCTTAAAAGTTACTTGAATACCATCAAATACACACAAAAAAACACCACAAAATCGCAATAGATAATGAAGAAAACGTTTGATATGATTAGAACAACGGCATCATCTTCCATAGTTTGTAACAGTTCAATTTCGTTAGTTCTTTTTTCGAGATCAGTTTCTACATTCTTCGCCTTAGCTATTTTATGTGTTTTTATGGTATCTTGAATGTTTTGATTATGTGTTTTTATGGCGTTCAATTAACAAAAAAGTGAAATGTTCTGTTTATAATAAAGTCCAGAAACAAGACCGGCTGGTGATCTTTGTGCGGCTAAAATGCAAGTTATAGCAGAAACAGAGCTAAAAAACAAAGGCGTTTGGATGGATTAAGCACTATTACATTTTTTGATGTTTTTTAAACCACCTTTTTATCCACACACATTAACCACTTGTCTTACAATATGAGAAAGGTTATATAAGAAACACTCTCCAAAAAAACTATAAATCCTTCAATCTCAACCATCCATTTAAATCTCATCTAATGATCTATATCAATTATTTTTAATTTAAGTAAAAAACCCACTTTTATTCTAAATTATAAAAATTAAATATCTCGCAAACCGTTAACATCTATGGTGATGCCGACATGCTTGCTCTTAAGGAAGCTGATGTTGATGCAGAGAGCAAGAAGGAGGAAGTCGATTAAGCGCAATGCTCTTAGTTCTTTTCTGTAATGTCTTAATTTCTGATGAGTTAGAAGGTTTTTACTTTTATCAAATGTGCATATGTTATGTTGACTCACTTCCATTGTAGTTGGATTCTGAATTTCTGAATTAAGGTCTATGAAGCTACTTTTTGATGCCTAATTTCTTTTGTTATTTTTGTATGCCTATAATTGCTATAACATGTGGAACAATAAAAATTATATGCTTGCAATTAGTCTTGGGTACATATTTTTTCTTAAACGACAACTTTTTATTAAAAACTAGCAAGGCGCTAGAAATATTACATCGAAATTAAATAAGGGTTCTTAAACCAATACTCTTTAGAAATTAATCTGGAACAACGATTAGTACACCAATTAAAGGAAAAAAAAACTATATCGTCGAAAATCCTTGAACGCCTTGGGGGAACATCATCAAATAGAAGCCTATTCCGAAAAGACCAAATTAACCACCAAGCTGTTAAAAAAGAAAAACACCCTCCAATAAAGATTTAAGCTTGGATGAAAGCCAAATTGAAAAAAACCAAGCATGCCTTTATGAAAAAGAAGCCATCTCAGTCCATGGGATATTCCACCAACGACAAATCATAACCGAAAGATCTTATGCCAACATGCAACCAAAAAATAGATGGTGAACATCTTCATGAGCCGAATCACAAATCGGACAACCAATGGAATTCGTAATAATACCTCTTTTACTAAGATTAATTCGAGTAATGAAGCGTGATTACATACTATTAGTTTGAAGTATTTTTTGCTATCGAGTTTTGTTACAGAAATTGTGAAAAATAGGATGTTATGGTCAAAGCCATGGCCGGCGATCGGGCTTTCTGTATCGTTGTAAAGAATCAAAGGGAATGTTTTGATAGATTATTAAGGATAGACTTTTAACATGATGCATAAAGACTATAGGTGTGAATTCTTTTCACCAAGTCTGGACTTGTTGAATCTCACTTGGTTGATTCAAAAGGGTGTTTTGGCTCCTACCTCTAAATATTCTTGCATATAGTTAATTTTTCTGAAATCATTTAGCAAGGAATTGAGACACCGTAATAGAATGGGTGATTACATTTTTAGATTTAGAACGTATAATGAAATCGTATGATTGAGCTAATCGTGATTATAACTTGAGATAATTGATTTAACAACAAACCAGATACTTGATTTCTAATATTTTGTTAGACTTTTTATCAATATTTGATATCTAAAAATGAAGGGTACAAATCCTAACAAGTTTTTACAACTGTATCCAAGTCACAACAATGATGAAGTGAGGGTTTACATTGTTATCGTATGCACCAGATTGTAGTAATTGTACTCAAAGAGAGGGGCGGGTGGTGTTAGTGGATGGAGGCAGTGGCGGTGGTGGCGTTCTTGAAAAATTAAAGAATCGAAAAAGAAGAAGTGGGGAAGAAGAAGCTTCCTAGAAAATATTTTGCACAAAAGAAAGGTTGGGAGTAAGAGGACGAGTTGAAATGACGAAATTTCCCTCATATGCATAGCACATGAGGGAGATAAAGAAACCTAACAGTGGAAAGTTAGGATTAAATGATCGGGATTTTTCGTGGGAAATGAGAAGTTTGGTGACAAATATGCACCAGCTTTGCTCTCAGGGTTTTTTTTGGCAATTTTCGCATATTCAAGAGAGAAAATATGTAGTTTAACCTTCTTTGTTAGTATAAAGTTTTAAATTCTGCCCTCAAAGTTAACTTCTCTTCACTCTTTATCTTTCAGTAAAAAATCAAAGCCAAAAATAGTAAAAAGAAGTTACTCTTTGAGGATTTGATTTAAAAAGAGTGAAAAAAGAAATTAACTTTAATCCTACAAATCAACAATAGGTGATAAAATGCCTGCCAAATTTATTATCAAATGTCGTTTCTAAAACAATTTACTGAATATTATGTCATAGATGATAAACTACAAATCGACAAACTATATAGCAAACCCTTAAATAGATAAATCAACCCTTAAAGCGACTTCAAATCTATCGAATTATTTCATATATATTAGGTGATAAATATACTATCAGTTATATTATCCAGCTCTGTTTTAAATCACATTTTATTAAATTGTATATCACTTGTGATAAACTACATGTCATTCCCTTAAGAAGTCAAATCGAACCTTAACATAGCTTCTAATCTGCCACATTATATCAAAAATTATTTTTTCTGAATATACCCTAAGTGATAAACTGCCTGTCATATCTTTTATCCAACACCATTTTTAAATCACATTTTACTGACTACTATGTCACTCGTGATAAACTAACTGTCATTCCTTTAAACAGCCAAATCGACCCCTGTTGCAGCTTCTAATATGTTGCATTATAAAAAAATAACTTTTTCTAAATATATCCCAGGTGATAAACTATTGACTACTATACCCAACATTGTTTTAAATCACATTTTACTAACTACTATATCACCGGTGATAAACTAACTATCATTCTCTTAAACTTGCATGTCTACCCCTAACGCAACATCAAATATGTCACATTATCACAAAGATCATTTTTACGCCTAAGGCGAGGTGAGGCAATGGGGTCATCGCCTCGGTGTCCTTGATGCATAGCTGTTACATAAAGCAATTGGAGGTGGTGTTTTTTGACGCCTTAGAGGAACACCTTTTACAGCTTTAAGTGTTTTTTGTTCTAAAACCGATATTTAAACTCAAAGGGTTTGAGTGGAATTTTAAATTAAAGGATTTTTTGTTCTACAAATAACATTTTGACTTTTATTAGTCTAAAAGTAACATCTAAACTCGAAAGAGTTTGAATTATGATTTTTAACAAAGTTGCAATCCTTGTGTACAAATCCTATGAGAGGCGTGCGCTTTTGCCTCATCGTCCTGTGCTTCTCGCTTTGGATTCTCGCTTTCTAAAACCAAGATCCCAAGTGATAAACTGCATTTCAATTATATTATCCAACGTCTTCTTTAATATATCACTGGTGATAGCAAGTAACATAGATAAAAACCACAAAAATGTTCCAACATAACTTCTAAATAAGAAATAATTTACAGAAATAAGCCAAAAATCACAACAATATCCTAATATGATTAGATATAAAATCAGTAACATGGGTCGATCTGGAGGTTGGGGAAGATATAAGTACTAAGTAGTCATGTTTAGAAAGAAAAGCTAGAATAGAAAGTGAGTGTGTATTTCTAGAGAGAAAGAGAAATACAACAAATTGTTATTTTCACTCCTCCTTTGAAGTAAATATATATAGCCAGCACACTAGTAAACTATTCTAACTTCACGATTTAAGTCCCTATGTGTCCGACTTATAATCACTAATGTAATTTCGTAAATGGCGCTAACAGTTTAGGTCCGTCTATAAAATCTAAAATCATCAATAGAACATTAATCTTCATAAATATCATCAAATACACAACTCAAACCTAAAAATAAGCCCAAAATCTAGGGTTGTAAACGAACTGAACGTTCAGTGAACATTTCATAAACCGTTCGGTTAAAAGTTCATTTTTTTATTAAATGAACGAACATGAACATAATTTTACGTTCGTTTAGTTAAATGAATGAACATGAACAAAAGTCACGTCTGTTCGTTTATGTTCGTGAACCTCTGATTACGCGTTCATTAATGCTCCTTTATATTTTTTTTATATTTTTATGCTCGTATATCAAATCTTTTAACTGTGTATTTTGATAAATGATATGTTTAAACAAAACAACACTTATAATACCAAGTATTATGCATAATTTGATAAATTTTATGTTTTTTCTCTTCATTTATTTATGTTTGATCGTTTATATTCGTTTAATTTCTTAATGAACAAACATGAACACCTCTTTTTTTTAATAAACGAACACGAACAAGAAAACTCGTCCGCTTAAGCGTTCGTGTTCATTTATTTTCCGGTTACAACTAAATGAACGAACATGAAATCTCCGTTCATGTTCGTTTGATTCGTTTACAGTCCTACCAAAATCATAGTAATCCATCCAATACACAAACTAAATGAAGTAATTTGTCAATGAAATCTAAAATGAACACTAATCTTCATAAATATCATCAAATACACAAACCGAGTATAGAAGTAAGCCCAAATGATAAAACTATCACATAAGCTAATAAATAAAAGTTTACGATAAAAATCGAAAAGCTACTTAAATATCATCAAATGCAAAAAAAAAAGTAAAGAAATAAGCGCAAAAAAAGTGATTGGTGGATTAGAACAACCGTACCATCTTTCATAGTTTGTTCTAAATGATAGGGGCAGTCATGGCTCTTGGGTGTGTGTGGAACTTTGTGTACATAAGCGGGCATTCACTCCATCATGATCGACACGTTCTTAGCCCAAATTGTTATATATCGTGTAACCGTCTCTCTTACGAACACATCTTCCATAGTTTTTTTAACAGATATCTTTCATAGTTTGTAACCGTTCAATTTCGTTGTTTTTTCCCCGATCATCTTCTGCATTCTTCGTTTTAACCATTTTATGTGTTTTTATGATATTTTGAATGTTTAAGATATTCTTTTTTGAGTTTATTGATTGTTAGGGTGTGATTGTTTTGAGAGAAAAATTGGGTGTTTCAAGTTTAGAGAAAGAAAGAGAGAAGAAGAAGAAGAAATGTGTTATGATCCGAATGTGCGTTTGATTAAGAACTTCGTCTTATTTACAGCGTTAGTCCTTTCGTCGTGTTCTACATTTTGACAAGATTAATCCTTCCATTATTTACAAGATCTTGCATAAGGTAATCAAAGGCCATGATTGATCCTTTCATCCTTACTAAAAAATAAATCCTTGAAATAACTTGTATTCGAATAGAAAAATGAAATGTTATGTTGGTAATAAAGTCTAGAAACAAGATCGGGTTATGATCTTTGTACAGCAAGAAGTCGCAAGTTATAGCAGGAATAGAGCTCAAGAACATAGGTATTTGAATGGATTAAGCAGTATTACTTTTTCTCTAGTTCAAGTGTGATAAGCAATTTTATTTGATTATCAATATATGTTTAACGTTTTTTTTAAATTCCATATTTGTTCGCACACCTTAACCACTTATCTTACAATAAACTTTATAAATATGTCTCAAAAAAATCTTGAACTCGCAACCTCTTGATTCAAATATTTTTTTAGATTTAAAAACAAATAAATAAACACAAGTTAACTTTTACCTAAAACAACTATGGTGAATTTTTCTCTATATTCTACGTGTTTCTAGAATTTGTCTTTGATAGAATATTATGGTTCGGGCAATATCTTAACTTGCACACCTTCCTAATCATAGCTCAAACTAAATATAGCATAGATCTTAACTTCCTTTTAATGTCATATAACTTCCTAAACCACGTTGATAGTTTTATATAAAAACCGCGTCGCATTATGCATTATTACACAATACAAAACAATACATCGAAACAAAAACCGATCTTCTTTCTTCTTACATACACATTGCTTTCTCTGACTGTTCAACATGTTATTGACTGCAGATCACACAATGAACTCTAACTTATGCAACCTTGGTGACATCAGGAATGTCGGTTTGGAATCCAAGTCTATAGGGAAGCGTAGGCCCAAAACTAAGATTGTTTGCACGCTAGGTCCGGCTTCTAGATCGGTGGGGATGATCGAGAAGTTATTGAATGCAGGTATGAACGTTGCGCGTTTCAACTTCTCCCATGGTTCTCATGAATACCATCAGCAGACTCTTGATAACCTTCGTACTGCTATGGAAAATACACGTATTCTCTGCCCTGTCATGCTGGACACTAAGGTTAGTCTCTTGTGATCTATTTATTTATACTAACTTACTAATGCTGTGTTAAAAAGAGTTTATGCTAGCGGTTATTATTGAGTTTATAAGTACGTAGTACTTAATTGTTACGAATTTATGAAAACTACTGCTTAATAATCTAAACTAATGTTTATTATTAAGATGTTACTTAGCTGTCAAGTGATTATGATAATCACTGCTTTTTAGAATGATGTCTGAATAATTTATACTAATGCTTATCAAGTAATTAATCACTATGCAGTAATAAAACTGCTTAAATTTAGCAGACTCTCTCTAAACTACCAAAAAACTTAGAAAAAGTTGCACGAATGATTTACTGGTTCGGGTTTGGGTTTGTACACTTCTGATCAAAAAATTTAGAAAAAGTTGCAAGTAGATCGCTATAGCTATGCTTTTAAGACATAATGAAAAAAACTCAACTGCAGGTTGTATGTTGCCCTCGTGTATTATGTAGATGCCTGATTATTTTATCTTTTGTTACAGGGTCCTGAAATAAGAACCGGATTCTTAAAGGATGGACAGCCAATTCAACTTCAAGAGGGTCAAGAGATCACTATTAGCACTGATTACACCATCCAAGGTGACCAAAACATGATCTCCATGAGCTACAAGAACCTTGCCAATGACTTGAAACCAAACAGTATGATTTTGTGCTCTGATGGAACCATCTCCATGACGGTCCTCGATTGTGACAAGGAGCGTGGTCTAGTCAGGTGTCGCTGTGAAAACTCTGCTGTTTTAGGCGAGAGGAAGAATGTTAATCTTCCTGGGGTTGTTGTTGATCTCCCAACTTTGACTCAGAAAGATAAAGATGATATTTTGCTATGGGGGGTTCCTAACAAGATTGACATAATTGCAATGTCCTTTGTTCGTAAAGGTTCAGATGTTGCCGAAGTTCGCAACCTTCTTGGAAAGCATTCAAAATCTATAATGCTAATGACAAAGGTTGAAAATCAAGAAGGAGTGACCAACTTTGATAATATTTTGGCTGAAGCAGATGCTTTTATGGTCGCTCGTGGTGATCTAGGAATGGAAATCCCAATTGAGAAGATGTTTCTTGCACAAAAACTTATGATCCACAAATGTAACATCCAAGGGAAGCCAGTGGTGACTGCAACACAAATGCTAGAGTCAATGATCAAGTGTCCCCGTCCTACAAGAGCCGAAGCCACAGATGTTGCTAATGCAGTTATAGACGGTACTGACTGTGTCATGCTCAGTGGCGAAACAGCAGCTGGGGCCCACCCAGAACTCGTTGTCCAAACAATGGCCAGGATCTGCATCGAAGCCGAAGATTCACTGGATTACAAGAAGGTGTTCAAGAGGGCTATAGAGACTGCACCCATGCCTATGTGCCCATTGGAGAGTTTAGCTTGTACTGCTGTCAAAACAGCAAATATGAGCAAAGCAACTATGATTTTGGTCCTGACCAAAGGGGGAACAACTGCGAAGCTTGTTGCTAAGTATCGACCAAGTATGCCTATACTGTCTGTTGTGGTGCCGGAGATAAATCCAACAGATTCTTTTGATTGGTCATGCAGTGATGAGTCTCCAGCAAGGCATGGGCTTGTTTTTCGCGGGTTGGTGCCTATTTTGAGCTCAGAGTGCGTTGAGGCTACATCATCAGAGTCATGTGATAAAGCAGTGGAGTTGGCTATAGAGGAAGCTAAAGACAGGGAGATTTGTAAGGCTGGAGACTCAATTGTGGTGTTGCACCGTGCTTCTGGCTCTAGCTTGATCAAGATCCTCTATGTCAAGTGAAGGAGTTATCGCTCTATGATTATTTTTCGGCTATATTTGTTCTTGCTAAAAGTGTTACTTAGTTATGCACTCATGGAAAATTGACATTACTTGATAATAATATTACTGTTGCTTTAATTTACATCCTGCCAATTCTTTTTCTGCTGTTGCCTTAGTTGACTTACTCTATTCAATTGTTCAGCTTATTGAAAGATAATTTATATCCTGTTCAATTGTTCAGCTTATTGAAAGATAAGCTTTTAACGAGTTCAATGAAACAACAAACTTCACCTCCAGGGAACCATAACACAATCATCGTTGTAGTATTTGTGTCGTGTGGTGGTGTGTTCTTCTTGGCTTTCATGATGGCAGCACTATGGTGTTTCCTCAGGAAAAAAGAAGAAGATGGTTAGAAAAGCAGAAAATGTGCATATTGACGAACACCGAAAGATTAGCGAGAGAATGGTACAAGGACCGCATGGGGAAACCGTGATGCTTTTAGTTGAATATAACATACATATTAAAGAAGATATTGAGAAAAGTGAAGTTGAAAACTTTAGAAAAGGCTTGTATGGTAACTACGTCGCGGGTCTTGTTGAACAATCAGCATCGTCTAGTTCTACCCATCAACAGCATGGCCATAAGGCCTGATATAAGAATTCATTCTATTGTTCGTATGCAAAAGTTCAAATTCAGAATCAAGTTGGTGAAATAAATAACAATTTGTATTATCATTCATGTCGATCTTAGCTTCTTTTATTTGTATCATTATTCCCTTGAATTGGATAGCTACATGTGTCGCTGCAGGTACATAAGGAGCTTGAGCCCGAAGGTAAGTTTTGAAGAACGTATTTTCATTGTAATCGGTAATTATCCAGGCCGCATTTGCGTTCACCTAATATTCGCCTAATTTGTTTCCAACATCCAAAACTAACGTTTGATTCCCCATTATCATATATGATAAAGCATTAATTTCTATAACCCACAACTGATTAAAAATATCAATCTGTAACATATATTAATGATGTATGTAATACATAAAATGAGAAAAAAAGGTTGAACACAATAACAAAAACACATAAAAATCATTCACACGTCATCAAACAATCTGAAATGCACGAGATTTCGTAGTAATATCCGCGCCATAGTAACATTTACCGATCATAAGTTAAAACTGGGGCTCTACGCATGGGGCAAGGAAGGAATAAGAAACTCCTTGGGCAAATCAGGAACTTTTGGCAGTGTTGGCTTAGGTAGGTCATGGATTTCTGGCAGCTTTGGTACTTCTGCTTTTGGCAGATTTGGCAGATCAGGTTTTGGAATTTCAGGAACTGCTGGCTTTGGAATCTCCGGAAGTACGGGTTTCGGAATCTCAGGAACTATGGTCTTAGGAAGCTCGGGTAGGGTGGGCTTTGGAAGCACTGGGATCTCAGGCTTTGGAACATCAGGAAGTGCGGGTTTGCTAATTTCAGGAACTGCGGATTTCGGAATCTCAGGAACAGTCGGCTTAGGCACCTCAGGTACCACGGGCTTTGGAATTTCAGGAACTGCGGGCTTGGGAACCTCAGGAAGTGTGGGCTTAGGAATCTCAGGAATTGCTGGTTTTGGAAGCGTTGGTACTTCAGGCTTTGGAATCACTGGAACCTCAGGAAGTTCGGGCTTTGGAATTTCAGGAAACTTTGGAAGTTCAGGCTTTGGAAGCTCGGGTACATCCAAAAGCTTACGGGCCTCGGAAACAAATACCCCGCCACCTATTGATGTTAAAGTGATTGAAACTAGAATCACAAGGAAAACATTGAAATTGTAACGTGCCATTGATTTTGGAAAACGGATTAAGGTTTGATGAAAGAGAACGAATTGAGACTGTGTTTTGAGTTGTGCTGAGACTGTAAGTAACGATATAGATTTATATGGAATACACGAGATGTGGAAATTTGACAATTGTCATAAGTAGATAAGTTGGTAGGAATACAAAGATATTACAGATGTTAGTTCAACTTCTCATCTGTACATAAAGTGTTTAATTGTCATATCTTTATGATAATATATGGTAGTGAGACTTGGATAACTAACTACCACGATATGGTTAAAAAAAATGCAGATTTGGTTAAGTTTTGAACGTGCAAGGGCACTACCCCTTGATCTCGAAGGGTGATATGGTTAAAAAAAATGCAGGTTTGGTTAAGTTTTGAACGTGCAAGGGCACTACCCCTTGATCTCAAAGGGTGATATGGTTAAAAAAAATGCAGATTTGGTTAAGTTTTGAACGTGCAAGGGCACTACCCCTTGATCTCAAAGGGGGCTACGCACCCTTACTCATATCAGTTGAAATGTTTGTAGCGTAGTTTTTCACTTCTTCATGGATACCCACCAACTTGATCTGGATCGAACACGCAACCACTTGATCTGGAGTCAAGCGCGCTACCATTGCGCCACAGATTCATCAATTGATTAAATTTACATCCTAATATATTTATGGGAGATTTACATATATATATCTTTACAAAAATTCATTATTACATCAATATCCTTGCAAAAATCATAATTACGTTAATATCCTTCTTAAAATTGAAAATACTCGTATATACCCAAACAAATAAATTAAGTATAATAAAATGATTCTAATATTTAAAAACTTATTTTAATATTAATCAAAAAGTTAAATTACATATTTATCCTCCTAAGCAATAATAAACAAATAGATACAATCAAATGCCTTTCTTCTTCTAGATGTTCATCACATCATGAACACAAGAAATGTTTTTTATTGAATAATTGGGATGTCTTTTTGGAACTTTTTTAAATATGTATTTGATGCGCGAACCAAGTATCTAGTGTAACTATGTTTTCTAATTTATGATTCACAGAACTATGCTAATGGCATAGTGAATCTAAAATGTTTACCATTGTAATTTGAATCCATATTGCACATGAACCAGAAATACTAATTATTTGACACAATTCATTAATGGCACACTATTAAAATAATGATTATTTAGTGGTTAGTGGTGCTCTTGTTTTACAAGAAAATAGGAAGTGGAGTGGTTTAAGACGAACAGGGATAAAGATGACGCATGTGTTTGATCTTTAAGTAAAGGGTAAATATGTATTTTAACTCATTGATTAATATTAAAATAAGAGTTTTAGAGAATAAAACTATTTAGTTAGACTTAACTTTATTATTTAGATATACATGAGTATTTTTAACTTATAGAAAGATATTTATGTAATCAAAATTTTCGCAAGGATATTGACGTAATTCCAAAGTTATGTAAGGATATAGATGTAAATCTCCCTGAGATTTCATGGTACGGTGATTCCACTCGAGCCATAGCCAAAACGCGCCAAGTATCATATCTTTGCTCGCGTTTTTCCCCTCACGCCGTATTTGTGAGCCCAGAATGTTGGAAAAAACGTGAGGCCACGACGAGAGAACTGCACCGTGCCTCACGTTGTGATCTCGCGCCACGAGGTTTTTTCTTCTTTTTAGATCTGAGTTTGTGTGATTGCTGCTACTGCGTTTTAGTATAGAGGAAGAAGAAGGAGTCTCTCATATGTGTGTTTGCTGAAAAATATGAGCTATATATTTTTTATATATGGTTAAATATATTTTATTTTATAGTAGATCTGCGACCAAATTTTGATGGCTGGTCCAAACTTCTAAAATATGGTAGCTGGAAATTTGGATTAAAAATGTGATAAGTACTTATTAGAATTTAATCAAAAAATATTCATAACAAAAATATGTAGGACCATTATAACACCATAAATCTGATGTTAACCAATGAGCCGTTTTTTTGATGTTATGAAAATTCTGGTGTTATGGAGTGAATTGTTGACATGACAGCCAGGGGCGGAGCTGATGGGGTGGCGGGTGGGTGCTGGTCCCCCCTCATCAACCCAACTTTTATACTAGTTAGTACGCAGTGGCTAATGATATAAGGGCAGAAAGTAGTGTCGGACCCCCCTTAAAATTTGGGTTACAGTTTCAGATTTTGAATATAGGGGATTAAGTTAGATCGAAAAATGACAAAAAAAAGGTACTGGATATAAGTTTTTGTTTGCCACTTATGTACAGATGAGAAGTTGAACTAACATCTCCAATATGTTAGTGAGACTTGGATAACTAACTACCACGATATGGTTAAAAAAATGTAGATTTGGTTAAGTTTTGAACGTGCAAGGGCACTACCCTTTGATCTCGAAGGGGGCTACGCACCCTTACCTTCGCACCTTGTTGTACTGGAAATCATATCAATAGAAATGTTTGTAGCGTAGTTTTTCACTTCTTCATCAATACCCACCCAGTTAGGCCCGAATACTAGTTGTTTAAAGAATATTTAATATGAACCTGACGTGAATCGAACACGCAAGCACTTGATCTGGAGTCAAGCGCGCTACCATTGCGCCACAGATCCATCAATTGATTATATTTACATCCTAATATATTTATGGGAGATTTACATATATATATATCTTTAAAAAATTCATTATTACATCAATATATTTGCAAAAATCATAATTACGTTAATATCCTTCTTAAAATTAAAAGTACTCGTATATACCCAAACAAATAAATTAAGTATAACAAAATGATTCTAATATTTAAAACCTTATTTTAATATTAATCAAAAAGTTAA
This sequence comes from Glebionis coronaria, assembly GCA_025667525.1. Classification (NCBI taxonomy): domain Eukaryota; kingdom Viridiplantae; phylum Streptophyta; class Magnoliopsida; order Asterales; family Asteraceae; genus Glebionis; species Glebionis coronaria. Next base: position 560,329,427 of record CM046880.1, on the reverse strand, counting down.
ATTACATATTTATCCTCCTGAGCAATAATAAACACAAGAACTGTTTTTTATTGAATAATTGGGATGTCTTTTTTAGAAATTTTTTAAATATTTATTTAATGCCCGAATCAAGCATCTAGTGTAACAATGTTTTCTACTTTATGATTCACAGAACTATGCTAATGGCATAGTGAATCTAAAATGTTTACCATTGTAATTTGAATCCATATTGCACATGAACCAGAAATACTAATTATTTGACACAATTCATTAATGGCACACTATTAAAATAATGATTATTTAGTGATAAGTGGTGTTCTTGTTTTACAAGAAAATAGGAAGTGAAAAAGGTGATCAATCTGGGAAGAGGAGACGAATAGAGATAAAGATGACACATGTGTTTGATCTTTAAGTAAAGGTTAAATATGTATTTTAACTCATTGATCAATATTAAAATAAGAGTTTTAGAGAATAAAACTATTTAGTTAGACTTAACTTTATTATTAAATATACATGAGTATTTTTAACTTATACAAAGATATTTATGTAATTAAAATTTTCGCAAGGATATTGACGTAATTCCAAAGTTATGTAAGGATATAGATGTAAATCTCCCTATATTTATCACTGAAATTTTATGGTACGGTGATTCCACTCGAGGCATAGCCAAAACGCGCCAAGTATCATATCTTTGCTCGCGTTTTTCCCCTCACGCCGTATTTGTGAGCCCAGAATGTTGGAAAAAACGCGAGGCCACGACGAGAGAACTGCACCGTGCCTCACGTTGTGATCTCGCGCCACGAGGTTTTTTCTTCTTTTTAGATCTGAGTTTGTGTGATTGCTGCTACTGCGTTTTAGTATAGAGGAAGAAGAAGGAGTCTCTCATATGTGTGTTTGCTGAAAAATATGAGCTATATATTTTTTAGATATGGGTTAAATATATTTTATTTTATGGTAGATCTGCGACCAAATTTTGATGGCTGGTCCAAACTTCTAAAATATGTTAGCTGGAAATTTGGATTAAAAATGTGATAAGTACTTATTAGAATTTAATCAAAAAATATTCATAACAAAAATATGTAGGACCATTATAACACCATAAATCTGATGTTAACCAATGAGCCGTTTTTTTGATGTTATGAAAATTCTGGTGTTATGGAGTGAATTGTTGACATGACAGCCAGGGGCGGAGCTGATGGGGTGGCGGGTGGGTGCTGGTCCCCCCTCATCAGCCCAACTTTTATACTAGTTAGTACGCAGTGGCTAATGATATAAGGGCAGAAAGTAGTGTCGGACCCCCCTTAAAATTTGGGTTACAGTTTCAGATTTTGAATATAGGGGATTAAGTTAGATCGAAAAATGACAAAAAAAAGGTACTGGATATAAGTTTTTGTTTGCCACTTATGTACAGATGAGAAGTTGAACTAACATCTCCAATATGTTAGTGAGACTTGGATAACTAACTACCACGATATGGTTAAAAAATGTAGATTTGGTTAAGTTTTGAACGTGCAAGGGCACTACCCTTTTATCTCGAAGGGGGCTACGCACCCTTACCTTCGCGCCTTGTTGTACTGGAAATCATATCAATAGAAATGTTTGTAGCGTAGTTTTTCACTTCTTCATCAATACCCACCCAGTTAGGCCCGAATACTAGTTGTTTAAAGAATATTTAATATGAACCTGACGTGAATCGAACACGCAAGCACTTGATCTGGAGTCAAGCGCGCTACCATTGCGCCACAGATCCATCAATTGATTATATTTACATCCTAATATATTTATGGGAGATTTACATATATATATATCTTTAAAAAATTCATTATTACATCAATATATTTGCAAAAATCATAATTACGTTAATATCCTTCTTAAAATTAAAAGTACTCGTATATACCCAAACAAATAAATTAAGTATAACAAAATGATTCTAATATTTAAAACCTTATTTTAATATTAATCAAAAAGTTAAATTACATATTTATCCTCCTGAGCAATAATAAACACAAGAACTGTTTTTTATTGAATAATTGGGATGTCTTTTTTAGAAATTTTTTAAATATTTATTTAATGCCCGAATCAAGCATCTAGTGTAACAATGTTTTCTACTTTATGATTCACAGAACTATGCTAATGGCATAGTGAATCTAAAATGTTTACCATTGTAATTTGAATCCATATTGCACATGAACCAGAAATACTAATTATTTGACACAATTCATTAATGGCACACTATTAAAATAATGATTATTTAGTGATAAGTGGTGTTCTTGTTTTACAAGAAAATAGGAAGTGAAAAAGGTGATCAATCTGGGAAGAGGAGACGAATAGAGATAAAGATGACACATGTGTTTGATCTTTAAGTAAAGGTTAAATATGTATTTTAACTCATTGATCAATATTAAAATAAGAGTTTTAGAGAATAAAACTATTTAGTTAGACTTAACTTTATTATTAAATATACATGAGTATTTTTAACTTATACAAAGATATTTATGTAATTAAAATTTTCGCAAGGATATTGACGTAATTCCAAAGTTATGTAAGGATATAGATGTAAATCTCCCTATATTTATCACTGAAATTTTATGGTACGGTGATTCCACTCGAGGCATAGCCAAAACGCGCCAAGTATCATATCTTTGCTCGCGTTTTTCCCCTCACGCCGTATTTGTGAGCCCAGAATGTTGGAAAAAACGCGAGGCCACGACGAGAGAACTGCACCGTGCCTCACGTTGTGATCTCGCGCCACGAGGTTTTTTCTTCTTTTTAGATCTGAGTTTGTGTGATTGCTGCTACTGCGTTTTAGTATAGAGGAAGAAGAAGGGGTCTCGTATGTGTGTTTGCTGAAAAATATGAGCTATATATTTTTTATATATGGGTTAAATATATTTTATTTTTTTGTAGATCTGCGACTAAATACTAAATTTTGATGGCTCGTCCAAACTTTTAAAATATGTTAGCTGAAAATTTGGATTAAAAATGTGACAAGTACTTACCAGAATTTAATCAAAAAATATTTATAAAAAAAATATGTAGGACCATTATAACACCAAAAATTTGGTGTTAACCAATGAACCATTTTTTTGATGTTATAAAAATTCTGGTATTATAGAGTGTATTACTGACGTGACAGCCAAGAGCAGAGCTGATAAGGTCGTGGGTGGGTGCTAGGCCCCCTCATCAGCCCAACTTTTATACTTGTTAGTACGCAGTGGCTAATGATATAACGGTCGAAAGTAGTGTCGAGCCCCCTTTAAAAGTTGGGTTACGGTTAAAGATTTTGAATATAGGGGAGTAAGCTAGATCGAAAAATGACAAAAAAAATGTACTGAAAGTTAAAGGTGTGTTTAGTTGTGGAAAAATTTTCATATTTTTCTTTTCCAAATTTCTAGAAAAGAGGAGAGTTTTCTTTTTCTAGAAAAGAGTTGAAAATTTAGAAAAGGGTAATATGGGGTTTTCCAATTTTCTATATAAATTTGGAAAATGAAAATTTTAAATTTTTAGAAAATTTTCGGAAAATGATGCTAATAAACAGCTTTTCTGTTTTTTAGTTTTCAAATGAAAAATTTTCTGAAAAAAATAGGAAAATTTTCACCAATTAAACAAGGCCTAAGTTTTTGTTTGCGAGTTTTGACTCTTTAAAAAGAAGAATACGACGCTTGAAGAAGATGAGGGATTGGGCTTGAAAAGGTTTTATACATATTAAGAAAAAGCCCAAAGTAGTTTTGTTATACTAACATATATACCTAATTTATTAAATTATTAAAGCCCAATATCTACCATTTTTTACATGTAATGTCGTCTTCATATGGACTAACTTTTATTCCTCCATTATAAATTGCAATGAATCTTTACAAAAAAATTAATTATTTTCTCATTGTATTTGATTTTTTTTCTTCCTAGCAAAAAACAGTTAATAAATTTAGTAGATATAGAAGTTGCAGTACATTTTTCTCTCTAAATTTTTGTGCCCCTCGAAGAAAACGATCAAGCTCCGCCATTAATAATACATACTTCGATCAATACTAGTCCAAAGCATAAATATTAATTTGCCCTTTCTCAAGCTGTAAGTTCCAATTTTGAAGTTTCAATTAATGTCATACTACTGTTAATGACTTGCAATGCATGAGGAATTTGTCCCATTGACCCATCACAAGTTCTAACATATTTGTCTAAATTTTTAAATTGATCTACACATATTTATTTCAGTTGCAAATTGCATCCTTAACCACTATAAAAAAAACTAATTTGTCTAGTTTTTTTTTCTAGTTTTATTTTGGTCACTACTATTTTACGTCGAAGCAAAATCGGCCCTCTTAACTTTAAATCCTGGCTTCGCCCCTAGTGACAACTATTTTTTTCATAATAATACCCCGCAACATCACAATACACCGTGTGCTCTGAGCCTCATAAAAATATATTTCTTTCACATTAAATAATCAAAATGCTAAAATTTATTTTTTTATGCAAAAGTACGAATTATATATTGATAAGAGCGTGGGTTTTAGTCGCTCAAGTTGTTGATGTGCCACTGCCATCGCAACATCTTTTTTTCGTATTCAGAACAAAAGACTACATTTATAAGTGCAGGGTGTGGTTTGGTTTTGTGGGTAACACCAAAAAAAGTACTAGTAGCACTTTGGTTAACATCAAATTTCTGATGTTATACTGGTCTCACTTTTAATATAAAAAAATAAAAAAAATTAAAAAATTAAAACTCACGGCGCGAGCCTATAACGCGACTCACGGTACAGTTCTCGCGCCATGGACTCGCGCGTTTTGGTCACTATTTTGGGCTGGCAAGTACGACGCCAAACCCCATGACACGAGCAAGGGTATGGTTTTTGACGTTATGATTCTCATGTTTTGAACATGGCTCAAGTTATCATTTATCATACCCTGAGCTCTAAGAAATGTCTTTTTTTTTTTCAAATGCCAGTTTCAACAAAGCTAATTTACAGATTAGCTTCCTATTAATAATATAGGTCTTAGTATTATAGGTAGAAAAATATCCTTTAAATTACCTTATATAAAAATGCGAAAAACAATATTTAAAAAATGTGTTTTTCCCATCCACACGTATTCATTCATGATACCAAAAATTAAATCAATATAATGAATATGTGATATATATATATTACATATAAAATATTTTGGCTTTTTATTAATAGAAACTTAAAAATTTAACTTATATCTTTTAATACATTATGTACAATTAAAACAAGCTTAAAAATTAAAATAGAAAATTTATACTACATATAAAACATTTTGGCCTTTTATTAATACAAACTGGAAAATTCAACTTACATCTTTTAATATATTATGTATAACTAAAACAAGCTTAAAAATTAAAATAGTAATACTTAGGTTCTCAAGAATTAATGCTTATATGAATACTAATTAATACCTAATAAATAAAATACTCAAATTAATACATAATAATTCTTGCTTTGCTTTGATATTTGGATTTTTACTAAAATTTGGATTTATATTTAAATTAAAAAGAAGTAAGTTGCTTGGGATAAACCAAGGTTTCTCTTTATATTTATGATAAAGTATTAAAAACTCTGGAAATAAAAAAACTTTCGGATTCAATATGAGATGATAGATTTCTCTAGATATTTTCTTACGAAGTTTTGTTATAGCATCTATAATTGCTTCTGGTTTGGGTGGACAGCCCGGCACATACACATCCACCGGAATTAGCTTATCGACTCCACGAACAGTACTATAAGAATCGGTACTGAACATCCCCGTGTAATTGTACATGCTCCCATAGCAATAACATATTTTGGTTCAGGCATTTGCTCGTATAATCTCACTAAGGAGGGGGCCATTTTCGTTGTTACTGTTCCGGCTGTTAAAATAAGGTCCATATTTCAAAATAAAAATAATATAACATCAATTAATATATAACTAATACACCCAATTACTTATCTATATTTATATCTTAATAAAAACTTGAAAATTCAACTAACATCTTTCAATACATTATGTACAATTAAAACAAGCTTAAAAATTAAAATATTGATACTTAAGTTCTCAAGATTTAATGTTTATATTAATACTAATTAATATATAATTATCAATACTCAAATTAATACATAATAGTTAATACATACTTCAAAATAAAAATAATATAACATTAATTAATGTATAACTAATACACCCAATTATTTAAAATTACAATCATATATTCATATTGTACAACAACTAAAAACATATCTATACTACATATTACACATTTTAGACACTCTATCTCCATAAATGCAGAATATCTAAGTAGTATACATAAAACAACATATTATACAACCTTTTAATGCACCAACTCAAATATGATTTAAGTAGTACAAGTTCAAAAGCCAACTGTACAAATGTTTTATCATACAATAATTACAACAAAATCAATTACGAATTTGATTCACCACCATAATTGTTTTCAAAGCTTTTAATTTCAAATCTTTTATAAAGATAATTATAAGTTACATTAAAAAATTTAAATGTTTTACATCCTTATTTTTAACAGCCCTGCAATTTGTAATCATGCAATTTAAATGCATTTACATCCTTATTTGTAACAACCTTGCAATTCGTAACCCCTTTAAACAATATTTGTAATATCACAACTTATTCGGTATAAAAGACTCGACTATACAAATGCATAACACAAAAATACACATTCAGATGTTTATAATATGCTTCTTTTAAATTCTTCCTCTTCACTCTTTATCAAAATTACAAGATCAGGTTAAGCATATTAACAAGATCACGCTAAGCATATTAACATTAATGGTTTTCTCAATTGCATCGACAGAATCACTAACAACAACGACAACTTAGGCCCACAAGTCATGACAAGCGAAGCAACAACAATCACAATACGGGTAGGATCAAACAAGCAAACACACAAGACATGTTACTAAAAAGCATCATGATCAGTCGTGTGGGTCTCAGAAAAGACATGTGGGATACGGGAAACAACCCCCGAATACTCTATGACGCATCTGGGGTTTTGTTGCCTGCTTTGCGACTCACAATGTAGGGTTGTCGTGTGTTTTTAAAAATATTAGGGAGGACACAATTGACGATGTCTGGTGGGATGGAGGCTTTCATGACGTGTGGGAGTGAGGTTGTTTCTTGTTGGACTGTTTTTATGTCGAATGAAAGGGTTTAGAGTTTAAATGGTGACTAATGATACAACTGTTAGTTAAGAACTTAAGACAGTGTTACAACTGCGGTAGAGAGTGATATAGGGTTTGTAAGTGTTTATGGGATTTTTTTTAACATCAATTACGAATGGGCTTTTTGATTTTTTATTAACATGATATTGGGCTTTAACAAATTATAAATAAAAATGTTGGTCCATGCCGTTAGATACTACAAGTCTGCAATTATGTTATAAACTTTTTCTTAAATAGTATATGTTTTAAAATTTATCCTTTTAACATTTTTGATTAATATATGTCAACAAAAATTTGTTTATACATATTTAAAGTTTTCAAAAATTGCATATCATAGAATATCTATCATTTGTGTATGTATATTAGTAAGAGCTTAGTGAAATTGTAATCGTTTTTCTAAATAATTCGATTGAAAAGAATTGTCCACGTCAATGTACGAACACTTTCAAGTAATTTACAAAGAATGAAAACGTGTAAAATATTAAGTATGCAAATGTTTACATGTTATATAATGTGACGAATATTACACAACATCTAATTATTAACAAATGCATTTCACCGTCAATCAACACAGCCTCGTAATACTACTAACCCGTTTTGATATCATCTTGAGGCACTTGTATATAGAAGATGATAAAGTTATTTGTTAAAAATATCGCCATGCGCCAAACTATTATCAGTGAAAACATTTGATTGAAAAATATTTCTCGACAAGAGATTTGATTACAGGGTATCCGCCCCCGCAATGTGCGGATATCCTACTATAACGCAAAAAGTAATAATATCACTCGATTGAAATTAGTTTTTAGGACATGTTCTTAGATAAAAACTATTGATTCAAAAGTTATAACCAAGAAAAACAAATTATTGCGCAGAAGAATTTAGTCATAAAGTACCCGCGGTCGCATCGCACGGGTACCCTGCTAGTATGTAATGAACCAAAAAGAAGTACAACGACTGAAACACATATTTTCTATAAATAGATTATCTAAAAAATCTAAATAAAACTACAACAGTTACATAATTAAAAATAATAGTTCAATGATCCAAATAGACATTTTTGTTAAGTACAATAACCTACCGGTACAAAAACTTAAGTTCTTTCTTGGATTATTGCAAATTTTGTCCCTTGAATATGAGAAAATTGCAACAAAAAAAACCTTGAGAGTAAAGCGCATATCTGCCATCAAACTTCTCATTTTCTTGTGAAAAAACCCTGAGTCATTAACTCCTAACTTTACACCGTTATTTCCCTCATGTGTCATGCACGAGGGTAATTTTGTCCTTTCAACTTGTCCTCTTACCGCCAACATTTCTTTTGTGCAAAATGTTGTCCCTGAAAGGTTCTTCTTTCACACTCCTTCTTATTCCCCACTTTAATTTTCCAAGAATACCACCGCCGCCACCGCCACCGCCTCCATTCACCAACACTACCCACCACTCTCTCTGAGTACAATTGCTACAATTCGGTGCATACCATAACAAGGTAAACCCCCGCTTCGTCACTTCTGTATAATCATCATCAACCACCCAAAAAATGTTCTGATTCAGTCGGTGCCACAACCATTTTTGTGCAAACTTTTATCATCATTAACCTACAAGGTTTAAATCCTATAATATAAGTTTATTGTAATCTATGATAACTTATCTTTTCGGGTATTTCCTTAGGTACTATTGATGTTGAAAAGACAAGCGACGTTCCACCACCAACAACAACCTCCAAGGTTTAAATTTGACTCGCATGTTAATAGTACACCGACTCCAACAATCCTACCATCACCCTCATTTGATATGCATAGCCAAGCCATTACTTAGTAGAGTCTTTAGCTTTGCGTTCTGAACCTACAAGCAAGGAAGTTATGAGTCAGCTTACTGTTGAATCTGGACTCACTGTTTTTCCTATATCAGCCGAAGGAGCAGGATTTATGCCTAAGCACAAGGGTTATTGGGATTATTATACATTATGTTTATTTTTTCTGCGTACTACAAGGTCTTTTATGCATGTGTGTGCAATGATAACTCTTGTTTAATCAATGCTAGGTGGTGTAATGATAACTCTTGTGTACATAATCTATGTATGTTTTTCATTATCATTCGATACTAAATATGTTTTGAATTTTAAACCTGCTTCCATTGTCAACTTGAATTCAAGGTCATTCTTTTCGTTCCTAAGAGGGCACCCTTTAACCTCTTTGACACAAAAAAGAAGCCCAACAACATCAAGCTTTATGTCCATCATGTGTTTGATGGATAACTTTGAAGAACTATTTCAGTTTTGTAAAGGGTATCATTGATCCTAAGGATCTTCCCCTTAGCATCTATGGTGATGTCGACATGCATGCTCTTGAGGATGCTGATGTTGATGCAGAGAGTTAGATAAAGGAAGTCAATAAGCACAACACTCTTAATTTTTGATGATTTAGCAGGGGTTTTTTTTATCAAATGTGTCTATATTATGTTGAATCACTTCCATTGTAGTTGGATTCCGAATTTTTGAACTAAGGTCTACAATGATACTTTTTGGTTCCTAATTTCTTTTGTTAATTTTGTATGCGTATAATTGCTATAACATGTGGAACAATAGAAATTATATGCCTGCAATTAGTCCTGGTACTTATTTCAATTTAATCAGGAGACCCTAAACAGATGTGCAGAGATTGTTTGTCTTAAAGGGCGATTAAAGACTATTAGTATAAAGTGTTTGTTTCTATCGAGTTTGTTAGAGAAATTGTGAAAAATAGGTTGTTATGGTCAAAGCCATGGCCAGCGATCGGGCTAAAGAATCAAACGGGATGTTTGGATAGATTATTAAGGATAGACGTTTAACATGATATTGTTGATCCCAAACTTAGATTGGTTTAGCTTTGTATTATCAGATTACATCAAGTATAATACGTAGAGAAACTTTGTGTTTGAAACAATCTAAGTACTATGCGGAATTAATACTTAGAACAAAGAATAAACGATTACCAAAATTTCAACTTTGATTAATAATAATCACGACGTATAAAGGTATTTCAAGCGTATGTATAACAAACCCTAAGACCTACTTTTATTGATCAAGGAGTCTTGAACAAAAATCTAAGTATCGACTAATAAAGGAAAAGATAAATATAGCAAATACAATATTCGAACATATCTTTCCTAAATAAAAAAAACGTGTTGATCTCTACAGCTAACACACTTTGACAGTGGCTTGGATTCTCTGTATAAGCATCTTGATTGTCCGCGCCTTGATTACTCTTGTCAACGGCTATAATCCTCTTTGTCAGCGGCTAGTGACTTAGTTGATTTTATTCCCAACAATCCTCCCCTAAACTTGATATTTATCCTAATCTTCAAGTTTCTGAATAAAAACAAAATACAGAGAGGATTCTTACAAATAAACTTATTCTTTAATTTGAGTGTAAAGAAATTCATAAGATGAACACCCACGCCACTAGTATAATCCACTTTCAGCTTTGTGATCATCATTTCCTTCAACAGGTGTTGTGTAAATGGATAGACTCTATCCACTAACAAATACTTTAAAAACTTTGTAGTACAAAGATGATACAAGCCTGCAGTTGAAAACAAACGCCACTCCAAACCTGTCACATCAGCAAGATCCAGCCAAACTGGATCATCTTCATTATGATCAAACATTCTTATGAATGTTGACCATATCTTTATTCCACCATGTGTTGAAGGAACTTCTGCCTCATACTTTTCCTTCAACAAACTCCAAAGAGTTTCCAAGTCTTCTCTGTCCATAGTGGCAAACAAAGAAACCAAAGAAGTGAAAACATGCACCTTGTCACCATACCTAGTGATCTTCTAAATAACTATAGATGGATCTTCTTCATACTTAATCATACGGTTTTTGAAATCAAGTGGCACCACAACAGCAATATCAGCAACCTCCAAGGGTGAAAGCACCAAATTATTCTTTAAAAATCCTTCACTGAACTTATGATTCAATGGAACAAATTATGGAAACGTAAACTTTGCTCCCTTCTTTACAGACCTAGGAACTTGTGATGCCTTCTTGATTCTTAAATGCTCCTCAATCTCCTCTTTCCTCTCAGCAGACAGCTTCAAATGTGTGTTATGATCAGTCACAAACCCCCAAATAGGATATGCAAGATACTTCAGCTGGTCAAATGTCAATGCTTGCAATTTCCTATCTGTTCATCCTGTTTGATGGCTTTTGAGCAACATATAGTATAACTCTCTCCTAGATGTCTCTAACTTCCCCAAAACATTGGAAGCCTTATTTGCATAGATTACCTTTAAATCTATTTTCACCTTAAGAAATCCTTCCAATCCCCAAATTTTGTCAAAAATGCTAAATTTCTAGATACCTGATACTAGCTTCTTCATACTTACGATACAGATCAGCCATCTGGGGCATATCATAATCAATCTGTAATGCAAGCTGTCTCAACCTTTCTTTGGCAAACTCATCTTCACCATACTCTAACCTCTCTGGTTTATCACCAAGCTCCACATCAGCAGTAGAGTCATGTTCACTGCCCTCCTCATCATCACTACTTTCCCTTCTACTACCAGACTTTGAACTTAGTATTTGAGCCTCAATACTACCCTTTTGTAGCCCTTGTCTTTCTTGTGCTTCTAATTAGAGTGCCAATTGATGATCAAATTGAACTTGGACTGGTAAAGTAGTGGGTACCTTGTAGAACCTTCTTTTATTATCAATGGTGGTTGGGATGCACCAATGACAATACAGGTTTGTCAGCGGCTTGAATTGGAATGTGAGCGGCTAAAATGTTCTTGTCAGTGGTTGTACTCTGTTGAATCAACAAATTTGAAAAGGAAAATCTTTTAGGTGTGACCAAAGAAGGATCAAAATCCATGTTTTCCTTCATCCCTATAAGAGTATCAGCAACTTCTTTAGCCCCAACAGACCCCTCCTTGGAACTCTTATCACTCAAATTCACAAGTTCAGTTGGTTTATCTTCCCCTTTGTCGGAACCCTCTCTTTCATCACCATACGAATGGACCATGAACCTCATTCTCTGCTCCAACACATCTATCCTCTCCCTCAATGAATTGAGTTCAAGGCCTTGAGCATTGACAGTTTGTACAAGTTATGTATTTTGCTTTTATAAGCTAATACAGATATGCGTCAATTCCATTAAAGTGAAAGGTTCCATATTACCCTCAGCTACATTCCAGAACTGAATTCTCAATGAAGCATCATGGGGCGTGGGAATGGTCTTACTTACAATAAGACTGTCTTGACCTGCATCTAAGCTAGTTCCAATAATCCCAGTCATAACCACATCACTAGCCACCCTTGTGGTAGTGGTCTCCTCTGATACAAGGCTAGGATCACCAAGGGAGACACCCTAGTGGTCCTTTGGCGTTTAGCTAACCTAAATTGTGAAGGTGATGTGGATTAAGGGCTGTTTGGGTAAAGGTTTGAAGTGTCGGCGACTGATATGTGAATGTCATCGGTAGAAGGTCGTGGTTGTTCCTGCTGTGGTTGGGGTTGTTCTTGGGGTTGTTTTGGTGGTTGTGCAGCCACATCAGCAGCTTGAATGACATCAAGCATGGGTTGAGTCAATGGTAAAGCTCTGTATGGCTCAGTGTTGAGGGTGATAAATAACTTATTTCTTTGGACATGGATCTCATAAAAGGTTTCATGGTCCCTACCACACCCCCTTTTCAATTCAAAAACCATTTCTAAAAATCTAGGGTAAGCAAGTGTCATTTTGCTTCCCTTGTTGTTAAGCATGCCCTCAAAAATCATATTTGAAAAATTATACTTTTTCCCAGTTGTCAAATAAACAAGAGCACTCGTAATAGAGCGATTGATCTCATTTAAAAATGAGCATTTGGGACTAAGACATTGTAGGAGGACATGAATGAGAAACTTCCAGGCTGGGGGAAATTGTCCTTTACTATATTTTGAAATGCGTCCTACGGGAGGAAGCGCATACCCCAAACCTTGAAGCCCTCGATGTAGCTCATCAATGGGAAGATTTGTCATACCATCTTCATGTAGCGCTTGACGAATTAAAGATTATGTAACAATCTTTTTATACCCATGAATTGTGCCTTTAATTATAAGTATATTATCAACTGTTTTGGAATTTGTATTCCAAAACTGTTTGATATGTGATATAGGAATGATAGGAGCATGTGTAAGAGCATACCTTATGTTGGAATCCAACAAAAACTCTATCATCTCGGTGTACTATGGATTGTAAGTATTACTAGCAGCCAAATAAGCAATCATATTATGGTTTCCTTAAATTCAAGAACAGCATCAGCAGGTTTAATTTTTGGCGTCATGGATAGCTGAGAAAGCTTAAGAGCAAAGAGAGGTTTATAGTTTTGGTTATGGAGGAAGGAAAAACAAATATGCAAGTTGCCCTGTTAAGATGTATGATGGGTGAATAAATAGTAGAATTGTAGGTATGCTATTGGTTGAAAAAGAGGTAAGTAGCTAAAAACTTTTCAAAATATAATCATGAAAATCTTTAAAAAGATAAGTTATCTCATAGTAATTAAAGAAAATACCTACTCTACAAAAATTGCGGCCCAAAATATCTCAAAAATTACAACTGCGTAGGACCCAGTGTTTTTCAATGGTCAAAAAGGTTTCAGCGACAACGACTATATTTGTCAGCGTTTAAAATGGTTGTGTCTGGGATAAAATACATTTGTCAGCGGATACAATTTCTTTTGGTCATAGGTCAAAAATAAAAATAATAAACAAAAATAAAAGACCTAACAAAGAAATTAACCCTAAGAGAGTTATCTTATCTTCAAAAAGACTGAGTTTTGCAAGCACTGTCCAATCACACACACTTGCATGCACAAGATAGATGTGACTATCCTCTAGTGTCCCTTGCTCACAAAGTCCTTAAGGATGAAGTTTTCTCATATAATATCTTTGTGTCCCATCACAATAGGGTTTCTACATTGTGACAACTTATTGTGATAGTTATTCCAATCACTTATTCCGATCATATGTTGCGATTGCCCCTGGCATCGTACTTTGCGATCGGGTATAAGGCATATTGTGACGAAATGCTGCCCAATTTTTGTTAGCCATATTCGGATATAATTATTTAGATAGAATTATTCAGATAGAATTATTCAGATAGAATTATTTAGATAGAATTATTCAGATAGAATTATTCAGATAGAATTATTCAGATAGAATTATTCAGATAGAATTATTCAGATAGAATTATTCAGATAGAAGTTTTTAATTTTTCATCATTTACTTTTAAGTATTAATTTTTAGTTTAAAATTTCAAGCTTCCACTTTTACTTAACGACATTTACATTTGATTTTACATTCTCATTTAAATTTACATTTTTATTTTACCTTAGTTTAAAATAGATAACCTTTCCCCTTTATATTCCACCAAGAACGATTGAGTCGCACATTCAACCACGATCAATTCGAATCGAGACGAGACGATAACTCTTTATACTTGGTAATCTCTTGTATTAGTGATAAAGACGATATGAAGTCTCAGACGGGTTACGTGTTTGTTATCAATGGAGGAGCAGTTGACTGGAAGATCAAGAAGTAGACAACCATTGCTATGCATGCGACTCAATCTGAGTACATGGCTGCTTCAGAAGCTGCAATGGAAGTTGTTTGGATTAGGAAGTTTATTGGAGATCTTGAAGTGATGCCTTCAATTAAAGAACCTATTGATATATATTATGACAATTTTGCTGCAATAATATTCGCCAATGATTCTGGAGTCATGAAAGGCGCCAAAAACTTTAAACGTAAATATCATTACGTACGAGAACAAGTGGAAGCTCGTGAAATCAAATTAATAGAAGCTCACACATATGATAACGTAGTTGATCCTTTTACTAAGGATTTGCCTAGACCAAAGGTTGTTAAGCATGCCAAAGCAATTGGGTTGCAATTAGCTAGTGATTTCATTCAAGTCTGTGATTGGTATTTGTATAAAGGATGTTAAGACATTATTATATAATGAAATAAAGATTGAGTTTCGTTTATTCTTATTATTTAATTTTTGTATCCTATTTTACATGTTTTAATCCATGAATAAATTGTTATGCTAAATGTCCGTTGTCGATTAATAATATGGGAATATTATTGAATTAAGACAATTCGAAATTGCGATAGAGTATACATAAAAGAATATTGATCGATTTTGTATGATATTATCGAAAATTGGACTTATCCCAACTATATGATTATACTTTATGGATATTTTTCATTAAGTATATCATAAATAGTTATCCTCGGACCTGAGAAACCAGGAAACTGTCGTGAATCTAGTGCATTTCTGTGGAATAATCTAACACTAAATGTAACTGGTAGCTATAAGGGTTATTTTCAGAAGTGTTGCAAAATTCATAGGTTTTGCTTGTAGTCAATATGGAATTTATTTCCTCCAATTTCGTTTTAGAGTTATAATACAGTTGGGCCCCTCATGGGATTAGTAAGATGTTTTGTGGCCGCACCCAAATTTGTTTGGTAATCTTGTTGAATCTATGAACGAGAAACATAATTAATGGAAGGAATGACTGAGATCCATATCCTATTAACGTTGTATTAGAAATAAAAGGATAATAATAATGATGAATCATTAAAGGTTTTATCCAGGAGACCTTACTCGAGTTATACTAGAGGCATTGGCAGTGTAACTAGATGCTAGTCAATGTGATCACACTATATAAATTTGTCCAAGTGGAAGCTGAAAGTTTATGGACATAAATTTTGTAGCCGTGTGCTAGGATCGAACTCGAGATTACGGGATTACACACAATACGTAAAGAGTTCATTATTTAATAAATGTATTTATTATATTATTAAATTAAATCGAGCTATAAAATGTAACGAACTTTATTTATTAAAAGTTAAGTATAAACGATCATTATGGAATAAAAAGGAAGGAAAAGAAAAATTACGGAACACCCCCTAAAGGGTGTGGCGCATAGGCGGTTACAAGGGGAGGGGGCAAAGGGAAAATTGTTTTACTTGGGCTTCAAGTTTAAGTGCCTATATAAACAATCCTTATACCTCATAATTTTTCTAGACCACTTTTTCTCCTTCTTTTCTTTTGGCCGATCGACACAAAGAAAACCAAAGGGTTTTTCGTTTGATTTGTTTGGTTAAAAGTATAATCTAGTCCTAGCCCCTCTCTGGGGTTGTTGGGTAGATTTTCCACAAGGCGTAGAAGCTCGGTTTACACGTACTAGACTTACGGTTAGCTCGTTGTATTACGTGTGTACAAGAACGTAATATAGTCTTACTTTAAACTATATCTTGGTGGTGTTTGTTATAAACCCTAATTGGTGATTCGTTGGTTATCTTGTGGTATTGCATTAGCTAAAAGGTGCGTAACCCTAATTTGATTAATTATAATTGTGTTAATTATGATCTTGTTAAATCGCTTCCGCTATATGTGCTTTGATCTTGTTTAGGGTTTTGATAAATGTTATGTATATAATAAACCTTCACCAACCATCATAAATAAACTTTTGGCACATCCCTTCAGTCCATAAGAAACTTTGTATCCATATCTACAATGCATCACATTCCTGTATTGTTAGATAAAAATCACAAAAACTAACACATAAGATGTCAGCAGCTTCTTTCCACTTGTCAGCGGATAGAAAACCTCTGTCAACGGATATAAAATATAGTGGAAAAATCTAAATTTATAAAGAATAATAGAAGTGCATATCCTGTACATACGTTACATCAATTTAAAAAACTACATTTTCAAGGATTGATCATTCCAATACTTGTGACCAAGTACTGGAACCTCCCAACATCAAAATGTTTAGCTAAAAGATTAGACACATTGTCCTCTGTGTCAATTTTATTTGGATGTATTAAACCTTTTTCAAAACAATCCCTTATAAAATGATGCCTAATTTCTATGTGCTTGGTCTTAGAATGATGTACAAGATTCTTAATTATGCACAATGTACTATTATTATCTACAAAAATCCTGGTATGCATAGAATTGTACCCATAGACCAACAACTGATTTTGAATCCATAGTACTTGTCCATAACATGCATCAGCAGCCACATACTCAGTCTCAGTTGTTGAATTGGCCACCACAGTTTGTTTCTTACATTGCCAAGATATTAATCTACTCCCCAGGAACTGACATCCACCAGTTGTGGATATCCTATCTCCATTATCACCTCCATAGTCACTATCTGAATAGCCAATAAGCTCCAATGGAGAATCTTTAGGGTACCATAATCCCAAACTAGGATAACACCTAAGATACCTAAATATCCTTTTGACAGCATGAAGGTGACACTCCTTGGGAGTCACTTGATGACGTGCACATGCACACACTACAAACATGATATCTGGTCTAGAAGTTGTGAGATACATCAATAAAACAATCATTGATCTATAATGCCTGACATCAACTTCTTTACCATCTCCAATCTTTCCCCAAGGGTGCTCTCTGTCCATGGGTGTGCTAGGCCGTTTCTCATGAGGTGAAAAACTAAACTTTTTCAAAATTTCACGCACATATTTGTCTTGAGAGATAAAAATACCATCTTATTTCTGTTGAACTTGTAGACCCAGAAAGAAATCCATCTCTACCATAGCACTCATCTGAAACTTATCTGTCATTAACTTGGAGAACTCCTCACTCATCTTTGGATTGGAGGAACCAAAGATGATATCATCAACATAGACCTGTACTAGAAGAAAATCCTTCATATTTTGCTTGGTAAATAATGTCTAATCTATGGTTCCCCTCTTAAAGCCATTTTCCACTAGGTACGTAAAAAGAGTACCATACTATGCTCTAGGGGCCTGATGAAGGCCATACATTGCCTTCTTAACTCTATAAACTTTATCTAGAAGTTATGGATCTTCAAACCAGGAGGTTGCATAACATATACTTCCTCTTTAATAGTTCCATACAAGAAGGAACTCTTCTCATCCATATGGTATACTTTGAAACCCATGCATGAAGCATAGGATAGGAAAATCCTTATTGTTTCAATCCTAGCAACAGGTGCAAAAACCTCTTCATAGTCTATACCCTCTTCTTATGTGTAACCTTGAGCAACCACTCTTTCTTTGTTTCTAATCACAATCCCTCTTTCATCTTTCTTGTTCCTAAGAACCCATCGTGCTTCTATTGGTCTGAATTGTTTGGGGCAATCAACTAGTTCCCATACATCATGAATGGCAAATTGGTGAAGCTCATCCTGCATTGCTTCAACCCAGCTTTCTTCTTTAAGGGCATCAAATATCTTCTTGGGTTCTGATTGTGATAGAAAACAGGCAAATAAACACTCTTGAATCCACTCATTATCTTCATTCTTGTGGTTATTTGCAATGAACCCTCCTTGCTTCTTACTTTTACCTCTGGTTTGAACTAGATAAGTGAGAGGTCTAGTTATTTGTGTGGGGGGTGATTTTTAGATACATTTGAGTTCAATCCTCCCCCATCAGCAATAGTAGTCTCCAAATTGGTTAGGTCATATCCTTCATCAGTTTCATACACATTATCATCATTTACAATATTGTCAAAGGCTGGATTGTAACCACTGACACCACCTTTGAGTATGGAATCATCCACCACAAGTTCAAGGCTAGGTTTTTAAGAGAAAAATGAAGAGTTGTCAGTGGATTGGAAAGGCCTTGTCAGCGGCTGTTGGAAACTCACTTTATGTGACGACATTTAAGAATTCCCGTTAGTTATCATAGTCACGCACAGTCAGTCTAGACTAGGCCCTTTGTAAAGTGCGTGACTATATATACCCCTCCTTAGCTTCCAAGGAGGGGTGTTGATTGTATTTTGTTCATTTCAAGGAACACACACATTTCACATTCAACCTCTCTTTCTCTCTCTCTAAGCCATCAATGGCTTCCACCACCACTTACCACCACATTAGACCACCGGATCGTATTTTAGCATTTCTACATTTGGTATCAGAGCCACGGTTCCATCCTTGGATCGTGTTTACATTTTCGATTTGGTGGTCTAATCTTTTTCTTGTGTCTCGTCTTATATTTTTTTCTTGTCCTATATCACAAATTTCTTTGTCACGTCTTATGTTTCTTGTCCACTGTCTCATAATGGTGGTTTTATTACTTTTTGGTTTCATCAAAAAGTTGTTATCTTATCATTTTTCACTGGTCCATATCTATATCTGGTTCTCGGTCCAAATCTATTTGTCACATGGTCAAAATATTGTCCATTTATTATATTTTCACTGGTCAAAGTTGGGTTCACTAGTCAATGTTATTTGTCTGGATTTTTTTTCCTGGTAATTTTTTTGAAGATGAAGGTGATAAACTCAGAAAATCTGCCAGAAAATATGCCCAGAAACAAGATTCCTAAAAAAACGGTACAAGGACCCTTTTGGACTTATCTTCACGGTACATCGCATGGATTGCGATGGAATGGTGTTTTTCACACATTCCGATGGGCTTGACTTACCCATTGCGATGGACTCATTCCGATGAGTCACATTGCGATGGGTGGTCGGGTCTGTCGCAATGGCTCAGCCAAGACGTCATGCTGCCCGATTACTCGCAACATTGCGATGGATGTTTTATATTGCGATGGGTTGATCAGATATTGCGATGCATTTTTTTTGTTTACAAAAAGACTCATTGCGACGACTTGACTTGTTTAACACATGAACCGGGACCAATAAATGTAACCAGGACTGAACCCATCCCACCGAGTCAACTCGGTCATTACCGAGTTGACTCAGTCAAACTCACTGAGTTGACTCGAGACCTCCATCCTTATATCGCCTCAACAAATCCACAAATCTATTCCTACACCCATCGACACCTATCCCATCTAATCACTCAAAACAGAAAACTATGATCTCAGACTCTTTCGATTTGCATGTGTAGATCCTTCAAGATCTTACACGAAAACGAATTTAATCATCACAGATCTATGTAATTGGTTTAACCAATTTTAATTTTCGATAACAAGTTTAGATTAATAACATGCATGTTAAAATCTTATTCCTTGTTTCGATTTTGCTCAACAAAAACAGAAATTAAACCAAAGTAACAAAACATACTTACCCGAGACCTTATACAAGATCTAGAACCAACAATCATTGGTTGTTCTTCGTTCGTGGGAAGATGTATGACGGTGTGAGACTTGATTTATGTCGGTAACTGAAGATTGAAGGAGATTGAGTATTGGTTGTTGGGTGTTTGACTGAGATGAGATGATTATTGAATGAGATTAGGGTGGGACGGAGGTTTTGATGTGGGAGTAGTGAGAGAAGTATGGGACGGAGGAAACGAGGTAGGGAGGTGGGAGATAAGTTAGGTGAGATGGGGGCGGATGAAACGAGGGAAGGTGTTTAGGGTTAATATGATAAGAGTGAAATTAGGGATTGTGAAGTTATTTAACTCAAATCCTTGGACCGGTTTTGGATTGGTGATGGACCGGGTTTGAATGATTGATGATGGGCCGACTTGTCTTAATCTTCTATGTTTTGGACTGGGCCTATGAAATTTTTGGACACTCGAATGTGGTTGAATTTTAGATATATGAAATGTTTAAACAGTGTGTTTTATTAACACACATACACACAAATTTTTTTAAAATTTTTAAATAAATTTGTTGTGTATTATGTTTTAACTCATTATGACATCGGGTCGAGACAAAAAGTGTCGAGAAATTGTTAAGGATAATAGATGCTCAAACAAACAAATTCCTTTTTTGAATTTGTAGTTTTTTTTCGCATTTGGGGTTCTTTAATTTTTTCTTGACACCGATTGGGTGACGAGAAATATGACGCGACAAAATTAAAGTGACAAATGTGACAAGGATTTATTTTGACGAGACCAAGAAAGAATGGGCGATTTTTTTTAGTGGCTTCAGATTTTGTTTGATCGGGTATTAATTACGTGACGTTGAAGACGGATTTTTCGAAGGCGTGTATTTATTTTATCTTTGACTAGATAACTTGCTCGTGCTTAATCCTAGAATGAAGACTTGGTTATCTGGTTTCCGGGTTCGGGGTGGATGGTTGATGACTCGGATAACTATCACTTAAAGGGGTTACATTGTTGTACTCAGTGTCACGCGCGTAGTCGACGTGGATAATTTCAAGAGGTGTTGTGCTTATAGACTTCTTCAGTGATGCATTGAGTACTTAGAGATTTCTCCACCGTTCTTCATTCAACAATAGTGCAAGCTTAAGTCACAAGATCGAAGGATTTTTATTCAGCTTCACGTTTGACGTATCTGGTTCATTCTTTCAGTGGTCGCTTCAAATTGCTTTCACGTGGGTTGGTAAAGGTGGCCATGGAGAGTTTATGAGAAGAGATTTTCGATCAACAGCTGATTCTCACAAAATATATAATTCATCTTATTTATTATTCTCACGAGATTTCAGGTTCACGTGCGTACAATTTATTGATGGTTCCGAGTTTCGAAACCATCAAGGGGGAAGAAGCAGACACATTGAACGCACAACGAGTACACGTGATGAACTTCATACCTTCTTTTGATTTGAAGATATTCCGGGATGACATTTGTCATAGCCGCAGAGAAAATCAGTGTTTTAACTCGTGTCGTTATCAATCTCCAAACGGTACACTACTGATTCGAGGTTTAATTGTTTGATTGTTGCAATTAAACATCATCATTATCCTATATGCATTCCCGGGACTTAATTGACTCTGGTGCATCTCCGGAAGAAGACGTGTGCATTTCCGGGACTTGATTGACTCTGGTGTTACGATGTCAACTTCATGAATGGGATAAAGTGTCCACTTCAGTATTTGAGCTTCACAATTGGGATTGATTTACCTTCTTCAACTATGTGGGGGAAGAAGTGTCTTGATTCTTTCTGGTATGCATAACTTGAACTCTCAGGGGGAAGAAAAATTCAGAAGAATTATTCAAGCGTGAGAAGAAAAGTTGTTGATCTACTTGGGGGAAGCTATTCAAAATGCTTCTACATCAAGTTTACGTGGCATGAATTAGGGGGAAGCTAATTCAGAAGCTTCTCCTTAACCAGAAGTGTATGGGTTACTTAGCTCGTGCCGTTACAGTATTTCTACTACAAGTTAAAGATGAAGACGAAGGCCTTAGAAGACTTCATCAGCATTGGATGCTTCATGGAAGCTCTTGTTCTTAATTATTTTGTACTTGATAGGTAGAATATTGTAAGGAATTCTACACGTCGTCCCATGGGGGAAGATTGTTGGAAACTCACTTTATGTGACGACATTTAAGAATTCCCGTTAGTTATCATAGTCACGCACAGTCAGTCTAGACTAGGCCCTTTGTAAAGTGCGTGACTATATATACCCCTCCTTAGCTTCCAAGGAGGGGTGTTGATTGTATTTTGTTCATTTCAAGGAACACACACATTTCACATTCAACCTCTCTTTCTCTCTCTCTAAGCCATCAATGGCTTCCACCACCACTTACCACCACATTAGACCACCGGATCGTATTTTAGCATTTCTACAGCGGCTGGAATGGTTGTGTCAGCGGTTGAACTTGGTTGTGGCTCTTCTTGTTCTCTACTCTCTTTTTGTTGGAAATACGTTTTACGCATTTAGAAAGTCTCGGTCACTCCAACAATGTAGTTATAGGCTCGTAGTTATGTTTAGATTCATTTATTAAATAGCCCGACCCATGAGCATATTCATGGGCCGGAAGCCCAAGTCCATTAAGGACTTGGGGTATTTAAACCTCTTTCCACCATGGAAAGAGGTGTTGGTTGTTTATTTCTTTCATTTCAATATATAAGTTTCTTTCACTTCTCTCTCTAACTTTCTCTCTCTATAAAAACATCAACCCCCTTGTTTCACAAAGATTATCATTGTTCTACAATTGGTATCAAGAGCATGGGATGAGATAAAGGTTTGTTTTTGTGTTGCGTATTGTTTTCTAAACAATTCGTAGAGTATAGGTTTGTTTTTGCCGAAATCTTCAAAATTTTTTGTGTTTGATCGTAGTTTTAAATAGTGTAACATAGGGATTCGTGCTTAAAAGTGTTCTTGGTATCTTGGTTTTCGTTAAAACATCATCTTTCTTGGATCAAAACTGCAAAACGTCTTGTGTTTCTTCATTCCGAAATTCAAGCAGAAACTTCCATCGGAAAGTACAAGTTAAACGTAGGCTTCCATCGCAATAACCATTACCATCGGAAAGGGTTTGGTTCTACATTGCGATAGTTGGATTTTATTACTTATTCCGATCTGGCATTCCGATCGTACTTTGCGATCTAGGATTCCGACGGGTATAAGGAAGGTTTTTAAGTCGTTACTATGCTTAAATTTTGTCAGCTACTTTGCGATCTGAGCTTTCCGATCTGAATCATTCCGATAGGCTTTGCGATCTGAGCATTCTGATAGTCTTTGCGATCTGAGCATTTCGACACTTTGCATTGCGATCTAGGCATTCCGATACCATCATCATTCCGACAAGGTTACATTGCGATCTGAGCATACGATCTGAATCATTCCGACAACACTTTGCGATCTGAATCATTTTGATAGCTTTGCATTATGATCTAAGCATTTTGATAGTAAGATTTTCCGACTGGGTATTCTGACAGAAGGAACATTGTGACAGAACTTGTTTTAGATACTTAGTGGATTTTCTTCTATTTGGCATTTAATTTGGTAATTTGAAAAGTTCAAAAGCAAACACTACAACAAGATAACAATATCTTCTAGTTAACAACACAAAAAACTCATAACCTTATTTCATTGTTCGATCATCTTTGATAATCTTTTTTCAAGGGATCACAAAATGAATTCACATTCATTTATGCCAACTATGACTTCACTCACCGATATATCGATCATTTCGGGTACCGATACTCGCCCGCCTTTGCTCATCAAAGATCTATTTGAAGCATGGCAAGGCCGTATGAGAACATATATCATGGGCAAACAAAATGGTCGACTTATGCTTCAATCAATTGATAAAGGACCATTAGATTGGGGAGAGGTTACCGTCAACAATGTGACAAGACCAAGGGAGTATCATGAGTTAACCGATGCCAATAAAATCATTGCAGATGCCGATGAAAGGGCTGTTCAAACAATTCTTCAAGCCCTTCCGCCCGATATCTTTCGAATGGTGAGTGAACATACAGTAGCAAAGAATCTTTAGGATCGACTTGCGGTTTGCTACAAGGGACATCTCTCACAAAGCAAGAACGAGAGTGTCAACTGTATGATTTGTTTGATAGATTCACATACATTCCAGGGGAGACACTTCATGATTTTTATTGGCGTTTTACCACTTTGATGAATGACATGAATGTCTATAATCTAAGAATTGAACAATTTCAGTTAAACACCAAGTTTTTGAACACACTACCCCCTGAATGGAGTCAATATGTGACTGATGTCAAAATGATTCGTGATCTACACAAGTCCAATTTAGATCAACTCTATGCTTTCTTACAACAACATGAGAAGCATGTGATCCAAAACCGAATTTCTCAAGGACCTTATCATGAACCAATGGCATTATTGGAAAACCATCCTACACAGTCATACCACAACTCTCAGCTTGCTTTAGGACACAAATCTTCATATCAACCTGTGTATCAAACACCAAGCTTTCCATAGTACTCGATTCTGCCACCGCCGCCAACATCTTATCACCAACCAGCAACATCATCATCACAAGGAGATTCACACCCATCACCTTATGCTTCACACCGATATTCACCATATCAACCTCCCACCAACCTTGCTAGTACCTATCCACAACTCGAGGCTCCTTAACCTCATTACTCACACCAAGTAAGTGCTCCAACCAATCAGTTTGTTGCTCAACCAGCATCAGCATTGTACTGTGAAGATGACATCCCTGTCCCTGAATTTAGACAAGGAGATAGCACTACTGAAATCCTTGCTCTGATGTCTGCATATTTAAGTCAAACTTTAAACAAACGAGGTTACCGAGGTTCAGCAACAACTAACATTCAGTTAAGGAACTCGTCTAACTCTCGACAACAGGCAACAATTCAGGACGGAAGGGTCATGGTGCAACCACTTCTAGGGAGATCAAATTCGTCTACTGCTGGTGCACGTTCATCCAATACTACTGGTACAAGGGCTAACAGCACTGGTAAAATGAAGGTGGTTATTTGCTACAACTGCAAAAGGGAAGGGCACATGGCCCGAGAATGCAAGCAGCCTAAGAGGAGAAGGGACGACACATGGTTTAAGGAGAAGATTTACCTGGTAAATGCTCAAGCCCAAGGTCGTGAGCTTGATGAAGAAGAATTGGCATTCCTTGCAGATCCAGGAGTTGCAGAAACTGATGGTCTCACAACCGTCATCACCAACAATGCTGCATATCAATGTGATGATTTGGATGCATATGACTCTGATTGTGATGATCTTAACACCGCCAAAGCAGCTCTTATGGCAAACCTTTCACTCTATGGAACTGATAATATTTCTGAGGTACAAAATACTGCTACAGATACTAGCATTGTACCTTATCAAGTTGAGAAAATGTCTGAGTATTCGGAACAGCCTCCGGTGGTTAGTAACTCAATCGACGAGACAAACAATGATAGCAATAACATTGCAAGTCCTCAGACTTTGAGTGAACCACAACCGGGAGCTCTTACGAATATTAATTCGTCTGCTCAACCTGATTTGGTTAGGGTCCCGGCATCTTTGCTTAGCAGAATGAATAGTACAATCCTTGAAACCCTTAATGCTAATCAGACTTTATCTGTCGAGCTTGCTTTGCATATGGACAAGGTTAAAACCTTGGAAATGACTCCTGTGTCCACTACCTTAACCAATCCTGAATTTGATAGGTTTAGGAAAGTTCAAATGGACAATCTGCTAGAAATTGAAAGTTTAAGAGCAAATCTTTCAAATGAGCTTAAAGAAAAAGAGTCAGCCGTTACTAATTTTCAACAACTTCAAACGGATTTTGAAATTCTTGAGTCCAAACAGCTTGAAATGGAAATTAAGACGTCTGAAAGAATAAAAGAAACGGAAATTAAGCTTTTAAAACAATATGCTGCTTCACATCTAGTACACTTGTTTCATGCATCATTTAAAGAGTTCAATCTATCGCGTCTTATAGACTTACCACCTAACCCGGGGTATGCAAAGCAAGCGCTTAACCACAACCCACGACTTTATGATGCAACAAAGTTAGGTTTGGTATTAGATCCGATAGTGTTCTCAAGTGATTCTATGACACCATATGATGAAAAGCAGTTAAAATTACTTTCTACATATCCTGAATATGATTATGCTTCAATGAATGCAAAAAATGCCACAATAGATCTTAGAATTCGTTTTAATATGAAAAAGAGAACTCTCCAAACATCCACTTTCATGCTGACTAGAGAATGCCTTAGTATAATTCCTACACTTGTCAACTCGGACAAACCAAAGGAAATTCCTAAGAATCTTCCCCCGGTTAGTACGGTAAAGCTCAGCTTGGAAGAGATTGGGCAATACCTTACCGATTTTGACAAGGTCATCTTGGAATGTACGACTTCAACGGCTCAAACCGCTGGAGAATGGGCGTTCGAACACATGAAAACGGTGTTTGAAGAAGCGATCGTTCCGTTTGTGGACCATATTAAACAAGGAGTCTATGATCTAGCGTGTAATTTAAGCTTTGAAATTGGTGAAGTTCAAAAAGTTTTCAATAAAATGGATGATGCTTATGAACAACACTTAATTGAAAAGGAAAAGATCTTATCAGAATATGACCGCTTTTTAGAACATATGGTGTCTCTCGAAGTGATGCAAGTTGTTACTATTGAATATACTCATGAAATTTCATCTACTGTGAATATTTGTGATGATGTGCATGAATCTGTGAATACTGTTGAAAATGTGAATAGTGTAGAAAATCATTCTTGTCATGAATCCAACGCTGAATTTTTAAAGCTTCAAGATTTGTATAATACACTTTCAAAAAGTTTTAACGAGCTTCAACAACATTCTATATCTCTTGAAATTGAGAATCAATCTAAAAATGAAACTCTTTCAAAACTAAATGATGGTGGAAACTCCATTGAGACAAGTGACAAGATGATTCAGATGGTTCAGAATTTAGAAGAAGAGATGATGAGACTTAAGAGAGAATTACTAGAAACAAAAACGGAACTAGAGGCTGCAGAGACTAAGAATCATGTCCTAGAAAATAGAATTAATTCTATACTAGGAGAGCGTGAACAAGTAAGGCAGGGAGACTCACAAATTTCTGGTTCAATAGAAGAACACCTCGCGTTTAATGCGACAGAGCAAAAGTCTTTAATTGACAAACTGAACAAGAAGTGTGAGGAAACCTCTGACCTAAAAATTTAGCTCATAGACAAAAACATGGTTTTGGCCGAGTAAAATGAGACACTTCTTCTCACCCGACAAGAAGTTGTTAATAACTTAGCTACCAACTCTGCACCGTCCTCTAGTGCTCTAACAACCAATTCAGTAGTGCTTTATAAGAACCCGCTCCATAAGAAAAACCCTGTTACCTACGATGATTATATGAGGAATGCAACTAAGCATGTAGATCTTGTTAGGGATATTTTAGATTATTTGTATGCGTTAGATCCCTCAAGCAGTTACTACTATTCAGCTCATGAATATATTAAGCGTGTTTAATATTGCTTAGCATATTTGCAATACATAGGAAACCGGGTTCTGCACTACTCACTAATCGACCCATTGCTGTAACTCCATTCAATAAGAACCCAGGAGCAAAACCGTCATTGGCACCATCAAGTAAGGCACCTTTAAAATCTGTAACTAATGTTCCCTTGGCTTCTACAGGAGTAACTGTGTCCACTAAGGCTAAAGGATCTCGAGGAAAGAAAGATAGGATCAAGCCTTCCACTAATAGGACTGAGAAGAAGAAAGTAGAAGTGCACCCTAGGAACGTTATTTCAGTTTTAAATAAAAAGAATCATGTAGCTAAGACAAAAGGTCCTCTTTATGAGTGGAAACTAAGCAAAATGTGAATTCTAATGCGAAATGTTGGAATTGTAATGAATGCATGTTTTCTCAGCGTCATGATTTATGCCTTGTTGATCACGTGAATGAAATGCATGCTATTAAGAACAATCTTGAATGGACTCCAACAGGGAAGAAATTTACCCAAGTTGGGTGGCAATGGAAACCCACTGGTAGGACCTTTACTGCAAATGGAACTACGTGCCCTTTAACTAGGATCACATCCGCGGAAGTTAGGTCTAAGCGTCCTTTAAATAGGAACACTAGCACTAAGAAATGGAAAAAGCGCCCTTTAACTAGGTCTGCCCCCACTACTGTGCCTACCAGTGGTAATGTCCCCAGTCAAAAAGTACCTAAGAATACTAGACAACTAGAATCTAAGCCAACCACTAGTAAGAAAATCTGGAAACCTAAAGTTTCGTCTGATAGCAAATCTAAGATAATTGTATCTGTACCTGCTAACTCAGAAGAACAATTAGAATCCGATACATCGTCTGTGTTTGGTAAAATTTTCAGGTCGTCCAAATTATTCTTTGGTATTTGGACTCGGGGTGCTCCAAACATATGACTGGAGACCGCTCGATGCTCAAAAATTTCATCAGCAAGTTTCTAGGAACGGTAAAATTCGGCAACGACCATATTGCAAAGATTATGGGTTATGGTGAATACCAAATTGGGAATGTCACGATTTCAAGGGTTTATTATGTGGAGGGACTTGGTCACAATCTATTCTTAGTAGGACAATTCTACGATTCTAACCTTGAAGTGGCCTTTCGACAACATACTTGCTTCATTCGCGATCTTGCAGGAAATGATTTGTTAAAGGGTTCTCGAGGGGATAATCTCTACACTTTGTCTATTCAAAACATGATGGCCGCCTCTCCTGTTTGCCTACTCTCCAAAGCATCTAAGACCAAGTCATGGTTGTGGCATCGACGGTTATCTCATCTTAACTTTGATGCTATTAACCATTTGGCTAGAAACGAACTTGTTCGTGGTCTTCCAAAACTTAAGTTTGACAAGGATCATTTATGTTCCGCGTGTTCATTGGGGAAAAGCACCAAGAAATCTTATAAACCTAAAGCAGAAGACACCAACCAAGAACCACTGTATCTTTTGCACATGGATCTTTGCGGGCCAATGCGTACAGCTAGTGTGAGTGGTAGAAAATACATCCTCGTTATCGTGGATGATTTCTCAAGGTTTACATGGGTAAAGTTTTTAGCATCCAAGGATCAAGCACCAGAGTATATCATTACTTTCTTAAAGATGATCCAAGTACGTCGTAATGCTACTGTTCGCCACATTCGGACTGATAACGGCACTGAATTCGTTAATCAGACTCTTCGAAATTATTATGAAAAGGTTGGTATCTCTCATGAAACATCTGTGGCCAACACTTCACAACAAAATGGTGTCGTTGAAAGACGTAACCGTACACTTATGGAAGCTGCTCGAACTATGTTGATTTATGCGAATGCTCCTTTATTCTTATGGGCTGAGGCAGTGGCAACCGCATGTTATACCCAAAACCGCTCCATCATTCGCAAACGTCATGGTAAAACTCCATATGAGCTACTTCATGGACACAAACCCGATATTTCATATCTTCATGTGTTTGGTGCACTTTGCTATCCAAATACAAATAGTGAGAATCTGGGAAAACTTCAATCGAAGGCTGATATTGGAATTTTCATTGGCTACACGCCTGCAAAGAAAGCTTACCGGATTTATAACCGTCGTCTTGGCAAGATTGTAGAAACTTTAGATGTCGATTTTGATGAGCTGGCAGCGATGGCTTCTGAGCAACACAGCTCTGAACCCGCATTACACGAGATGGGAACCGGTACAATCAGTTCCGGATTAATTCCCAACAATCCTACTTCTCCATCATTTATACCACCAACAAGGTCCGAGTGGGATAAGTTATTTCAACCTATGTTTGATGAATTATTCGATCCACAGAGTAATGATTCTCCAGCAACTGCAGCAGTAGCTCCGATTCCCGTAGTTGTTGCTCAGGATAATGGAAATCTATCCGAGGCATCTACTGTTACTCTAGAACAAGATGTCCCATCCCCCACAAATTCTCAAACAACACTTGAATCATCACCCCCAATCGTTCCTAATGATGTTGAAGAGGACCTATATGATCACGATCTGGAATATGCTCACTTACAAGAGCTTCCCTTCTTTGGTTCACATATACCTGATGACCCTACAGGTGCGTCTACCTCAGAGGAAGCTCCTGCAATCATTCACTCCCGACCACCACGGATTGAAACTCACAACACTAAATGGACAAAGGATCACCCAATCCGCAATATTATTGGTGACATCGATCGACCAGTCTTAACACGCCATCAACTCCAAGAACATGCATTATATTGCTATTTTGATGCATTTCTTTCAGACACTGAACCTAAAAACTGGCAACAAGCCATGACCAAATCATCATGGATTGAAACCATGCAAGAGGAACTTAATGATTTCTAACGTCTTGAAGTGTGGGAATTAGTTCCGTTACCCAGCAACGTTGAAATCTTGACATTGTTGTGGGTATACAAGGTTAAGCTCGATGAGTTAGGAAGTGTGCTGAAAAACAAAGCTAGATTGGTTGCTAGAGGTTACAAACAAGCTTTGGGTATCGATTTTGAAGAATCCTTTGCTCCTGTTGCACGATTGGAGGCAATTAGACTATTCCTTGCTTATGCTGCTCACATGAATATGATCGTCTACCAAATGGATGTTAAGACGACATTTCTCAATGGTGAATTAAGGGAAGATGTCTATGTAAGCCAGCCGAATGGATTTGTCAATCCAGGGTATCCTAATCACGTGTACAAGCTCAAGAAGGCTCTTTACGGGTTGAAACAAGCTCCACGCGCGTGGTATGATCTCTTATCGTCGTATCTCATCTCCAAAGGCTTCTCCAAAGGCAAAGTGGACCCCATATTATTCATTCTCAAGGAGGACAACGACATGATACTGGTACAAATTTATGTTGATGATATAATATTTGTTGCTACTAATCAACGTTTGTCTGACCGTTTTGAGAAAATTATGTCCACACGCTTTAAGATGTCGATGATGGGAAAATTTTCATTTTCTTAGGGTTGCAAATTTCTCAGAATCCTAGAGGCATCTTTATTAATCAATCCAAATTTGCTCTTGAATCCTTAAAGAAATATCACTTTGAAAACTGTGACCCCGTGGATACTCCAATGGTGGAAAGATCCAAGTTAGATGAAGATACGGAAGGTATAGCTGTCGATCCTAAACTTTACCGTGGAATGATCG
This sequence comes from Glebionis coronaria, assembly GCA_025667525.1. Taxonomy (NCBI): domain Eukaryota; kingdom Viridiplantae; phylum Streptophyta; class Magnoliopsida; order Asterales; family Asteraceae; genus Glebionis; species Glebionis coronaria. The sequence goes on along the minus strand of CM046880.1, from coordinate 560,298,008 downwards.
GCACCCTTCTCTATATGACTGCTAGCAGGCCTGATTTGCAATTTGCTATAAGCATGTGTGCCCTGTATCAGGCTCGGCCTACCGAAAAGCATTACATGTTGTGAAAAGGATCTTTCGGTATCTAAAAGGAACACTTAATCGTGGTCTGTGGTATCCGAAGGATTCCTCTATTGCACTAATTTCATATGCAGATGCAGATTATGCCGGGTGTCAAGATACCAGACGTAGCACTTCTGGCAGTGTGCAACTTCTTGGAGATAGACTTGTTAGTTGGGCATCAAAAAGGCAGAAAAGCGCTGCGATATCAAGTACTGAGGCTGAATACATTGCTATGTCCGGTTGTTGTACTCAAGTTCTTTGGATGAGGTCACAATTGACTGACTACGGTCTTGGATTCAACAAAATCCCGATGTACTGTGATAACAAAAGTGCAATCGCTCTATGTTGCAACTACGTTCAACACTCTCGAGCAAAGCACATTGACATCCGCTACCACTTCATCAAGGAGCAAGTGGAAAATGGAGTGATCGAACTATACTTCGTCAACACTGAGTATCAGCTGGCAGATATATTCATAAAGGCCTTAGATCGAGGACGCATTGAGTTTTTGATCGAAAAGCTAGGCATGAAATCATTTTCACCAGCGACACTTAAGGAGTTGGCAGAAGAATCTGAAGAATAGTACTGGTAAACTATTCTCGAGTATCCTTTGATTGTGATCTTGTATATTATCGTATATATATAAACCACAAAAAGAAAAATACAAAAATATAAAACCAAGAAAATCCATAAAAAATATAAAACCAAGAAAAAACATAAAAAATATAAAACCAAGAAAACCCAAAAATATTTTTCTTTTCAAATCGGGCATGTATTTTAGTACGGTAATATTTACGGCTTTAGAAATGTCAATTACTATTGACACGGCGCCATAAATAGAGTCCGTATAAAAGTTGTACAAGTTTTAAAACATGCCCATTATGGCTTGTAGTTATTTCTGACTGCAACCCGCTTTTCGTATTAAAGTCACGTATTTCTTTTGAAAATGTTGGCTCACAACGGGAATTAAGTTTCTCGGGAAAGGTTTACTTTAAAACCTTGTAAGGGGCCAAGTTTACTTTATAACTTGGTCTAACACAAATTTGTGTACGTTTCAGTGCACTTATCTTGTTTAAATAAGAGAAATCTTATTTCCACCAGAATCGTTCTATAAAATCACTTAACCGGCAAATGTCATCATTAATAGTTGTGTCCTTAATATCTTTGACTAATGCTCTTTAAATAGAAAACGGGTCAGGGATTAAGGGGGAGCAAATATTAATTCTTCGTGGTAACAAATTTCGTCGTTAAAAAGGATTGTCAGAAAATACTAGCTACCCTTCATCTTCTGTTATGCAATGTGTGCCTTGTGTGATATACATATTTCTTGCATAGGTCATCAGAATGTTGCCGTTAAGTATTTGTGTTCGTGTTTGGGAGCAGGTTTATTGTTAACTAATTCTCTAAACCAGGGGGACCAGTTTTGCATTTTTTGCAAAAGTGGTGGGTGTTTGATCAATTTTGACCAAGTCAAAACTCCAACCCTCCCCTCATTCCCGTCTTTACTGAAAAAACACACAAACACATACCCTCTCCGCCATTAACGAACCTTGAGCATCTAGTTGATTTTTGATTCTTGACTTCTCACCTGCTGCATAAACATCTAGGTATTATATCTTAGTTAAGTTAATCTCTTTAATCCATTTCATTTCAAAACATCAAAACAGGAACTTTAGATCATATCCACGATTTAGGGTTTCATAATTTTTGCTATGAATATGGTTTTTAAGTGCTGGGATTTGTTAAGGACGCATAATTACACATTGGTTTTGCCCAGAAACTCTTAAAACATTACCTAAGTTCCAGATCGAGAAGCCAAAGTTTGAGATCGAATCCCTGTCATGGATTTCGATGCACATTACGATACATCATTGTGATGCCTGTCATTGCGATGATTCATTCCGATGACTCATTGCGATGGACTATTACGATGAGTCATTTCGATGGCTCATTGCGATGGCTCATTGCGATGTGTCATTGCGATGGTTCATTGCGACGAGTCGTTGCGATGGGTCATTCCGATGGCTCGTCGCGATGGCTCATTGTGATGGCCATTACGATGGCTCATTGCGATGGCGTGTTGCGATGGCGCATTCCGATGTGTCATTGCGATGGCTTCGCAGTAGGTATTGCGATGGGTAGTATTGCGATGAGTTCTCACTTATTCCGATGGAAATGTACTGATTGCGATGGCCTTAGATATTGCGATAGGATGTTATTTCATTAGGATTCCGATGATTGTTTCATTGCGATGGTTTGGTTAAGATTCCGATGGTTTGCTACATTTTGATGGAATTAGGTCTCTTATGATTATGCTCTTGCCTTAGAATATACCATGAGTTCGGCCTAGCTTGCACTACTTCTTCTTTAGGTTTAAGGACTTTAGGGCCATTTAAACGAAACTAAGTGTATTGCTAAATGTAAGGACCTTGTTCATCTGATGTATGTGTGAATGTTGTGGTAATAATTGTAATGATATTTTCCCTGTGTTTAAACTTGGCATAGACTTAATACATCTACATATGTTGTGTATATGATTTGTGAATATGTCATCAAAGCAGGAAAATGTCAATCACCGAGGAAGAACAACGACTTCGTGATCTTGAACTTGTCTCGCTCAGTAATAGGCTTCCATATGCTGAGAACAACTCTTGATTACAAGATGATTTTGATCCGGCTTTACCAGCTTTCAAAATAGCCACGGATATCCTAGACATATCACCCATCTGAGACACACTCAGACGTACTGCATCTGTTCCCGAAGTCTACATGCATGAATTCTGGAACACTGCATCTTTCTCTAAAAAGACTATCTCTTTCGAACTGAACAAAACACCAAGGGTACTCAACTTGAGCATTTTTCGGAAATTGTTTAAGCTTCCTAGGTTGGCACAAGGAGAACAATTTGTGGCTAACCCAAAGAATGATGAAGTGCTTCGAGTCATTCGTGCCATGAATTATGAGGGTGAAATTAACAACCCATCACAATTTAACACCTCACACATAGGGCAACCCTGGAAAGCAATTATCACCATCATCGTCAAGTGTCTCACTGGAAAAACTAGGGGCATCGATACAAAGAGACCACCACAGGCTCACTTATTTTGGGGATTGTATACTGCATCAAAAGTCGACTATGCACTTCTTCTCTGGCAAGAATTTTGTTATCAGTTTACTGGAACGAAGAAGAAATCCGTGCATCTTCCATTCTCGAGATTCACCAAGCTCATTATCCACCATTTTATGAAGAATGACCCAACCATTGACACTCGCGGGAATTTCTTCTATCACACCAAAGATGATGATTATGTGATTCTCTCAATGAATGCAGACACTAATTCCACAAAGTATGCATTACTTCCTGCACTAGTACCCGACACAATGATTAATGATGGAATCAAGGAGAGTGATAAATACCAAGAGATGCTTAATGATATTGACGCACAATTTAAGCGGGCAAATTTACCACCCTCAGAGAAGCAAAAAGGTAAACGCAAGAAACGAGTCTTACAGCGTCAATCAGCTGCTTCTAAAGATAAACGCCCAGGAAAAATGCAAATTGTTGATGAAGATGATGAAGATGATGAAGATGAGCTAATCCAAACTGAAGAAGAACAGGAAGAAGTACCACTCCGCAGGCCTAAGAAAGAAAGGAAAGCTAAAGGTAAAGAGGCAAGTGTTGCTCCAAATGATCCTGCTCAACAACAAATTTCTGAACCCAAAAGACTTCGTATTATTCTTCAACAAAGCCGACAGCAAGCCTTTGGCGGATCAGGCTCAAGGGTATTTGAAGACTTAGCAGATTTTGGTAATCCTGATGGTGATACGGAATTTTTCGACGAAGAAGATACTTATGAAGAAGAGTATGAAGATGCTGCTACCTTTCACCTTGAAAGTCGGGAACAAAGTGAAGAACGTGAGAGCAGTGCTGACACTGATACAAGTATGATGTATCGAGATGCAAATATCACCACATCTTTGCCTGAACCGACTCACATGGTACTAAATGAAGATGCTCATGCAACTTTCATACCAGACACGCAACTTCAAAGTAAGTCTACTTCAAACTCTGATGATGTCTTGAAATATCTCAATTTAGAAGGCGAAGGTGTTGAGGTCACCAACACTGATCCGTCAACAAATGAACAAATGGTGGATGTCCCTATAACCACGATTACATCGACCACCACTTCACTATTATCAACCCCAGTCATCAGTGAGGTCACAACCACCACCATCACACCCGCAATTGTTGAGCAACCAGCATCAACCACCACCATCACACCCGCAATTGTTGAGCAACCAGTATCAACCACCACAATTACCACTGAATCTACACCGTCATCCACAGCTGAACAACCTGTATCAACCATCGTCCTAACCACTGTATCTACATCAACACCTATCCCGGTACAACCAGTATCATCCACGACCACCTTAACGGTTTCGGTTACACCTCCACCAACAGAACCACAAGTATCATCCACATCAAATCCTTTTCTCACAGTTAATGATCCGTTGATCCTGTCTCTTCAACAACAACTAGAGGCTCAAGCTACACAAATAGCTACGTTGACTGAAAGGTTTGCTACTCCTCCCAAGGAACCGCAACCAGATGAGCCTACTCTTCAAAAACTAACAGATAGAGTGTCAAAGCTCAAAGAACAACATAAATCATTTCGTAAAGAGAAGAAAACTCGAGATAAAGAAAATGCTGCTTTTCTCGGGTCAATTGACGAGCAGATGACCGCGATCATTCGACGCGAAGTCAAGTCTTATGTTGATCAACAACTACCACATCTTGTCGGTAATGGTCTATCTACTCTTCAACTAATGACATTGCTACAGACACGTCTGCTAGATCCGGGAGCTCATAAATCGAAATACAAACGCAAAGTTCTGCAATATCTCAACAAAGCAATTGATGAAGAGAATCCCGCAGACACTACCGACTCTGAGTCTGACAATGAAAATGAGTTAGAAGAGGAAGATGACGAGGAAAACGATGATGATGGTAATAAGGATAAGGATAAGGAAGGAGATGAGGAGGAAGAAGAGGATGAACAAGGAAATGATAAGAATGGGGATGAAGATGAGGACGAGGACGAGGATACAGATGATGATCAGGATGACGATGACGATAATGAAAAGGGTAATGAAGTCAACAAGGGTGATAAGAATGACGAAACCGGTACAAATGCCGAAGAGACAAACAAGGATGACAATGAGACGGCCACCGAGAAAGGTCTAGAGGACACTGCAGAAAAGGTTGCTGACACCACAGAAACGCCACTGGAGTCAACAGTATCAGAAACTCAGCAGGTTGCTTCGGGTATATCTACTGCACCAGAATTCACTACTGATTCTCACATCGACTCTGTAGAATATGTGCAAACAGAAGAACCGACAGAGACAATGCTTGAAGAAGAACCTCACGATGATATACCGGTGATGTAAACTCAACCTTCAACTTCATCTACAGTTCAGCATGACGATGACATGGAAGTTGAAGATTTAAATGTTCCAGAACCGACATTTGCTGAATCCTTTATCATTGATGATACTGTACAAGAGCAACTTTGGCTAACAAACGCAGCACCACAACATCCATTTGACACTGCAACTGAAATGGAGATGACTCAATTCCTCAACAACCCTATCGACTTCTCAGTCTTTCTAAGGTATTCTCATGGGAAACCGACGATGACCCCAGATCTGATCAAGATGACAGCTGCTAATGTGGACTTCTTTGACACGTTAAAGATTAGCCATAATGAAGTAGAATATCACCTGAATGAGCTTACAAAAGCGATGAGAGCGACAACTACAGGATTCAGACTCCCGTATTGCGACCTCTTACACCAACGGTCATCACCGGTTCTGCTACTATCCCATTAGAACATTTTGTCTCACACGATCTTGAATACCTGGAAAATGGAGCAAAGAAATATGCCACGTCACTAACAATGCTCAAGGCTGTCAACTTGGAGAATTTTCCATGGATAGAGGATAAAGTGCCTGAGTCAATATGGAGAAAGAAGCCGCTCAAGTTTTATGATACCTATGCTTCACTTGGCATATCTCACTAGGACAAAAAGAAGAAGCTAGCCTACAATCACTTCCATCGTCCCAAGAGAGGTGCTTCTATTGTCTCACCTCACAGAATCAAAAGCATCCTAGGAGCAACAACTCAGACTGTTTTCGGTTATGATTACTTAAATGTAATCCTGTTCAAACGTACCGATGAGAAAGAATACCGCATTGACGAAAGTGATCTCTAGTACCTTCAACTTGAAGACATAGAAGATCTGTTGTTGCTCTTGGCTCAAGAAAAATTTGACCATCTATCACCAGAAATTGTCATAGCCTTGAGTTCAAACTTTCGTCAATATGCCAGGAAAATAGTCATTCAAAACCGGGTGGAAGACTTTCAGCTTGGAGTAGAAAGCTATCAGAAGAAGCTAAACCTGGACCGTCCCCATACGACTCCACTCAGCAATTTCCATAAGAACAAGAAGGTTTACATGGGGACTACCAAGCCGGAAGCAGGAATTTTTTATCCGAATGAGACTGGCGTCATGCAATACATGCGATTCTCAGAACTGCACAAATTCAGTGATGGAACGCTAAAGAATGTTCGAGACGATCTGTCGGTTCTCAATACCAACTTACCTCTTCCGGCAGTCACATACACCTGGACAACCCAGTGCAGAAAGGGTTCTTCATACGCAATCAGGAAGATTGAGGAAGTTCTAAGGAAGCGCCGGTTGCTACGAAGTATAGAACGATTCGTCGGTAGACGACCATATGGAGCTCACCATCGGTTCACGGAACGAACCAATTAATTTTGGTTCGTCTCATTACAGGTCAACTCCATATGTTTATTATTGTGATTATGTTATCTTTTTACTTTATCAGCTTTTGTGGCTTGTTGTAGTGTAAAAGTATGATATTTTTTCAAGAATTTCTCTCGAGATTCTAAATCTTTCAAACAAATCATACTCAAGCACTACAACTTACCCTCATTAATTTGAGGGGGAGCATTACTATGTTCTTTGGCCAAAATCTAATTTCATTTTATTACCCAAAGACCGGTTAATCCATTAATATCCAAAATATTAATGGTTAACATTTTGGAAAGGGGAGAAAATAGGATTAAGGAGACTTAATGATATTTGGCTAAAACAATGAAAAAGACTTAAAAGATAAACCAACTTAACATGTGTAATGCACAAGTTAAGGGGGAGCGTTTTTGATGATCAAAACACTTAAGGCACAAAATCTTTGATTTTAATATCACAAGTGCTTTAAGTGATTTTTCAATGATTTTTCATGGTGACTATATCAACCCAAAACACACTTAACTCACGACGAATGTGGTGACAAAAGGGTGGTAGGTATAGGTATTAGTCCAATGATTCATCAGAACCGATGAAATCTTCCCAAGGACAACTCCCTAGAGAGAACTAGAAGTCCTAGGAAAGATGGAGAATGAATGTGAATGTAGCTGAATGCCGACCAAGTACTTAAGCTAGCACTGGAACAATCACAACAAGGTGCTAGTGATGACGTATTGGTAAGCATTGAAGGGGTTGAAGAATGAAAAAGAATTGTAAAGATAAAGGGTGTAAAGAAAGAAGCCCTCCTTACAACTTTAGGCAGAAACCGGGTCAATACATATGCTATTGAGATCATTAGTTAATGATTCTCAATATTGAAGAAAGCCATCATGGACCCAGTGATGCAATGCACAACCCTCCCTAGCTAATTCAAATATCTCTCAAAAGGTATTTGTTTTAATCACACGGAGTTCAACATGTTATCTATTGGTTTATTCACTCCGAATAGACTGATATTGAATAGGTGGCACTCCTCTCCAGCCATCGATCACTAAATCAAAACGCACTATCGAGTCTAGAGCCACGAGATCATCAAAAGTCTCATTAGGACACTTTCCATTTATTCCTTGCTTCTTCACACACTGTGAAAAGTAAGAGATCTTTTATGAGTCCTACGTAGTATTCTTGTAATATTGCCAGAACATCCGAGTGATACGCAAGTATTACAGTGAAGATGGAAATCCTGCTTGAGCCAACATCAAACAAGCTCATGGTAGGTAACACGTGCGGTTCTTTACGAACTAATCTTGTGACAACTGGAAAGAAACAGTAGTTTAATTCTTAATTGAACTTAAACTCGTTCCACGCCTCTACGCATTATCGTATGATCTTGCCAGAACACTCAGAGTGACACTCTTTAGTGTTCACAGTGACGAGTGGAAATCCTTCTAGTGTTAACATCAAACAGAACTTGGTAGGTAACAAGCAAGATTCAATTTGAAATCAAGTTTGTGACAACTGGAAAGGAACGATGGTGAATATCTTAATTGAAATTCACTTGTTCCAAGTTTCATGAATTGACGGCTTCAATCATAAGGATTTTTAATCCAAATGATTCACTCTTTATGTTCGCAGTCAGCTTTGGACGATCGAATAAAGAGAACGGGTTTACCCGCAAAATCCTATCAGGAAGTTACTTAATTGAAACTATCCGTCACGGGTACGATATCTAATATCGTCCAACGGTCTTCACCGACCGGAGGTAAAATGCTACCGAATTAGAATAAAATGTCAAATCCATTTTATTCGTGTCGTTGCTGTGTACCTGTTAAAGACGGTGGAGTTGCTGTGTACCTGTTGAAGACGGTGGCGTTGCTGTGTACCAGTTGAAGACGGTGGCGTTGCGGTGTACCTGTTGAAGACGTCCTAACATGCTTATTCCTTTAGCATCAAATACTCCTGAAAATTCAAGAAAGTATGACCTAAAAGTCTTCCGCTGTATCGACTCTGAAACTTTCAAGAATTCAACAAAGGATAAGTGTGTGGGACATGAAGTCACAAAGAGGTGAACCTCACAAGAAAATAAAGACTGCACGTGAAAGGCCAAAAGAACGTGTTCCAAGCAAAAGGCTGATATCATTCAACACATATTCATAAAAGAGAAGAAAAAGAAAGAAAAGAAGAATACGAGCTCAAGAACAAGATCTAACATGCTAGATTAGGGCTTTGTAAATTTGGAGTGACCTCCCTTTGGGGGAGATTGTTGGAAATACGTTTTACGCATTTAGAAAGTCTCGGTCACTCCAACAATGTAGTTATAGGCTCGTAGGTATGTTTAGATTCATTTATTAAATAGCCCGACCCATGAGAATGTTCATGGGCCGGAAGCCCAAGTCCATTAAGGACTTGGGGTATTTAAACCTCTTTCCACCATGGAAAGAGGTGTTGGTTGTTTATTTCTTTCATTTCAATATATAAGTTTCTTTCACTTCTCTCTCTAACTTTCTCTCTCTAGAAAAACATCAACCCCCTTGTTTCACAAAGATTATCATTGTTCTACACTTTTCTTTTCTAAGTAACAGATGATATGATGAACCCTTCACTCCAAATAGGTATATTAAGAATGTTTAATGAAGGAGTGGGCTCAGTTGCATATGGTCATGTAACCTTTTTAGCTTGTATACATGCATTATCAACAATAGGAGCTTCTAAGACTTCTGGATTAGTTACAAGTATATAATTCATTAACCTAGATAAAGGCTCTAAATCAAACAGCCAATGTGGTCCAAACTCAGTATCACTAGGTTTATTCTCCAAGAAGTCAACATGAATGTTCTTTGTGATTCTTCTATCCTTCTTATGATAAACCCTATACCCTCTGCTATTCATAGAATATCCCATAAAGTATCCCTCGTCACCTTTTGAATTAAACTTTCCAAGGTTATCACTAGTGTTCAAAATAACTACATGACATCCGAAGGGTCTAAAGAAGTCTATGGAAGGCTTCCTATTCCAAAGTAGCTCATAAGGGGTCTTATTGTGAAACTTGTTAATCCAAGCCCTATTCTAAACATAACATGTTGTATTGACAGCCTCAACCCAAAAGGCAATGGGTAACTTAGCATCTGCTAACATGGTCCTATCTGCTTCTATGAGAGTTCAATTTCTTCTATCAGCTACACAATTTTGTTGTGGAGTTCTTGTTGTGCTAAACTCGCTAGTAATTCCCTTTTTGACACAAAAGGCATCTAAAAGATGATTTCTAAACTCACCACCATTATCACTCCTAAGGATGTTAACCTCATGACTTGCTTTCTTTTCTATTTGAGTGATGAAATTAATTAGAGTTTCAGCAGTATCACTTTTGTTAGCTAAAATGATGGTCCATGTGAATCTAGAGTGATCATCTGTGATTACAAAGCAGTAAGACTTATTATTAAGACTCCCAACATTAGTAGGGCCAAATAAGTCTATATGAAGCAAGTGTAAAGGTTTAGAACTAGAATGCACACTCTTAGACTTAAAAGAGGCCTTATGTTGCTTGCCTTTAAGACATGCAACATAAATATGGTCATTTTCAAAGGCCTTTGAGGGTAATCCTCTGACAAGATAATGCCTAACAAGTCTATTCCTATTCTTAAATTTCATATGCCCTAACCTTCTGTGCCATAAATTACTCTCATCCACTGAAGCCTTAGCATAAAGACAAGACAGATTGTTGTTCATTTTAATCCCATTAATATTAGCATTATAAATGTCCTTATGTCTAGGTGTTCTAAACTCTATGAATTTTTTAGCGGGTATCTCAAAGTCTTTACTTAATACTAAACATTCAGTGTCAGTAAAAAGAACTTTATTTTTGTTTTCACATACTTGTGACACACTGAAAAAATTATAACCAAGTTCTTTTACCAGAAAGACTTCCTCAAACTTCAAATTGTTGGTGATTAGAGTGCCTTTGCCTGATATGGTTCCAAAACTGCCACCAAAATACACTTTATCACCATTTCTAATAGGAGTGAAGTTTTTTAAGTAATCCTTCTTTCCAGTCATGTGCCTAGAGCATCTACTGTCACAATATCCATGATCATTGACCTGATTTTGAATGCCCTGCACATAAAGAAAACAAATTAGTTTTCTTTGGGGACCCAAGCCTTGGAAGACTTGGATCCAACTAGTTGTTCAACAAGAATGGACTTATTCCTTGCAATAGCCCCATGTTCATCCCTTTGTGCCCTAAACACCCAATTAGTTCCAATAGGTTTAGTAATGACTTTTTCAAGATATTTAAATCTGTTACAAGTCATTGAAACACCATTAAAAGTAGAGTTTTGATCTTGTTTAGGTTTCTGAGTTAAATTGGATGATGCCTTAGACCCTTGTCCCTTATTAACCAAGTATCTTCGTTTATATGGTCTAACATAAGGTCTGACACCGGCTAGTTTTGGCATAGTAATACCAAATCTAGGGTTGTTAGTGGCTTGTCTTGCCTTGTCAGTGGATAGATTGTTCTTGTCAGCTGCCAAATTAGGGTTTGCTATAGGAACCCACTGTCTGTTAGACCAAGTATTGGTCTTTTGAAAGGGTCTTTGTCCATGGGTATTAGCTCCCTCAGAGAAGAAAGGAGCTGGTCTTGTGGCTTGAGGACTTGGGTGACAAAAAGTTCGAGGTTTGACCATAGTTGACCTTTTGTCAGTGGATTGGGTGTATCTACTGAAAAAGTTATAGGCCAAGTGTGAGAAGCTCCTACATGAGAAACAAGCCTTTTTAGACACAAACTTGGGGTCAAGATTGATAAAAGCCTGTCCCATTTACATTGGCTTGGCTCTGAGGTGATCTATATTTCCTATGCATCTCAGCATATTTAACACTAGGCTTAGTTTTAGGAGATGAGCCAAGTTCAATAGGTTTACCAGTATTGGGGTCGGTCACAACAATGGGCTTAATATCAAGAGATTCATCACTAAGCAATCCACCCTTAACAAAGAGGAAAGGGTTGGTTGCTTTCCATTGCTCTAAATCGGCCAACTTCTTCTCATATTCCTCTACAAGACTAAGCACACGTGGTGGAGGAGTAAATTCTTGTTCTTGGATTTCTAGAATACCAATCCAAGACAAGTCCTGTCTCTTGGGTACTCCATAGAAATTGCCTGGGGGAGGTGGAACTGCAGCAAATTCCTTTTCTTTCATTCTAATCCCATACATGTGTTTAGGGTTTCTTTGCTCACTTATGTGACAATCCGTCAATTTACGATTGATATTTTATTCTCAAATATTATTTGAAAATATTATTTTAATGATACAATATGAACTCACATATTTTTGGGAAGAAATTTGGATTTACGTCTTGGAGTAGCATCGACTACGTCTAAACCGGAGGATTCAACGTTACGTGCTTACGTTTATATACACCGTCTTTGGTGACAGTCCGACATTTCAGAAAATAAATTTATCCGTGAATATTATTTTGGAGTTTTAAATTTGTGTTAGTTCATAAACTCACAAATTTACGAGAAGAGATTAGGACTTACGATTTTATTTTAACGTCCTTTACGACTAAACCGGAAACCTTAGGATTTCGTATTTACGTTTTCGAACTCCGTTTTTAATGAGACAATTTTTATTGGATTCGTTTTGTGACGGTAATTCATAATTTATAAAAACGTTTTTCGTAAAACGACCCGAGGGCACGCAAATCGAGAAAACTAGAATCGAGAAATACCCGTAAACTAGTGAGATGGGACAAAACACTTTGCCCCATCCCACTAGCTTATATGGGACGGCAAGGAGGACACCACCACACATAGGTGGCATCATTTTGGCTAAGTTATACAAGTGTAAGCTTTAGCTTACACTTTAAGCCAACACACTTCCCACTTAAACACAAAACTAGCTAATGGTTTTCATTCAACCATTTCCCACATGCAAACAACCACCAAACTCTCTCTCTCTAGCTTGATTATGCCGTCCCATATCCAACCATAAACACCCTTTGATCTTGATTCAACCATGAAACCATATGTTATACTAGCACATGTTAAAGCCCTTTCAAAACCCTATTGATTGGTGGTACTTATAACATCCATGGAGGAGTTTTCATGGTGTCATGAGGCTGATTTTCCACAAGGAGTTGATGAAGATTGAAGGTCTTGAAGATGGTGTTGGCTAATCACAAGTTTCTCCATCAAAAACCATGTCAAAATCATAACCTACATCAAGTTGGTGGTATAAAGATTGTCCTCCTCATCTTCTTGTTATTTTTGGTTATGTAATCATGTATTTATTTCCTATTGTATATATTTATGATGATTATATGATGATAAAAATGTTATGTGGGGATTTGTTGTTGATAAACATGATTAAAAAGGTGAAAAACCATATCAAACAAGGTTAAAATCTTGATTAATTTACATGGCTGTATAAAACAGTAAAGAAACATGTTATGAACTGATGAAATAATGAAGTAGGATCCATTTACAGTAAGCTAAATGTCTTGTACACATGTGAGAGTTGGCCATGCAATGGAATCAAAATAATGAGTGAGATATGATCAAAACAAGTTTAGGGTATAAATCTGAAGTTACTGTTTTGGACGATTTTTAGAAAATACTTAAAGGATGATTCAACAGTAGCTATAGTAGAGTTAAATGTAGCAAATATCATGTAGTTTATGTGATAAAAATTTGAGCTTCTATCTCCATGTAGAACTCAAGATATGACATTTTTGGTGAAGATGAAGTTAAAAATCAGATTTTTGGAAATTAAAGAATAATACTATTATATAAGCACTCACATTTTAATATATAAAATGTAAATAAAAACCCACTAACTTATAAAACTTATTTATATAAATATATAAAAGGTGTAATAAGTGCATAAATGATGAAAATGGAAACTTGTTAAGTTTATAAGTAATAAAAACTATAAACATGATTTTTACGACTTTTTCGGCTATTGCCGTAAAATTAACGTTTTTGTTAAATAAAACTTAGATGGTTGGACCCGTCTAATGAAAACTTTATAAAACTTATATACTGATATATATAGACATGTATGACAAGTAAAAACCAATAAAACCCGAACTATAGGGCATACGGACATTAACGAGCTAAGTAAACATATTGGACTAATACTTGGACTAATAATTGGACTAAATAAGATATAAACTTGTAAAAAGAAATTATTGGGCTTAACCCATTTGGGCCCAACTTGAAAATGTATGTACTAATAATATAAGTACAAAATGGACTAAAATAAGTTAAATAACTTATAATAAGCTTATTGTACTTAAGATACGTAATTGGGTAAAACTAGTAAACTAGTATAAAAGTTATCGACATATAACACTAAAATGAGTAAACGAGAATATGTAAACCCACTTGATCATCATATATATATAATCATCATATGTATACATAATTGTTATTTTTATAAAGTCATTGGACAAACGTCTAAGACCGAGTATTATTTGTCTAGGTTTCCGTGATTGAAGCACGTACCGTACGTCCGAATTGCCGATAACCCGCCTTCCCACATCAACGTGAGTTCATAGCCTCGCACTCTTTTAAATGTTTTTATAAATGTTTTATAAACCCGCGAGGGAGATAACATGTTAGTTTTATAAAATAGGACACCATTTGTCCCGATTGTTTGTTTATTGATTTTGGACCCGAATGATTGAATGACCCGATTGTATGACCCGATAAATGATTAATGGACCCGATAGATGAAATAAAATGGATTATTAAAGTTAGGTTATGTCACTAAAAGTCCCATTAGCATGAATTGTGAACTATCGGGAGTTGGTAGACGCTTATGCATTTAATAGTACTATTTGGGGACGATCACCCCAGTTCGCGCCTTGACGGTTGATCCCCGTCGTGCCACGTTGATTGGTAAGCGAATTTATGTATGAGAAGATTTCCAATAGCGTGACCTTTGTGACGACACGCTACTTTAGATGGGCAAAATTGGTATCGGGTTAGCTACCCGTTGTTGGTTTAGTAAGGTAACAATGTCATGCGGCTTATAATAATCCAAATCACCAAAATATTACTGGACGCTCCGAATTGCGATGTATTGCCTGACTAGCAATACTGGGTCATACTATTGATATTATGTTTGTATTTTGGTTTTCATAACCATATTCATATAACGGTTTTTATTTAATCTATACAACGTTGTAAAACGTATTGTATGATTGTTTTTACGACATTGGCTCGTATAATGATTTTTAAGGCAAATGCCTATATTATGATTTTCGATAAGGATTTATATAAAATGACTTTGGCTATTTTATGGCCTATTACAAAGATTTGTATAAAATGATTTTGGCTATTTTACGGCCTATTACAATGATTTATACGAATTGATTTTTGGTACTAATTTTATACCAAATTTATATTGATGGAATTTATTAAACTCTATGAATTCACTCGGCGTTATCGCTGACCCTTTTCTTTTAACATGTTTTATCTCAGGTACTTGAAGGTAATTCTCGGGAAGACGACAAGAATTCATGGCCCGCACCTAAACTATATTTTCCATTCAAATACTTTGTAAAACTTTGTATGAAATATAATGACTTGGGACCGATGTAACTTTGATATTTATGAATGGAAATGATTTATTATTAAACGACGCGATTTTTATGCGTTGTCTATGATGTGAGTAATGTGCTATCCCGTAACACCAACGAGTCTTCCGCTGTACTGAGTTGTATAAATTCGGGGGTGTTACAGTTTGGCATCAGAGCTCTCGTTATAGAGAACGAAAGATTTTTAAAACCAAGGTTTTGAATAAAACATTTCAAAATCTTTTAACTATAAACATTTTTCTAAAAATGTCTAAAAATCTTTTGACTATAACGGTGCCGAAGAATTCCCGAGTTACCGACAAGGCCAGACTGAGAAGTATTATTTTAATATATATATATATATATATAACTTGGATTATATATATATATATATGATGTAATTTTATTACATGATTGTTTGATGATTATTTTGATTTTTATACGAGGTATTTATACGACGTAGATTGTCACAAGTAACCCTAAATCCCCTAGTAAACTAATCGAAGCTATTCTCGTAGGAATTCTAGCTATCCTAGATCTAAACCAAGTTGTGGATATTTATGATCCCAACAAATGGTTGATATTCGTAGAAATGTAGATATTAGTTGATTGTGATATTGAAGAAGAATTGGCGAGATTAAGACTGATATCGATGTCATGACGATCTTTCCTTATAGAGTGGAGTTTGACAAAATGTTATCACCTAGAAAGATGTCATCTGATTCGTTGTCATCCAATTCTTAAATTGAAATCGAAAGGGTGAATGTTGCACTTGAGGCTGTCATTGGAACCAGTACCCAAAAGCCTCATGCCACTAATACCTTTCCGAGAAGTCTAGTTGAATGATTAAGTCATTTCATACTAATGACTCATTTGATAATTGTTGTTGTAAGAGCTATAGGATTGGAAATTAAGTGTTGATTCATATTGAGATTGTATTGCCTTTACAAGGCCGAAGAATAAGGTTGTAAGTATTGGATAATGAGGTAGGATATCGAATTAAGTATAAAATTGGTTAAAACTTGGATAAAGTAAAATTTAACTTGTATTGGAATATGAGATTGTTAAGAGGAAATCATTAAGTCATGTGATTGAATTATAAGGTTTTAATTGATTGTTAGTTTGTGTTAAGGGCTGTTCCTAGGCCATTGTCCACTAACGAGGATGCCTAGTGTCCAATAAATAAATTGAAGAAATCTTCTTCTAAATTGGGACCAATGGATCTTCCAGGGCAGGCAGGACACCTAATGACTCTTGTAACTTAGTATTCATTGTGGTATCTTTTAAAAATAATCCCTAACTTAACTGAGATATCAGTTGGTAGGATGAGTTCTGAGAATTGTATGACATAGTGACACGTAATGTGTTACGGTACAATTTGACTTGTTTGTGATTAATGAAAAGACTACCTTTGATTGCTAAATTCTACATGTATCGATGATATCTATCTTTTCTTGTTTCATCCTGATGCTCGCATTAGTGATGCAACCATTGAACAAGTACTCATCTCGATTTGAGTTACGTTGTGGATTATTCTTCCTGAGTGCCATCGAGGTCATGAACCTCATGATTAAATGGCTAAGCTCATTTCCTATTATATCATAGTTAGTTCTTGGTGAACGACTCTTCATCACTCTTTTGCAGATCATTCATTGTTTTTTTTTATAAAGATGAAATAGTATTCCTTTGAGAAAAATTGAATTTTCATCACTATAAGGATTATTCATAGTGAGATTTATAAGTGATTGTTATTGAAATGAAGCTGTTTATAAAACACTTTGGAAAACCTAATTGTTTTCATAACAAATAAAATCTTTGTAAATTTATTTTGATTCTTATCTAAGAATTAAGCGTGAAAATGTTTTTACTATAAACATGATGATAAAATTTTGACGAATTGAGTATTGCATCGTTAATCTTGAAATTGTATATAGTTGCGCGCCTACATACAATTTGGAATGGACTATGCAAGACTGATTAGTAGTCACCATAAAACTAATGAATAAACACTACATTTTCTTTGAAGATTGTGAAAGATTAAAATTTTATGAGATCTGCAAGAAGTGAAAAATAAGGACATAATGTTAGGGACACCTACATATGTGCCTGTAGCATCTATTCTTCTGAGTTGAATTTACTCATCTGTGGAAATTGTCTTATTCGACAATTGACAATTCCTTCTTGTCCAATTCCCCCGTAGTGAGATTCTTAGGGAAAGTATTTGATTGCCGAGTGTTGATACCCGACTGGATGTATTGACGTTCTTATCATTTCTTATGATTTGATTTCATTTGAATGACCTGGGTAACGATCCGAGGAGCTTTCGAATGCATACTCGAATCATGAAAACATGGGATATATTCATATTCGTTAAATGTTTTCGTCTGAATCTGATTTGAAATTCTCTCGCGTAGATTATGCGTTGACCTTACTCTTTAGATGGTAGTTGTGTCTCCAGATATCCTTGAATTTGTGAAGGATTATGAATTATTATTAGTCTTTTGAGAAGCTCACATCTTATCGACAACAATGAAACTGGAAAGTTGATAATTCCAGTAGAATGGATTGATTGATTATGACATGACGACATTGTCTTAATTGATGGGAACTCGAGTAGAATTCCCCTAAAAAGATAAGATGTTGATTTTCAAAAGTGAACTAAATAATTCTTGACGGATGATCATATCCTGTATTTAGACTTGAGATTATATTGTGATTGGTTGTGAACTAGTTATAGATATTGTAATCTAGACAGAACCTAGTATGTATTTATTAAAAGATGTTTATCTTATCTGAAACTTTAGGAGGTATTTGTTGGTGAACCACCTAGACTTTCGCCACTAAGGCAAGTTGAATTTGGTATTGGTTATATTTCCGGTGCTGCACTTGTGACTTGTGCACTGTACGTCAGCACCATCTGAATTTAAGGAATTACCGTACAACTGAGAAAGTTGTCGGAGAAAGATTTTATTATACCAAGCCTGTCATCCTGAAGAGCTATGGTGTTATCTTTCCTTACATGTATAGATTACTGTGACTGAGTAAATTGACAATCGAAAACGATATCCATAACTCGAAATGGAAGATTTGTTCGATCATTTACAAGGTTCTACTGTATGTTTTAAAGATTTGATCCACGGCATGGTTATCATCAACTTCGCATCTGCAAAGAAGATTATGTATTCCAATCACTACATCTAGAACTTGTAATGAACATTATAAGTTTCATGAGATGACGTTTGGATTGACTAATACACATGTAGCATTCATAAATTTGGTGAATCACGTGTGTAGGCTGTAATTTGATAAATTCATGCTCGTGATCATTAAGAACTACATGTTTGTTTATCAGAATAAGAATGAGTTAATAATTATTTATAGACTGCCCTGAATTGGCCGAACAGTGTAAACCTGAACCTTGAATAATTAACACGTGATTAAAGACTTGAACCTTTACATGATTAGACTATGTGATTAAAAGGATAATGGAATATAAATGGACTCTTCAAAAATTAAGAGCCCTTTTAAGACTTTGGATTTTACCAAAAAGAAATGGAAATATGTTTTGACAAATGTTTTAACAAAAGATTTTAAGGGATTATTCCCTTATACACAAACCATTTAACTAAACTTCTGTTTAGGAGTAAATGTTTGTGTATACTTCTAGACAACTTAAGAAGAAATAAGTAAATTATATAATTAATGACTTGAAATTTGAAACGAAAATTTTTACTTTTTAAACTAAGAAAACTTTGACCAAAGTATAAACAAAGGTTTTTCGAACATTTACGAATCTTATGAAATATTTTCGATAAATCAACAAGAATCCTGTTAATTAAATTCAAATTATTTTTGAACATTTTATATAATTGGTCGAACTAAGAAATTTAAAACTTTTACGTTTACGCTTCATAAAAATTAACTAATAATTATTTAATTAATTATAATAATTATCGACGCTTTAGACGCCGGATTGAGAAAAACTGATAAAAATGATAGTTGAGACGAAACTGAAACATAGAAGATATGAAGAAAGAATTTTGAATAAATACGGTTATGATATTTATTTCATCAGGCGAAAGTGAACGTAATTACTAACGCATAATATAGAAAGAATATCTGAGTGAATTGTGGACATGATAATTATATCATCATGAGAAGTGAATATAGATACTGACATATTATATAAAAAGGATAATATAGATTATAAAAGAGGTTCGCGGCTAATGTGAACCATTAAAAATTGAGAAGCCGATAGCGTTAAATGTTTTAAAAGACCACTTATGGTTGCCTAAATATGAAGGATTGTGAGCTATAGTTATGTTGGAATTTGTAAGTATAAGTATTATATGTATGTCATTTTTGACTAAAAATATCTTTGTCTGAAGAAGTTATACTAATGGCAAATTATGAAGGCAGACATCGCCTCATACATTAGTAAACGATTAGCTATTGCAAAGGTCATCATCTAAATTTGATTCGATTTGGGTCATCGTCGACAGACTGACCAAATCTGCTAATATCATTCCCGTTAATGATAAATGCAAAAGAATTATGTAAACATAGTGTGCCTGTATCGAACATCTTTATCAAGATCTTCGCTTCGCATCGAATTTCTAGAGATTTGCTCAGAAATCATTGAGAACGAACCTTGATGAGAAGTACTATGTACCATCCCAAATCGAAGGGACGAGGTGAAGTAACGATACAGAGTAAATAAGTGATGTTTTCTGTTTGAATGATTGACCTTTGGTAATAGACCGTATAATCGCTTTCCTTTGGAGAGATTATCCTTGATAATCGTCATATTAGGATTGAGATCGAATCTTGTTAGAATCTATATTAGAGCATCTGTAAGCAGGAGTTGAGATGAAGACACCCGACATACACCCATTGTGAGTTGGACGTGTCTTTTAGGTTTAAGGTTTCCTATGATGGCAAACCTAACCTTACAAAATACCCGAACCGCGAAATCTGAAATGATTGTTGAAATTAGGATTTGATTATTAACTACCGATAGTGGGCAAGAGGTTATTTGAAAGTGAAATGTAGATCTTGAAGTGCCGAATGGGTAGCGAAGTTATGCCACAATTTTTAAACTTGGGAAAATGAATTCATGATCTGACAAATCATGGGATATAAGTCCCCGTTGTTTGGGACCATTGAGAAGATGTAAAAGTTGGGATTGAAAGGCATATAAGCTGGATCTACCCTAGGACTTCAAAGACTGCGTGAATTACGATTCGTGAATCGAACTTGATGGAATATCTATCAAGTGAAAATCTGATTATTCTTAGTAGAGCTTAGATCGGCGAAAAGTTGCATTCATCAGAAACCCGTGAACATCATGGATAGAGAAAGTAAGTCAACATTAAGCCTGATCTTATTCCCGTAGTTATGTTTGATGAAACTCGCGTATTATAATGAATTGAAGTTGTGAGAAAAGACCGAATGTGCAGGAAATACCCACATGGCTTTAACTCTATAAGAAGCGAGTAGTAAGGTAAGATGATCTTTGAGGACAAAGATCCTGTTTAGGGGTAAATGCTGTGACAATCCGTCAATTTACGATTGATATTTTATTCTCAAATATTATTTGAAAATATTATTTTAATGATACAATATGAACTCACATATTTTTGGGAAGAAATTTGGATTTACGTCTTGGAGTAGCATCGACTACGTCTAAACCGGAGGATTCAACGTTACGTGCTTACGTTTATATACACCGTCTTTGGTGACAGTCCGACATTTCAGAAAATAAATTTATCCGTGAATATTATTTTGGAGTTTTAAATTTGTGTTAGTTCATAAACTCACAAATTTACGAGAAGAGATTAGGACTTACGATTTTATTTTAACGTCCTTTACGACTAAACCGGAAACCTTAGGATTTCGTATTTACATTTTCGAACTCCGTTTTTAATGAGAAAATTTTTATTGGATTCGTTTTGTGACGGTGATTCATAATTTATAAAAACGTTTTTCGTAAAACGACCCGAGGGCACGCAAATCGAGAAAACTAGAATCGAGAAATACCCGTAAACTAGTGAGATGGGACAAAACACTTTGCCCCATCCCACTAGCTTATATGGGACGGCAAGGAGGACACCACCACACATAGGTGGCATCATTTTGGCTAAGTTATACAAGTGTAAGCTTTAGCTTACACTTTAAGCCAACACACTTCCCACTTAAACACAAAACTAGCTAATGGTTTTCATTCAACCATTTCCCACATGCAAACAACCACCAAACTCTCTCTCTCTAGCTTGATTATGCCGTCTCATATCCAACCATAAACACCCTTTGATCTTGATTCAACCATGAAACCATATGTTATACTAGCACATGTTGAAGCCCTTTCAAAACCCTATTGATTGGTGGTACTTATAACATCCATGGAGGAGTTTTCATGGTGTCATGAGGCTGATTTTCCACAAGGAGTTGATGAAGATTGGAGGTCTTGAAGATGGTGTTGGCTAATCACAAGTTTCTCCATCAAAAACCATGTCAAAATCATAACCTACATCAAGTTGGTGGTATAAAGATTGTCCTCCTCATCTTCTTGTTATTTTTTGTTATGTAATCATGTATTTATTTCCTATTGTATATATTTATGATGATTATATGATGATAAAAATGTTATGTGGGGATTTGTTGTTGATAAACATGATTAAATTGGTGAAAAACCATATCAAACAAGGTTAAAATCTTGATTAATTTACATGGCTGTATAAAACAGTAAAGAAACATGTTATGAACTGATGAAATAATGAAGTAGGATCCATTTACAGTAAGCTAAATGTCTTGTACACATGTGAGAGTTGGCCATGCAATGGAATCAAAATAATGAGTGAGATATGATCAAAACAAGTTTAGGGTATAAATCTGAAGTTACTGTTTTGGACGATTTTTAGAAAATACTTAAAGGATGATTCAACAGTAGCTATAGAAGAGTTAAATGTAGCAAATATCATGTAGTTTATGTGATAAAAATTTGAGCTTCTATCTCCATGTAGAACTCAAGATATGACATTTTTGGTGAAGATGAAGTTAAAAATCAGATTTTTGGAAATTAAAGAATAATACTATTATATAAGCACTCACATTTTAATATATAAAATGTAAATAAAAACCCACTAACTTATAAAACTTATTTATATAAATATATAAAAGGTGTAATAAGTGCATAAATGATGAAAATTGAAACTTGTTAAGTTTATAAGTAATAAAAACTATAAACATGATTTTTACGACTTTTTCGGCTATTGCCGTAAAATTAACGTTTTTGTTAAATAAAACTTAGATGGTTGGACCCGTCTAATGAAAACTTTATAAAACTTATATACTGATATATATAGACAGGTATGACAAGTAAAAACCAATAAAACCCGAACTATAGGGCATACGGACATTAACGAGCTAAGTAAACATATTGGACTAATACTTGGACTAATAATTGGACTAAATACGATATAAACTTGTAAAAAGAAATTATTGGGCTTAACCCATTTGGGCCCAACTTGAAAATGTATGTACTAATAATATAAGTACAAAATGGACTAAAATAAGTTAAATAACTTATAATAAGCTTATTGTACTTAAGATACGTAATTGGGTAAAACTAGTAAACTAGTATAAAAGTTATCGACATATAACACTAAAATGAGTAAACGAGAATATGTAAACCCACTTGATCATCATATATATATAATCATCATATGTATACATAATTGTTATTTTTATAAAGTCATTGGACAAACGTCTAAGACCGAGTATTATTTGTCTAGGTTTCCGTGATTGAAGCATGTACCGTACGTCCGAATTGCCGATAACCCGCCTTCCCACATCAACGTGAGTTCATAGCCTCGCACTCTTTTAAATGTTTTTATAAATGTTTTATAAACCCGCGAGGGAGATAACATGTTAGTTTTATAAAATAGGACACCATTTGTCCCGATTGTTTGTTTATTGATTTTGGACCCGAATGATTGAATGACCCGATTGTATGACCCGATAAATGATTAATGGACCCGATAGATGAAATAAAATGGATTATTAAAGTTAGGTTATGTCACTAAAAGTCCCATTAGCATGAATTGTGAACTATCGGGAGTTGGTAGACGCTTATGCATTTAATAGTACTATTTGGGGACGATCACCCCAGTTCGCGCCTTGACGGTTGATCCCCGTCGTGCCACATTGATTGGTAAGCGAATTTATGTATGAGAAGATTTCCAATAGCGTGACCTTTGTGACGACACGCTACTTTAGATGGGCAAAATTGGTATCGGGTTAGCTACCCGTTGTTGGTTTAGTAAGGTAACAATGTCATGCGGCTTATAATAATCCAAATCACCAAAATATTACTGGACGCTCCGAATTGCGATGTATTGCCTGACTAGCAATACTGGGTCATACTATTGATATTATGTTTGTATTTTGGTTTTCATAACCATATTCATATAACGGTTTTTATTTAATCTATACAACGTTGTAAAACGTATTGTATGATTGTTTTTACGACATTGGCTCGTATAATGATTTTTAAGGCAAATGCCTATATTATGATTTTCGATAAGGATTTATATAAAATGACTTTGGCTATTTTATGGCCTATTACAAAGATTTGTATAAAATGATTTTGGCTATTTTACGGCCTATTACAATGATTTGTACGAATTGATTTTTGGTACTAATTTTATACCAAATTTATATTGATGGAATTTATTAAACTCTATGAATTCACTCGGCGTTATCGCTGACCCTTTTCTTTTAACATGTTTTATCTCAGGTACTTGAAGGTAATTCTCGGGAAGACGACAAGAATTCATGGCCCGCACCTAAACTATATTTTCCATTCAAATACTTTGTAAAACTTTGTATGAAATATAATGACTTAGGACCGATGTAACTTTGATATTTATGAATGGAAATGATTTATTATTAAACGACGCGATTTTTATGCGTTGTCTATGATGTGAGTAATGTGCTATCCCGTAACACCAACGAGTCTTCCGCTGTACTGAGTTGTATAAATTCGGGGGTGTTACAGTTTGGCATCAGAGCTCTCGTTATAGAGAACGAAAGATTTTTAAAACCAAGGTTTTGAATAAAACATTTCAAAATCTTTTAACTATAAACATTTTTCTAAAAATGTCTAAAAATCTTTTGACTATAACGGTGCCGAAGAATTCCCGAGTTACCGACAAGGCCAGACTGAGAAGTATTATTTTAATATATATATATATATATATGTATAACTTGGATTATATATATATATATATGATGTAATTTTATTACATGATTGTTTGATGATTATTTTGATTTTTATACGAGGTATTTATACGACGTAGATTGTCACAAGTAACCCTAAATCCCCTAGTAAACTAATCGAAGCTATTCTCGTAGGAATTCTAGCTATCCTAGATCTAAACCAAGTTGTGGATATTTATGATCCCAACAAATGGTTGATATTCGTAGAAATGTAGATATTAGTTGATTGTGATATTGAAGAAGAATTGGCGAGATTAAGACTGATATCGATGTCATGACGATCTTTCCTTATAGAGTGGAGTTTGACAAAATGTTATCACCTAGAAAGATGTCATCTGATTCGTTGTCATCCAATTCTTAAATTGAAATCGAAAGGGTGAATGTTGCACTTGAGGCTGTCATTGGAACCAGTACCCAAAAGCCTCATGCCACTAATACCTTTCCGAGAAGTCTAGTTGAATGATTAAGTCATTTCATACTAATGACTCATTTGATAATTGTTGTTGTAAGAGCTATAGGATTGGAAATTAAGTGTTGATTCATATTGAGATTGTATTGCCTTTACAAGGCCGAAGAATAAGGTTGTAAGTATTGGATAATGAGGTAGGATATCGAATTAAGTATAAAATTGGTTAAAACTTGGATAAAGTAAAATTTAACTTGTATTGGAATATGAGATTGTTAAGAGGAAATCATTAAGTCATGTGATTGAATTATAAGGTTTTAATTGATTGTTAGTTTGTGTTAAGGGCTGTTCCTAGGCCATTGTCCACTAACGAGGATGCCTAGTGTCCAATAAATAAATTGAAGAAATCTTCTTCTAAATTGGGACCAATGGATCTTCCAGGGCAGGCAGGACACCTAATGACTCTTGTAACTTAGTATTCATTGTGGTATCTTTTAAAAATAATCCCTAACTTAACTGAGATATCAGTTGGTAGGATGAGTTCTGAGAATTGTATGACATAGTGACACGTAATGTGTTACGGTACAATTTGACTTGTTTGTGATTAATGAAAAGACTACCTTTGATTGCTAAATTCTACATGTATCGATGATATCTATCTTTTCTTGTTTCATCCTGATGCTCGCATTAGTGATGCAACCATTGAACAAGTACTCATCTCGATTTGAGTTACGTTGTGGATTATTCTTCCTGAGTGCCATCGAGGTCATGAACCTCATGATTAAATGGCTAAGCTCATTTCCTATTATATCATAGTTAGTTCTTGGTGAACGACTCTTCATCACTCTTTTGCAGATCATTCATTGTTTTTTTTTATAAAGATGAAATAGTATTCCTTTGAGAAAAATTGAATTTTCATCACTATAAGGATTATTCATAGTGAGATTTATAAGTGATTGTTATTGAAATGAAGCTGTTTATAAAACACTTTGGAAAACCTAATTGTTTTCATAACAAATAAAATCTTTGTAAATTTATTTTGATTCTTATCTAAGAATTAAGCGTGAAAATGTTTTTACTATAAACATGATGATAAAATTTTGACGAACTGAGTATTGCATCGTTAATCTTGAAATTGTATATAGTTGCGCGCCTACATACAATTTGGAATGGACTATGCAAGACTGATTAGTAGTCACCATAAAACTAATGAATAAACACTACATTTTCTTTGAAGATTGTGAAAGATTAAAATTTTATGAGATCTGCAAGAAGTGAAAAATAAGGACATAATGTTAGGGACACCTACATATGTGCCTGTAGCATCTATTCTTCTGAGTTGAATTTACTCATCTGTGGAAATTGTCTTATTCGACAATTGACAATTCCTTCTTGTCCAATTCCCCCGTAGTGAGATTCTTAGGGAAAGTATTTGATTGCCGAGTGTTGATACCCGACTGGATGTATTGACGTTCTTATCATTTCTTATGATTTGATTTCATTTGAATGACCTGGGTAACGATCCGAGGAGCTTTCGAATGCATACTCGAATCATGAAAACATGGGATATATTCATATTCGTTAAATGTTTTCGTCTGAATCTGATTTGAAATTCTCTCGCGTAGATTATGCGTTGACCTTACTCTTTAGATGGTAGTTGTGTCTCCAGATATCCTTGAATTTGTGAAGGATTATGAATTATTATTAGTCTTTTGAGAAGCTCACATCTTATCGACAACAATGAAACTGGAAAGTTGATAATTCCAGTAGAATGGATTGATTGATTATGACATGACGACATTGTCTTAATTGATGGGAACTCGAGTAGAATTCCCCTAAAAAGATAAGATGTTGATTTTCAAAAGTGAACTAAATAATTCTTGACGGATGATCATATCCTGTATTTAGACTTGAGATTATATTGTGATTGGTTGTGAACTAGTTATAGATATTGTAATCTAGACAGAACCTAGTATGTATTTATTAAAAGATGTTTATCTTATCTGAAACTTTAGGAGGTATTTGTTGGTGAACCACCTAGACTTTCGCCACTAAGGCAAGTTGAATTTGGTATTGGTTATATTTCCGGTGCTGCACTTGTGACTTGTGCACTGTACGTCAGCACCATCTGAATTTAAGGAATTACCGTACAACTGAGAAAGTTGTCGGAGAAAGATTTTATTATACCAAGCCTGTCATCCTGAAGAGCTATGGTGTTATCTTTCCTTACATGTATAGATTACTGTGACTGAGTAAATTGACAATCGAAAACGATATCCATAACTCGAAATGGAAGATTTGTTCGATCATTTACAAGGTTCTACTGTATGTTTTAAAGATTTGATCCACGGCATGGTTATCATCAACTTCGCATCTGCAAAGAAGATTATGTATTCCAATCACTACATCTAGAACTTGTAATGAACATTATAAGTTTCATGAGATGACGTTTGGATTGACTAATACACATGTAGCATTCATAAATTTGGTGAATCACGTGTGTAGGCTGTAATTTGATAAATTCATGCTTGTGATCATTAAGAACTACATGTTTGTTTATCAGAATAAGAATGAGTTAATAATTATTTATAGACTGCCCTGAATTGGCCGAACAGTGTAAACCTGAACCTTGAATAATTAACACGTGATTAAAGACTTGAACCTTTACATGATTAGACTATGTGATTAAAAGGATAATGGAATATAAATGGACTCTTCAAAAATTAAGAGCCCTTTTAAGACTTTGGATTTTACCAAAAAGAAATGGAAATATGTTTTGACAAATGTTTTAACAAAAGATTTTAAGGGATTATTCCCTTATACACAAACCATTTAACTAAACTTCTGTTTAGGAGTAAATGTTTGTGTATACTTCTAGACAACTTAAGAAGAAATAAGTAAATTATATAATTAATGACTTGAAATTTGAAACGAAAATTTTTACTTTTTAAACTAAGAAAACTTTGACCAAAGTATAAACAAAGGTTTTTCGAACATTTACGAATCTTATGAAATATTTTCGATAAATCAACAAGAATCCTGTTAATTAAATTCAAATTATTTTTGAACATTTTATATAATTGGTCGAACTAAGAAATTTAAAACTTTTACGTTTACGCTTCATAAAAATTAACTAATAATTATTTAATTAATTATAATAATTATCGACGCTTTAGACGCCGGATTGAGAAAAACTGATAAAAATGATAGTTGAGACGAAACTGAAACATAGAAGATATGAAGAAAGAATTTTGAATAAATACGGTTATGATATTTATTTCATCAGGCGAAAGTGAACGTAATTACTAACGCATAATATAGAAAGAATATCTGAGTGAATTGTGGACATGATAATTATATCATCATGAGAAGTGAATATAGATACTGACATATTATATAAAAAGGATAATATAGATTATAAAAGAGGTTCGCGGCTAATGTGAACCATTAAAAATTGAGAAGCCGATAGCGTTAAATGTTTTAAAAGACCACTTATGGTTGCCTAAATATGAAGGATTGTGAGCTATAGTTATGTTGGAATTTGTAAGTATAAGTATTATATGTATGTCATTTTTGACTAAAAATATCTTTGTCTGAAGAAGTTATACTAATGGCAAATTATGAAGGCAGACATCGCCTCATACATTAGTAAACGATTAGCTATTGCAAAGGTCATCATCTAAATTTGATTCGATTTGGGTCATCGTCGACAGACTGACCAAATCTGCTAATATCATTCCCGTTAATGATAAATGCAAAAGAATTATGTAAACATAGTGTGCCTGTATCGAACATCTTTATCAAGATCTTCGCTTCGCATCGAATTTCTAGAGATTTGCTCAGAAATCATTGAGAACGAACCTTGATGAGAAGTACTATGTACCATCCCAAATCGAAGGGACGAGGTGAAGTAACGATACAGAGTAAATAAGTGATGTTTTCTGTTTGAATGATTGACCTTTGGTAATAGACCGTATAATCGCTTTCCTTTGGAGAGATTATCCTTGATAATCGTCATATTAGGATTGAGATCGAATCTTGTTAGAATCTATATTAGAGCATCTGTAAGCAGGAGTTGAGATGAAGACACCCGACATACACCCATTGTGAGTTGGACGTGTCTTTTAGGTTTAAGGTTTCCTATGATGGCAAACCTAACCTTACAAAATACCCGAACCGCGAAATCTGAAATGATTGTTGAAATTAGGATTTGATTATTAACTACCGATAGTGGGCAAGAGGTTATTTGAAAGTGAAATGTAGATCTTGAAGTGCCGAATGGGTAGCGAAGTTATGCCACAATTTATAAACTTGGGAAAATGAATTCATGATCTGACAAATCATGGGATATAAGTCCCCGTTGTTTGGGACCATTGAGATGATGTAAAAGTTGGGATTGAAAGGCATATAAGCTGGATCTACCCTAGGACTTCAAAGACTGCGTGAATTACGATTCGTGAATCGAACTTGATGGAATATCTATCAAGTGAAAATCTGATTATTCTTAGTAGAGCTTAGATCGGCGAAAAGTTGCATTCATCAGAAACCCGTGAACATCATGGATAGAGAAAGTAAGTCAACATTAAGCCTGATCTTATTCCCGTAGTTATGTTTGATGAAACTCGCGTATTATAATGAATTGAAGTTGTGAGAAAAGACCGAATGTGCAGGAAATACCCACATGGCTTTAACTCTATAAGAAGCGAGTAGTAAGGTAAGATGATCTTTGAGGACAAAGATCCTGTTTAGGGGTAAATGCTGTGACAATCCGTCAATTTACGATTGATATTTTATTCTCAAATATTATTTGAAAATATTATTTTAATGATACAATATGAACTCACATATTTTTGGGAAGAAATTTGGATTTACGTCTTGGAGTAGCATCGACTACGTCTAAACCGGAGGATTCAACGTTACGTGCTTACGTTTATATACACCGTCTTTGGTGACAGTCCGACATTTCAGAAAATAAATTTATCCGTGAATATTATTTTGGAGTTTTAAATTTGTGTTAGTTCATAAACTCACAAATTTACGAGAAGAGATTAGGACTTACGATTTTATTTTAACGTCCTTTACGACTAAACCGGAAACCTTAGGATTTCGTATTTACGTTTTCGAACTCCGTTTTTAATGAGAAAATTTTTATTGGATTCGTTTTGTGACGGTGATTCATAATTTATAAAAACGTTTTTCGTAAAACGACCCGAGGGCACGCAAATCGAGAAAACTAGAATCGAGAAATACCCGTAAACTAGTGAGATGGGACAAAACACTTTGCCCCATCCCACTAGCTTATATGGGACGGCAAGGAGGACACCACCACACATAGGTGGCATCATTTTGGCTAAGTTATACAAGTGTAAGCTTTAGCTTACACTTTAAGCCAACACACTTCCCACTTAAACACAAAACTAGCTAATGGTTTTCATTCAACCATTTCCCACATGCAAACAACCACCAAACTCTCTCTCTCTAGCTTGATTATGCCGTCTCATATCCAACCATAAACACCCTTTGATCTTGATTCAACCATGAAACCATATGTTATACTAGCACATGTTGAAGCCCTTTCAAAACCCTATTGATTGGTGGTACTTATAACATCCATGGAGGAGTTTTCATGGTGTCATGAGGCTGATTTTCCACAAGGAGTTGATGAATATTGGAGGTCTTGAAGATGGTGTTGGCTAATCACAAGTTTCTCCATCAAAAACCATGTCAAAATCATAACCTACATCAAGTTGGTGGTATAAAGATTGTCCTCCTCATCTTCTTGTTATTTTTTGTTATGTAATCATGTATTTATTTCCTATTGTATATATTTATGATGATTATATGATGATAAAAATGTTATGTGGGGATTTGTTGTTGATAAACATGATTAAAAAGGTGAAAAACCATATCAAACAAGGTTAAAATCTTGATTAATTTACATGGCTGTATAAAACAGTAAAGAAACATGTTATGAACTGATGAAATAATGAAGTAGGATCCATTTACAGTAAGCTAAATGTCTTGTACACATGTGAGAGTTGGCCATGCAATGGAATCAAAATAATGAGTGAGATATGATCAAAACAAGTTTAGGGTATAAATCTGAAGTTACTGTTTTGGACGATTTTTAGAAAATACTTAAAGGATGATTCAACAGTAGCTATAGAAGAGTTAAATGTAGCAAATATCATGTAGTTTATGTGATAAAAATTTGAGCTTCTATCTCCATGTAGAACTCAAGATATGACATTTTTGGTGAAGATGAAGTTAAAAATCAGATTTTTGGAAATTAAAGAATAATACTATTATATAAGCACTCACATTTTAATATATAAAATGTAAATAAAAACCCACTAACTTATAAAACTTATTTATATAAATATATAAAAGGTGTAATAAGTGTATAAATGATGAAAATGGAAACTTGTTAAGTTTATAAGTAATAAAAACTATAAACATGATTTTTACGACTTTTTCGGCTATTGCCGTAAAATTAACGTTTTTGTTAAATAAAACTTAGATGGTTGGACCCGTCTAATGAAAACTTTATAAAACTTATATACTGATATATATAGACAGGTATGACAAGTAAAAACCAATAAAACCCGAACTATAGGGCATACGGACATTAACGAGCTAAGTAAACATATTGGACTAATACTTGGACTAATAATTGGACTAAATAAGATATAAACTTGTAAAAAGAAATTATTGGGCTTAACCCATTTGGGCCCAACTTGAAAATGTATGTACTAATAATATAAGTACAAAATGGACTAAAATAAGTTAAATAACTTATAATAAGCTTATTGTACTTAAGATACGTAATTGGGTAAAACTAGTAAACTAGTATAAAAGTTATCGACATATAACACTAAAATGAGTAAACGAGAATATGTAAACCCACTTGATCATCATATATATATAATCATCATATGTATACATAATTGTTATTTTTATAAAGTCATTGGACAAACGTCTAAGACCGAGTATTATTTGTCTAGGTTTCCGTGATTGAAGCATGTACCGTACGTCCGAATTGCCGATAACCCGCCTTCCCACATCAACGTGAGTTCATAGCCTCGCACTCTTTTAAATGTTTTTATAAATGTTTTATAAACCCGCGAGGGAGATAACATGTTAGTTTTATAAAATAGGACACCATTTGTCCCGATTGTTTGTTTATTGATT
Organism: Glebionis coronaria; assembly: GCA_025667525.1. Taxonomy (NCBI): domain Eukaryota; kingdom Viridiplantae; phylum Streptophyta; class Magnoliopsida; order Asterales; family Asteraceae; genus Glebionis; species Glebionis coronaria. The sequence continues at coordinate 560,265,619 of CM046880.1, read as the reverse complement.
TTGGACCCGAATGATTGAATGACCCGATTGTATGACCCGATAAATGATTAATGGACCCGATAGATGAAATAAAATGGATTATTAAAGTTAGGTTATGTCACTAAAAGTCCCATTAGCATGAATTGTGAACTACCGGGAGTTGGTAGACGCTTATGCATTTAATAGTACTATTTGGGGACGATCACCCCAGTTCGCGCCTTGACGGTTGATCCCCGTCGTGCCACATTGATTGGTAAGCGAATTTATGTATGAGAAGATTTCCAATAGCGTGACCTTTGTGACGACACGCTACTTTAGATGGGCAAAATTGGTATCGGGTTAGCTACCCGTTGTTGGTTTAGTAAGGTAACAATGTCATGCGGCTTATAATAATCCAAATCACCAAAATATTACTGGACGCTCCGAATTGCGATGTATTGCCTGACTAGCAATACTGGGTCATATTATTGATATTATGTTTGTATTTTGGTTTTCATAACCATATTCATATAACGGTTTTTATTTAATCTATACAACGTTGTAAAACGTATTGTATGATTGTTTTTACGACATTGGCTCGTATAATGATTTTTAAGGCAAATGCCTATATTATGATTTTCGATAAGGATTTATATAAAATGACTTTGGCTATTTTATGGCCTATTACAAAGATTTGTATAAAATGATTTTGGCTATTTTACGGCCTATTACAATGATTTGTACGAATTGATTTTTGGTACTAATTTTATACCAAAGTTATATTGATGGAATTTATTAAACTCTATGAATTCACTCGGCGTTATCGCTGACCCTTTTCTTTTAACATGTTTTATCTCAGGTACTTGAAGGTAATTCTCGGGAAGACGACAAGAATTCATGGCCCGCACCTAAACTATATTTTCCATTCAAATACTTTGTAAAACTTTGTATGAAATATAATGACTTGGGACCGATGTAACTTTGATATTTATGAATGGAAATGATTTATTATTAAACGACGCGATTTTTATGTGTTGTCTATGATGTGAGTAATGTGCTATCCCGTAACACCAACGAGTCTTCCGCTGTACTGAGTTGTATAAATTTGGGGGTGTTACAACTTACACATTTATCTAAGATAACACTAGCCTTATCAAACTTTTCAATTTTAAGACTCATGTTTTCATTAGATTTAATGGCCTCATCTAGCTTAGGTTATAATTCAGTTCTAGATCCATTAGAGTAGCTTTAGACTCATTACTAAGTCTTAGATCTCTTTCTAAAATAGTAATTTGATCTTTAAGATCAAATTCAATTTTCCTATAATCTTCCACCATCCCATTTTATTGTGCAAGACCCCTCTTGTAGTTTCTTAGTGTGGCATCTATATCTAAGAATTTTTCTATTAAAGTTGAAACCTCTTTCTTAAGATTTTCAGTGTTTTGCCTACAACATTTACTACAATAAGCATCATCATATACCTCATTATCTGATGAAGAAAAAAGATTTAGCCATAAGAGCAAAGTGAACATGCTCCTCTTCCTTTGCAATCAAAGCTTGATTCTACACAACTTCATTCTCCGTGAAGCTCCAGTCCCATCCAACACCATCAATGTTCTGAATAGCTACCATAGCCTTTATTTCAGTATCTTCTATCTTGAGAGAAGTACGTACCATTCCCTTTCCACCATCATTCCTAAGTGGAGATCTACATTTGTAACACTCAACCTTGGATTTATCAAAACCAGCAGATTCACCTTGATTGAATGTAAGCCTTTTTCCAAACTTCTTGTAATACATGTTAGCTCTTATGCTGCTAAGAGCCAAGTTCCACTTTATGTCCATCTCTTCAAGATTTTCATCACTTATCTACTCAAGATCTTCATAGACAATTTGAGATCCATTAGGAAAAGAAGCAATGTATGCACAAACAGTATCCAAATCTATTCAAGTTGGCTTGAGGCCTGATGGAACAAAGTTGTGTGTCAACGGCCGAGGACAATCCGCTGACATGTGAAATCAATACATTGACATGTGAAGTATTGTCAGCGGGTGAAGAATCAAGGTTAGAAACAAAAGCCATGTTTCCAGGTGTTGAAGTAGATGAACTTCCATGCTTTAGCATTGCTTCTAGCTCCATAATCTTCAACTGATTATAGATGTCATCGAAGGATGTATTCGTGTGACTTTTGGTGGCAAGAATTAATTTGGTATGAATATACTAAGCTTCACCAAGAGATCCAAGAAAAGCAGCACTGATATCTTCTTCTTCAATGTTCACTCCCACGAATGATAGTTTGCTAGTGAGGTCTTGAATACGGCTTCTGACTTCACTTAGCTTTTCATTAGGAAAAGCTTTAAACACAGTAAACTCCTTTACTAGTTTCTTTTGCCTATCCTTTTGAGTGTCATCATTACCACCATAGTGGTTTCAACGGCTTCCCAGAGCTCTTTAGCAGATTCATACTTTCTAAACTTAAATTTCTCTTTTGGACCAAGAGCCAATTTAAGACAACTCAATGCTTTCATGTCATTCCTTCTATTAGCTATTTCTGCAGCCGAAGTAACTCTTCCATCTTGAGGACTTGATGGTTCATCAGCCTTAGCACCATCTTTCATTCTTTGAGCTTTTGCATCTTCCATATGTTTCTCCTTTTCAAAAGTATTTCCATACTCAATTATCTCCCAGAGGACATAATTGTCGACTTGGAGATATTGTTGAAAACTAAATTTCCATAGTTCAAAGTTGTCGGGGTCTAGCATGGGAAGTTTGATGTTGTGATTTGTGGATGAAGGTGGGATTTCTGTTGAAGTTGACATGGTGTTTTTGTGATTAGGGTTTAGTGAGATTTAAGGTTTTTTGTTCTTTTGATCAAAGTTCCTCAACAAGCTCTGATACCACTTGGTGATCCCAAACTTATATCGGTTTAGCTTTGTAATATCGAGATTAGATCAAGTATAATACGTAGAGAAACTTTGTGTTTGAAACAATCTAAGTACTATGCGAAATTAATAATTAGAACAAAGAACAAACGATTACCAAAATTTCAACTTTGATTAATAATAATCACGGCGTACAAAGGTATTGAAAGCGTATGTATAACAAACCCTAAGACCTCCTTTTATAGATCAAGGAGTCTTGAACAAAAATCTAAGTATCAACTAATAAAGGAAAAGATAAATATAGCAAATACAATATTCGAACATATCTTTCCTAAATAAACAAAACGTATTGATCTCTACAGCTAGCACACTTTGACAGTGGCTTGGATTCTCTTTGTCAGCGTCTTGATTGCCAGCGCCTTGATTACTCTTGTCAGCGGCTAGAATCCTCTTTGTCAGCGGCTAGTGACTTAGTTACTTTTATTCCCAACAGATGCATCAAGGCTTTAGGTGTGAATTCTTTTCACCAAGTCTGGACTTGCTAATTCTCACTTGGTTGAGTCAAACGGGTGTTTTGGCTCCTACTTCTGAATATTTTTGCATATAGCAAAAAAATATGAAATGATTTAGCAACGGATTCAGACTTTCTAATAGAATAGGTGATTACATTTTTAGATTTAGAACGTAGAATGAAATCGCATAATTGAACTAATCGTGGTTATAACATGAGATAAATGGTTTAACAACAAACCATATACTTGATTTCTAGTATTTTGTTAGACTTTTTATTAAGACCTGATATCTAAAAATGAAGGGTACAAATCCCAGCAAGTTTGTACAACTATAGCCAGTTCATAAAAGTGATAAAGCATGGGTTTACATTGTTATGATATGCACCGATTTCTAACAATTGTACTCAAAGAGAGGGGTGCGTGGTGTTATTGGATCACGGCGGAGATGGTGATGTTCTTGGAAAATTAAAGAATGGAAGAAGAAGAAGTGAGGAAGAAGAACCTTTCAGTGAAAATTTTTGCACAAAATAAAGGTAGGGGCAAGAGGATGAGTTGAAATAATGAAATTTTTGTCATGTGTATGGCACAAGAGGAAGATAACGGGACCTAACGGTGGAAATTTAGGATTAAATGACTCGGGATTTTTTTCGTAAGAAGATGAGAAGTTTGATGGCAAATACTCACTAGCTTTGCTCTAAGGGTTTTTTTTTGGAAATTTTCGCATATTCAAAGGAGAAAATTTGTAGTTCACCCTTCTTTCTTAGTATAAAGTTTTAAATTCTACCCTCAAATTTAACTTCTTTCAGTTTCAAATTAAAGCCAAAAAGAGTAAAAAAAATCACTCTTTGCTGATCTGATATAAAAAGAGTGAAAAAAGAAGTTAACTTTGATTGTGCAAATCGACAATAGGTGATAAATCGCCTGTCAATTTTATTATACAATGTCGTTTCTAAAACACATTTACTGAATACTATATCATAGGTGATAAACTACAAATTAAATCGACAAACTACATAACAAACCCTTAAATAGATAAATCAACCCTTAATGCGACTTCAAATCAGTTGAATTATTATAAAAATCATTTTTCTCATATATCTTATGTGATGCATTGCCTATCAATTATATTATTCAATTCTGTTTTTAAATCATATTTTATTAAATAATATATCAGTCATGATAAACTACCTATCATTCCCTTTAAATAGTTAAATAGAAGCTTAACACATCTTCTAATCTACGACATTATCCCAAAAATTGTGTTTTCTAATATAAGCTGAGTGATAACCTGCCGATCAATTCTTTTATCCAACACAATTTTTAAATTACATTTTACTGACTACCATATTGCTCGTAATAACTATCAATCATTCCCTTAAACAAACAAATTGAGCACTATCGCGGCTTCTAATATGTCACATTATCACAAAAATCACTTTTTTCTAAATATATTCCAAGTGATAAAATACCGACTACTATACCCAAAATTGTTTTTAAATCGCATTTTACTAAATACTATATCACTGGTGATAAAGTAACTATCATTCTCTTAAACATGCATATCGCCTCTATCACAGATTCTAATATGTCACATTATCACAAAGATCATATTTTCTATACCCTAGGCTTGGTTTAAAAAAACGGGCCTTTTTACGCCTGAGGCGTGAGGTGAGGCAATAGGGTCATCTCCTCGGTGCTCTTGATGCGCAGCCGTTACATAAAGTGATTGGAGGCGATGTTTTTTGACGCATTAGAGGAATACTTTTTACCGCATCAAGTGTTTTTCTTTTCTAAAAATGACATTTAAACTCAAAGGGTTTGAGTGAATTTTTATATTCAAATAGATTTTGTTCTAAAATGACATTTGGAGTTTTATTAGTCTAATAATGACATTTAAACTCATAAGAGTTTGAATTATGGGTTTTAACAAAGTCGCAATATTTTTATACAAAGTATGCGCCTCACCTACAAGAGGTGTGCGCTTTTATCTCATTGTCTCGTGCTTCTCGCTTTGGACCCTTAACGCAACAGACCGGTTCTCGCTTTTTAAAACCAAGATCCCAAGTGATAAACTGTGTAGAAACTAGAAGGGGGTTGAATAGTTTCTCAAAATTTACTTGTTTAAAGATTAGTTTTATAAATCCTTTTTTAAAACTTTAGACTTGAGTGATTATGTGAAATCTTTTTATGCACAATATGAGCAATGGATAGTGGATCTAATCTAATAATCACAAATATATGCAAGGAAAGAATAATGAATGTAAAGAAATAAGGAAAAAAAAGATCAAACCAAACACCAAGGATTTATAGTGGTTCGACAACGAAGCTCACTCCTCGTTCCTACTCCACTCCTCGAGTACTCCTTACTCAAGAGTTCACTAATCAACAAGCTCCTTAAGGTGGAGAAACCATACACGTCGCTTAACCAATTTCTGACTCTAAGCAAAAAGTTGAGCCCTAATCTTAGCTAGGACCAATCTACACCAATACACGTTAAGGCCTAAGTATTAACCACAATACATACACAACTTCCAAATTTACACAATAATTTGGATCTTCACAACAACACAAGAAAGAAATAAAAGTTTGATCCTTAATGGATCTTGAGGTAGACACAACACTTCAAGGGTGAAAGTGTTTTTCTCTTTGTACTTGAGAGGATGAAATGGGAGGAGAAAAATTCACTTCTAAATAAGTAGTAATCAACCAAATAACCAAGGATTTGAGTGATTTAAGAAGATGGATTGAATCTGGAAATTTGTGTGCAAAAGAGGTAAAGAGAAAATCTGGAAATGGTCCACTATTTATAAGACAAAGTTCCAACGGCTCTTTCTACCTGCGGTTCGATGTTGATAAAGAACCGCAACCCAATATAAACAACCTCCGAGCGTAGACTCCGCTCCTTTTTGTCTTTTAGTGGGTTAGTCACATCTAGTGGAATACTTATCCTCAAAGGATATTCCTAAACCATATGGAATATGCCATTTTCAAATTTATAATTTAATAAAACATTTTTTAAAAATAAAGTTTAATAAAAACTTTTGTCACACTTAATAAAATGTGAGTTTTAAGAAAAACTAAATCCTTGATCACTTAGTTAGGTTGATAACTTGTTTGTTCATACCTTAAGTGATAATGGATGAAATAAAAAATACTTGAACTCAAGAATTCAATTTTTGTTGTTTTCGTAAATGCTTGTTTTTATATATTATAGTAATGAAAACAAAGCGAGACCAAAAAATGCAAGTAACATTTTTAGGCATCATTTAAACAATCGCCCTCTTTTTGATTTCGACAATACATAAACTAAATCAAGTGTAAAAACACGATTTTCAAAGATGAGTTTATTTCATTTCTCCCCTTTTTTCGAAGCAAAAAGGTTGCAAAAGTCTTTGTAGAAGAGAAGATCAGACTTCGTAAATGCTCTCCCTTGGTGCTTACTCCCCCTTGCTTGGGGCACAAAGAGATGGAGCTATGGTGACAAGATACATAAAAGAAGAAAAGAAACACCCAACAAGATATAGCAATGGTCACACAATAAGAGAAATAAGAGAAGAAAAAGATCACCAAGATCCATAATAAGTCATGTTATAAAAACAAAACATGAAAAAGATACAAGGAAACAAATCATAAAAACATGTATAAAGCACAAGCCTAGAACAAAAGGATAAATCTATTCCTAGTTAAACTAGAACTCTAAGATTTGCTTAAATTAGATGTCTTAGCAATAAGCAATCTACATGCTTAAATAAAAGACAAGGTGGTGGCGGAAGGAGGTGGTGGAGGCTTGGAAATTGTCTCATAGTCATAGTGAAGAGGAGGCTTGACTAGGAGACTTTTGTTGTAAATCAACTCCTCGTAGATGTGAGCTATGGGAAGATGTTGATATTGACAACAATGACAATATGTTCCATGATGCATGAAATTATCAGGTGAAGGAGGAAGAACACATAATGGAAGTGGTGGAAAAGAAGAGTTTCCAAAATCAACATTCTTAGAAGGAGAAGAAGTATGATTTGATGTGTTCTTGGGTGAATTTGGATTCAAAGAGATTGGTAAAAATGGAGGAGAATCAAGGCTTTTATTTGGTGAATAATACATTTTGATTTGAGAAAAGGATGCAAAATGCTTAGGGTTAAGTAGAGAAAGCACAAATATTTTGGGGGTGGTCAAAGGCTTGAAACAAAGATTCCAAAAAATGTTGGAGCAAATTTGAAGTTACAAAAAACTTGAAATCTGAAGCTTTTGCCTGCGGTTCCTTATTTCAGCATGCGGTTCAATAAAGATATCGAGCCGTGGGTAATTAGAGAACCGCCCACAAAAGGTGTGATTTGGGGGATAAGGAGAATTTTCTAATTCATCAAATCCTAATTTTCTAGTCCAACTAATCATAGAGACATGCTTAAAAGCAATAAAGGACAAAGAAACACACAAGAACTCACCAAACATGATTTTGACCAAAATAAATGGATTTTATAATAAAATGATGTTGGAGGTGTGTTAATCTAGACACATAGTCATGACACAAAGATCCTCCATAGTTTAATGTTGTTCTTGCTATATTTTAGAGACTCATACATATGAATTATGGATGGTCGATATCAATAGCAAGAAGCCATGAAAACGTTTTTAGATTGAATTAACAATGCAAAAAAATTTCTCGACCATTTTTGAAAGAACTTTGGGATATTTAAAAAAGATAAGAGGAATTTTCAAATAGATTTTAAGAGACTCAATAACTCAAAGAAAGAAAAGACTCAAAATAGAAAAGACTCGATTAAAAAAATTCGTAATTAAGGTATATGTTCCATTAAACCTAGACCTGGATGCAAGTAATAAAAAGGTTCCCTCTTAAGTGGCTAAGTGAAGATGTCGACTAAGTTTTCTACCAAGGGTACCTTCTCAATCGAAATGTTTCCCTTTTGAACATTATCCCTAAGGAAATGGTGGTGAATCTCTATGTGCTTAGTCTACGAATGTTGCACGGGATTCTTACTAAGGTCTATTTCACGCTTATTATCACACATGATGGGAACATCATTGAGTGTAATCTCGTAATCAACAAGCGCTTGCTTCATCCATAAAGCTTGTTAACAAGCTTTTCTGGCACTCACATACTCGACTTCTGTGGTGGATATACAAAGAGCGGTTTTTTTCGTGGAGACCAAGAAGTTAAACAACAACCCATGAAGGTACAAACTCTACTAGTGCTTTTCCGGTCCACATAGTCTCCCGCATGATCCAAGTCCGCGTATACTATGGTTTCTACGCCGGTCCCTTTAGGATACCATAATCCTAAATGTATAGTGCCTTTAATGTATCGTAAGATATGCTTAACCGCTTCAAGGTGAGAGGTTTGGGAGCCTCTTGGAAGCAAGCACAAAGGCAAACACTAAACATGATATCCGGTCAACTTGTCGTTAGGTACAACAAACTACCAATCATACCTCTATATTTGGTGTTGTCTACCAACTCACTATCATCGTTTACGGTGAGTTTAGTATCCGAGGCCATAGGATTCTTCATAGGTTTAGAGTCTTCTAATCCAAATTTCTTTAGCATTTCTTTAGCATTTCTTTCATATACTTAGATTGATTAAAGAAAATACCATCGTCCATTTGTTTAATGTAGAGTCCTAAGAAAAGCTAAGTTCTCCTATCGTGCTCATTTCAAACTCATCATGCATGATTTTGGCAAAGTCATCACACATACTTTGACATTTAAACCAAATATAATGTCATCTACATATATTTGTACGATTATGAGGTGAGAACCTTTCTTCTTTGTAAAAAGTGTATTTTCTACTATTCTCATGGTATACTCATGTTTTACAAGAAACGCTTTAATTCTATCATACCAAGCTTTGGGTGCTTGTTTAAGACCATAAAGAACTTTCTTAAGCTTGTAAACATGATTCGGTTTCTCAAAATCAATGAAGCCGGGAGGTTGAGCCACATATTCCTCCTTATTGATCAAACCGTTAAGAAATGCACTTTTTACATCCATTTGTTGAAGCCTAAAATATAATGCACGAGCATAAGCTAAAATGATCCTAATAGACTCTAACCTTGCTACCGGTGCATATGTCTCATCATAATCAATCCCTTCTTGTTTATTGTAGCCTTGGACTACAAGTCTAGCCTTGTTACGAGACACAACACCGTTCTCATCTAACTTATTCCTATACACCCATTTGGTTCCTATGATGGTAGTACTTCTAGGTGGAGGAACAAGTTCCCAAACATCATTAGAAATAAATTGATTCAATTTTTCTTGCATGGCGATGACCGAACTCTCATCCATCAAAGCTTCTTTAATATTCTTTGGTTTAATCAACGAGACGAAACAAAAGAAGTTACTTTGATCTTGGACTTGAGATCTAATGGTCCTTTGATTAACGTCTCCTATGACGTTTTTGAGAGCATGATCCTTAGACTCACTAATGTTTACTCCCTTTTCAACATTAAGGTCTTCAACTCCTAGTTTTCTTACCTTTTTGGCTTTAACTATGTCTAATTCATCTAAGTGATCATCTACCAAAGGTGTCGTCTTAGATAAAGGTGGAGTTTCATAGAAATTCATGTTGAGTGATTCTTCAATTACACTCGAGGTTCTATTAAAGACAATATAGGCTTTACTAGTTTGGAAATAACCTAAAAAATACCTTCGTACGACTTTGGGTCGAACTTAGTAAGGTAGTCTTTGGTTTTGAGAATGCATCACTTGCTTCCAAACACCTTAAAGTATTCCAATGAGGGTTTCTTACCTTTAAGAATCTCAGAGAGGGTCTTACCTAGGAAAGGTCGAATAATAATTCGGTTGAGAGCATAGGTCGATGTGTCAACGGCATTGCACCAAAATTTTTGAGGTAAAGATTGCTTATTTAGCATTGTCCTACTCAGCTCTTGGATAGTCCTATTCTTCCTTTAGACTACCCCATTTGATTGTGGAGTGCGAGGAGCTGAGAAGTTATGGGTAATACCATGAGCTTCACAAAAGACACCAAATTTCACTTCATTATCAAATTCCCTACCATGATCCGTCCTAATATAGACAACTGGAAATCCTAATTGATTTTGGATTTCCCGACTAAAGATTTCAAAAAGATCGAAAGCTTCATTCTTATTAGCCAAAAATCTAGTCCAAGTGAATCTAGAACAGTGATCAACTATAACTAGGGTATAAAGGTTACCTCCATAACTCCGTATGGCGGAAGGTCCGAAGAAATCCATATGTAGGAGCTCTAGGCACCGAGAGGTTGAAACCAAATTCTTGGCCTTGTGACTTGAGTGAACTTGCTTCCTAACTTTTCAAGCATCACAAAAGTAACTATCAAACTTAATCTTGGGGAGATGTCTTACCAACTCCTTAGAGAATAAAGATTGAATTAAACGCATATTAGCATGACTAATCTCCTATGCCAAAGAGTAGAACTATCATCTAAAGTCACTAGATATAAGTTGTCTTTAGACTTCCTATTAACTTTCATAACATAAAGCCCATGCTTTCTAACACCTTTTCCAATGATCTTTTTTATGATTTCGCTATCATGTTCCGAAAATATGGCCTTATACTTATTGTCACAAATTTGACATATTCTTAGTAAATTAAAACCTAAGTTATCTAATGCTCAACATTTTCAATGGTCATAGAGTCAAGAGAAACCGTACATTTGCCAATGATGTTACCACCTAGTTTACTAGCAAAAGTGACGTTACCTCCATTATATGCTTTGTAAGTAGAGAACAGAATTCGATTACCCGTCATGTGTTTAGAACAACCACTATCCTTAATCCACTCGTCGGGCTCCAAATCAATTCCCAAGCATATCTAGGTTACAACACACAAAATCAAACATTTGGTCCCCAATATCTCATGGGTCCAAAGTTGTTAGTTCCAAACATCCCTTGAATTTGATTCGGATGCATGAATGAATGACACATACCCCACGGAGAAAAACATTGTTGAATATTATTCCAATTCATATGAGCATTTTGGTGTCCATTGTTTTTCTGAGGAGTCTTTGATCTTGACCTAGAGTTATTATTCTTTCTAGGTGTTGGTGTTATACTCCTAAGTCGTGACTTAGAGTGATCATTCCTTTTAGGTGTTGGTGTTCTACTTCTAGGCCATGAATCATTTCGTACTCTTGGAGGAGTAGATGATTGTCTTGATATTTCTCATTCCCATTAAAGGTTTACTCAAAGGCTTGTAGAATTTATCAAGTTCCTTTTTATCAATTATAAGTAATTTAACATTGTTAACCACAAGATGCTTTGGCCCTTTACCTTTTTTTTAGAACGACAAATGTTAGGGATTAGTGGGTCGAGTCGTTCATTGATATCCAAGTGGTAGAATGTCTTATGCGAACCCTCGACTAGTTATGTTAGACTCCTTATCCTATAATTGAATTTTCATAAAGTTGAGATTTTTCTTCTACAGAAGTCTATGTCCGTTGTTCCTTATCTCCACCTGTAGTTCCATAATGATAAGGAACCGCACCATACTTTGGTAAACCGCGGGCCGAGGATGGTTTTTCTAAAAACCTAACTTGTTTTGGTTCACTAGTTGATGCTTCATTAGTGTTAAATCCCAACCCAAGTTTTTCCCTAGAATGAATTTTTCTACTTAACATATCATCAAGAGCACTAGAACTTTTCATGAACTTTTCCAAGTTATTGGAGGTGCTCTTGAGATCTTCATTTTCTTGTCTAAGATTTTCACAACTTAGACAACCTATATCAAATTCTTTATTTTTCTCAAGCTTAGCTAATTTATCTCTTAGCTCACTAATCTCTTTTTTCAAGCTTGGTTCTAGTTGATTTTAGCATTTTGTTCTTTTCAATTAGTTTTAGACTTAGTTTGCATAGGTTATTATATTGACCTTCTAATTTTAAATCATCTAAAGAGGAACTATCATTGTTATAGTATTCGGCTTCAGAATGTACCTCTTTAGAAGAATGAGTCATGAGACACTTCTCGTCTTTAGCATCGGCATCACATTCCTCGCCACTATCGCTCCGCGAACCACTAACAAACACCATGTGATTCTTGTCGTGAGATGGTTTAGGACATTCACCGATGAAATGATTTGGATCACCACATCTAAAGCATTTCCTATCACCTTTGTCATTCTTGACAAATCGGTCTTTGGAGAAGGATTTCTTGTCGTTGCTTGGTTGTCTCACGTGTTGACCTCGTCTTTTGAAGAACTTCTTGAAGTCTATAACCGTCATGGCATATTTGTTATCATCACTATCCGACGAGGAGCTTTCATGGTCACTTTGCATCTTCTTCGACTTTAGTGCTAGATATTTCTTTCGCTCTTGGTTTTCACCATTTCCGTGTCCTTCAAGATTATCATTTCATGAACTTTCAAGTTGCCAATAAGTTCATCAAGTGATAATGTGGTAAGATCCTTTGATTCTTCAATTGCCGTGACTTTAGCTCTCCACTTTGGATGCAACGCCCTGAGAAATTTCCTAACAATGTTCTTGCTAGAAAAACCTTCATCAAGTGCTTTTAGACTAGTAATAATGGTATTAAACCTAGCAAATGCACTATCAATAGTTTCATCTTCTAAGATGACAAATTGTTCATATTGTTGAACAAGAAGATCGATTTTGCTTTCTTTTACTTAACTATTACCTTCGTGGATTACTAAAATAGTGTTCCAAATATCTTTAGCGGTTTTACACATAAAAATCCTTGCATACTCTTTCTTAGGTAAAGCATTATAAATCACCATTTTAGCCTCATTAGCAAGTTTCTTCTTAGTGTCATCATTAGAATTATCAAAAGTAACTAGTTCTCTCTTTTTAGAAACTTCATTATATTGATAAGGCAAAAAGTCACCATTGGTAATAACATGTCAAATATCTAAATCTTTAGATTTCACATAAGTCTTAAATCTATTTTTCAAATAAATAAAATATCGGTTTCAAAAAGAGGTGGTCTTTCCGTAGATTGCCCATCTAGGTACTTGTTGGAATCTATAGATCGATTCAAGTTTTAAAATATAATATATTTTAAAAACTCTTGAGCAACCTCGCTTTGATACCAATTGTAGAAACTAGAAGGGGGTTGAATAGTTTCTTAAAAATTACTTGTTTAAAGATCAGTTTTCAAAAATCATTTTTCAAAAACATAGACTTGAGTGATTATGTGAAATCTTCTTATGCCTAATATGAACAATGGATAGTGGATCTAATCTAATAATCACAAATATATGCAAGGAAAGAATAATGAATGTAAAGAGACAAGGAAAGGAAAGATCAAACCAAACACCAAGGATTTATAGTCGTTCGGCAACAAAGCTCACTCCTCGTTCCTACTCCACTCCTCGAGTACTCCTTACTCGAGAGTTCACTAATCAACAAGCTCCTTAAGGTGGAGAAACCGTACACGTCGCTTAACCAATTTCCGACTCTAAGCTAAAAGTTGAGCCCTAATCTTAGCTAGGACTAATGATAAGTGTGTAAAAACTTACCCCTTTTACCACTTAAAACAAGTAAAAACGAGACCAAAACATGAATTTAGTATTGTAAAAGACGAAATTACGCGTGGTTTGTGTTTTTGTTGAGAAATAGGTACAAAAGGACAAATATGAAGAAAACATAGGATTTCACGGGCATTTATTGAAAAAAAAAAATTTAAGTCAAGCTTCAAGGACCAAAAGTGGAAAATAAATGAAGTTTCAAGGGTTAAAGATGAAGATTTTACAAGTTAAAAGCTTAAAGACCAAGATTTGAAGACTTAAGGGGCTAAAGGTGAAAACTGGCCAAAGATATACCAGCCAATGCCACGTGGTCCAATAGAATTTCATTGATTGGTGTCACACGGATCAACCCTTCACCTTAATTAAAACCCACTCATCCGTTTTACCCATCATTACCATTTATTAACCCAGTTCATTAATTACCATATCCTAACAGTAACAATATGTTATTGATCCGGTGACATACACCCTGCCTAATCCCAACACGCCATGTGGCAGCTATCTTCATCAACAAACTGTGAATGCTACAGGCCATCTCAAGCTTCGATGTCAACATGAAAAATGATCAACAAGATGAGATGAATCCATTGGTACAAGCCTTTTGCAGTGTCATTCACTAAATAATAAAAAAACCCAAATTCACATAAACCCTAATCCACGTGTTGGATTTTAATTTGCCCTTTTGGCTGTCACAATTGACACACCTGTCACTCCTACCTACTTACTTCACCCACACGCTTCCTTAACCGCCTCACCAACCCTCTCAACCCCTATAAATTCAACCCCGTTCCTCACTTCACACACACAACCCTATTTTTAGCTTAATTTCCAGTTATTTCCTTTCAATTAAGTTAGTTCGTATTAGTTATAGTTTATGTAATCTTCCTTTCTAAATTGTACTTCAAATTCATAAATAATAAATAAAACTCAAGTTATTACTGTTCATCGTCTTCTACATATGATCTACTGTTTGAATTGCTTTGTTCGATGCTGATTCGTGTTACTGAGCTTGTGAATAAGCTCTTGAAGCTTATTTGATGAAGTTTGGTTAAGTATTGAAGCTGTTTAAATTTTGGAGGGAATTTTGTTCATTTGAATTCATAGATCCAGATCTATGGATTCTAGTTGATGTGTTGATGTTTTAAGGTAGTTAAGTAGGTGTTTGATGTTACTGAACCTATTTCTTCACCAACAGACTGGCCTGGATGTAGGTATAAGTTCTTATTTACTTTTCTAGGCTGTTTTAGGATTCTAAATGATGACTGCATGATCAAAGTTGATTTAGTTTGTTTGATTGCTGATAGTTATTTAATTTTATCTATTTTGATATTCTGGATAGCTGTTTTAGCTTGTTACTCACTAGATCTAGCTTTATCTTTGTTAAATCTGCATAAGTCTTTCATAATTGCTGTTTGGATTAAGCATTTGTGGAGTTGTTGTTATGATCTGGTTTTTGAGTTGGTTTGCATCATATTAGTCTCATATCTAACATCTAAAAACAGTCAAGGTTCTGGTTTCATCATAAGTCAAACACGTTCTTAATTGCAAAGTGATTTTCATTAAACTATCAACACTTATTGATAAACAGACACCTTTCAAACATAATATAATCTTCATTAATCCGTTTTAGCTTTTTAGAATTGGTTTTCTGAATAGCTTATATGCCAGTTAATAAGTTTCTACTTTACATATTTGCTTAATAACAACTAGATAAGTCTAAATCTGCTCTTGAAATCAGTTGTTCATGCATTTTGTTAACTGCTTGCTTATAGCTTTTAATAAGTGCTTATTGAGTGTTCACCTAGCTTAATTCCTTTTTTTGAAACTTGCTTAATAACATCTAAATAGTAGAATTGGAGCTTTTGGAGCTTTTCTGAAAAAGTCAAAAAGTCAACATAGCTTAAAAATAAGCTGAATTGGATTTTTAGTTTAAAATGCTTATTAAGTGATTCATTTTAAAAACTAAGCAACATTTCATCAGTTTTGTCACCTTACTAGTTAAACTGGAGCTTTTTAGGGCAAGTGCTTAACTGAATAAGCTAGAATCTACTTTTGGGCTTATTAGAAATTTTGTTTAGGCAATTGAGCTTATCTCCATAAGCTGGTTTTTGGTTTGACGAGCTTAATTTACATTTAAAAAGTTTTGGAGTTGGAAATTTTGAATTTCATTGAGTAATAAGCCAAATATAAGCTAAAACGTTATAATCCCGTTTTAGTTAAGTTGAATTTGTGGTTATTGCATTTTAGTCCTTCATTTTTCTATCTTGTTTAGGATCTGGCACAAATAATTAATTGTTGTTTGGTATTGCTGCAGCTTTTGTTGTTGCCGGAACTATGTGGTATGGTTCAGCGACTACTCCCATCGAATTATTTGGGCCTACTCGTTATCAATGGGATCAGGGGTACTTTCAACAAGAAATATATAGAAGAGTTAGCGCGGGGTTAGCCGAAAACCAAAGTTTATTCCTGAAAAACTAGCCTTTTATGATTACATCGGAAATAATCCGGCAAAAGGGGGATTATTCAATTCGTTTATTTGCATCAAGCTTTCGGGGGGCTCATTCAAGACTTACTCGAACTATTACTCAACAAAAAATCAGAGCTTTGGTTTCGGCTCATCGGGATAGAGATAAGCAAAAAAATAAATTTTCGTCGTTTGTGGATCACTCGAATAAATGCAGCAATTCGTGAAAGGGGGGTATGCTATAGTTATAGTAGATTAATAAATGCTTTGTCTACCATATATGTGTTTTTCATTCCGTCGAAAATCTATTTTGCGGTATAGACGCTTATGACCTCCCCCTCTATGCCCTGCGGTAATGATTCCTCTGGCATTACGACCTTTACCACAATGATGTTGTCCATAGATCGAATTATTTCGGTGTCTATTTTGATATTTAAAATCATATTTTTGAGATTGACAATGATCATCCTTTTTGTAGTGAACTAGAAAATTTCATGAGTTTACATTTTTGGCCTAATTGTTAACTGAGTTGGGTTTAGCATTGGGTCAAGGTTTGGGATGTGGTTATTTCGTTTGGGTTATAAATTTGATTGGGCTTTTGCAAAGTTTTAAACCCGGTTTAAATAGATTTTCAAATTTTCAAAATAGATTTTAATTAATAAATAGTTTTAATAAATATAAAAAATAATTAAAAAATTCTAAAAATAATAAAGAATCATTTTTAAACTTTTTGCATTTTTACATTTCTAATTTGGGTATTTTTACATTCTTGCATTTTATTGTAATTTGCATTTTATTTTCCATTTACGTGCTTTATCTAGTTGTACTTTGTGCTTAAATTATGGTACGTGCACTTTGTTTTTAGCATTAGTAACTATTTTTAGTAGTATAATATTTTTACATTTTTGCTTGCTTTGTGCTTAATTAGATATAGATTACCATTCAAGTATTATAAACAAAAACCAATGTTTTAAAAACCGGGTTGACCCGGCCGGTGGAACCGTGAACCGGCTCAGAGATCGGGCCGGATGTGATCGGGTTTTTGCTTATTTGAGAACCGGATTGAACCGCCGGTTTTTCATTGACCGGGGTTGACCCGGTTTGATAAACCCGGCCGGGTCATAATTTTTTATTAAAAAAATTTCAAAAACTTTTTTTCTATAAACATTTCTATAATTTTAAAGATAAATTTAAGTATTGGCGATTATTGTTAGCTAAAATAAAATTAAAATTAACTTAAGACACAAAATAATATCGTTTTATTATGGTTTAATACAAATTATAAACATAAATTACTTGTTTTTCATACATTTGCTATCATGTTATATAATTAAACTAAAAATTTAAATATTTTTCATCGATTTAATTTAATGTATGACAAGTTATAAGATTATTACAATATTATATATTAAATATATAAAAAAAATATACATATATATAAAACCAGGTTGAACCGGTTGACCCGTGAACCGGTCACTGGACCGGGTCAACTAAAAAAACGGGTTTTAAAACATTGCCAAAAACGATAAATCTTAACGATTCAGTTGGATATCAATTCGAATCGAGTCGAGGAAAAACGAACTTAATAAAATATCAATATTAACCAATCTACAGCAATATAATTTAAGGTCTAAGTATTAACCACAACACATACACAACTTCTAAAATTACACAATAATTTGGATCTTCACAACAACACAAGAAAGAAATAAAAGTTTGATCTTCAATGGATCTTAAGGTAGACACAACACTTCAAGGGTGTTCTTCTCTTTGCAGTTGAGGGGATGGGATGGGAGGAGAAAGATTCACTTCTAAACAAGTATTAATCAACCAAATAACAAAGGATTTGAGTGATTTAAGAAGGTGGATTGAATCTGGAAATTTGTGTGCAAAAGAGGTAAAGAGAAAATCTGCAAATGGTCCACTATTTATAAGACAAAGTTCCAACAGCTCTTTTTGCCTGTGGTTCCTTAAGGCACATGCGGTTCGATATTGATAAAGAACCGCGACCCTATATAAAGAACCGTCGAGCGTAGACTCCGCCTCTTTTTTTCTTTTAGTGGGTTAGTCACATATAGTGGAATACTTATCATCAAAGGATATTCCTAAACCATATGGAATATGTCATTTTCAAATTTTCAAATTTTTAATTTAATAAAACATTTTCTTAAAAATAAAGTTTAATAAAAACCTTTGTCACATTTAATAAAAGGTGAGCTTTAAGAAAAACTAAATCATTGATCACTTAGTTAGGTTGATAACTTGTTTGTTCATACCTTAAGTGATAATTGATGAAATGAAAGATACTTGAACTAAGAATTCGATTTTCGTTGTTTTCGTAAATGCTTGTGTTTATATATTATCGTAATCAAAACAAAGTGAGACCAGAAAATGCAAGTAACGTTTTTAGGCATCATTGCATTAACAAACTGAATATGAATTCTGTTATCCAACTCCCTTTTTAAAATATGACTGGTGATAGCAAGTTAAATAGACAAAAATCAAAAAAATGTTCTAACATAACTTCTAAATAAGAAATAAGTTACATAAATAAGCCAAAAATCACAACAATATCCTAATATGTTAGCATATAAAATTCACTAACATGAGTCGACCTATAGGTCGGGGAAGATATAAGTAATAAGTAGTCACGTTTAGAAAGAGAATGTATAATGAAAAGTGAGTGTGTGTATTTCTAGAGAGAAAGAGAAATACAACAAACGGTTATTTTCACTCCTCCTTGGAAGTTAGAAAAAAATATATATAGCCAGCACACTAGTAAACTATTCTAACTTAACGATTTTAGTCCATATATGTCTGACTTATAAAAACTAATGTAATTTCGTAAATACGCTTACTGTTTAGGTCCATCGATAAAATCTAAAATCAACAACAGATTATTAATCTTCATAAATATCATCAAATACACAATTCAAACCTATAAATAAGCCCAAAATTACAATAATCCATTAAATACACAAACTAAATAAAATAATCCGTCAATAAAATCTGAAATAAACATTAATCTTCATAAATATCATCAAATACACAAACTGAATACAGAATTAAGCCCAAATGATCAAACTATCACATAAACTAATAAATAAACGTTACAATAAAAATCCAAAAGCTACTTAAATATCATCAAATGCAAAAAAAATAGTAAAGAAATAAGCGCACAAGGGTGGATTAGAACAACCGAACCATCTTCCATAGTTTGGTTTAAATGATGGGGCAGTCATGGCTATTGGTCTGTGTGAAACTTTGTTACATAAGCGGGCATTCACTCGATCATGATTAAGCATTTAATTCTTAACCCAAATTGTTACATATCGTGTAACCGTCTCTGTTATGAACACATCTTCCATAGTTTGTAACCGTTCAATTCCGTTGTTTTTTTCCCAGATCATCTTCTGCATTCTTCGTTTTAACTATTTTATGTGTTTTTATGATATTTTGAATGTTTAAGTTATGCTTTGGTTGAGTTTATTGATTGTTAAGGTTTGATTGTTTTGAGAGAGAATTCGGTGCTTCAAGTTTTAGAGAGAGAGGGAGAGACAAAAGAAATGTGTTATGATTTGAATGTGCGTTTGGTCAAACAAGTTCGTCTTATTTATATTTTTAGTTCATTCGTCTTGTTTTATATTTTGACAAAGATTAATCCTTTCATCTTTTATAAGATCTATGCTAAGGTAATCAAGGGACATGATAGGTCCCTTCATCCTCACTAAAAAAACAAGTTCTTCTTTGAATAGAAAAGTGAAATGTTATGTTTGTAATAAAGTCTTAAAACAAGATCGGGTGATGATCTTTGTGCAGCTAGAAGTCGCAAGTTATAGCAGGAATAGAGTTTAAGAACATAGGTATTTGGAAACAGTATTATTTTTTTGCTCGTTCAAGTGTGATAAGCAATATTATTTAATTATCAATACATGTTCAACGTTTTTTCTAAATCCCATTTTGTTCACACACCTTAACCACTTATCTTACAATAAATTTTATAAAGATGTCTCAAAAAAAAGTCTTAAACTCGCAACCCCTTAATTCAAATATTTTTTTTGGATTAAAAAATAAATAAATAAACACAAGTTAACTTTTACCCAAAACAAACTATGATAAAATTTTCTCTATATTCTACGTATTTTTTAGAATCTTTCTTTGATAAAAGATTAGTATCATATAATTTCCTAATCAAAGCTCAAACTAAATAAAGCATAAATCTTAACTTCCTTTTAATGTCATATAATTTCCCTAAAACACGGTCATAGTTATGTATAAAAACCGCATCACACTATACGTCGAAACAAAAGCCATTCTTCTTACATTGATTTCTCTGCTTGTTCAACACGTTATTGACTGCAGATTACACAATGAACTCCAACATATACCACCTTGGTGGTGACATCAGGAATGTCGGTTTGGAATCGAAGGCTATATGGAAGCGTAGGCCGAAGCCTAAGGAATCTCCGGCTGCACCACCATCTCCTCATTATGAATCACCACCGCATACTGCGCCTGCTAAACCATCACAACCACTTCCAGTACCATTGCCTCCACGTGTGCTCCCACCACCACCGCATGCCGTTATACCACCA
Source organism: Glebionis coronaria (assembly GCA_025667525.1). NCBI lineage: Eukaryota > Viridiplantae > Streptophyta > Magnoliopsida > Asterales > Asteraceae > Glebionis > Glebionis coronaria. The sequence goes on along the minus strand of CM046880.1, from coordinate 560,244,709 downwards.
CCTCCCCCACATAACCTGCCACCACCATTGCCTCCAAGTGTGATCCCACCACCACCACCGCATGCTATCCCACCACCACCAACTCCACCTCCAGGGTGCCATAACACAATCATTGTTGTAGTATTTGTCTCGTGTGGCGGTGTGTTCTTCTTGGCTTTCATGATGGCAGCACTATGGTGTTTCCTCAAGAAAAAGAAGAAGATGGTTAGAAAAGCAGAAAACCGAAAGATTAGCGAGAGAATGGTACAAGGACCGCATGGGGAACACGTGATCCTTTCAGTTGAAGATGATATACATATTGAAGAAGACATTAAGAAAAGTGAAGTTGAAAACTTTAGAAAAGGCTTGGATGTTAACTACGTCGCGGGTCTTTTTGATCAACCAGCTGCTGCATCATCTAGTTCTACCCATCATCAGCATAGCCATAAGGAACAATTCGATCTATTGTTCCAATCCAAAATCAAGTTGGTGAAATAAATAACAATTTGTATTATCATTCATGTGGATCTTAGCTTCTTTTATTTGTATAATTATTCCCTTGCATGAGATAGCTGCATGTGTAGCTAGTACATAAGGACATTGAGCCCGAGTGTAAGTTTTGAAGAACGTATTAGCCCTGTAATCGGTTATCCAGGCTGCATTTGTGTTCACCTAATATTATTCGCCTAATTTGTTTCCAACATCCAAAACTAAGGTTTGATTCCCCATTATCATACATGATAAAAAATTAATTTCTATATACAGTCATTAAGCAACTTTTTTTTTTAACCCACAACTAAAAAAAAATCAATCTGTAACATATATTAATGAAGTATGTAATACATAAAATGAGAAAAAAGGGTTTAACACAATAACAAAAACACATAAAAATCATTCACACGTCATCAAACAGTCTGAAATGCACGAGATTTATAGTAATATATCCGTGCCATAGTAACATTTACCGATCATAAGTTATCACAAAACTGAGGCTCTATGCATGGGGCAAGGAAGGAATAGGAAAGTCCTTGGGCAACTCAGGAACTTTTGGCAATGTTGGCTTAGGTAGGTCATGGATTTCTGGCAGCTTTGGGACTTCTGCTTTTGGCAGATTTGGCAGATCAGGTTTTGGAATTTCAGGAACTGCTGGCTTTGGAATCTCGGGTAGGGTGGGCTTTGGAAGCACTGGGATCTCAGGCTTTGGAACATCAGGAAGTGCGGGTTTACTGATTTCAGGAAGTGCGGGTTTTGGAATCTCAGGAACAGTTGGCTTAGGCACCTCAGGTACCACGGGCTTTGGAATTTCAGGAACTACGGGCTTGGGAACCTCAGGAAGTGTGGGCTTAGGAATCTCAGGAATTGTGGGTTTTGGAAGCACGGGGATCTCGGGCTTTGGAACATCTGGTATTGTGGGCTTGGTGATCTCTGGAAATGTAGGCTTTGAAACATCTGGTTTTGGAATCACAGGGACCTCTGGCTTTGGAACCTCAGGAATTGTTGGTTTTGGAATCACTGGAACCTCAGGCTTAGGAACAACAGGAATTTCTGGTTTTGGAATCACGGGAATCTCTGGCTTTGGAATCTGGGGAAGTTCAGGCTTTGGGATTTCAGGAAACTTTGGAACTTGAGGCTGTGGAACCTCGGGTACATCCAAAAGCTTACGGGCCTCGGAAACAAATACCCCACCACCTATTGATGTTAAAGTGATTGAAACTAGAATCACGAGGAACACATTGAAATTGTAATGTGCCATTATTTGATGAAAGAGAACGGATTAAGGTTGTGTTTTGAGTTGTGTTGAGACCGTAAGTTACGGTATAGATTTATATGGAATACACGGGATGTAGAAATTTGACAATTGTCATAAGTAGATAAGTTGGTAGGAATATAGACATATTGGATATGTTAGTTCAACTTCTCATCTGTACTCAGGTGTTTAGTTGTCATATCTTTATGAAATTGTATAGTACTGAGACTTGGTTGCAGGGACGGAACCAGGGTGGGTCCCGGGGGGTCCCGGGACACCATGTATTTTTGATGCGTAATGTTAAATTTGTGTAAAAACCTCAATTTTTGTTAGATTTGTGTTAAATGCATCTGGTCCTTAAAAGCGTTGTGTGTAGTATTGTACATTTTATTATAAGTGCATCTGCTCATTTTGTCTCTTGGTTCCGTCCCTGCTTGGTTGGATAACTAACTACCACGATATGGTTAAAAAAATGCAGATTTGCTTATCTATTTGAGTAGCTAGCAGCTTCTGTAGTAAGTATATATGCAAATTTGTTATTAACAAATACATTTGGCAGTTAAAGGCGATTAAAACAATTGGTAAATAACAGTCATAACAGTTTAAGTACAGTTATGTTTGTTTAGTTTTGGACGTGCAAGGGCGCTACCCCTTGATCTCGAAGGGGGCTTTTGATTGAGTTTTTGAGTCGGCTTGTGAGTGAGCTGTGATTTCTTATGTCGATAGGTTTTTCCCTCACCTCTACAAATGGAGGTGATGGGTGAAGAGCTCATAACATACATAGGCTTCTATTCTTTCATTGTAATTGTAACCGGTTCTTTCGTAATAAAACTTAACGGTTCAGTTAGACTTGTAGTATTGTCCATCTTGTTTTTTGTTCTTCCACGGGTTACATTTGAATGTTGTTGCTTGTGCTCAATACAACCCGCGATCTAGTGTTCCAACCGTATCAAGAGCCACGCGTATTGTGGTCGTTGAAGTTGAAGTGTCAAAAAGATTTTGGTTGAAAAGATTTTTGATAAAAATTTGATTATCATGTACTAATTGTATCAAGTTCACAAGAACTTGATACTTGAACTTGTTTGTTGTTTGTGTTGTAAGCAGGTGGAATCTTATGCTTATGCACATAAACTCATAAGCTAAAGGTGTGGAAGTGCACCCTGAAGTGTGCCCCGTTTTTTCTTTATTTTAATTTTCTGCCAAAAAATCATTGTTCATGTGATTATCTGATTTGTGCTTTGAGATTGTGAAATACTGGTTGTAATCTGTTGATTAAGGAATCTTTGATCTTAACTAATGATAATGTTGGTTGTTTGAGGGGTTTAAAACACATTGCTTTTGAAAAAGTCTGATAATCTGGTTTTAAGGGGATGTGTGGGAAAGGGTAAATCTAGGGTAGGGATTTACCACCACTAGCTTGAACTTGCCTCATCACCTTAGGATAGTGATTATTGACTGACCCGTGGTATTTATTTTAAGGATTATAGTAAAAAAAACATTTTGGAAGATTTGGGGAATTATTTGTTTTCAATATATAATTGAAGTCTCTGATTGGATAAGTGTTGAGAGTTCTTTGCTTATAAAAGCCTTATATGCCATTGAATTGCAGATGTTGACTATGTGGTGTGCATGATTTGTATTAATTGTATGAACCATTGAGCGCATTTCTTGCTCAACTTTTTCTAAAATCAACCATAAACAACAGTTGGCCCTTGTTAGAGTTTAAAGGTGTTTCATAGGGTAAAATGCGGTAGACATCTAAGCTTTATAGTCTTTGAGGTCTGTTAATTGTTGTTTTTTTATTTCATAGCTAGCTTATTTTGTAAAAACAAGTTCACCAAAAAGTCATTTTCAAGTTTCTGTATGTTAACTGTCTAAGATACTAGATTTGTTTGTCGTCCGATAACAGACAAAGGATTCTCCTTTGTATCTGATATCGAGCATAAGGTGTTCATTAACTGCTTATTAGTTTTGTGAATTGTGTGACGTTTGAGCTTATTAGGGGCTTATTAGTACTTGTTTTAGCTTGTACTTGACTCCCTACACGCAAAAAGCTTGTGGGGTGCCTTATGTACCAAAGAAAACAAAAAAAAGTAAAAAACATACATAGGAAGGACTCGAACACCCGACCTTTTGTAAAGGAGTAAAGTGACTTACCATTGATCTATGTTGGTTTTTTATGTCATGTGTTTATAGTACTTGGTATTTAACATCTTTTTGTCTTTATTTCCAAAATATAAGTTGTAGCTTATAACCAGATTATTGGCTTATTAGCTTATAGGTTTTGCCTCTTTTCGATTTTCTTACATTCTAGTTATAGTTTAAGATTTTCTAAAAGTGGTTTTGCATTTTCTACTTTATTCATTTATTTTTAATGATTATTTTATTTTATATTTTTAGATAATGATTTAAAAATAGTTAAAATGAGTTCTAATTTTCAAAAAATACTTTTTAGGCTTAGATTAATATACTTTAGGTTTACATTTGAAAAAAACTTTGTATTGACTTTTTTTAATTATTTTGATTAAGGTTTTTAATTAACTTTGAAATTAAATAATAATTAATTTAAGTGTTTCCACCAAGTTTGGTTTATTTTTCTTTCTTAGTTATAACTTTTAGGATTTATTTGGTATTTTTAAAAAAAAAAAATTAATTTTAATCGAATTTTACGTTACGTTTTACGAAGTAGTTCTTTTAGCTTAACTCGTCTTTCCTTTTCTTTTCTTTTCTCTTTCCAAAAGCGTAACTCCAAAAACGTTTCTAATTTGGCATAATAAACACCATACCTCCACCGAGAACGAACTTAATTGTCGGTATTTACGTTTTCTAGCGTATCTACTTATATTTACCACGACTTTTGTGTTGTCTTATTTTTCCTAAAATATGATATATACAAAACCACATCATGAAACTTCTAAATAATAAATAAGTTATATAAATAAGCTAAAATTCACAACAATAGCCTAATATGTTAACATATAAATTTCACTAACACGGGTCGATTTGTAGGCCGGGCAAAATATAAGTAATAAATAGTCATGTTTAAAAAGAGAAGGTAAAATGGAAAATGAGTGTGTGTATTTCTATAGAGAAAGAGAAATACAACAAATGGTTAGTTTCACTCCTTGGAAGTAAGTAGAGAATCTATAATATAGACAGAACACTAGTAAACTATTCTAACCTAACGATTTTAGACCGTATGTGTCCGACTTATAATAACTAATGTAATTTCGTAAATGACGCTTACAGTTTGTGTCCATCGATAAAATCTAAAATCAACAACACATTATTAATCTTCATAAATATTACTCCCTCCGTCCCAAATTACTTGTCAAATTTTGACTTTTGTATTCGACTTTGATCGTAAATTACTTTTTTTATGTTATATAATACTTAATGCAAAATATATGTATGGACTGAGTTTTAAATGTATTTTCATTGGTAAAATTTTCATCAAATATTATATAACACAAAAATAATAATTTACGGTCAAAGTTAAATAAAAAAGTAAAAAGTGGACAAGTAAATTGGGACGGAGGGAGTATCAAACACACAATTTAAACCTAGAATAAGGCCAAAATTACAATAATCCATCAAATACACAAACTAAATAAAATAATACGTCAACAAAATCTAAAATCAACATTAATATTCATAAATATCATCAAATACACAAACCGAATACAGAAGTAAGCCCAGATGATCAAACTATCACATAAACTAATAAATAAATGTTACTAAAAATCCAAAAGCTACTTAAATATCATCAAATAAAAAAAAGTAAAGAAATAAGCGCAAAAAAGCACAGTGTGGATTAGAACAACCTTAACATCTTCCATAGTTTGTTTTAAATGATGGGGGCAGTCATAGCTCTTGGGTCTGTGTGAAACTTTGTGTACATAAGTGGGCGTTCACTCGATCATTATTGACCCCTTCTTAGCTCAAATTGTTACATTTGTGTAATCGTCTCTCTTACGAACACATCTTCCATAGTTTGTAACCGCTCAATTTCATTGTTTTTTCCCAGATGATCTTCTGCATTCTTCGTTTTAACCATTTTATGTGTTTTTATGATATTTTGAATGTTTAAGTTATGCTTTTGTTGAGTTTATTGATTGTTAGAGTTTGATTGTTTTGAGAAAAAAATTGGGTGTTTCAAGTTTTAGAGACAGAAAAGAATGTGTTATAATCCTAATGTGCGTTTGGTTAAGAACTTCGTCTTATTTACATCTTTAGTCCTTTTATCATGTTTTACATTTTAATAAGATTAATCCTTTCATCTTTTATAAGATCTAGTTTAAAGTAATCTAGGACCATGATGGGTCCCTTCATCCTCGCTAAAGAACTAGTCCTTGAAATAACTTGTCTTTGGATAGATTAAGCAGCATTACTTCTTCGCTAATTCAAGTGTGAGAAGCAATTTTATTTGATTATCAATATATGTTCTTAACGTTTTTTTTAAATCCCATTTTTGTTCACACACCTTCTTATATCTTACAATAAATCTTATAAAAATGTATAAAAAAAAGTCTTAAACTCGCAAACCTCTTGGTTCAAATATTTTTTAAAATAAAAAAAACAAATTAATTGTTCTCTATATACTACGTACTTTGTAGAATCTTTCTTTGATAGAAAGTTAGTATCTCATGAGCCCGCCTTCCTAATGAAAGCTCAAACTAAATATAGCATAAATCTTAACTTCCTTTTAATGTCATATAATTTCCTTAAACTACGTTCATAGTTTTTTATAAAAACCGCATCAAACATTATTATACAATACATCGAAACAAAAACCAATCTTCTTACATTGCTTTCTCTACTTGTTAAACATATTATTTACTGCAGATTACACAATGAACTCCAACATATACCACCTTGGTGACATCAGGAATGTCGGTTTGGAATCGAAGGCTATAGGCAAGCGTAGGCTGAAACCAGCTCCTCATTATGAATCACCACCGCCTACTACGCCTGCTAGACCATCACAACCACCTCCGGTACAACCACATACCGTCCCACCTCCACCATCGCATGCCGTTATACCGCCATGTGCATGCCGTTATACCACCACCTCCCCCACATAACCTGCCACCACCATTGCCTCCAAGTGTGATCCCACCACCACCACCGCATGCTATCCCACCACCACCAACTCCACCTCCAGGGTGCCATAACACAATCATTGTTGTAGTATTTGTCTCGTGTGGCGGTGTGTTCTTCTTGGCTTTCATGATGGCAGCACTATGGTGTTTCCTCAAGAAAAAGAAGAAGATGGTTAGAAAAGCAGAAAATATGCATATTGACGAACACCGAAAGATTAGGGAGAGTATGGTACAAGGACCGCATGGGGAACACGTGATCCTTTCAGTTGAAGATGATATACATATTGAAGAAGATATTGAGAAAAGTGGAGTTGGAAACTTTAGAAAAGGCTTGGATGTTAACTACGTTGCGGGTCTTTTTGATCAACCAGCTGCATCATCTAGTTCTACCCATCACCAGCATAGCTATAAGGAACAATTCGATCTATTGTTCCTATCCAAAATCAAGTTGGTGAAATAAATAACAACTTGTATTATCATTCATGTGGATCTTAGCTTCTTTTATTTGTATAATTATTCCTTTGCATGAGATAGCACTACTACATATTTAGTATGGTTTTAAAGCTTATTTGGTGCGCTTTTGAACCGCACCAAATGTTATTAGCGCACCAAAAAATCAAATGTTATTTGATAGGGTTTTAAAACCGCACCTAAAAATGATTTTTTGATACGGTTTTGTTTGTAACGGCACCAATTGTCTACACTCAAATATTTATTTTATTTTTCTTTTTTGATACGGTTTATAATAAACTGCACTAAGCATTCTTTTTTTAAATAATAAATATATATATATATATATATATATATATATATATATATATATATATATATATATATATATATATACTAGTTGCAAAACCCGCCCAATGGGCGGATATCACTTGTAATTCTCGTTTACATTGTTTATTTATAAAAATATTTGTTTATATTTTTCAAAGAAATGAGTCTACACACGTCTAGGTTGAAATGGGTATATACTATATAACTGTTTGATTGGTTGAAATGCATGCATTACAATAAATCTAGCTTTTGTTTATATTTTTTTCTTCGTACTTTAAAAAGTGTGAACTTTTTTGTCAAATATCTACACTCATAAATGTGAAATATTAAAAAGTGTGAAGTAAAAAAAGTTCACATATAAACTACTAAAAAGTTCACACATAAAAATATAATTTATTATAATATTCACACTTAAAAGTATGAAATTATTTGTTACACCAAAAATACTGATAATAGGATGAATTTTTTAAATTCTCATATTTTAAATTGTAAAGAATTGATATTATAAGTGTGATAAATCAATCTATGTGGTGTAGCGGTAGAATGAAAAATTTAGTATAGTAATTCGAATTACCTATCAGACAAACTTAGGACAACGACCAAACAAATGACCAACTTACATGTCACGTCATCGTCAATTTCTTTGCATCGTTTAGTTGTTGTGTATCATTTTGTGTTATCATGATAGTTGTCATACTTACCATTGTACGTAAGACATGTGTAGTGATTTTTTTTGGTAACGGATAAGATCATCACTCTACTATATAAGAGCTACACAAGCCATATAACTTTACATTAGAGATAAATTTTCATCATAAAAACCAAATTTGATGGCAAGCTAGTCAAATTATACAAAACCCTGTTTTATTTCATGTTGCCATTGGCTATATCGTTAATTGTAATAACGTACATATCAAGTTTTTCCCACAAACTCTATTTTTGTATACGTGAGAGACATTAGTGCCATCTTGTTAAATTTGCCAATTTAAATATCAATAATAAAAAATATCACTGAAAAGTACTTAGTAGATAAATTAAGAATTTAATATTTAATTAATAAAGTAAGAATTTAATATTTCATAAATAAATTAAAATTTTAATGGTCTAAAGGAAACTTATGACTGGATCATATATTTTATTGTAACATCGTGGGGCTATGAATAACTCAATTGTATATATGTGCTCTTTACATCATCAGGCCTACATAGTGAAGATATTTTAAACGAATAAACAAAATGAAGATTATGCTAAATAAACATTAATACTACATTAGCTACTGAATGGTTTTAGTTCTTCTACATATATACATAATACAACAAGTTGTTTCCTCTTTACTTGCTTGCCATAAATGCATAGGTGTCATGTGCCTTGTAGAAAAAACCATAAATCTGTTTGGCCCAACAGAAACCTACTAAGATGCACAAGAAACAACATCAACCAAACTTTGATTATTTAAATTAACTCAGCTAAATATTTGAAATGAGGTCCAACTAATAATTGTTAAAAGACATAGTGACACTATGGCTAAAAGTGCGCTATAAAAGTCAGTTAATCGTTGGAGATTAGTGTCGACTTTTACTGCATTCACAGCTCATAACATTCATAGAAGTGAGTGTGCACCTTAATGAGCTAATGACAAAGTGTGATCACTCTAATATTTGGAACACAGATGATTCCCCTTGATGATAAGTCTAGTGACAAAACACGCATATGAAAAAATGTTGCAGGAGTCACCATATATTCAAGGGTTAAAAGATACGCCACAAAGTAGTTTTTAAAGAGTTAGCGACATCAATAACAAATCTATAACAGACATCAGCTTTGTCAAGACGTTCCATTGCCGTATCGATATAGTCAATGTTGATCTTTATTGTGTCTCCTTTATCCCTCCAATCAAACTTCCTCCCACCAGCTTCCTACCTGATATCACAAAACTTTGTTTGCACGCGTCATGCTGTAAAATTTCTGTACAAATATGATGTAGTTTTAAAGGTGCACACACATGGCTCATATAACATAAAAATGAGTACAAAGGACATCGATCAAATCCAATGTTTTGCCTATTCGTCCATTAAGCATAATGAAAAGTTTAACTACAACTCAATTTACTCCATCAATAAAGCTAACCAAACAAATCTCAACTTAGAAAATCAGTTAACAATTATGGTGTAATTATGTTCCTTAAAAAACAGATGTGACTGTATGGCTCTTTACTAAATCCATACGTTAATAAACTTATGCATAGACACGGGAATTTAGCAATTACCTACCCATAACTTTGTTACTAAATCCGTACATTATATGAACTTTGCTTATTAGAATCTTCAAACCCTATTCTACAAAACCTATTGGTGATGATAAGGCTCAGCCAATCGGAAATTGATTTTCATTAACGGGTTAAGCTAAGCTTCTTCCCTTTAATTTCTGCCTCTTGGCAGATTGCTTAGCCTGAGCAAGAAGGTGAGCATCAAAAATCCTATCAGCTTATTTGTAACAAAAGTGTAGAGTGTGTTTGGGATTATTTACTAAACTTTTGTATCAATAACCAATCACAAACAGCCCAGGCTCAAACTTCATATATAGAAACAAAAATATATATCAGAAATTATATATGCGTAGGGTGTTAGACAACACATTTTGGTAGTTAGGGTGTTAAACAACACATTTTGATAGTGATTACGTGATTTTTAGGTATATATGGTGAATCTGATCCGTTCAATTGAGTAAAATAAATCAAGCTGTTGAACAAAAAGAGAATTTAAGTCAACACCTGACCATCTATCAGATGACGATTTTACTTTCCAAAGAAACTGACCATTCGATTTCCTCGTGTGTTCTCTAACCCTGAACTCATAGGCGTAAAATAAAAATATTTTTCTGATATTGTATATTACATCTCTAAAGAAAAAGTTGTCACAAAATAAGGAAGCCGAAATACCCCTGGGCCCTGGCATGAATATTCCAGCATGATTTGGTGCATGCTCATCAAATTCAGTACTATATACCCTTTTCCATCCCAATATCAGTACGCATTGGTAAAAAAATAAAATAATACAGTAATGTTTAAAATTCACGGTTGAAAACAGACGAACTCAAGCATTGTATATAACCTTAAATTTATACTTACCTCCAATGGCTTCTTTGACTTCTAGCGAAACTTCTTGAATCAAATCTTGTTATCAAAGTAGAAAAGAACCAAGTGAATGATGTTGATATTTCTATCTGCTGCTATTTCTCTTGCGAAGACTGATAATAAGAAACCAGACCGCTTTGACCAAGTAGACCACCAGGTGGCTTGACCTTGACCTTAATCTACTTGGAGCCATATATGCAACATTCTTAACCGCGTCGCTTCGACCAACAGGTGAACTCGACCTTGACCTGGACCGGGAGTTGGACTGGATTGGGGCTTTGGACGTGAGATAGAGCTACATACTGGGCTTTGGCTTTGATGCCAAGTTCTGTTGCAAGGGTTTTAGCTGCGACCCCATTTCAGGTGAGTGTGACGCTCCTGTTACGAATCCTCCATTTGCTATCATGTTATATAATTAAACTAAAAATTTAAATATTTTTCATCGATTTAATTTAATGTATGACAAGTTATAAGATTATTACAATATTATATATTAAATATATAAAAAAAATATACATATATATAAAACCAGGTTGAACCGGTTGACCCGTGAACCGGTCACTGGACCGGGTCAACTAAAAAAACGGGTTTTAAAACATTGCCAAAAACGATAAATCTTAACGATTCAGTTGGATATCAATTCGAATCGAGTCGAGGAAAAACGAACTTAATAAAATATCAATATTAACCAATCTACAGCAATATAATTTAAGGTCTAAGTATTAACCACAACACATACACAACTTCTAAAATTACACAATAATTTGGATCTTCACAACAACACAAGAAAGAAATAAAAGTTTGATCTTCAATGGATCTTAAGGTAGACACAACACTTCAAGGGTGTTCTTCTCTTTGCAGTTGAGGGGATGGGATGGGAGGAGAAAGATTCACTTCTAAACAAGTATTAATCAACCAAATAACAAAGGATTTGAGTGATTTAAGAAGGTGGATTGAATCTGGAAATTTGTGTGCAAAAGAGGTAAAGAGAAAATCTGCAAATGGTCCACTATTTATAAGACAAAGTTCCAACAGCTCTTTTTGCCTGTGGTTCCTTAAGGCACATGCGGTTCGATATTGATAAAGAACCGCGACCCTATATAAAGAACCGTCGAGCGTAGACTCCGCCTCTTTTTTTCTTTTAGTGGGTTAGTCACATATAGTGGAATACTTATCATCAAAGGATATTCCTAAACCATATGGAATATGTCATTTTCAAATTTTCAAATTTTTAATTTAATAAAACATTTTCTTAAAAATAAAGTTTAATAAAAACCTTTGTCACATTTAATAAAAGGTGAGCTTTAAGAAAAACTAAATCATTGATCACTTAGTTAGGTTGATAACTTGTTTGTTCATACCTTAAGTGATAATTGATGAAATGAAAGATACTTGAACTAAGAATTCGATTTTCGTTGTTTTCGTAAATGCTTGTGTTTATATATTATCGTAATCAAAACAAAGTGAGACCAGAAAATGCAAGTAACGTTTTTAGGCATCATTGCATTAACAAACTGAATATGAATTCTGTTATCCAACTCCCTTTTTAAAATATGACTGGTGATAGCAAGTTAAATAGACAAAAATCAAAAAAATGTTCTAACATAACTTCTAAATAAGAAATAAGTTACATAAATAAGCCAAAAATCACAACAATATCCTAATATGTTAGCATATAAAATTCACTAACATGAGTCGACCTATAGGTCGGGGAAGATATAAGTAATAAGTAGTCACGTTTAGAAAGAGAATGTATAATGAAAAGTGAGTGTGTGTATTTCTAGAGAGAAAGAGAAATACAACAAACGGTTATTTTCACTCCTCCTTGGAAGTTAGAAAAAAATATATATAGCCAGCACACTAGTAAACTATTCTAACTTAACGATTTTAGTCCATATATGTCTGACTTATAAAAACTAATGTAATTTCGTAAATACGCTTACTGTTTAGGTCCATCGATAAAATCTAAAATCAACAACAGATTATTAATCTTCATAAATATCATCAAATACACAATTCAAACCTATAAATAAGCCCAAAATTACAATAATCCATTAAATACACAAACTAAATAAAATAATCCGTCAATAAAATCTGAAATAAACATTAATCTTCATAAATATCATCAAATACACAAACTGAATACAGAATTAAGCCCAAATGATCAAACTATCACATAAACTAATAAATAAACGTTACAATAAAAATCCAAAAGCTACTTAAATATCATCAAATGCAAAAAAAATAGTAAAGAAATAAGCGCACAAGGGTGGATTAGAACAACCGAACCATCTTCCATAGTTTGGTTTAAATGATGGGGCAGTCATGGCTATTGGTCTGTGTGAAACTTTGTTACATAAGCGGGCATTCACTCGATCATGATTAAGCATTTAATTCTTAACCCAAATTGTTACATATCGTGTAACCGTCTCTGTTATGAACACATCTTCCATAGTTTGTAACCGTTCAATTCCGTTGTTTTTTTCCCAGATCATCTTCTGCATTCTTCGTTTTAACTATTTTATGTGTTTTTATGATATTTTGAATGTTTAAGTTATGCTTTGGTTGAGTTTATTGATTGTTAAGGTTTGATTGTTTTGAGAGAGAATTCGGTGCTTCAAGTTTTAGAGAGAGAGGGAGAGACAAAAGAAATGTGTTATGATTTGAATGTGCGTTTGGTCAAACAAGTTCGTCTTATTTATATTTTTAGTTCATTCGTCTTGTTTTATATTTTGACAAAGATTAATCCTTTCATCTTTTATAAGATCTATGCTAAGGTAATCAAGGGACATGATAGGTCCCTTCATCCTCACTAAAAAAACAAGTTCTTCTTTGAATAGAAAAGTGAAATGTTATGTTTGTAATAAAGTCTTAAAACAAGATCGGGTGATGATCTTTGTGCAGCTAGAAGTCGCAAGTTATAGCAGGAATAGAGTTTAAGAACATAGGTATTTGGAAACAGTATTATTTTTTTGCTCGTTCAAGTGTGATAAGCAATATTATTTAATTATCAATACATGTTCAACGTTTTTTCTAAATCCCATTTTGTTCACACACCTTAACCACTTATCTTACAATAAATTTTATAAAGATGTCTCAAAAAAAAGTCTTAAACTCGCAACCCCTTAATTCAAATATTTTTTTTGGATTAAAAAATAAATAAATAAACACAAGTTAACTTTTACCCAAAACAAACTATGATAAAATTTTCTCTATATTCTACGTATTTTTTAGAATCTTTCTTTGATAAAAGATTAGTATCATATAATTTCCTAATCAAAGCTCAAACTAAATAAAGCATAAATCTTAACTTCCTTTTAATGTCATATAATTTCCCTAAAACACGGTCATAGTTATGTATAAAAACCGCATCACACTATACGTCGAAACAAAAGCCATTCTTCTTACATTGATTTCTCTGCTTGTTCAACACGTTATTGACTGCAGATTACACAATGAACTCCAACATATACCACCTTGGTGGTGACATCAGGAATGTCGGTTTGGAATCGAAGGCTATATGGAAGCGTAGGCCGAAGCCTAAGGAATCTCCGGCTGCACCACCATCTCCTCATTATGAATCACCACCGCATACTGCGCCTGCTAAACCATCACAACCACTTCCAGTACCATTGCCTCCACGTGTGCTCCCACCACCACCGCATGCCGTTATACCACCACCTCCCCCACATAACCTGCCACCACCATTGCCTCCAAGTGTGATCCCACCACCACCACCGCATGCTATCCCACCACCACCAACTCCACCTCCAGGGTGCCATAACACAATCATTGTTGTAGTATTTGTCTCGTGTGGCGGTGTGTTCTTCTTGGCTTTCATGATGGCAGCACTATGGTGTTTCCTCAAGAAAAAGAAGAAGATGGTTAGAAAAGCAGAAAACCGAAAGATTAGCGAGAGAATGGTACAAGGACCGCATGGGGAACACGTGATCCTTTCAGTTGAAGATGATATACATATTGAAGAAGACATTAAGAAAAGTGAAGTTGAAAACTTTAGAAAAGGCTTGGATGTTAACTACGTCGCGGGTCTTTTTGATCAACCAGCTGCTGCATCATCTAGTTCTACCCATCATCAGCATAGCCATAAGGAACAATTCGATCTATTGTTCCAATCCAAAATCAAGTTGGTGAAATAAATAACAATTTGTATTATCATTCATGTGGATCTTAGCTTCTTTTATTTGTATAATTATTCCCTTGCATGAGATAGCTGCATGTGTAGCTAGTACATAAGGACATTGAGCCCGAGTGTAAGTTTTGAAGAACGTATTAGCCCTGTAATCGGTTATCCAGGCTGCATTTGTGTTCACCTAATATTATTCGCCTAATTTGTTTCCAACATCCAAAACTAAGGTTTGATTCCCCATTATCATACATGATAAAAAATTAATTTCTATATACAGTCATTAAGCAACTTTTTTTTTTAACCCACAACTAAAAAAAAATCAATCTGTAACATATATTAATGAAGTATGTAATACATAAAATGAGAAAAAAGGGTTTAACACAATAACAAAAACACATAAAAATCATTCACACGTCATCAAACAGTCTGAAATGCACGAGATTTATAGTAATATATCCGTGCCATAGTAACATTTACCGATCATAAGTTATCACAAAACTGAGGCTCTATGCATGGGGCAAGGAAGGAATAGGAAAGTCCTTGGGCAACTCAGGAACTTTTGGCAATGTTGGCTTAGGTAGGTCATGGATTTCTGGCAGCTTTGGGACTTCTGCTTTTGGCAGATTTGGCAGATCAGGTTTTGGAATTTCAGGAACTGCTGGCTTTGGAATCTCGGGTAGGGTGGGCTTTGGAAGCACTGGGATCTCAGGCTTTGGAACATCAGGAAGTGCGGGTTTACTGATTTCAGGAAGTGCGGGTTTTGGAATCTCAGGAACAGTTGGCTTAGGCACCTCAGGTACCACGGGCTTTGGAATTTCAGGAACTACGGGCTTGGGAACCTCAGGAAGTGTGGGCTTAGGAATCTCAGGAATTGTGGGTTTTGGAAGCACGGGGATCTCGGGCTTTGGAACATCTGGTATTGTGGGCTTGGTGATCTCTGGAAATGTAGGCTTTGAAACATCTGGTTTTGGAATCACAGGGACCTCTGGCTTTGGAACCTCAGGAATTGTTGGTTTTGGAATCACTGGAACCTCAGGCTTAGGAACAACAGGAATTTCTGGTTTTGGAATCACGGGAATCTCTGGCTTTGGAATCTGGGGAAGTTCAGGCTTTGGGATTTCAGGAAACTTTGGAACTTGAGGCTGTGGAACCTCGGGTACATCCAAAAGCTTACGGGCCTCGGAAACAAATACCCCACCACCTATTGATGTTAAAGTGATTGAAACTAGAATCACGAGGAACACATTGAAATTGTAATGTGCCATTATTTGATGAAAGAGAACGGATTAAGGTTGTGTTTTGAGTTGTGTTGAGACCGTAAGTTACGGTATAGATTTATATGGAATACACGGGATGTAGAAATTTGACAATTGTCATAAGTAGATAAGTTGGTAGGAATATAGACATATTGGATATGTTAGTTCAACTTCTCATCTGTACTCAGGTGTTTAGTTGTCATATCTTTATGAAATTGTATAGTACTGAGACTTGGTTGCAGGGACGGAACCAGGGTGGGTCCCGGGGGGTCCCGGGACACCATGTATTTTTGATGCGTAATGTTAAATTTGTGTAAAAACCTCAATTTTTGTTAGATTTGTGTTAAATGCATCTGGTCCTTAAAAGCGTTGTGTGTAGTATTGTACATTTTATTATAAGTGCATCTGCTCATTTTGTCTCTTGGTTCCGTCCCTGCTTGGTTGGATAACTAACTACCACGATATGGTTAAAAAAATGCAGATTTGCTTATCTATTTGAGTAGCTAGCAGCTTCTGTAGTAAGTATATATGCAAATTTGTTATTAACAAATACATTTGGCAGTTAAAGGCGATTAAAACAATTGGTAAATAACAGTCATAACAGTTTAAGTACAGTTATGTTTGTTTAGTTTTGGACGTGCAAGGGCGCTACCCCTTGATCTCGAAGGGGGCTTTTGATTGAGTTTTTGAGTCGGCTTGTGAGTGAGCTGTGATTTCTTATGTCGATAGGTTTTTCCCTCACCTCTACAAATGGAGGTGATGGGTGAAGAGCTCATAACATACATAGGCTTCTATTCTTTCATTGTAATTGTAACCGGTTCTTTCGTAATAAAACTTAACGGTTCAGTTAGACTTGTAGTATTGTCCATCTTGTTTTTTGTTCTTCCACGGGTTACATTTGAATGTTGTTGCTTGTGCTCAATACAACCCGCGATCTAGTGTTCCAACCGTATCAAGAGCCACGCGTATTGTGGTCGTTGAAGTTGAAGTGTCAAAAAGATTTTGGTTGAAAAGATTTTTGATAAAAATTTGATTATCATGTACTAATTGTATCAAGTTCACAAGAACTTGATACTTGAACTTGTTTGTTGTTTGTGTTGTAAGCAGGTGGAATCTTATGCTTATGCACATAAACTCATAAGCTAAAGGTGTGGAAGTGCACCCTGAAGTGTGCCCCGTTTTTTCTTTATTTTAATTTTCTGCCAAAAAATCATTGTTCATGTGATTATCTGATTTGTGCTTTGAGATTGTGAAATACTGGTTGTAATCTGTTGATTAAGGAATCTTTGATCTTAACTAATGATAATGTTGGTTGTTTGAGGGGTTTAAAACACATTGCTTTTGAAAAAGTCTGATAATCTGGTTTTAAGGGGATGTGTGGGAAAGGGTAAATCTAGGGTAGGGATTTACCACCACTAGCTTGAACTTGCCTCATCACCTTAGGATAGTGATTATTGACTGACCCGTGGTATTTATTTTAAGGATTATAGTAAAAAAAACATTTTGGAAGATTTGGGGAATTATTTGTTTTCAATATATAATTGAAGTCTCTGATTGGATAAGTGTTGAGAGTTCTTTGCTTATAAAAGCCTTATATGCCATTGAATTGCAGATGTTGACTATGTGGTGTGCATGATTTGTATTAATTGTATGAACCATTGAGCGCATTTCTTGCTCAACTTTTTCTAAAATCAACCATAAACAACAGTTGGCCCTTGTTAGAGTTTAAAGGTGTTTCATAGGGTAAAATGCGGTAGACATCTAAGCTTTATAGTCTTTGAGGTCTGTTAATTGTTGTTTTTTTATTTCATAGCTAGCTTATTTTGTAAAAACAAGTTCACCAAAAAGTCATTTTCAAGTTTCTGTATGTTAACTGTCTAAGATACTAGATTTGTTTGTCGTCCGATAACAGACAAAGGATTCTCCTTTGTATCTGATATCGAGCATAAGGTGTTCATTAACTGCTTATTAGTTTTGTGAATTGTGTGACGTTTGAGCTTATTAGGGGCTTATTAGTACTTGTTTTAGCTTGTACTTGACTCCCTACACGCAAAAAGCTTGTGGGGTGCCTTATGTACCAAAGAAAACAAAAAAAAGTAAAAAACATACATAGGAAGGACTCGAACACCCGACCTTTTGTAAAGGAGTAAAGTGACTTACCATTGATCTATGTTGGTTTTTTATGTCATGTGTTTATAGTACTTGGTATTTAACATCTTTTTGTCTTTATTTCCAAAATATAAGTTGTAGCTTATAACCAGATTATTGGCTTATTAGCTTATAGGTTTTGCCTCTTTTCGATTTTCTTACATTCTAGTTATAGTTTAAGATTTTCTAAAAGTGGTTTTGCATTTTCTACTTTATTCATTTATTTTTAATGATTATTTTATTTTATATTTTTAGATAATGATTTAAAAATAGTTAAAATGAGTTCTAATTTTCAAAAAATACTTTTTAGGCTTAGATTAATATACTTTAGGTTTACATTTGAAAAAAACTTTGTATTGACTTTTTTTAATTATTTTGATTAAGGTTTTTAATTAACTTTGAAATTAAATAATAATTAATTTAAGTGTTTCCACCAAGTTTGGTTTATTTTTCTTTCTTAGTTATAACTTTTAGGATTTATTTGGTATTTTTAAAAAAAAAAAATTAATTTTAATCGAATTTTACGTTACGTTTTACGAAGTAGTTCTTTTAGCTTAACTCGTCTTTCCTTTTCTTTTCTTTTCTCTTTCCAAAAGCGTAACTCCAAAAACGTTTCTAATTTGGCATAATAAACACCATACCTCCACCGAGAACGAACTTAATTGTCGGTATTTACGTTTTCTAGCGTATCTACTTATATTTACCACGACTTTTGTGTTGTCTTATTTTTCCTAAAATATGATATATACAAAACCACATCATGAAACTTCTAAATAATAAATAAGTTATATAAATAAGCTAAAATTCACAACAATAGCCTAATATGTTAACATATAAATTTCACTAACACGGGTCGATTTGTAGGCCGGGCAAAATATAAGTAATAAATAGTCATGTTTAAAAAGAGAAGGTAAAATGGAAAATGAGTGTGTGTATTTCTATAGAGAAAGAGAAATACAACAAATGGTTAGTTTCACTCCTTGGAAGTAAGTAGAGAATCTATAATATAGACAGAACACTAGTAAACTATTCTAACCTAACGATTTTAGACCGTATGTGTCCGACTTATAATAACTAATGTAATTTCGTAAATGACGCTTACAGTTTGTGTCCATCGATAAAATCTAAAATCAACAACACATTATTAATCTTCATAAATATTACTCCCTCCGTCCCAAATTACTTGTCAAATTTTGACTTTTGTATTCGACTTTGATCGTAAATTACTTTTTTTATGTTATATAATACTTAATGCAAAATATATGTATGGACTGAGTTTTAAATGTATTTTCATTGGTAAAATTTTCATCAAATATTATATAACACAAAAATAATAATTTACGGTCAAAGTTAAATAAAAAAGTAAAAAGTGGACAAGTAAATTGGGACGGAGGGAGTATCAAACACACAATTTAAACCTAGAATAAGGCCAAAATTACAATAATCCATCAAATACACAAACTAAATAAAATAATACGTCAACAAAATCTAAAATCAACATTAATATTCATAAATATCATCAAATACACAAACCGAATACAGAAGTAAGCCCAGATGATCAAACTATCACATAAACTAATAAATAAATGTTACTAAAAATCCAAAAGCTACTTAAATATCATCAAATAAAAAAAAGTAAAGAAATAAGCGCAAAAAAGCACAGTGTGGATTAGAACAACCTTAACATCTTCCATAGTTTGTTTTAAATGATGGGGGCAGTCATAGCTCTTGGGTCTGTGTGAAACTTTGTGTACATAAGTGGGCGTTCACTCGATCATTATTGACCCCTTCTTAGCTCAAATTGTTACATTTGTGTAATCGTCTCTCTTACGAACACATCTTCCATAGTTTGTAACCGCTCAATTTCATTGTTTTTTCCCAGATGATCTTCTGCATTCTTCGTTTTAACCATTTTATGTGTTTTTATGATATTTTGAATGTTTAAGTTATGCTTTTGTTGAGTTTATTGATTGTTAGAGTTTGATTGTTTTGAGAAAAAAATTGGGTGTTTCAAGTTTTAGAGACAGAAAAGAATGTGTTATAATCCTAATGTGCGTTTGGTTAAGAACTTCGTCTTATTTACATCTTTAGTCCTTTTATCATGTTTTACATTTTAATAAGATTAATCCTTTCATCTTTTATAAGATCTAGTTTAAAGTAATCTAGGACCATGATGGGTCCCTTCATCCTCGCTAAAGAACTAGTCCTTGAAATAACTTGTCTTTGGATAGATTAAGCAGCATTACTTCTTCGCTAATTCAAGTGTGAGAAGCAATTTTATTTGATTATCAATATATGTTCTTAACGTTTTTTTTAAATCCCATTTTTGTTCACACACCTTCTTATATCTTACAATAAATCTTATAAAAATGTATAAAAAAAAGTCTTAAACTCGCAAACCTCTTGGTTCAAATATTTTTTAAAATAAAAAAAACAAATTAATTGTTCTCTATATACTACGTACTTTGTAGAATCTTTCTTTGATAGAAAGTTAGTATCTCATGAGCCCGCCTTCCTAATGAAAGCTCAAACTAAATATAGCATAAATCTTAACTTCCTTTTAATGTCATATAATTTCCTTAAACTACGTTCATAGTTTTTTATAAAAACCGCATCAAACATTATTATACAATACATCGAAACAAAAACCAATCTTCTTACATTGCTTTCTCTACTTGTTAAACATATTATTTACTGCAGATTACACAATGAACTCCAACATATACCACCTTGGTGACATCAGGAATGTCGGTTTGGAATCGAAGGCTATAGGCAAGCGTAGGCTGAAACCAGCTCCTCATTATGAATCACCACCGCCTACTACGCCTGCTAGACCATCACAACCACCTCCGGTACAACCACATACCGTCCCACCTCCACCATCGCATGCCGTTATACCGCCATGTGCATGCCGTTATACCACCACCTCCCCCACATAACCTGCCACCACCATTGCCTCCAAGTGTGATCCCACCACCACCACCGCATGCTATCCCACCACCACCAACTCCACCTCCAGGGTGCCATAACACAATCATTGTTGTAGTATTTGTCTCGTGTGGCGGTGTGTTCTTCTTGGCTTTCATGATGGCAGCACTATGGTGTTTCCTCAAGAAAAAGAAGAAGATGGTTAGAAAAGCAGAAAATATGCATATTGACGAACACCGAAAGATTAGGGAGAGTATGGTACAAGGACCGCATGGGGAACACGTGATCCTTTCAGTTGAAGATGATATACATATTGAAGAAGATATTGAGAAAAGTGGAGTTGGAAACTTTAGAAAAGGCTTGGATGTTAACTACGTTGCGGGTCTTTTTGATCAACCAGCTGCATCATCTAGTTCTACCCATCACCAGCATAGCTATAAGGAACAATTCGATCTATTGTTCCTATCCAAAATCAAGTTGGTGAAATAAATAACAACTTGTATTATCATTCATGTGGATCTTAGCTTCTTTTATTTGTATAATTATTCCTTTGCATGAGATAGCACTACTACATATTTAGTATGGTTTTAAAGCTTATTTGGTGCGCTTTTGAACCGCACCAAATGTTATTAGCGCACCAAAAAATCAAATGTTATTTGATAGGGTTTTAAAACCGCACCTAAAAATGATTTTTTGATACGGTTTTGTTTGTAACGGCACCAATTGTCTACACTCAAATATTTATTTTATTTTTCTTTTTTGATACGGTTTATAATAAACTGCACTAAGCATTCTTTTTTTAAATAATAAATATATATATATATATATATATATATATATATATATATATATATATATATATATATATATATATACTAGTTGCAAAACCCGCCCAATGGGCGGATATCACTTGTAATTCTCGTTTACATTGTTTATTTATAAAAATATTTGTTTATATTTTTCAAAGAAATGAGTCTACACACGTCTAGGTTGAAATGGGTATATACTATATAACTGTTTGATTGGTTGAAATGCATGCATTACAATAAATCTAGCTTTTGTTTATATTTTTTTCTTCGTACTTTAAAAAGTGTGAACTTTTTTGTCAAATATCTACACTCATAAATGTGAAATATTAAAAAGTGTGAAGTAAAAAAAGTTCACATATAAACTACTAAAAAGTTCACACATAAAAATATAATTTATTATAATATTCACACTTAAAAGTATGAAATTATTTGTTACACCAAAAATACTGATAATAGGATGAATTTTTTAAATTCTCATATTTTAAATTGTAAAGAATTGATATTATAAGTGTGATAAATCAATCTATGTGGTGTAGCGGTAGAATGAAAAATTTAGTATAGTAATTCGAATTACCTATCAGACAAACTTAGGACAACGACCAAACAAATGACCAACTTACATGTCACGTCATCGTCAATTTCTTTGCATCGTTTAGTTGTTGTGTATCATTTTGTGTTATCATGATAGTTGTCATACTTACCATTGTACGTAAGACATGTGTAGTGATTTTTTTTGGTAACGGATAAGATCATCACTCTACTATATAAGAGCTACACAAGCCATATAACTTTACATTAGAGATAAATTTTCATCATAAAAACCAAATTTGATGGCAAGCTAGTCAAATTATACAAAACCCTGTTTTATTTCATGTTGCCATTGGCTATATCGTTAATTGTAATAACGTACATATCAAGTTTTTCCCACAAACTCTATTTTTGTATACGTGAGAGACATTAGTGCCATCTTGTTAAATTTGCCAATTTAAATATCAATAATAAAAAATATCACTGAAAAGTACTTAGTAGATAAATTAAGAATTTAATATTTAATTAATAAAGTAAGAATTTAATATTTCATAAATAAATTAAAATTTTAATGGTCTAAAGGAAACTTATGACTGGATCATATATTTTATTGTAACATCGTGGGGCTATGAATAACTCAATTGTATATATGTGCTCTTTACATCATCAGGCCTACATAGTGAAGATATTTTAAACGAATAAACAAAATGAAGATTATGCTAAATAAACATTAATACTACATTAGCTACTGAATGGTTTTAGTTCTTCTACATATATACATAATACAACAAGTTGTTTCCTCTTTACTTGCTTGCCATAAATGCATAGGTGTCATGTGCCTTGTAGAAAAAACCATAAATCTGTTTGGCCCAACAGAAACCTACTAAGATGCACAAGAAACAACATCAACCAAACTTTGATTATTTAAATTAACTCAGCTAAATATTTGAAATGAGGTCCAACTAATAATTGTTAAAAGACATAGTGACACTATGGCTAAAAGTGCGCTATAAAAGTCAGTTAATCGTTGGAGATTAGTGTCGACTTTTACTGCATTCACAGCTCATAACATTCATAGAAGTGAGTGTGCACCTTAATGAGCTAATGACAAAGTGTGATCACTCTAATATTTGGAACACAGATGATTCCCCTTGATGATAAGTCTAGTGACAAAACACGCATATGAAAAAATGTTGCAGGAGTCACCATATATTCAAGGGTTAAAAGATACGCCACAAAGTAGTTTTTAAAGAGTTAGCGACATCAATAACAAATCTATAACAGACATCAGCTTTGTCAAGACGTTCCATTGCCGTATCGATATAGTCAATGTTGATCTTTATTGTGTCTCCTTTATCCCTCCAATCAAACTTCCTCCCACCAGCTTCCTACCTGATATCACAAAACTTTGTTTGCACGCGTCATGCTGTAAAATTTCTGTACAAATATGATGTAGTTTTAAAGGTGCACACACATGGCTCATATAACATAAAAATGAGTACAAAGGACATCGATCAAATCCAATGTTTTGCCTATTCGTCCATTAAGCATAATGAAAAGTTTAACTACAACTCAATTTACTCCATCAATAAAGCTAACCAAACAAATCTCAACTTAGAAAATCAGTTAACAATTATGGTGTAATTATGTTCCTTAAAAAACAGATGTGACTGTATGGCTCTTTACTAAATCCATACGTTAATAAACTTATGCATAGACACGGGAATTTAGCAATTACCTACCCATAACTTTGTTACTAAATCCGTACATTATATGAACTTTGCTTATTAGAATCTTCAAACCCTATTCTACAAAACCTATTGGTGATGATAAGGCTCAGCCAATCGGAAATTGATTTTCATTAACGGGTTAAGCTAAGCTTCTTCCCTTTAATTTCTGCCTCTTGGCAGATTGCTTAGCCTGAGCAAGAAGGTGAGCATCAAAAATCCTATCAGCTTATTTGTAACAAAAGTGTAGAGTGTGTTTGGGATTATTTACTAAACTTTTGTATCAATAACCAATCACAAACAGCCCAGGCTCAAACTTCATATATAGAAACAAAAATATATATCAGAAATTATATATGCGTAGGGTGTTAGACAACACATTTTGGTAGTTAGGGTGTTAAACAACACATTTTGATAGTGATTACGTGATTTTTAGGTATATATGGTGAATCTGATCCGTTCAATTGAGTAAAATAAATCAAGCTGTTGAACAAAAAGAGAATTTAAGTCAACACCTGACCATCTATCAGATGACGATTTTACTTTCCAAAGAAACTGACCATTCGATTTCCTCGTGTGTTCTCTAACCCTGAACTCATAGGCGTAAAATAAAAATATTTTTCTGATATTGTATATTACATCTCTAAAGAAAAAGTTGTCACAAAATAAGGAAGCCGAAATACCCCTGGGCCCTGGCATGAATATTCCAGCATGATTTGGTGCATGCTCATCAAATTCAGTACTATATACCCTTTTCCATCCCAATATCAGTACGCATTGGTAAAAAAATAAAATAATACAGTAATGTTTAAAATTCACGGTTGAAAACAGACGAACTCAAGCATTGTATATAACCTTAAATTTATACTTACCTCCAATGGCTTCTTTGACTTCTAGCGAAACTTCTTGAATCAAATCTTGTTATCAAAGTAGAAAAGAACCAAGTGAATGATGTTGATATTTCTATCTGCTGCTATTTCTCTTGCGAAGACTGATAATAAGAAACCAGACCGCTTTGACCAAGTAGACCACCAGGTGGCTTGACCTTGACCTTAATCTACTTGGAGCCATATATGCAACATTCTTAACCGCGTCGCTTCGACCAACAGGTGAACTCGACCTTGACCTGGACCGGGAGTTGGACTGGATTGGGGCTTTGGACGTGAGATAGAGCTACATACTGGGCTTTGGCTTTGATGCCAAGTTCTGTTGCAAGGGTTTTAGCTGCGACCCCCATTTCAGGTGAGTGTGACGCTCCTGTTACGAATCCTCCACATGTACCTGTATAAGGGCAAAGTTAGGGGAATGATACATTTCTAATTACGCCTCCTTAAAAATTATCATATCTAGTCACAAGTTTCCATTTTATTGGCAAGAGAGGACCTTGGAGGGCACCTACCTCTTGGTGGGCTTCTGTTTTGTCGTGGCGGGAACCGCTCAGAAAGTTTTGATAGTTTCGATATCTAAAATAAATCAATTTTTATAAGTAATAATTAGCAACTAAAAATCATAAAGATGCAGAGATGCAGAACAAACAGGTAAAAAACGGTTGCTCAACTCCAACACCACATCGTCAGCTACACGACCTAGAGAAGGCTGGTTTGGTGCATGCCTTTTCTGACACCAACCTTGGGTTTGTGGACTTTTTGTTTTCTGGCCAACGGAGGATGGTTCCATTCAAGCTGCATAAACAAAACCCGAATGTTAAACAAATAATCTGTAACGGTGACCAAAGGGAAAACATTGAAGCAGCAAATCATAGGAGCATAAAAAAGCAGGCTCGGTTTTGCTTACCCTGAGTTTCGGTGACCCTGATTGCTGGGAAAGACCGAAGCAGGCAGCATCCCGAGGAGAATCACTTACTCCATGTGTACTGACCCGAGGAGGTTTGGTTGAGATATACATTCCTCTTAAATATTCTTCTATATAAGGCAACCAAACCACATATCCTTTAAAATCTAGCACAACTGGACCACCATCAATAGGAGGGCAAAAAAATAGCATGTCTACAACAACAGGACATCATGTTGGACAAAAACATGCTGCACGGACACCGCTATCATCAGATGTAGGACCAACCTCAAAAGGCCAAGCAGTGTGCTTATGACCATGCCATACAAACCTGTAACAGGATAATAAAAACACAGCACAAACTTGAAAGCGTCACCGACTGCACTATGATTCGATAATTATTGTTTACAAAAACGCCCATAAAGCCACCACACTGATCCATCAAACTTTTTTGTGATTGCAAACTAACCGTGTTACACAAAAAAGATATTAGGCCTAAGTTCACTAACTTTATATGTAAAGCACATGTTTCGACAAACAAATATGTTAATGTGACACTATCAAGAAGTGTTTACTAATTACTTTTTTAACAGCCGAGCATATACTAACCTGACACCAGTTTTTGCAATACTTCAACAACATGGATATTCGAAGTTACAAAAAAGGGGTTATTTATCATTAAAAACCTGTTATAAAAACTTTAAAGAACATATGATGTCTTTTTGTAATATCCTTCAAATATGCTAATCGACATTAAAACCTGAGTTGCTTAGTTATTCTATGGGTAAAAAATTAAATATTAGAAAGAAAGAAAATTATAATAAAAAAAATAAAAAAATACCTTAAAAGATGTTAATTACAGAGATGGTTTTGGTCGTGGTGTGATAGAGGTGATTTTGAATAATACGAATCGTAGATAATGTTGTGATATAAATACAGGTTTTATGATTTCAATATCAAATTTTGAAGATCATCACCTCTACAATAAAGCTGTGATAATATCAGTTCCTAATTTTGCGATAATGGTGTTAGGTTTTATCAATCGGTTTTTATGAGTGTTCGATTTGAAGTTTTGATTGTGGTTTTCTAGGGTTCGATTAAGGGTTTGGAGGATTTGTAAAGAGTGGCGTACCAAACAGAGTTTATGTTAGTAAGCCCATAACAGAACGTAAGCCCAGAACGTGTGCTGACTGGGATTAGTTCCCTGATTGATGACGTGGCAAATCCCTCCTCTTATATATAATGTAAAGATATACAATTATTTTCCATAATAACACCAAACACTAGCAATATCTTGCCCCAAACACTACTTGCAATATCATGCAAGCAGCAGACCCAAACACTACCTGCAATATCTCGCAAGCGGCAGACTCGAACATTACGCGCTATACACAAACAATAGTCAACAAAATGAACATTCTACATTAACATCAAACAACACAACAAATTTCCAGTTCAAAAAAAAACAACACAACAATTTGACTTACACAAAAGTGTTAATCCATTACAATTGTTCGACTACTGAGGAGCCCTTGTATCTAAAGGGGCAACTACGACCCTATAAAACTCTTTCAACGTGAAAAGAGCCACTTGGTCAATCTCCTTCTGTTTTAGAGTGCGTGTATCATTCCAAAGCTACAAAAACAAATATAAATATATATTAGTAATAAACTTTTCCTAAAAAAACAACTAAAATGTAGCACAATAATAAAAAGTATTAAAAGTAAACTAATCAAACCAACTGTTTGCAATAGCACACAACAAAGCAACAGTGTATGTTTAAACACAAGGCACCATTATTTGCCTCGAACATACTACAAAACTCTATAATACAAACTGTGACAATTCTTCATTCCTATGCGTTATTACTAATATATGCTTCTAGTCTTATCTATCTCCTCCACCCCCCCCCCCCCCCCCCCCCCCCTCTCTCACCTACATATTATGCTCACTAGGCACACTATTGTCAAACATGAGTGTGATTGTCTCCATCCTACCTCCCTCATACCTAATTAAGTAACATTCCTAATCACACTATCCGTAAAACAAACGTCGACTCAGACCTAATTAATGCTCCTAATAAATTATTGCACAAAAACCTAAATATTTTGTACGCTTCTACCTTATTTCTCTCTCACGCACCAAAACCTACATATCTTGCGCATACCTAATTAACGATGTAGATGAGCTAACACTCTTAATCACGCTAACATGTTCTGCTCCTATAAACAACTATAGAGACGACTGCAAGTTCCAAGAACCATTTTTATTCAACTAATAAAAACATACATCCATGACTAAAAGAATAATACTGTATATAGCATTCAGAAAACCAGCGGGCAGTTGACAGTTGTTACAGAACACACAGAATACTACAACTGTAGCCGTCCTGCTACAAAAGTAGCCGACCCGCTGCAACTGCAGCCGACCCGCTGCAACTGCAGCCGACCCGCTACAACTGCAGCCGACCCGCTGCTACAACTGCAGCCGACCCGCTGCTGCAACTGCAGGTCGTGCAGCCAACCTGCTTGCAGCAGCCGACCGGGTGTATGGCTGTATGAGGTTGGGTATGTGGGGTCAGGTGTAACATAATTTTAAGACCTCACAGAAAATTGTTCCATTTTAAAGCTTATTAGCATAATATTACATTGATGTCGATTAAACCAGTAGCATAATTTAAACTAAGAAACGGAATACTTACACCTTGTGGAAAGTCCGCTTGTTTTTTTAGAGCAAGGTCATACATAAACTTCATCATATAGTAGCCGCATTCCCATCCGCCCTTTTGTTGAAAACACTAAACTTAGATAAACAAACATAGTTAGACAAATGTGACAGTTAATATAGTTATATACACATAGCAATCGTATAATATTTACCTCAACCATCATCCAGTCAAATTTGGTCTCGAAAGCCCTAAATTGAATAGCAATGGAATGGCGTTAACTTCAACTATTTTCATAACATATACATGTCAACTCAAAGTCGATATTAAAAAAAATTACCTTTCTATAGGCATCATACATTTCTACACCCGGTTTCCACAAAGTTTTCATATCGTTAATCAAAGGAGACAAATACACACCAATGCCATTACCAGGTTGTTTTGGACCGGAGATTAGCAATGACATCATGATGTACTTATGCTTCATGCATAACCACGGTGGAAGATTGTACATACATAAAAGAACCGGCCAAGTACTGTAACGACTGCTCATGTTTCCGAATGGATTGGTTCCGTCTGAGCTTAGTCCAAATCGAATATTTCTGATCTCTTTAGCGAATTCGGATATTTGTTATTAATCTTTCTCCATTGAGGGAAGTCCGCCACATGCCTTAATTTTCCATCATCTTTACGTTGATCAAAATGCCAACGCAACAACTTTGCCTCTTTCTTGTTTTCAAATAATCGTTTTAGTCTCGGTATGATTGGAAAATACCATAATAGCTTAGCCGGGGGGCCATTTTTTGTCACATCATCGTCAATTTCATCCGGTTCCGGTTCTTTTTTATACCTTGATGTTCCACAAGTAACACACTTATGCAAGTTTTTGTAGCCATCTCTATACAACATACAATCATTCGGACAGGCATGTATTCTTTCAATCTCTAGGCCCATTGGACACATCATTTTTTTAGCTTCGTATGTAGAAAGGGACATCACATTATTATCGGGAAGTAGACGGTGCATAAAATCTAATATCTTTGTGAAGCTTTTATCACTCCAACTACTACTTGCTTTTAATTTTAACAACTCAAGAACAGCTGAAAGTACTGAAAAATTCTTACAACCATCATAAACTGGTTTCTCTGCGCGCTCAAACAATTTTTGTAAATCTTCTTGATTAATATCACCATCATTAGCCTCTAAATCATGCAACATCTCATTTAAATTTTCATGTCCGTCATTAATGTAAGTTTCAGTGTTCTCAGTAGCATTTGATACATGGCTCGATGTGCTATTGTTAACTAGTGATTCTCCATGATCCGACCAACACGTATAGCTACGAACAAATCCATATTTGAGCAAATGATACTCAATCACTTTAATATCATCACATGGTACAAAGTTTTTACATTGCAAACACGGACAAAAAAACTCACTCTTCCCCTTAGCTACTCGGTCAGACTCAGCAGCAGCGATAAGAAAACTTTGCACTCCATTCACAAAATCTGGGTCATTAATTTTCTTGCCGTACATCCAATCTCGTTCCATCTGAAAAATTAAAATATTGTAATATGTATGACACATGCTAAAAGTGTAATATTTGCAAAGTAACTTAAGTATCTACACATGCATGATTGAAACATATGTGGTAATGTGTGGTAAATCATAACCCACCTTTTGAATATTTTATCTCATATACGTATAAGTTCTAGCGAGTTAACTATTTAATAAAAAAAATCGACAGCATTTCCCCTTAATTCCCCAAGTATGCATACAAAGTGCAAACTCGAAGGAGTAAAGAGAAATGTTTACCGATTTTTCTATTAAATAGTCAACCCGCTAGAATTTATACGCATCATAAATGAGATAAAATATTCAAAAGGCAGTCCCAAACGGGGACAGACCGAAAATAATCTCTATTAGATTAGTTTCGGACGGGTATTTACTATTTTCATATTAGGATCTACTTATAACTTCTAGATGCACATGTTATATATATACAACAAATAAGAACTTTAACTACATACACATAAGTATTTAAAGCTAATAATAAAAACATATATAAACATAAATATTTTTTAGAAATATCAAAAGTATTAACTCACCTTATGATCCAAACTTTTCTAAATGATGAAAAGCTCTATGCTGAATACATGATAAAGAAAGGATTATACCTATATAAATATTAGAAATATATATGTTAATTAAACGTAAAAATTATGATGAGTAGAAGTAAATAAAAAGTATAATTATTACCTTTTATGAGGTTTAAAATAACTTATTATGATTTGTAGATGGAGTATTTAATGTGATGGTGTTGGATTTGTTTTTTTTTTTTTTTTTTTTGGAGTAAAGTGAAATGATAGAGTGTGAGATTGGGGAGCAGGTCACACACTGTGCGTGTGTTTTGTGGGTGCAGGAAGCATGTTTCCGTTGGGGAGGTAGGTATGGTTTGGAAATCTTATTTGGTGCGGTTAATAAATAAACCGTACTAAAAGATTGAGTACCAAATAACATTATATGTAGTAGTGTAGCTGCCTACATGTGTAGCTAGTACGTATTAGTCCTGTAATCGGTTATCCAGGCTGCATTTGCGTTCACCTAATATTGGCCTAATTTGTTTCCAACATCCAAAACTAACGTTTGATTCCCCATTATCATACATGATAAAACATTAATTTCTATATACAGTCATTAAGCAACTTTTTTTTTAACCCACAACTGAAAAAAAATATCAATCTGTAACATATATTAATGATGTATGTAATAGATAAAATGAGAAAAAAGGGTTTAACACAATAACAAAAACACATAAATAACCATTCACACGTCATCAAGCAATCTGAAACACACGAGAATTCGTAGTAATATCCGCACCGCAGTAACATGTACCGAAAGTTATCACAAAACTAGGGCTCTACGCATGGGGCAAGGAAGGAATAGGAAAGTCCTTGGGCAACTCAGGAACTTTTGGCAGTGTTGGCTTAGGTAGGTCATGGATTTCTGGCAGCTTTGGTACTTCTGCTTTTGGCAGATTTGGCAGATCAGGTTTTGGAATTTCAGGAACTGCTGGCTTTGGAATCTCCGGAAGTACGGGTTTTGGAATCTTAGGAATTATGGTCTTAGGAAGCTCGGGTAGGGTGGGCTTTGGAAGCACTGGCACTTCAGGTTTTGGAAGCACTGGGATCACAGGCTTTGGAACATCAGGAAGTGCGGGTTTGCTGATTTCAGGAAGTGCGGGTTTGGGTATCTCAGGAACAGTTGGCTTAGGCACCTCAGGTACCACGGGCTTTGGAATTTCAGGAACTACGGGCTTGGGAACCTCAGGAAGTGTGGGCTTAGGAATCTCAGGAATTGTGGGTTTTGGAAGCACGGGGATCTCGGGCTTTGGAACATCTGGTATTGTGGGCTTGGTGATCTCTGGAAATGTAGGCTTTGAAACATCTGGTTTTGGAATCACAGGGACCTCTGGCTTTGGAACCTCAGGAATTGTTGGTTTTGGAATCACTGGAACCTCAGGCTTAGGAACAACAGGAATTTCTGGTTTTGGTAACACGGGAATCTCTGGCTTGGGAATCTGCGGAAGTTCAGGCTTTGGGATTTCAGGAAACTTTGGAACTTGAGGCTTTGGAACCTCAGGTACATCCAAAAGCTTACGGGCCTCGGAAACAAATACCCCACCACCTATTGATGTTAAAGTGATTGAAACTAGAATCACGAGGAACACATTGAAATTGTAACGTGCCATTGATTTTGGGAAGAGGGTTAAGCTTTGATGAAAGAGAACTAATGAAGATTGTGTTTTGAATTGTGTTGAGACCATTTATATGGAATACACAGGATGTAGAAATTCGACAAATAGTCATAAGTAGATAAGTTGGTAGGAATATAGACACATTGGATATGTTAGTTCAACTTCGCATCTGTACATAAGTGTTTAGTTGTCATATCTTTATGAAATTATATGGTACAAAGACTTGGATAACTAACTACCAGTCTACCACGATATCGTTAAAAAAATGCAGATTTGATCATCTATTTGAGTAGCAAATACATTTGGCAGTTAAAGGCGATTAAAACTATTGGTAAATAACAGTCATAACAGTTTAAAAACAGTTATGTTGATTTAGTTTTGGACGTGCTCAAGGGCACTGCCCCTTGATCTCGAAGGGGGCTGCACAGTGCACAACACGTATCTCACAAATTATATCTCACATGTATCAAACGAGAGTATAAAACAACCTTTACAAAAAAAATGAAAAAAAAATTGAACCTGACGTGAATCGAACACGCAACCTTCTGATCTGGAGTCAGACGCGCTACCATTGCGCCACAGATCCATTTGTTGATAACATATACATCCTAATATTTATATATACTTATTTAATCTCATAGAAACATGTATCTTATATTAAAATAGTCTTTGACTTTAAATAATAAAAAATGCTAAAAAAAAAATTAACAAAAGGTATGAATTATAAAAGATAACAGCTTATATAAAAATGTTGGAAAATAGCATTTGAGAAATATTTTGTTTCCCATCCACACATATTCATTCATGATATTTACGAATTGTACTAAAATTAAGATTAAAGTAATGAATATAATATAAATGTGATGAACTATAAAGTAGTACAGTAACTGAAATGAATATTTTTTATAAGTTGATTGTTCTAAAAATTTAAATAAAATTACTACAATTACATGATTAGATAAAAAAATAGTTCAATGATACAAATAAACATTTCTGTTAAGTACAATAACCTATTAGTGCAAAAACTCAAGTTTTTATTAGTCTAAAGTTTTAAATTATTTCTTTCAAAGTTAAGTTCTTTTTACTCTTATTAGTTTTTCAGTAAAAGGTCAAAGTCAAAAAAAAAATTAATAAAGTTAACTTTGGGGATTTGATATAAAAAGAGTGCAAAAGAATTTCCGACAACTTTTAGTCTAAAGTTTTAAATTTTGCGCGTTTTTGTCACTGGACTATAATTATGCGATAGAGAAAGTATATATACTTAAAAAAACAAACAATTAAAACCATTCAGAATTTCAAACTATAAAAAAAACATTATTTAGATTCAAACCTAAAGCATTTTAATAAAACAAACACCTCGTAAGTTTCCACTATTTGAAGTAGTATCAAAATTTAAACTAGCATCAAATTTTAAACTAGCATCAAGTGATCACTTCTTGATCAATAATGAACAAAGTAAAAAGCTTTAGCAACCATCTAGTACACATGTTTTCAAACAGAAATCAGAAGATGATTAAATCAAACAACGTAATTAATCTTTAATTACGTGTTAATTTTTACATGAGCGATTATTCTTAAAAATCACCAGGGTAGAGTATATGTTACAGCTTTGATCTAGTAGCTACATTAATTAATACTAATCTACAGACCAAAAATGGTATACTTCGTACTTTCCCTGAGAATCCACAAACATATGAAGTTGAACCAGTTTGTACGCTCCAAAATGATGCAGGTCTCAACATAGACCTTCTTTTTAGCATAGACCATATCAACCAATCACATTCATTCAAATTAACTTTCCACCTTTTTCTTAAAAATTAAATAACTCACAAACGGTAAATCGTCAAGTGACAAAAAATACACCATTACAACGAAAATTAAATCATCTTTCTATCGAGGGGCACATGTATATACTTTCGACGAAGTTTTTTTTTCGACTTTTTTTCTTAAGTCACGTTTGAGAGAATCATATATGATTCGTCACGAAACATATATGATTCGTCTCGAAACATATATGATTCATCACGAATCATATATGATTCGTCACGAAACATATATGACTCGTCACGAATCATATATGATTCGTGATGTGAATCATATATGATTTTCTGAAAATCATATATGTTTCGTGACGAATCATATATGTTTCGTGACGAATCATATATGTTTCGTGATGAATCATATATGATTCTCTCAGACGTGACTTAAGAAAAAAAGTCGAAAAAAAAGTTTGTCGAAAGTATATACATGTGCCCCTCGTTTGAAAGATGATTTAATTCTGGTCACGATGGTATGTTTCGTTTTGCGTAACGGTTAACGGTTTGTGAGATATTGAATTTTTAAAAAATATATTTTTGTTGTTAGATGAAAAAAATGGGTGGTTGTGATTGGTTGATTGAGTCTATGCTAAAAAAAGGGTCTATGTAGAACTTTTTCCGTTCTTTCGTAATAAAATTTAACGGTTTTTAGAACGACAAATTTGAGCATTATTATGTACAAATTGTTCTTTTGAAAAACAGTAGTGTTGGGCCTCATTAGTATATCCGTATATAACATCTAAGTTGGGCCTCATGAGAGTTAGGCCCAAAGAGCTACCTGTTTAAAAACTTTGAACCTGACGTGAATCGAACACGCAACCTTCTGATCTGGAGTCAGACGCGCTACCATTGCGCCACAGATCCATTTGTTGATTACATATACATCCTAATATTTATATATACTTATTTATCATCAGAGAAACATGTATCTTCTAGTATTAATATAGTCTTTGAATTTAAATAATAAAAAATGCTAACAAAATTTTTTTAATAAAAAGTATGAATTATAAAAGATAACAGCTTATATTAAAATGTTGGAAAATAGCATTTGAGAAATAGTTTTTTTTTCCAATCCACACATATTCATTCATGATATTTACGAATTGTACTAAAATTAAAATTAAAGTAATGAATATAATATAAATGTGATGAACTAAAAAATAGTACAGTAACTAAAATGAATATTTCTTATAAGTTGATCGTCCTAAAAATCTAAATAAAATTACTACAATTACATGATTAGATAAAAAAAATAGTTCAATGATCCAAATAAACATTTCTTTATTAGAACTAGTATCAAAATTTAAACTGAAAGTGATCACTTCTTGATCAATAATGAACAAAGTAAAAACTTTAGCAACGATCTAGTACACAAGTTTTCAAACAGAAATCAGAAGATCAAATCAGAAGATCAAATCAGAAGATCAAATCAGACGACGTAATTAATCTTTAATTACGAGTTTCAGAATTTTTACATGAGCGGTTTTTCTTAAAAATCACCATGGTCATATTATATGTTACAGCTTTGATCTAGTAGCTACAATAGTTAATACTAATCTACAGACCAAAAATGGTATACTGCACAGCTTTCCGGACTCTAAATTTTGCTTCGTATTTTCCCGTTTGATCTCGACCCATCCACTTCACTGGTTGCTCGACTTTTGACTCGCATCATGAAGCACAAAGAAACAGAAACATTGAGCCACTGCTAAAAGCTACCGGAATGCTCCCCTGAGAATCCACTACCATATGAAGCTGAACCAGTTTGGACACTCCCAAATGATGCGGCTCCACTTGGTGTATTAGCAGCTCGAGCTTTTCTCATTTGCCGTATCTTAAAAGCATCTTTCGGCAATGGCTGACTTTGAACAGTGGTAGTGTCATCATCCTCTTGCCCTAATAAACATATTTAGTAGCAAATAAAATTTAGTAATCATGTTAACGAAACCGAGTATTAAACTAGAAAGTTTTAAAACATACTGTCTGCAGTTTTTCTCTTCCCATGTTGTCGGTCTCTTGGTTTAAACATATGGGATTTGCTCGATCCAGAAACATCACTGGAAGCGGGTCTCGCTTGGGGCTGAGTTTGTAATTTCATCGCTTCCGTGATAGGTAACATGCTTTGTAAACATATTGAGATGACGTAATCCACATCAGGGAAAGGACCTATACCATTTAGAGCAGATCCATCAACCACTAAACAATGTACAGAAACGAAAAATTAAAGGGAAAATTACTAATACAACTATTTTGAGTGAGATCTATTACTACGGAGTATAACTTTTTTCATGATTATCCTGAAATATCATTTTGCTAGTGATTTTTGGTAGTTTGCAAAATAAGCGTTTATGTTAAGCGTGCAAGAGATTCTTAGCCTTTGATGAGTAAAATAAACCTAAATTTTTTTTAAACTCAAATGGGTTATGTTGGTAATTTTCCCTCTGCGTTAAACATATGTAAAGAGAAATATGGATAAATGACAATATTACCCTCTGCTGGAGGTAAACTTGCTAGAAATGCAGCCAAAGCAGGTGGCAATGCTGTTGGAACAACATTCGATGCGTTTGGCACTCCACCAGTGACTACCAACGGTGCACTTGAAGTAGGCAATGGAGTAGCAGTAGGAGGAACAGGAGTGTTTGAACCTACAGGAAGACCAAAAATGTATAACATATATAAATGAGGACACTTGCAATTGAGAAAGATTATTTTTAACTGAAGTAAATTTTAATTGCAGCATACCAGGATTTTGTCTCGGTTCATAAACCCCCATTCTCGAGGTATCTGGATAAACAACTTTAGTAGATACGTTTGATACAATTTGTCCTGGTCTTTTATCTGCATTAAGAAAAACAAGGCTAATCAGAATTATCAACAAATAATAACTATAATAAAAAGGTACAATGTTAACTACAAACCTGATTCATTTGCCGGAGTTAACTTCTCAACTTTCTTGTTTGCGTTACTCGAAAGCCACTGAAACAGAGCAGAAATTTGAGTGAATATTTCATACACAAACACACTCCGTTATATTAAGAAATGATTTAATTTTCTTTTTCAAAAGATACCAACACACTTTATCCACCGTATCTTTTCTAGTCACTACTTTTTTTTCTTGTGTATATGAGTCAGTAAAGGCTTTGTGTCTCCTTTGAGTCATTCTGTACCCAAAACCCTCTTAATAACTTTCAGAACCAAATTTTTTATACAAAGACGTTATATCTATGCTTTTAGATGTAAGATGATGTACATATAAAAACACATTGACTAACAGGATAAATGAAAAAAGTACATTGATAGTTTATGCCAAAAAACGTATAAAAGAAATAGGAAAGGAGGTCTGGTACATCTTGACGAGATAAATGATCGAGTTCTTTTGACGAGCATGGCCATAGTTCCATGAAACTATATCTTGATATAACATCTTGCAAAGAATTATCTAAAGCAGATGCTCCCCCTTCGCTCATTCCAGCAAGGGCTTCTTTCCTTCTTTGTTCCACCTGGATGTACAGATCGAAAATATAAAATAAAAATATAGTTTTAAAATATATGAAGTATAATATAGGACTGAAGTATGAAGTATGTGGCATTACCTTTAACATGCTAGCAAGATCCCCATATGTCTGCTCAAACTGAACAAACCTCTTCCAAACCTAGAAACATAATTAACTATTAAGTAAATAACCACATTAATACAACGACGACAAAAACAGTGACAAGAGTATGAAATTTAAGGTCAATGCACCTCAACAGAGTCTTCGGGTGGAAGGGAGCTCAATGCACGTTCAAATAAAGCCCGTATATTTCTATCATCATTCAAGCGTGACAGAAAATCCGCGTATCTGCAATATTAAACGTACATGGGTTTATGTACTCCAAAAAAATGAATATCTTTTTATTTAAACATCAAAGATATGGAAACGCAAACTTACTCAAGAATGTATCCAGGCTCATGCATAAATCTTTTCAAACCTACTTCAAACACATTGTGAGCATACTGGTAACATAAAGCAAGAGTCAGATACACTTAAAAACACATTTATAAAAACTTCCTGGACTTAAGTAAGGAGGTCATAATTAAAGAACACGGTTGTGTTTTTACCTTTGTGTCCTTGTCCATACAAAATGCCATTTTAGCATAAGCAACATAAACATGGTAAGTACAATTTGGTGACTTCCGTGCGTCAATGAAATACTTGCGAGCAGCTTCAACACCTTCTGTCCTTCTTAAGAATCGAATATACTGCATGTTAACAAAATTATCGTTATAAAAGATACAGAATAAACTGAATTTAGTCTCTTTTTATGATAAAAAAAACAATCATAAAGAAGCTACCTGTATATGTGATAATGCAGTTGCATTGACACCATCTCCTAAAAGGCCTTCATACACCTTTTTAGCTGGCTGAATTGCCCCTCGGGACTCCTCCAGCTCAGCATAAGCATACCTTAGCAATGCACAATCTAAACATAGAAAGTTACCTAACACGGTGGACTGTATCTATGTTTTGAAAAATAATAAAATGTTTATTTATGAAAAAATTACCAGGGAGAGCCTTTAATGACCGTTGATATACTTTGATAGCAGATTCTACGGAGCCGCTTTTAGCATGCCATGTAGCATAGTCAAACCATATATCGGGGTAATGATATAAATACATTAGGCTCTGTAAGTATATGAATATTAGCAGAAATATAACATGGAATAATCTGTTTTGTTATTATAATTGAGACAATTAACTTAAAATACCTGCTCGTAAGTAAATGAAATGCGCTTGTTAGCGGACACTGCATCTATCCTTTGAGGGTTTTCCCTGAAATATAAAATCCATTTATAAACAAAACGAACTACAAAAAACCCTTAAAATTGCACATAAAAAAATTCATTTTTTTTTAAATAACTTTTTCTTCCTTACTTCTCAAAGGCTAAAAATTTCTTCCACGCTGTCCATTGCTGTTCTTCCTGACAGAGCAACGATACTAGTTAGCAATTGTAAAACTGGAAACAAGATTATACTGATAAAATGAAGAAACGTAAAGAAATTACCTTAACAGAGCCAGATGGTGGAACAGCAAGCAGGTTCCAATCAATTTCATCTACATACTTCTTTCGCTCTCTATAGACAGCCCTCGCACTATTATATTTTGGCTGATACTCTGATACCAGTCCTTTAGCCTGTGTAATATAATTTCATCAGCCACAACACAGATTTATGATACGATCCTGGAGTTTAGTATTAAGATTGATTATTATTATTAGTTTATTTACTTGCCTTTATTGCATTATCTTAGGGAACAAGTTAAGTCTAGGATCTTTTATTATATATAGGGCATAGGTTGTAACAGAGATTATGTTGAATATGAATTAAAGTATTGATTTGGTTATCAATCTGGGGGGTCGGTTTATCTCATTAATATAAGCCATCGGGGGGTCGGGTTATCCCATTGTTATAGCCTATCTATCCTTTTATCTCTTCTATCGATCCGGTTCTTATCAATTTATCATAAGAAAAATAATATAAAGGTGACGATATGGGCAGCTCAGGCAAGTTGGGTTGTTCAAACAGGCAGGGTGAGGGTTAGGTTTCCCCACAAACTTTTTTGTCCATTTTGTAGCAATAACAATCCAAATCATTAAGGACATCAATTTAAGAGGTTGTATTAGAGTTTGGGCGAATTTCAACCCGTTCCCTTTTAAGCTAGTTCATTTATTTTATCCATTTGATGCCACCCAAGTTAGGCTATTCATAATTAAATGGACTGAAACTGCCACCTCTATTAGTAACTACAAAATTTAGTATGTCACACACTCGCACCTCAACAGAGTTGTATCAAATGATTATTGAACGATGGTTCACAGTTTAATATGGTTAAGAACACCAAAAATTTTAGCATAGATAACCCATTTCTGGTCTGAAAATAAATTTGTTCTAAATATAGTTTTGGAAACAGAAAGATACCAGAGCACGGCTCACTGAATTTTCAAAATTCTCATAGTCTCTCCAGTGTTGTTCTACATGATGGGTAGGGGTGACAATAGCTCTTTGGTATACTTTTCGTATAGCAAGCATCCTCTGTGACTCTTCTTGTGGGTTTTGAGCCTGCACCATCATATTTGATACATTTAACAAAAATAATAATAAAAAGGTTAAACTTTCTGTATAAGCAAGGGAACGCTTACTAACCGGTAGCGATTTTAAGAAGTTTATATACTCGGTCCACACAGGCCCAGAAGCAATGTCGGATCCTGATCACACACGAATAAAGAAAAATCAGAAGACATGGGGTAATATACTGATGTATGGAATATAAACAACTGACAGATTAACATACCAACATAACCGAGCATAAAATCATAAGCTTTCCTGGTTTCCTCTTGACCCTCTGGCCCTTTCTTGTCATTGGCTTTCCTGATAAAGTTGATATAGCACCGCCTGCAACATAAATAATTGTGATATATACATCAGATTAAAACATATTAGCAGCATTCAATTTAAAAAGTTTGCCCAAAACTACGACGACACCTAGTTTATCAGCAGCAAAACTTATTATTAGATCATGAACTTGTATAAAAATAAGCTGAAACTACAACAAAACGTGAGTTTTAGCGAGAAGTCATACCATAGAGGTATTTGCAGGCAATTCAACAAGCATCGGCTAAAAATCTGTTTTGTTGCATCGTCGTTATTGACAGCCATATGCGCTTCTACATATTGTTTCCAATATTTTGCCTGGGAAATAATCAGACGAACAAACAATTTATTGATAAAGGAGCATTATAGAATAGCATATAGACACCGTCAGTTCACAATTCCAACAATTAATTGATAAAGGAACATTATAGATTAGCATCAACGTACTTTTTGTGGTCTTCTTGGTGATTATACTCAAGAATGCCCCAACGTTCTAATTATTAACTTTTCAAACTGACTAATTAGTAACTTAATTGTTTCTTGCTTAGGTTTCATTTTTTTATGTAAGTTTGCCACATAATCTTCATGACCCGATATACTGGTTACTAACGGGGTGTCTGGGATTGCTTATTTCAAACAACTTGCATCATCTTCACCACACAATATACTAAATACTACTGAGATACACAGGATTGCTTATTTCAAGATGCTTATCTGCTTAATAAAAGGCACCAAGGACCAACCTACCTATTTTTCAAGTGACTAAATAAGCAGTTTTATACAAACTCCCAAAAACTGCTTATGTACCCGATATAATAACTACTAACAGGATGTTTCGAATCGCTTATTTCAAACAACTTAATCATTTTTACCAGATATACTAATAACTAATGGGATATTTGTTTCGGCTTATATAGCTATGGCTTATTTGGTTTTGGTTATGTTTCATAAGCTCACTTTTTGCAGTTTATTTTGAAACTTTTCGGCTTATATAAGCGTATTCAGATTTGAAAAAGCCCTATGGGGGAGTTTAGATTAGTTTATTTTATGGGCTTATCAGCTTACTCAGATTAGAATAAGCCCAAAAGCTCACTTTTTTCACCTAATGTTCAGTTTATGGACTTGAGCCACAGGCTAAAAGGTGATAAGAACCTTATAAGCTGAAATTCTAAGCTTTTTTTGGCTTTGCCAAGTCTTAATAAGCTAATAAGCCCATAAGATAAGCTAATCCAAATACCCCTATAATAAGTTCGAAAATAAGCCGCAGAAAATGAGGTCATAAAACATAAGCCCAGAACCCAATAAGCCATAGCTATATAAGCCAAAACAAACACCCCCTTGGTTCAAAATCCGGATATAATAACTACTGACATGATGTTTGAGACCGCTTATTTCAAACAATTTACATCATCATTCATCATTGTTACTAGATATACTAATAACTATATTTAGGGGGTGTTTATTTGGGCTTATATAGCTATGGCTTATTGGGTTCTGGGCTAATGTTTCAAAAGCTCACTTTTTGCAGCTTATTTTGAAACTTCTCAGCTTATATAAGTTTGTTATGGTGCTGTTTGTTTTAGCTTATATAACGTAAGCCTATTTCGGCTTATATAACATAAGCCTCAATTTGGTGGCTTATTTGGAGACTTATGAGCTTATCTAAGTTTGTTATGATATAATAAACTTATATAAGCTCATAAGTCACCAATAAGCTTAAAAAAAATAGGATTTATGAAACATAAGCCGAAAAAATGGCTTATTTTCGGCTTATATAACGTAAGCCCCAATTTTGTGGCTTATTTAGAGACTTAGAGGCTTATATAAGTTTATCATATGATATAAAAAACTTATATAAGCCCATAAACCTCCAAATAAGCCACAAAACTAAGGCTTGTGTTATAGAAGCCTAAATGGGGTTACATTATATAAGGCAAACCAAACACCCCTATAAGAAACATAATAAGTTTGAAAATAAAGCATAAAAAGTGAGGTTTTGAAACATAAGCCCAGAACCCCTTATTTGAAATTAACTTATTTTAAGCGCTTAAAAAGAAGACTTACAGCAGTAGGAAAAGTGGCCAAAAGCTGCTCATAAACAGGAACTGCATCTGATATCGGCAATCTCTGGTAAATTAAATAAAACAAATTAATTTATAAATAAAGATTTAAAAATTAAAAATAAAAAATAAAAAGATGAGTAAATAATTAATATTATTACCAAAGCTTGATTAGCAAGTGATTCAGCAGATTCAACACTGTACTTTTTATTATCTTCTGCCATTAAAAACTTTTTTAATTAATTATTAGGGTTTAATTAATCAACGAGTGTTTTTGAAGACCCTTGTTGAGATTAATATATAACAGTCAGTTCATAAATTTAGTTTATTAACCAGGCAGGAGGAGGTTCAGTTTGGTAAGATATAGTAGAAGAAACTTATTGCTGAGTGGTGACAGTGGACCGGTTTTTGGGAGTGAAGGTGAGGGAACCGCCGGTGTGGACTGTGGACCGGTGTCGCACAATTGTAACTCGATCCAACTATTAATTACGGGTGGTTTGTTTTTTTTTTTTTAACACGGGTGTTTGTTCCTTCGTATAATTTCGGCCTGTTCATTATCATCACTGCTTTCCTAATATCCTAAATAAAAGTGATAAATCTTAGTTTATTTTACTACTAGGTGTTGAAATCTTCGCATAATCTGATATTCAAAGTTTATAGGGACTAATGTTCCCTTTGTGGATATTTCAGGGACTAAAGTTGTGTGAGTGATAGCTGCTTTGGATTGGACTAGCCGTTGGAGCTTGTTAGGCTGTTTAGCATGAAGGCCCAAGCCCTTTTGTGTTACCGTTGCTAGGTTTTGTATATTACCCTAACTCGTTTAGAGTTAGGGTTAAGTTTGTATGTGTGTTTG
Source organism: Glebionis coronaria (assembly GCA_025667525.1). Taxonomy (NCBI): domain Eukaryota; kingdom Viridiplantae; phylum Streptophyta; class Magnoliopsida; order Asterales; family Asteraceae; genus Glebionis; species Glebionis coronaria. The sequence goes on along the minus strand of CM046880.1, from coordinate 560,201,069 downwards.
TGTGCAGCCACCCATGGCGACTCGACACCTCTCTCTTCATTCCTGGGTTATTTCATCTTGTTGTTTTTTATTATGTGTTTTGTAAGATTATTATCAATTTAGATAATAGATCCACACCAGTTTAATCTGTGGTGGATTTTGATTTATAAACTCTCACTTTCAGTTTTGATTTATCTATGTTAATAAAAGTGTTTTGAATCATAAGATCTTGTTTTTCTATATGGTATCAGAGACTAGTTTATGAATCTGACTCTGTTATTGTGAAAAGTTGTTTTATAAAATCCTTTCTTTTGATTTCTTTTTTATACTAGCTTTAAAAAACTGGTTTTCTTTTGATTCTGCTATTGAAATAGCTTTATACTCTCTCGATTTACAAAACCCCCAATTTTTTTGAAAAAATTAGGGTTTGACTTTTTTGGGGATCCTTTGATTCAAGGGTTCCGGTGACTTATTGGTGGTACTTTTGAGACTCTTGAGGTATTATATTTCTCATAAGTGGTGAACCCCTCATTTTTCAAAAAAATTAGGGTTTACTGTTTGTGACTGGATCTTGAGGTTTCTTGGTGTTATTTGGCTACGTTGGTGACAGATTCGCTAGCTTGTTTGATTTTCCCTATTTTTTCCCTTGAAGGAAAAATTAGGGTTTGTCATTTGGAGGTTCTGATATCTTCTAGACTAAGTGAATCTAGATATATCATATCGATCGTGCTTATATTTGGGTCTCACTGTAACACCTCTCATACTCTCTCCTTTGTTTGCTAGTTGATTTATCTGCTTTATTGTGTTATTCATTGGTTTGGTTGTTTTTATATTTCCGACCTATTATTTCTGGATCCTCACTCATTGCTTGCCCTTGACCTGCCACCCTTGAGTGGTTTGGAAGCCTGGGAACTTAGTTGGCAGTGTTGTGAGTTCTTTTAATACCTTTTTTACCCTTCACCATGTCTGACCATGTTGATGAGTCTGTTCATGGTGATGATGAGACCTTGAGTGTGACTGATCCAGTCACACTCATTAGCAAGTTAGACTTGAGTGACCCCTTACATTTTCACCCTAATGATACTGTTGTGTTGACTGTTGTGGGTGTTAAACTTAAAGGTACTGAAAATTATCAGGTTTGGGCCAATGCTATGTTGTTAGCTTTGGAAGGTAAAAATAAAATTGGTTTATTGATGGGTCTTGTAAAAGGTCTTTAACTGATGAAGTTTGGGGAAAACAATGGGATAGAGTCAATGTTGTGGTTCTTGGGTGGATTTTGAACTCTATTTCTGAGGAATTATTTCTTGGTCAAATCTTTTCTAAAAGGGCTAAGCATATTTGGAATGAACTGAAAGAAACTTACCATAAAGTTGATGGGTCTGTCATTTTCAATCTTCATCACAAGATCAACGCTCTTAAGCAAAATGGGTCTAATTTGTCTGATTATTACCACAAATAGAATGCTTATTGGAAACAGTATGATGCTATGATTGAGTTGCCTAATTGTGTGTGTTCTGCTTCTAGTGAATTTAAAAAACATAATCAGTTGTTAAAACTTATGCAATTCTTGATGGGTTTGGATGACTCTTACATGAGCATTAGGAGCTCTATTCTATCTAGAGAAACCTTGCCTGATGTTAAGGGTGCCTATGCTATAATTTCCAGCGAGGAATCTCATAGGTTGGCTTCTGGTACTCTAGGTGGATCCTCTCAGAGGACCCAAACATCTGCTTTTTTGTCTAATGGGTCTGCTAGAAACAATTTTCAAAGGAATCAGACCACTAACAATGGGAATTTCAGACCTAACTTTGGTAACAATAACAGTTTTAGACCTAACTCTCTCACCACTGGATTTAGACCTAATGCTCCTACTAATTCTGTGTTTAGACCTAATACTCCTACTTATGGTAATTCTGAGATTGTGTATGAGAATTGTGGTTACAATGGGCACACCATTGATAGATGTTTCAAGATTATTGGTTACCCAAGTGGTTTTGGAAAGAAAAAGGGAGGTTAAGGTAACAAGGGTAAAAATGTCTCCAACAATTCTGTTGGGACATCCTCTTCATCTGGTTTCAGTAATGAGCAACTTGCTACTTTGATCTATATGTTTAAATAAAACAAAGGAAGCACAAGTGATTCTGGAAAAAGTGTTCATGCCAATATGGCAGGTAGTTATTTCAACAATAGTAAGATTTTTAATGATAACTTTGAGAAGTTTTTTTTTCTAACACCAACATCAAATCTAAACTTGGGAACAATGGGAAGGTTGTTGATTCTGGGGCAAATCAACATATGACCAATGATGATACTGAATTGGAAAATGTTTTTGATATTTCTCATCTTAACATTAAGGTGACTCATCCCAATGGGACTGAAGCCATCATTTCTAAAATTGGAAATCTTAAGCTTTCAAATGGTCTTGATTTGTTTGATGTTCTTTTTATTCTTGATTACTATGTTACCTTGGTATCTGTTCATAAGTTGGCTAAGGATAACAAAATTTTGGTTGCTTTTGATGAGAATAAATGTTTTTTTTGAATCAGGGTTTCAAAAAAATCTTGGCGAAGACAATGTGGTGGTTTATACTATTTAGATGTAGAAGGTACTAAATGTGTTAATGACCCTTATGTGATTGCTTGCTCCTTGTCTAAACATGACTAGCATTGTAGATTAGGTCACCCTGCTGGCCTAACTCTAAATGTGCTTAAAAATTCTTTGAACATTAGTTCTACTGATCAAAATGAGGTTTGTGAAATATGTCAAAGATCTAAACAGACTAGAGAACCTTTTCCATTAAGTGAACACAAAACTAAGATTCTTTGTGAACTGGTTCATTTAGATCTTTGGGGACCTTATAGTGTGACAAGTGACACTGGTCATAGATACTTTTTAACCATTGTGGATGATTACACAAGAGCTGTGTGGATTTTTATGATCAAAACCAAAGATGAAGTTGGTATCTCAATTGAGAATTTCTATAACCTTTTAAAAAACCAATTCAAAAGAGATGTCAAAGTTTTAGAAGTGACAATGGGACTGAATTTGTTTATCAGAACTTTCAAAATTTTTGTCATATTAAGGGAATTATACATCAAACCTCTTGTGCTTATACTCCACAACAAAATGGGGTGGTTGAAAGGAAACATAGGCATCTTCTTAATGTGACCAGATGCCTTATGTTTCAGGGGGAAATACCATTAAGATTTTGGACTGAATGCATTCTAACTGCTACTTATCTTATCAACAGATTACCTTCTTATGTGCTAAATGGTAGATCTCCTTATGAGATGATGTATAATTCATCCCTAATCGCTCTCATATTAGGACTTTTGGATGTATTTGTTTTGCTACTATTTTAAATAGTCATGATAAACTCACCAGTAGGTCTGAAAAATGTGTTATGATGGGTTTTTCTAATTCTCAAAAGGGTTATAAACTGTATAGTCTTGACAGACATAAGTTCTTTGTTTCTAGAGATGTTAAGTTTTTTTGAATCTATTTTCCCTTTTAAAGATGCTGTTTTGAATAAAAAGAATAGTAATGAAGATGTTGATGTCTTTCAAAACAATAAAGTTTTAACCTTTTTTGATTTGGAAAATCCTGAGCTTCCTAATGATGATGAGAGAGTTTTAAACATTCATAATGGTGACAGTATGTCACCAAGTGCTAGTAGCCCACACTTGGATCTAGGTGATAGTGGACACATTGCTTCCAGCAATGATACCACAGATGCCAGTCCAAGTGATCTTGAGGCTGCCACACTTGATGAAAATCAAATTTCTGAAGGAACCTTAGAGCATCACCCAAGTCTTCCCTTTCATGGACAGAACTTGGGTGGCAAATCTAATACTAATGCTCAGGATAACCAAGTCGTGAGAAGATCTTCTAGAACTTCTGTTTTTCCAAAAAAAAACTACAATGATTTTGTTGTTGATTCAAAGTCAAATATGGGATTGAAAAGTTTGTTGGTTATTTTAAGATTAAAGGGGATGTCTTGTGCTTTGTGATCCAATTGAACAAAAGTTGTGGACCAAAAAGTTTTTTTGAGGCCTGTCAAAGTCCTCAATGGATTGATGTCATGAATGTTGAATTTGCTGCTTTACTTGAAAATGATACTTGGGATTTGGTTGAATTGCCTGTTGTTGAAATGCTTTAAATTCTAAGTGGGTTTGGAAACTTAAGTTCAAATCTAGTGGTGAAATAGAAAGGTATAAGGCTAGACTTGTTGCCATGGGTTGTGGTCAAAAGGAAGGTATTGATTATGAGGAAACCTTTTCCCCTGTTGTGAAAATGGTGATTGTTAGGTGTCTTATTAACTTAGTTGTTAATCAATCTTGGCCTATATACCAACTTGACATTAATAATGCTTTCTTATATGGTGAGTTAGATGAAACTGTCTACATGAAACCTCCCCAAGGTTTCTACTCTGGTAACCCTAAGCTTGTTTGTAGACTAAAAAAGTCTATTTATGGTATTAAGCAGTCCCCTAGACAGTGGAATGCTAAACTCACCTCTGTTTTGGTTGACAATGGGTTTGTTCAAAGCAAATCTGATTATTCTCTTTATACTAAGAGTAGTGTTAAGTCTTTTATTGTTGTTCTTGTCTATGTGGATGATATTATTGTGACTGGAAATAATGAGAAAGATATTCACAACTTCAAAAGTTTTTTAAAAGGAAATTTTAAAATTAAAGACTTGGGAAAATTGCAGTATTTTTTAGGAATAGAGGTTGTTGACACTCCTTCTGGTGTGTGCTTGAACCAAAGAAAATATGTCCTTGATCTTTTGTCTGAGTATGGAATGCTTGCCTACAAACCCTCCAAGACACCCTTAATATCTAAGCTGTCAATATCTAATGAACCTTCTGATGATGACCCCTTATTGAAAAATGTTGTTGATTATCAAAAGCTTATGGGTAAGCTTATTTACTTGACCAATACCAGACCTGACATTTCATATGATGTTCACTGTCTTTGTCAATTTATGCACTCACCTTTGAGATCTCATCTCAAAATTGCTTTTAAGATTCTCAGATACTTAAAGAGTTGTCCAGGTCTTGGTATTCATGTTAAGAAAAACTTTGGTATGTCTCTTAGAGCTTTTTCTGATGCTGATTGGGCTAAGTGTGTTGTGACTAGAAAGTTTGTCACCGATTATTGTGTTTTCTTGAATGATAATCTTGTTTCTTGGAAAAGTAAGAAACAAATTACTCTCTCAAAGTCATCTGCAGAAGCTGAGTATCGAGCTCTGGCTTCTGTGACTAGTGAAGTCATTTGGATCTTGAAAGTTTTGAAAGATTTGAGTTGTGAAAATCTTTTGCCTGTGGATCTTCATTGTGACAGCAATTCAGAAATTAAGATTGCTGTCAATCCTATGTTCTACGAGAGAACTAAACACCTAGAGATTGACCTTCACTTTGTGAGGGAAAAATCTTGAATGGGGTGGTTAGAACTCAAAAGGTGGAGTCTGCAAATCAAATTGCAGACATCCTTACCAAAGGATTGGATACACCACAACATGAATACCTGGTGAAAAACTTGGAATGATTGATTTATATAGAATATCAGATTAAGGAAGGATGTTGAAATCTTTGCATAATCTGATATTCAAAGTTTATAGAGACTAATGTTGCCTTTTTGGATATTTCAGGGACTAAAGTTGTGTGAGTGATAGCTGCTTTGGATTGGACTAGCCGTTGGAGCTTGTTGGGCTGTTTAGCATGAATGCCCAAGCCCTTTTGTGTTACCGTTGTTGGGTTTTGTATATTACCCCAACTCGTTTAGAGTTAGGGTTAAGTTTGTATGTGTGTTTGTGTGCAACCATCCATGGCGACTCAACACCTCTTTCTTCATTCCTGGGTTATTTCATCTTGTTGTTTTTTATTAACTGTTTTGTAAGACTATTATCAATTTAGATAATAGATCCACACCAGTTTAATCTGTGGTGGATTTTGATTTATAAACTCTCTCTTTCAGTTTTGATTTGTCTATGTTAATAAAAGTGTTTTGAATCATAAGATCTTGTTTTTCTACACTAGGCTACCCGCGTGATGCGGCTGGGGTACTTGTAACATAATTTCGGTGAATAATATTTTAATTTTCCGTTTTTAACAACATTTCAAAAAGCGAATATTTATGATTTATGTAGCTTTATCTAATTGTCTAACCGAATCGATGGTGGCTCTGGTTCTCGGTTGAACCAGTTAATCTGGTTTGATATTGAAAATTGTAAATATATATGTTTTAAATTGTTTGTAAGGTGAATATAAAATTACATATTTGAGTAAAGGGTGTATTAATTATATGTTTATTGTTATTAATTGATTTTGAAAAAATAAGATGTAATGACATTTGTTGTTTTTGTACAATATGTTATTTTATTTGTAAATTGTGGTAATGAAATGTTTTAATTATAATATTAATTACATTTTAATGATAGTTTTATATCTAATGTGTTACTCTCTTTGTCCCTAATTAAATGTCAACTTTTGACTTTTAAAGTGTTTCTTTGTCAACTTTGCCTTTAAATTATTTTGTATCTGTTATATAATATGATGTAAAATATATAAATAGATTGAGTTTCAAATGTGTTTTCTATCAATATAATTTTTATCAAAAATTATAAAACACAAATAAAGTAATTTAAGGTCAAAGATGGCAAATAAAGACTATAAAAGTCAATAATGGACATTTAATTAGGGACAGAGGGAGTATAAAAGTTCTTATACTTGTTGTGGTTGTACATAGGCATTTATAGGTTGTATTACTCAATTCTTAGTTTGTTATTTGCATTAATAAGTTGTACATTATGCTTTATTTGTTGTACTACTTAAATTTTAGTATTTATTGAAGAGATATACCAATTTGCTTTATAAGGAGTATAAACTATGTAATTATATTACCTCTGTCTCATATTAAGTGTCCACAATAGAATATTCCAAGTATTTATAATCGAACTTTGACCGTAAATATTTTTATTTGTGTTATATAATACTTGATGAAAGTTATATGAATAGATTCGGTTTTATAATGTATTTTCATTGGTATAATTTTCATCAAATATTATATAACAAATATAAAAATATTTACGGTCAAAGTTTGATAATAAAGACTAAACAAAAGTCCAAGTGGATACTTATTATGGGACGAAGGGAGTATATTATTAACTTTTTTTTAAAAAAATAAAGGTTATATTTTTGTGAAAAATTTTCAAGATTCGTCCTTGTGGTTTGCCCAAAACATCAAAATTCATCCCTATCTCAAATTAAATACAAGGATCGTCCCTATTTTTAAAACTACCACCGAATTTGGTCCCTATTTTGGATCGGTTAGTTTTCTCCGTTAAGTTCAATGAAAGGAAGGGTATAATGTACTTTTACTTATTTTCCTGCAATAAATATAAACACCTACCCTTTTCTCACACACGATCACACACAGTTCATATTAAATCCCCAATTGTGCGAAAACACACAAACACATCCAGTATACTATCGAAAACCTAAAATCAAAATCAAAAGATGGTTTTCTGCTCATGTGGTCGCGTTGCTACAATCAAGACATCTTGGACCGAACGTCATCTAAGTCGTCGTTTCTATGCTTGCCCATTCCAAGGACCGGCTTGTAGGTGGATTGATTGGGTTGATCCACCCATGTGTCCTCATGTTGTTCAAATCATACCTGGGTTGATTAGGGCTAGAAATAAGCATGAAGCTTCCATCCAAGAACTAAGTAATGAAGTTTGTAAGCTAAAAAAATACTTGTTGATTAGTTGGTTAGTGTTTGTTTTAGTTGTAATTTTTTTCAACTTGGCCAAAGTATAATGTAAAGGCCACTCTGTTTATGTAAGATGGATTTTGGGTTTATCAATGAAAAATATTTTCCATCTCATCTAGAAGAAAATTTGTCGTGTTCATTTAGTATGTGCAGTTTGGTTTTGCATGCGAGTAGTTGAGGGGGTTGAGGGGCATTCAATTGCTAAGAGTAAATTCCCAACCCCCCTATTTTCTCTTATAAATACCAACTCCTAACGTCACTTATCCATAACCTTTTACACTTTCAAACCCTAACATCAATATCTCATATCTAAAAAATGACAAAAAAAAAAGTTGAAGTGATTGAGTTGAGTGACTCTAGCAGCGAAGCTGTGTTTTGTGTCACACCCCCAATTTATCAGAGTAAGGTAATGCAATGGGATGCGATGATCATGACTATCACAAGATATAGATACAAAGAACGACTATTTAAAAGTCGTTTTCATTTAATTAAAAACATAAACTTGTTCGGGAGCAAATTACACAAGATCAAGTAAAGCATTGTTTCAAAGACTTCAACATTGTTTTCAAACATCCAAAATACTAGTCACGACCATTTTATTAAAATCTCCAAAGCATAACCACATCACTCCTCCATCTTGATACCTGAGAAAAACATTGCTAAAACGTCAACACAAAGTTCGATGAGTTCATAGGTTTAAGTTTAAATAGTGTGATGAACCATAAGATTTTCAAGGCAACCGGCATATAATCTTATAACAAATACAAGATTATAATCAAAAAGTATACGTTTTAATAACCTACGCCTAAGCTCATGACACCGAAGCGTTAACCTAAACCGACAAGATATAACAAGAGCCCGAGCAAATGCCCATCCCTAAGCATTTGTAACACCTCAAATGTAAGTGTATCTAACTTTGGCCACACAACCAAATTATACAGGGAGGTTAATCCCGATAGATCTATCCATAACATTCGTGCTTACACAAAGTAATTAATGGTTCATGATAGTGGGCTAAAAGGCAACATGGGATGGCGGGACTTAGACATCATGTAGGCAAATGATAGGTGTGTAAACACCCATCCTTTTTCTACTTAATTCTGGCTAAAACGAGACCAAAACACGTATTTAATATCATTTGTTTGGAATTATGCGTGGTTTTTGTGTTTATTGTGTTTTCAGAGCCAACCGGATGAATATTGAAGAAAACATGGGATTGCACGGGTTTTATGGAAGAAAAAGACTCAAGACGAAGTCTATTGTCCAAGAGATGCAAAAGATTTGAAGTCACTGGGCCTATTTGAAGATTTATCGAAGAAAAGGACCAAAGATGGAAGATTTACATAAGTCGAAGAAACTCAAGTCTATTAAACGAAGAAATTAAAAGACGAGTTGAATTTAATCGACGACAAATCCCGAATCAGAATCGAAAACGTCAACTTTTCTGAAAAGACGAGAAAACAAGAAGAACGGGAGAAAGCCCACTCACCAACCAAAGAGAACACCTATATAAAGGATTCCCTTCACACTTTTCATAGAGTTTTTCCTTCTTTTTCTCTCTTTTCTGTTCGTAGGTTTCACCAACACCATTAGGGTGTTTGGAGATTTTGATTCTTGTTTTTCCAATCTTGTAGTTTAATCCTTGTCTTTTGTTTGTTCAACATTAATCAATCAATATCATCTTTCATTTCATCTTGTTCATCTTTCTTCTTTTTGATTCCAAGTCTTTAAGTTTATTTTGTTGAGTTTGATCTTTAAAAGTTATTGGGTTTTAAGTTTTTATTGATGGGATTTGATATTTATGGTTAGTAGATGATTAGTGATTAGTTTTGTTTAAGTTTTGGTTAAAAACTTGGTGATTTTTGGCTTGAAATCGAGTTCCCCTGTTCTTCGGTATCCTACTGTTCTTGAGTTTTTCCAGGTTCCGAATGAACAAAAAGTTCTGAATGAAGCATCTTAGTTAAAAGTTCCGAATCAATTCATTTAAAAAGTTCCGAATAAATTTGTTCTGAATGAAAGTGTTTAAAAGTTCTGAATCATTTTCATTTTTAAAGTTTCGAATGAGCATCTGTTTATAAGTTCCGAACCAAGTTCCGCGTAAACTTCCGAATCAACTTCCGGACCAAACTTCCGAATCAACTTCCGGACCAAACTTCCGAATCAACTTCCGGACCAAACTTCCGAGTGAAGTTCCGAGGAAAGTTCCGAGTGAAGTTTCGAACCAAACTTCCGAATCAAATCTTCCGAGTAAAGTTCCGAATCAAGGAGTTCTGGATCAACATCTTTTCATCCGGAAGAGTTCCGAATCAGTAAGAACTTCCGAATCAATATTCTTTTTAAGCATATTGTATCACAGTTAATTGTCATTTACTGTATCTTCATTTTATATTTATATTTATATTTTAATTCCAGTTTTATTAATTGTTATTAAATTAATTGCTTCTAATTTAAGTTTACATCTTAATGCATTTAAACCTTTAGTAGATTGGAAAACCACTCCCCCTTTTAGTAACCAAGAACAACTATTCCACATTGAGCTGTAATCAATTCGAGGAGATACCGAGATTAAATCTGAACCCATACAAAACCCATGTATCAAATGGCGCCGCTGCCGGCTCTTCTCGTTAAGATCAACAGTTTTTTGTGAGAACTTGGATTTTGGGATCCGTTCACCGTGAACGTTACTTTTTCATAAAAATTTTCAAAAATCCTAAAAAAATATAAAATTTTCAAAAACACAAAAAAATATAAAATTTTCAAAAATCCTAAAAATTAAAAAAAAAACATAAAAACCAAAAATATTTTTGCTTTGTTTTTGCTTTGTTAGTTCTTTTGCAGGTGCATGCGTACACGATCAACGTCTTATCAAGAGCCCGAGCCTCTCGAAGACTTAGACATGGCCGCTGTACAAAACAACAACAATAACCCACCTCTCAACAACAATAATAACAACAACACTAACAATCCACCTCTCAACAATGAGCCTCTACCAAACAATCGCCCGATGATTGAACTTCTGCAAGCACATGTAGACGGAAACAATGATCCAATTGTCATACCCGCGATTGCAGCCAACAACTTTGAGCTCAAATCCGGCTTTATCCAGATGGTCTCTGCTCAACCATTCTTGGGGCGTACCATTGATGATCCACATGACCACATCAAGAGATTCCTACAACTCACGAATACGGTCAAATTCAATGGTGTTCCACAAGAGGTAATCCGTTTACAACTTTTTCCCTTTTCTTTAGAGGGACAAGCCCGGCATTGGCTTGCAAAGGAACCGCCACAGAGTATTCTTTCGTGGACGGATTTGGAGACCAAGTTTATCAACTACTTTTTCCCACCCTCTCGTACTACCGCTTTGCGGAATGAAATTATCAATTTTGAACAAAAGTACGATGAGTCGTTTAGTGAATCTTGGGACCGTTTCAAAGACCTTTTGAGAAAATGCCCACAACATGGTTTTACCAAAGTGCACCAAATTAATACTTTTTATAATGGTTTAAATATGAATGACCAAGATTCACTAAACAGTGCCTCGGGGGGTAATCTTTTGGCTAAGACTTCTAATGCCGCTTGGGATATCATTGAGAATAAGTCTCGTGTGCAAACCAAGAGTGTTCGGACCAATGTCGCTAGTGCTAGTACTAGTGACAGCGATAAGCGACTTGACAAAATCACTGCGCTTCTTGAATCGCTTGCTACCCAAACCGCCAGCAACACCAACAGCATCAACGCTAGAAACGCTAAAGACGCTCAAGTCAATGCTGTTAGCCAACCATGTGAGATATGTGGGGGTCCTCACTCTTACACCACTTGTACTGCCACCCAAGACTACCCTTCTGAGAATGTGAATGCAGCATACGACACCTATCCTTAACCTGCTTATCAAGCTCGACCTCAAGGTGACCACAACTTGCTTAGCTACCGCTCTAACAACTATCTCTCACCACCTGGTTTTCCTCCTAATAACCCTAACCAACAACAAAGCCTCAATCGCCCTCCTCAACAACAACAACAACCTCGTGGACCATACATACCACCTCACAAACAACAACTTCCACCTCAAAGAAACAACCAAGTTTACCAGCAACCTGCTTATCAACCACCCGCATACAATGCTCCTCCCAACCAACCCACCGCTTTACACCAAGAAGTGGAAACCTACATGAGGACTAACGATGTGATCGTGGGAAATCTTCAGCGGGAAGTGCTCAACCTGAAAGCAGACCTGGTGAAACAAGGGAACGATCTAAGAGCTGATACGAGAAACACTTTGGATAGTCAAACGAATGACTTAAAGAACATGATGGCTAGTTTCTTCCAAGGTAATCAACCCTCTTCTTCGGGTACTCTTCCGAGTAACACCGTTGCGAATCCAAGAGGGGAGATGAAAGCAATCACCACTCGCAGTGGCAAAGGTACCAAGGAACCCGAGCTTCCTATACCTCCACCAGTGATTGTGACTAAGGAGAACGAGTCACCTGCTCCTATTCCTCATCCTTCTACTTCCCCAATTTCTCCACCTCTTACTTCTACCCCTCCTCCACCCAAGGATGTGAGTGATCCTATTCTTCCAAAGCCTTCCTCTTCTTCTGACATACCTTATCCATCAAGGTTGAGGAAAGAGAAGCTCAAAAGCAAGGATGATATTCAGGTTTCGAACTTTCTTAAAATGTTTAAACAACTGAATTTCAATATCTCCTTCGCTGAGGCTCTCGCTCACATGCCTAAGTACGCGAAAATGTTCAAAGATCTTCTTAGTGACAAGGAGAAGCTTCTTGATATTGCTAACACCCAACTTAATGAGAATTGCTCTCAGTGCTCTTAAGGAAATTGTTAACCAAGCTTGGTGATCCGGGTCGTTTCTTAATCCCTTGTAACTTCCTGGGAGTAGAGAATTGCATGGCCCTAGCCGATCTAGGTGCCAGTATTAGTTTAATGCCTTTAAGCGTTTGGAAGCAATTATCTCTCCCTGAGCTAGTCCCCACCAAAATGACTTTGGAATTAGCTAACCGTACGGTTGCTTATCCAGTGGGGATAGCCGAAGACGTCTTTGTAGGAGTCGACAAATTCACTTTTCCTGCCGATTTCGTTGTCGTTGACTACGACATGGACCCTCGGGTGCCATTGATCGTTGGTCGTCCATTCTTGAGGACCGGTCGCACTCTCATCGATGTTGAAGCTGGTGAGCTTATCATGAGAGTGGGTGACGATAAAATTGTCTTCAACATGGGAAAGTTGTCTAAACAACCTTATTCCAACGAGAGTGTTAATTGTATTGACGTTCTTGATGAGGCTTGTGAAGAACACTTCAAAGATGCTTGCAAAAGTATTCCTACCTCTCTTCCCAATGTTGAGACCGTTTCCTCTATTGACTCATCACTATCTCTATTTGGAGAAAGTGATTTCCTTTGGAAAGATTTGGAAGCCACCATGGGAGATGCGAACTTAGCTAATGACGATTCTACCACCAATTGGGATGAAGATCTCCGCCTCATTGAGAACCTTCTTAAAGAAGACAATCTTTCCCCACCATCTCCCACGGTTATTGCTATCGATGTGCCGACTTTGAATACGCCTCCCATCGAAAATCCTCCGGATTTAGAACTTAAGGGGTTGCCGCCCCATCTCGAGTACGTGTTCCTTGAAGATAAGAAGAAGTCGCCCGTCATCATTGCTAAGGACTTGAAAGAAGAAGAGAAATCTCGCCTCATCGCCGTGCTTAAATATCATAAGAAGGCAATTGCTTGGAAAATTTCCGACATCCGCGGAATTGATCCGAACTTTTGTACTCACAAGTCTCATGGAAGATGACTTTAAACCCGCAATCCAGAGCCAAAGAAGGGTTGATCCTCGCATTCATGACGTCATCAAACAAGAGGTTATCAAACTTCTTGATGCCGGCTTGATTTACCCTATCTCGGATTCGCCTTGGGTAAGTCCCGTCCATTGTGTGCCCAAGAAGGGCGGAATAACCGTTGTTCCCAATGAACACAACGAGTTGATTCCCACTCGTCTCGTTACTGGGTGGAGAGTTTGTATTGATTATCGCAAACTCAATGATGCCACGAGAAAAGACCACTTTCCTCTTCCTTTCATGGATCAAATGCTCGAGCGTCTTGCTGGTAATGACTATTACTGCTTCTTAGACGGTTTCTCCGGGTATTTTCAAATTCCCATCGATCCCAAGGACCAAGAAAAGACCACATTCACTTGTCCCTATGGAACATTTGCTTACAAACGCATGCCTTTTGGTTTATGTAATGCTCCTGGGACATTCCAAAGGTGTATGATGGCTATCTTCCATGACATGGTTGAAGAAACTATGGAAGTATTCATGGATGATTTCTCGGTTTATGGCGATTCATTCTCTGCTTGCCTTGCCAATTTAGAATGTATGCTTAAGCGGTGTGAAGACACTCGCCTTGTTCTTAATTGGGAAAAATGCCATTTCATGGTAAAAGAGGGCATCGTGCTAGGACACAAGATCTCCAAATCCGGTCTTGAAGTAGACCGTGCTAAAGTCGATGTTATCGCTAAGTTGCCTCCACCTTCAACCGTGAAGGGTGTGAGAAGTTTCCTTGGTCATGCGGGCTTCTACCGTCGATTCATCAAAGATTTTTCTCAAATCGCTCGCCCGATGACCCACCTCTTGGAAAAAGATACTCCTTTTATCTTTTCCAAAGAGTGTATTGAAGCCTTCAACTTGCTTAAGGATAAGCTAACTAAGGCACCCATCTTGGTTACCCCTAATTGGGAGCTTCTCTTTGAGTTGATGTGTAATGCTAGTGATTTTGCTATTGGAGCGGTTTTGGGCCAAAGAGTGAACAAACACTTCCAACCGATCCATTACGCTAGCAAGACAATGACGGGGGCTCAATTGCATTACACGACAACCGAAAAAGAGCTTTTAGCTGTTGTCTATGCTTTTGAAAAGTTCCGCCCCTATCTTGTCCTTTCCACCACAATCGTTTACACCGATCATTCCACGTTGAAGTACTTGTTGACTAAACAAGATTCTAAACCAAGACTTCTTCGCTGGGTTTTGCTACTCCAAGAATTTAAAATCGAAATTCGTGATAAAAAGGAGCTGAAAACCTAGCCGCGGATCATCTCAGTAGACTTGAGGATCCTTACCAAGGGGATCATCCGAACAAAGAAATCAATTATTCTTTCCCCTTGGAGACCTTAATGTCTATCAATTCGAATTCTGATGAAACCCTGTGGTGTGCAGATATTGCAAACTACCTGGCGGTTGGAATTCTCAAGGAAGGGTTAACATCCCAACAAAAGAAAAAGTTCTTTAAAGATGTTGAACATTATTTCTGGGACGACCCTTACCTATTCAAACAATGTGCCGACTTGATTATTCGCCGATGTGTTGATGGACCGGCAGCTTTGGAAATCCTTGACTCTTGCCACAAAGGACCCACCGGTGGTCACTTTGGTCCCAACTACACTGCCAAAAAAGTGTTTGACTCGGGATTTTATTGGCCCACCATCTATCGTGATGCTCACGAGATGGTTAAACGATGTGATGCTTGCCAAAAACAAGGCAAGATCACACATAAAGACGAGATGCCTCAGAATTTCATTCAGGAATGTGAAATCTTTGATGTTTGGGGTATCGACTTTATGGAGCCATTCCCTTCTTCTAAAGGAAACAAATACATCCTTGTAGCCGTTGACTACGTCTCCAAATGGGTTGAAGCCAAAGCTTTACCCACTAATGACACAAGGGTGGTTTGTAACTTTTTGAAATCGCTATTCGCTAGATTCGGTGTGCCTCGTGCCATTATTAGTGATCGTGGGACTCATTTTTGCAATGACCAATTCGCAAGAGTCATGGCTAAGTATGGTGTAAATCATCGTCTTTCCACAGCTTACCACCCACAAACTAATGGCTAGGCTGAAATATCCAACCGAGGATTAAAGCGAATTCTTGAAAGAACCGTGGGAGAGCATCGTGCCTCATGGGCTGATAATCTTGATGATGCTTTGTGGGCTTTTCGTACCGTATACAAGACTCCGATTGGTTGTACACCATATCGTCTCGTGTACGGAAAAGCGTGCCACCTCCCCATTGAGTTGGAGCACAAGGCTTACTGGGCCTTGAAGTGGGCTAATTTTGATATCAACAAAGCCGGTGACCTACGCAAGATCCAACTCAATGAGCTGAATGAACTCCGTAATGAGGCTTACGAAAATTCTTTGATCTATAAGGAGAAGACTAAGCTCATTCACGACTCTAAGATTAAGAACCGAGAGTTCCAAGTTGGAGACAAAGTTTTACTCTTTAACTCTCGGTTGAAAATCTTTTCGGGCAAGCTGAAATCTTGTTGGTCCGGCCCATTCACCATTGCCCAAATTTTTCCATATGGTACTCTCGAGCTCGCTCAACCTAATGGACCTAATTTTAAGGTGAATGGCCAACGAGTAAAGTTGTACTTTGGTGAGGACATCTCTCATGAGATGCTTCCGTCCCTCACCACGTTCCCCATGAACTAATTTTGGGTCGAGTCAGGCTCGTGACTCGGTTATCAAAAACAAGCGCCCCTCGGGAGGTAGCCCGAGTATCTATCCTTTTCCGTTTAACCTCCTAAGTGTAGGGGGACCTCTTTAGGTTCTTTGTGTTTGTGTGGTGATGTGATTACAGGGATGAATGCACTCTTGGAATCTTTGAAGAACCGTGCCCCCGTGTTATCCGAAATCCGGTTCTATCTCTCAACTATCGTGATTCAATTTTCTTCATACTCACATTTGAAATTGATCACTTTAGTCGTCTCTTCCTTAACTTGATTTAACCAACGTGCACAATGTCATAAGTGTAGGGGAGACTTTTCCCACATGCTTAAACATTGAGGACAATGTTTATCTTAAGTGTAGGGGGGCTTCTATCGAAGTTTTAAGTGGACTTTTCCATGAACATGCCTTCATTTAACCGGAAAATCATCTTTTTCAACATTTTTCAAATTTTTAATTAACTTTGGCCATTTAGTCGTAAATTTTAAATTTTTATCGTTGCTTTCATATGTATATATCCCGCAATAAAGTCAAAAATATTAATAAAGTGGTGTAGCTAGTTTAGAAGTCTTTGACATATTAGGCCCGTTGCGTTTATTTTGACTCAACCCGAATAGACTTATCCAAGTTTATTCTAGCTAGTATCCTTAACCATGTAGACCTTAATTGGTTTATTAGGCTAAGTATCCACGAGTCTCATTACTTGAGATTTTAAATTGTGGAGGACGAGAAATGATAGAGTCAATTATAAGTCGGTATTCTTGCACAAGCTCACTTGGTGTAATTATTTGCCTATTCTCCCATCACTTGCTAATAATTTATCTGCAATAAGTAAGGTCGTACGATTTTAAAAGTTACTTAGCTTCTAGCCCAAGATCGTTTAAAAGTTGCTCGGTAATGATAAGAGTTCATAGACAAGGCATAACTTATGAATCGGGGCGCGAAGATTGGCGAGTCCGAAAAGGCCCTAACAAGGCATGAGGATTCGATTTTATTGCTGAAGATCCAAAGTGATGTGAAAAGCATTATTCCCAAAATCAATATGAAGGATCAAGACTCACGACGAAAAGCAATCAACTCCCATAAAGATCATGGAGAAGTCTATCCGAAAAGACCCTAACAAGGTATGAGGATAAATAGATCCAAGTCCGAAAAGGAGGCGGATCGTTGTATCTCAAAATCCCAATTAGAGATCGAAGAATAATCATGAAGTCGTGGTCAACAAAGTTGGAGTACCCCTCAAAAGTCTCCAAGTGAAGAAACTCTATTAACGATGAGAAGACCATTATCTCAAGAACGTCTCTCAAGATATGAAGTATGAAGTACATGCCAAATATCGGCCCGAGAAAGGTCTCAAATCGTGAACCGAGTTATGCCAAGATATGAACTTTTTGATATCCCGAGAAGCAGTTTTAAGAGATTTTGTCCTTTAGCTAACTATTGATCAAATCGTCCTACTTTGCTTTCAGCCTAAATAAACTATCGAAATAAGTCCAAAAATGCATCTTCATGATCATTCTAAGACAAAAATAAAATATAAGAGATACACCTAGGAATAAGGGAGTTTAAGCATATAATTAAGCCATGTGTGTAAGTGTTTGATTTACTAACTTATAATAACATTGATCTCGTTCTTAAGCTTAGTTTGGGGAACGTGAAACTTGAGGGTGATAATTCTTCACAGCACCAAAGCCCTAATGTAAGTCCTTGATCTCTTTGCAAGTTATTTCTATGTAGCTATTTTCAAGTGAAAATGGTTTTCTATCCTTTCGTTTACTTTAAAGTTTTAATCTTTCTCTGTACTTTAATTTTTGTTTAGTAGTACTTTAATAAGGCCAAGGTTGATTGATATTGAGAAAAGTGTTAAATTGCTTTATCACTCAGCATTGCATGAGGGCATGGCAATGGTTAAGTGTAGGGGATTTGATAGGTGCGTAAACACCCATCCTTTTTCCACTTAATTCTGGCTAAAACGAGACCAAAACACGTATTTAATATCATTTGTTTGGAATTATGCGTGGTTTTTGTGTTTATTGTGTTTTCAGAGCCAACCGGATGAATATTGAAGAAAACATGGGATTACACGGGTTCTATGGAAGAAAAAGACTCAAGACGAAGTCTATTGTCCAAGAGATGCAAAAGATTTGAAGTCACTGGGTCTATTTGAAGATTTATCGAAGAAAAGGACCAAAGATGGAAGATTTACATAAGTCGAAGAACTCAAGTCTATTAAACGAAGAAATTAAAAGACGAGTTGAATTTAATCGACGACAAATCCCGAATCAGAATCGAAAACGTCAACTTTTCTGAAAAGACGAGAAAACAAGAAGAACGGGAGAAAGCCCACTCACCAACCAAAGAGAACACCTATATAAAGGATTCCCTTCACACTTTTCATAGAGTTTTTCCTTCTTTTTCTCTCTTTTCTGTTCGTAGGTTTCACCAACACCATTAGGGTGTTTGGAGATTTTGATTCTTGTTTTTCCAATCTTGTAGTTTAATCCTTGTCTTTTGTTTGTTCAACATTAATCAATCAATATCATCTTTCATTTCATCTTGTTCATCTTTCTTCTTTTTGATTCCAAGTCTTTAAGTTTATTTTGTTGAGTTTGATCTTTAAAAGTTATTGGGTTTTAAGTTTTTATTGATGGGATTTGATATTTATGGTTAGTAGATGATTAGTGATTAGTTTTGTTTAAGTTTTGGTTAAAAACTTGGTGATTTTTGGCTTGAAATCGAGTTCCCCTGTTCTTCGGTATCCTACTGTTCTTGAGTTTTTCCAGGTTCCGAATGAACAAAAAGTTCCGAATGAAGCATCTTAGTTAAAAGTTCCGAATCAATTCATTTAAAAAGTTCCGAATAAATTTGTTCCCAATGAAAGTGTTTAAAAGTTCCGAATCATTTTCATTTTTAAAGTTCCGAATGAGCATCTGTTTATAAGTTCCGAACCAAGTTCCGGGTAAACTTCCGAATCAACTTCCGGACCAAACTTCCGAATCAACTTCCGGACCAAACTTCCGAGTGAAGTTCCGAGGAAAGTTCCGAGTGAAGTTCCGGACCAAACTTCCGAATCAAATCTTCCGAGTAAAGTTCCGAATCAAGGAGTTCTGGATCAACATCTTTTCATCCGGAAGAGTTCCGAATCAGTAAGAACTTCCGAATCAATATTCTTTTTAAGCATATTGTATCACAGTTAATTGTCATTTACTGTATCTTCATTTTATATTTATATTTATATTTTAATTCTAGTTTTATTAATTGTTATTAAATTAATTGCTTTTAATTTAAGTTTAAATCTTAATGCATTTAAACCTTTAGTAGATTAGAAAACCACTCCCCCTTTTAGTAACCAAAAACAACTATTCCACATTGAGCTGTAATCAATTCGAGGAGATACCGAGATTAAATCTGAACCCATACAAAACCCATGTATCAGCAAACATATTAGTTTTTAAGGTACTTATGTTCATCCGTTAAAACAAGCAATGTTCTCACCCCAAAATAGTTAAAACAATTAAAAGTGGGGGCTATGAAACTCACCTTGATGAAGTAGTGAATATGATCAAGGAAGATAGCTCGATAAATCAAGGAACGCAAAACGATGCGCAAACAATCTACTCGTAACCTAAGTAAAATATTCGCACTTAGGCTAAATACAAAAGTAATAACGTACAATGCACTTGGTTGATAATTTATACTTGATCTTGGTTTATAAAAAATGTTTTTATACATTTTTTCTCGTTCAACAAAATTAGTCACGGGTCAAGTTCGGGTCTCGATAACTTATTAAATAATAGTCCAAAAATAAACGGGTTCTTGCTATGTAAACTAGGCCGCGAGGTTGTCAATATTTGATCAATGTCATATTTTTATGAAGCCTCTATGTCTAGCAAATAATCATCCAAAGTAAAGCACTATCACACATAACATACTATTAAAGTTCAATTATATACAAGTGTAAATTGACCATTTTTGGAAATTTATTGCGGGTTCGTTACTTGACTTTAAGACAAACCGAAAGTTGTTTTAAAAGCTAGGCCGTGTCCAGTTTCACGGGGTATTTTTAGATCTTTGGGAGAAATTCATTTGATTGGTTAAAAATAGGTGCAAAGTGGTGAACTCGGCCACACTTTATGTCTGCTAATATAACTTATACTTGTTTTAGAAATTGGAAAAGAAATGACAACTTTGGGTTCCTGTTTTTCTGTTTTTACGCCCCACTATACGCAATCTTGTAGTGTCACCATTTACATATTTGGTTTCACTTGTTTATGCCAAAATAAGTCATAGTCCTTTGTACACTCAAGCATACAAGCCATTCACATTACTAATCAAGGAAAGTAAGTGTCCTACTGTTTGGGGCCACTGTTCACGCAAGGACACACACACAGTAGTACTATCCTCCCTTCATACATACATGATTCATACCTAAACAAGAAAAAGAGTGGGGCTTGCTACTTGGTCACTGTTCACGCAGGGGGTAGGGGCAAAAGTGGTCCTATTTGGTGTCATGCAAATGTACATTCCATAACTAGCAAGTTTTATAGAACATTTCTGTTTGTGTTTATTGCTGACGCAGGCTTTTCATAAGGATGGGGGGTCCACGTTTGGTTGTATACTAAATATCACACATTTCGTTCATAATTTCCATGCAAGTGAACACATAAACTACTCATTCTCAAGTAAACATATACATTTTTATTCAGTGAATTCAAAGAAGGAAAAGGGATTGCACTGTTTGCTGTTTGTTTTACCTATCACACACACGCCCACACCCTAGGCACATACTATGTGTAAAACTCATGTTTTTACCACTTTGACCTTGTCACCTTATGTGTACGTGTACATGAATAAATGCAATCTCACTTCAAATATTTTATGAAGTTTTAGACTCTCGATCATATTATTCTGTCAGATCATTCTTTTTATATAAATAGGAGTTTTTATCACCTCTAACTTCGTTAACGTTCACTGAGTCACGCTAACCCGTTAAATTTCCATAATTCACTATGATAAAGTTTATACTCCTTACATTATTGATAGGTGTGTAAACACCCATCCTTTTACCACTTAATTCGGGCTAAAACAAGACCAAAACACGTATTTAATATCATTTGTTTGGAATTATGCGTGGTTTTTGTGTTTATTGTGTTTTCAGAGCTAACCGGATGAATATTAAAGAAAACATGGGATTGCACGGGATTTACCAAGGAAAAAGACTCAAGACGAAGTCTATTGTCCAAGAGGTGCAAAAGATTTGAAGTCACTAGGCCTATTCGAAGATTTATCGAAGAAAAGGACTAAAGATGGAAGATTTTCATAAGTCGAAGAAACTCAAGTCTATTTAACGAAGAAATTAAAGGACGAGTTGGATTTAATCGACAACAAATCCCGAATCAGAATCGAAAACGTCAACTTTTCTGAGAAGACGAGAAGACAAGAAGAAAGGGAGAAAGCCCACTCACCAACCAACCACTAGGAGTATAAATAGTCTTTCCCTTCACACAATTAGGGAGTTAGTTCATTTATTTTTTTTCTTTCCCAGGCTTTTGTTCGTTCCATCACCAACTCCATTAGGGAGTTTGGTGATTTTCATCTTTTCCTTTTAATCTTGTAATCCTTAATCATTAACCTTGTTACTTTTACATTAGTCAATCTACTCCATCTTTTCCTTCATCTTGATCTTCATTATTTTCTTTTGCAAGTTCTTAAGTTTTTATTTGATTCTAGTTCGATCTTAAAAAGTTGTTGATTTAGTGTTTTTATTGGTGGGATTTGTTTCTTATGGTATGTTAATGATTATTGGTTAGTTTGGTAAAACCTTTTTGAGTATTTAGTTTGATTTTGAGTAAAATCCGTGTCACCTGTTTACTTGTTGCTGCTACTGTTCTTCGTGCCCAGATATTCCGAGCAAGACAAATATTCCGAATAGACTAGCTCACGTTTGCCTTACTCGGAATATTTCAATTATTCCGAGTGGAGGTTTTATTTCTTCTTTATTCGGAATAAACCAGTTATTCCGATTAGGCCATATATTCCGCATAGAGTAGTTTTTCCGATTAGAGTGATTTTTCCGCATAAGCATCATTTTTCCGAATAGCTCACTTTTTCCGCATGGTCATATTTTCCGAATGGACTAATTTTTCCGCATGGTTTCTGTTATTCCGCATAAAGCGATTATTCCGCATAGCCTTACTTTCCGAATTGGAATGCTTTTCCGAATAGAGTTCTATATTCCGCATCAGCCAAATATTCCGAATAGACCCGTTTTTCCGAATAGCATAATTTTTCCGCATAGAGTTTCCGCATGAACTTATTTATCCGAATAGGGCAAGTTTTCCGAATTGAGCTTTTTATTCCGCATAGCAATCTTTCCGCATAGGGAACTTTCCGAATGGCCATACTTTCCGCATAAGCCCAACATTCCGCATAGGGTATTTTACTGTAAGGGTATTTTTCCAAGTATTAATTCAAGTTTTGTTTGTTGCTAGTTTTAAGTTTATTTCATTACCATTTTATTCATTTATCTGTTTAGTAGAATAGAAAACCAAATCCACTTTTTGTCACCAAGAACAAATCATTCCACTTTTAACTGAGATCAATTCGAGAGGATATGGAGACAAAATTGAACCTAGCAAAACGCGTGTATCAAATGGCGCCGCTGCCGGCTCCTCTCGTTAAGATCAAAAGTTTTTTGTGAGAATTTGGATTTTGGGATCCGTTCCCCGTGAACGTTACTTTTTCCTAAAAAATTTCAAAAACACTAAAAAATATAAAATTTTCAAAAATCCTAAAAAGTAAAAAACATAAAAACCAAAAATATTTTTGCTTTGTTTTTCTTTGTTCGTTCTTTTGCAGGTGTATGCGCACTCGATCCACGTCTTATCAAGAGCCCGAGCCTCTCGATAACTTAGACATGGCTGGTGTACAAAACAACAATAACATACCACCTCCGAACAACAATAATAACAACAACAACCCGCCTTTCAACAACATGAATAACAACAACAATGAGCACCTTCCGGATAATCGACCAATGATTGAATTGCTGCAAGCTCATGTCGATGGCAACACGGATCCAATTGTTATACCACCAATTGCCGCCAACAATTTCGAGCTCAAGTCAGGCTTTATCCAGATGGTCTCAGCTCAACCATTCTTGGGACGCACCATTGATGATCCACACGACCACATCAAGAGATTTCTACAACTCACCAACACGGTCAAATTCAATGGTGTTTCACAGGAGGTTATAAGGTTACAACTTTTTCCCTTTTCTTTAGAGGGACAAGCCCGGCATTGGCTTGCTAAGGAACCGCCACAGAGTATTCTCTCGTGGACGGATTTGGAAACAAAGTTCATCAATTACTTTTTTCCACCCTCTCGTACTACCGCTTTGCGGAATGAGATTATAAACTTTGAACAAAAGTACGATGAGTCGTTCAGTAAATCTTGGGATCGTTTCAAAGATCTTTTAAGAAAATGCCCACAACATGGTTTTACCAAAGTACATCAAATTAATACTTTTTACAATGGTTTAAGCATGAGTGACCAAGATTCACTGAATAGTGCCTCAGGGGGTAATTTATTGGCTAAGACTTCCAATGCTGCTTGGGACATCATTGAGAACAAATCTCGTGTGCAAACCAAGAGTGTTAGGACCAATGTTGCTAGTGCTAGCACTAATGACAGCGACAAGCGATTAGACAAAATCACTACGCTTCTTGAATCGCTTGTCACCCACACCGTCAGCAACAACAACAGCAACAACGCCAAAAATGCTCAAGTGAACGCTGTCAGCCAACCTTGTGAGATATGCGGTGGTCCTCATTCTTACACAACTTGTACCGCCACCCAAGATTACCCTGCTGAGAATGTGAATGCGGCATATGGCACCTATCAACAACCTGCTTATCAAGCAAAACCCCAAGGTGACCGTAACTTGCTTAGCTACCGCAGCAACAACTATCTTTCCCCACCTGGTTTTCCTCCTACCAACCCAAACCAACAACAAACCCTTAACCGCTCTCCTCAACAACAACAACAACCTCGACAACCATACATCCCACCTCACAAGCAGCAACAACCGCCTCAACGTAACAATCAAGTATACCAACAACCTGCTTACCAACCACCTGCATACAATGCTCCTCCCAACCAAGCCACCACTGCATTACACCAAGAGGTTGCAACCTATATGAGGACCAATGATGTGATAGTGGGAAATCTTCAAGAGGAAGTGCGCAACTTGAAGGCAGATTTGGTCAAGCAAGGAAATGATTTGAGAGCTGACATGAGAAACACGTTGGATAGCCAGACTACTGATCTGAGGAACATGATGGCTAGTTTTTTCCAAAGTAGTCAACCCTCTTCTTCGGGTACTCTTCCGAGTAACACCGTTGCGAACCCAAGAGGGGAGATGAAAGCAATCACTACTCGAAGTGGTAAAGGTACCAAGGAACCCGAGCTTCCTATACCTCCACCGGTGGTTGTGACTAAGGAGAACGAGTCGCCTGCTCCTATTCCTCCTCCTTCTCCTTCCCCAATTTCTCCACCTCTTCTTTCTACCCCTCCTCCACCCGTGGTTGTGAGTGATCCTATTCTCCCAAAGCCTTCCTCTTCTTCCAATATACCTTATCCATCTAGGTTGAGGAAAGAGAAGCAAAAGAGCAAGGATGATATTCAGGTTTCGAATTTCCTTAAAATGTTCAAACAACTGAATTTCAATATCTCCTTCGCTGAGGCTCTCGCTCACATGCCCAAGTATGCTAAAATGTTTAAAGATCTTTTGAGCGACAAGGAAAAGCTCCTCGACATTGCCAACACCCAACTTAATGAGAACTGCTCTGCAGTGCTCTTAAGGAAATTGCCAACCAAGCTTGGTGATCCGGGTCGTTTTCTTATCCCTTGCAATTTCCCGGGAGTAGAGAATTGCATGGCCCTAGCCGACCTAGGTGCCAGTATTAATCTCATGCCTCTAAGTGTTTGGAAGCAATTATCTCTCCCAGAGCTAGTCCCCACTAAAATGACTTTGGAATTAGCCAACCGTACGGTTGCTTATCCAGTGGGGATAGCCGAAGATGTTATAGTAGGAGTCGACAAATTCACCTTTCCTGCTGATTTTGTTGTCGTCGACTACGAGATGGACCCCCGTGTGCCACTTATTGTTGGTCGTCCATTCTTAAGGACCGGTCGCACTCTCATCGATGTTGAAGCCGGAGAGCTTATCATGAGAGTGGGTGACGACAAAGTAGTCTTCAACATGGGAAAGTTGTCTAAACAACCTTATTCATATGAGAGTGTTAATTGTATCGACGTTCTCGATGAGGCTTGTGAAGAACACTTTAATGATGCTTGCAAAAGTATTCCTACCTCTCTTCCCAATGTTGAGACCGTGTCCTCTATTGATTCATCGTTGTCTCTATTTGGAGATAGTGATTTATTCTGGAACAATCTTGAAGATACCATGGGAGATGTGAATTTAGCTACTAATGATTCTCCCACCGAGGGGGATGAAGACATGAGTTTCTTTGACAATCTTCTCACCGAAGACAATCCTTCGCCTCCATCTCCCACGGTCATTGCTATCGATACTCCGACTTTGAAAACGCCTCCCGTCGAAAATCCTCCGGATTTGGAACTTAAGGAGTTGCCGCCACATCTCGAGTACGTGTTCCTTGACGACAACAAGAAGTCGCCCGTCATTATTGCAAAGGATTTGAAAGATGAAGAGAAGACTCGCCTCGTTGCTGTGTTGAAGGATCATAAGAAGGCTATCGCTTGGAAGATTTCCGATATTCGTGGAATTGATCCTCACTTCTGCACACACAAAATTCTCATGGAGGACGACTTCAAGCCCACTATTCAAAGCCAACGAAGGGTGAATCCAAAAATCCATGAAGTCATCAAAACAGAGGTTATCAAACTTCTTGATGCGGGTATGATTTACCCTATTTCGGATTCACCATGGGTTAGTCCAATCCACTGTGTGCCCAAGAAGGGCGGAATAACCGTTGTTCCCAATGAACACAACGAGTTGATTCCCACTCGTCTCGTTACTGGGTGGAGAGTTTGTATAGACTACCGCAAACTCAATGATGCCACGAGAAAGGATCATTTCCCTCTACCTTTCATGGACCAAATGCTTGAACGCTTAGCCGGTAATGAATATTACTGCTTTCTGGATGGTTTCTCGGGTTATTTTCAAATACCCATCGATCCCCAAGATCAAGAGAAGACTACATTCACTTGTCTCTATGGCACTTTCGCTTACAAAAGAATGCCTTTTGGCTTATGTAATGCGCCCGGGACTTTCCAACGGTGTATGTTAGCTATCTTCCATGACATGGTTGAACAAACCATGGAAGTCTTCATGGATGATTTCTCAGTCTTCGGGGATTCCTTCTCTGCTTGCCTTGCCAATTTAGAACGTATGCTAAAGCGGTGCGAAGACACTCGCCTCGTTCTAAATTGGGAAAAATGCCATTTTATGGTAAAAGAAGGCGTCGTGCTTGGACATAAGATTTCGAAAGCCGGTCTTGAAGTAGACCGTGCTAAAGTCGATGTTATAGCTAAGTTGCCTCCACCTTCAACCGTGAAGGGTGTGAGAAGTTTCCTGGGTCATGCGGGCTTCTATCGTCGATTCATCAAAGATTTTTCTCAAATCGCTCGCCCGATGACCCACCTCTTGGAAAAAGATGCTCCTTTTATCTTTTCCGAAGAGTGCCTTCAAGCCTTTAACTCACTTAAGGATAAGCTAACTAAGGCACCCGTCTTGGTTACCCCTAATTGGGAGCTGCCCTTTGAGTTGATGTGCGATGCTAGCGATTTTGCTATTGGAGCGGTTCTTGGACAAAGAGTGAACAAACACTTCCAACCGATCCATTACGCTAGCAAGACAATGACTGGGGCACAATTGCATTATACGACAACCGAAAAAGAGCTTTTAGCTGTTGTATATGCTTTTGAAAAATTCCGCCCCTATCTTGTCCTTTCTACCACCATTGTGTACCCACCGATCATTCCGCGTTGAAGTACTTGTTGACAAAGCAAGATTCCAAACCAAGACTTCTTCGCTGGGTTTTGCTGCTCCAGGAATTTAAAATCGACATCCGCGATAAAAAAGGAGCAGAAAACTTAGCCGCGGACCATCTTAGTAGACTTGAGAATCCATACCAAGGGGATCATCCGACCAAAGAAATCAATGATTCTTTTCCCTTGGAGACCTTAATGTCTATAAACTCGAAGCCGAATGAAACCCCGTGGTTTGCGGACTTTGCAAACTACTTGGCGGGTGGAATTCTCAAGGAAGGGTTGACGTCCCAGCAAAAGAAGAAGTTCTTTACCGACATCAAGACTTACTTTTGGGACGACCCTTACCTATTCAAACAATGCGCCGACTTGATTATTCGCCGATGTGTTGACGGACCGGCAGCGTCGGAAATCCTTGATGCTTGCCACAAAGGACCCACCGGTGGTCACTTTGGTCCCAACTACACCGCAAAGAAAGTGTTTGATTCGGGATTTTATTGGCCCTCCATATATCGTGATGCTCACAATATGGTTAAGCGATGTGATGTTTGCCAAAAGCAAGGCAAAATCACACATAAAGACGAGATGCCTCAGAACTTCATTCAAGAGTGTGAAATTTTTGATGTGTGGGGTATCGACTTTATGGGGCCATTCCCTTCTTCTAAAGGAAACAAATACATCCTTGTAGCCGTTGACTACGTTTCAAAGTGGGTTGAAGCCAAAGCTTTGCCTACTAATGACGCAAGGGTGGTTTGTAACTTTTTAAAATCTCTTTTCGCTAGATTCGGTGTGCCTCGCGCCATTATTAGTGATCGTGGGACTCATTTCTGCAATGACCAATTTGCTCGAGTCATGGCTAAGTACGGTGTAAATCATCGTCTTTCCACAGCCTACCACCCACAAACTAATGGCCAGGCTGAAATATCCAACCGAGGGCTGAAGCGAATTTTGGAAAGAACCGTGGGAGAGCATCGTGCCTCATGGGCTGATAAATTGGATGATGCTTTGTGGGCTTTTCGTACTGCTTACAAGACCCCGATCGGCTGTACGCCTTATCGTCTTGTGTACGGGAAAGCGTGCCACCTCCCTATTGAGTTGGAGCACAAGGCTTATTGGGCCTTGAAGTGGGCCAATTTTGATATCAACAAAGCCGGTGACCTACGCAAGATCCAACTCAATGAGCTGAATGAACTTCGGAATGAGGCTTATGAAAATTCTTTGATCTATAAGGAAAAAACTAAGCTCATTCACGACTCCAAGATCAAAAACCGATAATTCCATGTTGGAGACAAAGTCTTACTTTTTAACTCTCGGTTGAAAATCTTTTCGGGCAAGCTCAAATCTCGTTGGTCCGGCCCATTCACCATTGCCCAAATTTTTCCATATGGTACTCTCGAGCTCGCTCAACCTAATGGACCAAATTTTAAAGTGAATGGCCAACGAGTGAAGTTGTACTTTGGTGAGGACACCTCTCAGGAGGTGATTCCATCCCTCACCACGTTCCCCATGAACTGAATTTGGGTCGAGTCAGGCTCGTGACTCGGTTATCAAAAACAAGCGCTCCTCGGGAGGCGGCCCGAGTATCTATCCCTTTAACCCCCTAAGTGTAGGGGAGGACCTATTTTGGTCATTTGTGTTTGTGTGGTGATGTGATTACAGGGATAACTGCAATCTTGGAAATCTTCGAAGAACCGTGCTCCCGTGTTATCCGAAATCCGGTTCTATCTCTCAACTATCGTGATTTAATTTTCTTCATACTCACATTTGAAATTGATCACTTTAGTCGTCTCTTCCTTAACTTGAGTTAACCAACGTGCACAATGTCATAAGTGTAGGGGAGACTTCTCCCACATGCTCAAACATTGAGGACAATGTTTATCTTAAGTGTAGGGGAGACTTCTATCGAAGTTTTAAGTGGACTTTTCCATGAAAATGCCTTCATTTAACCAGAAAATCCTATTTTTCAACATTTTTCAAATTTTTAATTAACTTTGGCCATTTAGTCGTAATTTTTAAATTTTTATCTTTACTTTCATAAGTATATATCCCGCAATAAAGTCAAAAATATTAATAAATTGGTGTAGCTAGTTTAGATATCTTTGACATATTAGGCCCGTTGCGTTTATTTTGACTCAACCCGAATAGACTTATCCAAGTTTATTCTAGCTAGTATCCTTAACCATATAGACCTTAATTGGTTTATTAGGCTAAGTGTCCACGAGTCTCATTACTTGAGATTTTAAATTGTGGAGGACGAGAAATGATAGAGTCAATTATAAGTCGGTATTCTTGCGCAAGCTCACTTGGTGTAATTATTTGCCTATTCTCCCATCACTTGCTAATAATTTATCTGCAATAAGTAAGGTCGTACGATTTGAAAAGTTACTTAGCTTCTAGCCCAAGATCGTTTAAAAGTTGCTCGGTAATGATAAGAGTTCATAGCCAAGGCATAACTTATGAAGCGGGGCGCGAAGATTGGCGAGTCCGAAAAGGCCCTAACAAGGCATGAGGATTCAATTTTATTGCTGAAGATCCAAAGTGATGTGAAAAGCATTATTCCTAAAGTCTATATGAAGGATCAAGACTCACGACGAAAAGCAATCAACTCCCATAAAGATCATGGAGAAGTCTATCCGAAAAGACCCTAACAAGGTATGAGGATAAATAGATCCAAGTCCGAAAAGGAGGCGGATCGTTGTATCTCAAAATCCCAATTAGAGATTGAAGAAATAATCATGAAGTCGTGGTCAACAAAGTTGGAGTACCCCTCAAAAGTCTCCAAGTGAAGAAACTCTATTATGATGAGAAGACCATTATCTCAAGAACGTCTCTCGAAGATATGAAGTATGAAGTACATGCCAAATATCGGCTCGAGAAAGGTCTCAAATCGTGAACCAAGTTATGCCAAGATATGAACTTTTTGATATCCCGAGAAGCAGTTTTAAGAGATTTTGTCCTTTAGCTAACTATTGATCAAATCGTCCTACTTTGCTTTCAGCCTTAATAAACTATCGAAATAAGTCCAAAAATGCATCTTCATGATCATTCTAAGACAAAAATAAAATATAAGAGATACACTTAGGGATAAGGGAGTTTAAGCATTTAATTAAGCCATGTGTGTAAGTGTTTGATTTACTAACTTATAATAACAATGATCTCGTTTTTAAGCTTAGTTTGGGGAACGTGAAACTTGAGGGTGATAAATCTTCGCAACACCAAAGCCCTAATGTAAGTCCTTGATTTCTTTACAAGTTATTTCCATCCTTTTGTTTACTCTAAAGTTTTAAGTTCTCTTAGTATTTTAATTGTTGTTTAGTAGAGTTTAAATAAGGCCAAGGTTGATTAATTATGAGAAAAATGTAAAATTGCTTTATCACTAAGCATTGCATGAGGGCATGGCAATGGTTAAGTGTAGGGGATTTGATAGGTGTGTAAACACCCATCCTTTTACCACTTAATTCGGGCTAAAACAAGACCAAAACACGTATTTAATATCAGTTGTTTGGAATTATGCGTGGTTTTTGTGTTTATTGTGTTTTCAGAGCTAACCGGATGAATATTAAAGAAAACATGGGATTGCACGGGATTTACCAAGGAAAAAGACTCAAGGCTAAGTCTATTGTCCAAGAGGTGCAAAAGATTTGAAGTCACTAGGCCTATTCGAAGATTTATCGAAGAAAAGGACTAAAGATGGAAGATTTTCATAAGTCGAAGAAACTCAAGTCTATTTAACGAAGAAATTAAAGGACGAGTTGGATTTAATCGACAACAAATCCCGAATCAGAATCGAAAACGTCAACTTTTCTGAGAAGACGAGAAGACAAGAAGAAAGGGAGAAAGCCCACTCACCAACCAACCACTAGGAGTATAAATAGTCTTTCCCTTCACACAATTAGGGAGTTAGTTCATTTATTTTTTTTCTTTCCCAGGCTTTTGTTCGTTCCATCACCAACTCCATTAGGGAGTTTGGTGATTTTCATCTTTTCCTTTTAATCTTGTAATCCTTAATCATTAACCTTGTTACTTTTACATTAGTCAATCTACTCCATCTTTTCCTTCATCTTGATCTTCATTATTTTCTTTTGCAAGTTCTTAAGTTTTTATTTGATTCTAGTTCGATCTTAAAAAGTTGTTGATTTAGTGTTTTTATTGGTGGGATTTGTTTCTTATGGTATGTTAATGATTATTGGTTAGTTTGGTAAAACCTTTTTGAGTATTTAGTTTGATTTTGAGTAAAATCCGTGTCACCTGTTTACTTGTTGCTGCTACTGTTCTTCGTGCCCAGATATTCCGAGCAAGACAAATATTCCGAATAGACTAGCTCACGTTTGCCTTACTCGGAATATTTCAATTATTCCGAGTGGAGGTTTTATTTCTTCTTTATTCGGAATAAACCAGTTATTCCGATTAGGCCATATATTCCGCATAGAGTAGTTTTTCCGATTAGAGTGATTTTTCCGCATAAGCATCATTTTTCCGAATAGCTCACTTTTTCCGCATGGTCATATTTTCCGAATGGACTAATTTTTCCGCATGGTTTCTGTTATTCCGCATAAAGCGATTATTCCGCATAGCCTTACTTTCCGAATTGGAATGCTTTTCCGAATAGAGTTCTATATTCCGCATCAGCCAAATATTCCGAATAGACCCGTTTTTCCGAATAGCATAATTTTTCCGCATAGAGTTTCCGCATGAACTTATTTTTCCGAATAGGGCAAGTTTTCCGAATTGAGCTTTTTATTCCGCATAGCAATCTTTCCGCATAGGGAACTTTCCGAATGGCCATACTTTCTGCATAAGCCCAACATTCCGCATAGGGTATTTTACTGTAAGGGTATTTTTCCAAGTATTAATTCAAGTTTTGTTTGTTGCTAGTTTTAAGTTTATTTCATTACCATTTTATTCATTTATCTGTTTAGTAGAATAGAAAACCAAATCCACTTTTTGTCACCAAGAACAAATCATTCCACTTTTAACTGAGATCAATTCGAGAGGATATTGAGACAAAATTGAACCTAGCAAAACGCGTGTATCAATTATATCAAGACTTGAATAAATAACAACATACTACGTTTTTTCCCTTTTGAGACCTCATATCACACGATTTGGGCATTTACCTACAAGTTGCCTTCGATAAAAATTTACTACACCTTAAACCCTACCTAACCATCAACATTACACAAGATTTTACTTACTCATATTGCTAGATATTTTGAAAACACTAATCCCCCACATGTGTAAATAACACACGGCTAGGAGAGCTCCAACCCAACCCTTGCATCACTCTTTTCAAAAAGATCTAGTACTAGGATTATGTAATTAAGGCTAGTACCTTAATGTCTCCTAATCCACCCCTTTACTAGCCGATTAGGAGAACCCAAAGGGCAAGTGTACATCATTTGCATTTAAGGGATGTACTAAGCTCCTTATACATATCTCACAATACCACTAACACAAACCAACCACTCAATTCTCTTGTTAGGAGCTCTCGGCTAGAAAGGAGAAAACAAGAAGATCAAGCCTAGAACAATTACTCCCACTTCATTTACTCTCCCAATCATTAACGAAATCACACATTTACTCCTCATAGCATTCAATTTAGTCAAATCTATCATGAAGTAATTTGGTGGCCGCGGCATGTGGAGTGTAGACTAAGAAAAACTACACTTTGTTCACTCCTAATCAGTCTCTAGTCCTTGTATTTCTACCACTTCACTCATCCTAGATCTAAAACAAGTAAGTAAGATTTTCCCTCATTATCATTTCCATTTTTCGTTTCTCATGCACGACATTCACGTAAATCTATGATAACCAAGATGAGAATGCATGCACACGTAGGAAACATCCTAAAATTTAACTAGAAGCCCTAGTTGATTCGACTTAAAATCATAAACAAGGAAGGAATACCATGTTTCATTTCCTTGAGATAACTTGTGATCTAATTGGAGGATTAGATGTTATAAGCCTAATAATATAAGCTTGAACCGATCCATTGTTAAGCTACTCTATAAGCCATAAGCTCTCCACTAATCGGCTTATTTTTAAATATGGGCCGAGACATATAAGCCCATATTGTGTAGTGCTAGACTTAGTGATTTGGACTAATTGGTAATAAAATGTATAAGCCCATTAGGAATCACATAAGCCCAAGCTAAACATGTTGGTTAACTAATAAAATACTTGGTAAAAGTTATTAAGTTTATTAGCCCATTAGGCCCATTAAGCACTAAACTATTATTATGGAGACTTTTTGGGCCATAATTGATAATATATTGGAAATACTAGCCGAATATGGCATAGTGTAAAGTTTATATATACTTTCGTGACATATATTAAGTATAAGGACCAAAAATGCCAAATTTGATAGTTGAGGGGTGTGGCATGAATAAGCCGAGCCATAAATCAAACCTCAAGGACTAAACATGGCATTTGGCAAACAAATTACAAGCCCTAATACCTTTTTGAAACATAGCCGAGACATGGAGGACTTGTATTGACACTTTGGAAAACTTATTAAAACCTAAAATGTTAATTTTGCCTCTTTTATAGTTCTTGAAACCACAAGGACCCATCTTGCCATTTTTGAAACATAAACCGAGCCCTAAGGGGCTGTTTTGTAAATATTGGAAATATGCAAACCCTATTTAAGAACCACGAGGACCTAACTTGACATATTGCAAACATATTTAGAGCCCTAATTATTAAATAGGACAAAAACATTAATTTCGGGACTAAAGGGACTAGTTTTGCCATTTTTCCAAACTTAATTAAACTTAATTATATATATATATATATATATTTCTTAAATATATAAAAGGTGTTAACTTGAATAAATTTATAAACACAAAATCTATTTTTGTCACTTGATCTAAAAATTATAAAAACTTTGGAAATGGCTACGAAATAAATAGTAAATATCGTTGGTAAACTTGATTTATATAAACTCACTATACGGAGACGAATTAAAATATAAATACAATTATATTGATATTATCTTTACATCCAAATATAAATATAAGACCCATTATTATATTTGACACAACCCCCAAAACATTATCTGTACGAACAAGTAATTAATACGGAGTAATCAGTTTGGTTATATAATTTACTACGTCTTTGGAAACGATTACATTATTATGATCAAGAACGATTAAACTTGTACGAACATCGAAATAAAATGCTTAAAACCAGTAGAAGCATATATGGACTATTGTGATAACGATGGAACAACCTATTATATATCTCTAAGACTATGTAATTATTTAGGTTGTTGACTGTGTATTTGGCATCACCTTGGACGTTGTGACTGTGCGATATTACCAAGGTGAGTTCATGGCCCCACTTTCATATATTGACAAACTTTTAAAAATCCTTTTGGGGGAGAAAACATGCAACTGATTTATGGATATAAATTAAGCTGTACCAACTTTAATTATATGTGCCTATTGTAGAGACACTCATGACCCGTGAGCTGAAACTGTTAAAATCGTTGGATTACCTGTATCTTATAAATAGATCTATTTGGGATTGACCATCCCCACCTGGGTGAGTCATGCTCACTGTGCCTTGGCCGGGACAACAGGTGTTTACCATGTCAGCATTTACTATTGATGGGTGCCTGAATCAGAAATGGCGATGGTCCTCATTTGTTGAGGGCCCAGCTTTGTTAAAGTGTCAGTTTCGGGCAATAGACAGTATAATTACCCTTTTATAGTAATGCTTTGTGCTTTACTGTTACAGTGACTATTTATATCTAAACTATACAACTAAACCTATGAATTCACCAAATTTTTGTTGACTCTCCAAAGCATGTTTTTCTCAGGTGTTTGAAGCAGGTAGACCCTATGTGCATGGACTATAGCATTGAGTAGACAGCATCTTAACAAGCATTGGGGATTTTCATAAGGGACTCATATCTTTTCATTATGTCAGAACTATTTAAAATAATGATTTACACTTTTGGTCATGTAATAAATGTTTGATAAACTTTTATCTGATGCTCTATGTACTATTGCTTTTGATCCACCCACGTGACACCCATATATTATCCGCTGCACTTTGACCAATTTGGGGGTGTCACACTATGCTTACACCTTTATATAGACTATGTTGTCAAAGTGGTTTGTTGGAATTGGCTTAACACCCATAAAAACATGAACACATCGTCCTCTTTTTGTTTGGTCATACACACGAGGCACACATACACACGCCATGTCAAATAAGATTCACATAAAATCATGGCTGTCACAAAACATGTATACTCCATTTACCGACATACATACATAGTATTCAGTCGTTCATACAGCAGGTCCAAAAGAAGAATGGCATGGCTACTTATTTGTTTGCTGTTTTGGTTTACTTGTTCACGCAGGTGGCGTCAAAAGGAAAGGAACAAGTATTTTCTTATGGTTCATTATTTCACACAGGAACACACACGCCTATACTTGGTTCATTCACATACTCAAACATGAATACACACATATACGTATTCCATTCATTGGTTTATGGTTCTTGTTTGCTTGGGCATACTCACGAAACACACCTACACACGTCATCTATATTTCATGAAAATACAATGGCAGAGAGATTCATTTGGATCTTTCATGCATATACATTCAAGTAAACCTACACATAATTATACTTATGAAAGAATTGAGTTACTTTGGTTCTTGTTTGTTCATGGTAGCCTACATACTTTATATCTTCTATTTATAACACATGCATGCATATCACAGCCAACCTTTTATACAAGCAAGGTTTTAGAAGCACACTTATAGTGTCCCTATTTGTGCTACTGTTCACGCAGGGTATACACACCTAAAGTTCATGGTCCTGCTACTACTTCATGTTTACACGCAACCGATACACATAGAGGAGCATACGCAATTGCCTAGTTTCTATTTATACGCTACTGTTTATCATACATAAAATCATGCATGCAAACCCACGTATGGAAAGTTCATCATTAGTGGGTGTGCTTATATGATAAAAGGACTATCATGTTTCTTCATAAGGTTAAGCAAGTAGTCATTTTTATTTTAGCATGTATAGTTTTCTCCTAGGTTTAGCATGTATTTGACACACTTACAGCTGATAGGTGTGTAAACACCCATCTTTTCTACCACTTATTTCTTGCCAAAACAAGACCAAAACGCGTATTTAATGTCATTTGTTTGGAATTATGCGTGGTTTGTGTGTTTGTTATGTTTTCAGAGCCAACCGGATAAATATTGGAGAAAACATGGGATTGCACGGGTTTTATCAAGGAAAAAGACTCAAGACGAAGTCTATTGACCAAGAGGTGCAAAAGATTTGAAGTCACTAGGCCTATTCGAAGATTTTTCGAAGAAAAGGACTAAAGACAGAAGATTTTCATAAGTCGAAGAAACTCAAGTCTATTTAACGAAGAAATTAAAAGACGAGTTGAATTTAATCGACAACAAATCCCGAATCAGAATCAAAAACGTCAACTTTTCTGAAAAGACGAGAAGACAAAAAGAAGGGAAGAAAGCCCACTCACCAACCAAGGGAGAAGCCTATAAATACTCCTCCCAATACACACACGAAACATTCTCTTCTTCTTTTTCCAGTTATTTTCTTCTTCCTAGTTTTTAGGAACCATCTCCCTTAAGGAGTGGTTTTAATCTTTGTTTGATTTATCTTCCAATCTTGTAAGTTAATCTTTGTTGTTTTGAATCTTAAATCATTAATACAATTCCTCTTTTAATCTTTTGATTCATCTTGTTCTTCTTCATCTTTTTCTTTCATGTTCTTAAGTTCTATTTGGTTCTAGTTTGATTCTAAAAAGTTGTTGAATTGGTGTTTTTATGATT
Source organism: Glebionis coronaria (assembly GCA_025667525.1). Classification (NCBI taxonomy): domain Eukaryota; kingdom Viridiplantae; phylum Streptophyta; class Magnoliopsida; order Asterales; family Asteraceae; genus Glebionis; species Glebionis coronaria. The sequence continues at coordinate 560,163,922 of CM046880.1, read as the reverse complement.
GGGATTTGATCCTTGTAGTTAGTGGATGATTAGTGGTTGATTTGGTAAAACCTATTTGTTTGATTGAGTGGGTTTGGTATAATTTGTGTCTATCTGTTCTTCGTCCTGCTCCTGATCTCGCCCAGATTCCGAATAGGGAATCTGGGGTGTTGTTATTCGGAACTTTCCATTTTTCCGAATAGGGTTTCCATTTTGTGTTATTCAGAACTTTCATTTATTCCGAGTAAGGATTTGTACTTGGTGTTATTCGGAACTTTCCATTATTCCGAATAAGGGTCTAAATTTCTTGTCCATTCGGAACATTTCAACATTCCGAGTAAGGGTTGAATTTTGTGTTATTCGGAATATTTCCAATATTCCGAGTAAGGGTTCTTTCCGAGTTTTTCCGAATAGAGCTTTTTCCAAAAATATTCCGAATAGGCTGATTATTCCGCATAAGAAATATGTTCCGAATAGCCCCACGTTCCGAGTAGAGATATTTTCCGAATAGGGTTTTCAAAATTTATTCCGAGTAAGAAAGTTTTCCGAATAGGGATTTATTCCGAATAGCTCTACTTTCCGCATGATCATAACTTTCCGCATAGAACAAAAATATTCCGAATAAGGCTTTTCCAGAGTATTCCGAATAGGATGTTTTCCAATTATTCCGAGTGAGGCCAACTTTCCGAATAGAAGAATTCCAGTCTTATTTTTCATGAGGTACTTCCTACTGTTTCATTTAAAGCTTCTAGTTTAGTTTTATTACTACTTGCCTTGCCTTTATAATTTTAGTAGATTTAGACCCAAGCACCCCCTTTTAGTCACCAATTACAACTATTCCACTTTTGACCGTGATCAATTCGAGAAGATACCGAGAACGAAACAACGATATATATCAATTGGGTACGAGCAACGCAAAGAGAGATCTTGCAAGCTAAACTCTTTTATTAACCAACCAAAAAATCAGTTATTAAAATGGCGCCGCTGCCGGCTCTTTTCGTAATGATCAACGGTTTCTTGTGAGAAAAATTGGATTTTGGGATCCGTTCTTTCGGGAACGTTATTTTCAAGCACAAAAATTTTCAAAAATCCATAAAAATATAAAATTTCCAAAAACACAAAAACAATATAAAACCTATAAAAACCAAAAATATTTTCTCTTGCATTTTCTTTTTAGTGTATGCGTACTCGATCCACGTCTTATTCAGAGCCCGAGACTCTCGAACAATTAGACATGGCAGGTGTACACAACAACAATAATATTCCACCCCCCCAAAACAACAATAATAATAATAACCCACCCCACCCAAATATGAATAATCCACCCGACTTACGAACCATGGAGGAGCTATGTCAACCCACAATGAACGGACGTGGAGGCCCGATTGCACCGATGCATGTCACGGCTCAGGAGTTTTCGTTGAAACATCACATGATCCAGCAAGTACAAACGAATCCATTTCGCGGAATTCCGGATGATGATGCCAACAAACACCTCGGCAAATTCATAACCATTACTCAAAGCATGAAATCTCCCGGTGTTTCTATGGATGACCTTCGCCTCCAACTCTTTCCTCACTCGCTTTCTCATCATGCCGAAAAATGGTTTGACCGTCTTCCTAAGAATTCTATTCATACATGGAACGACATGACTCAACGCTTTTTATCGCGCTACTTTCCCCCATCCATGGTCACTAGTCTTCGTAACCAAATCAGTGGATTTATGCAAGAGAATGATGAATCGCTTTTCGATGCTTGGGAACGTTACAATGATTTGATCGACCGCTGTCCTAATCACAACATGCTCCCCGTCACTCTCATTGACACCTTCTATAATGGTCTCACCTTTCGTGATCGTGACACGATCAATGCCGCCGCCGGTGGTACTTTTATGAAAAGGAGACCGGAGGAGTGTCGAGAGTTGATTGAAAACATGACTACTCACCACAAGAATTGGGATTCATCCACATCCTCAAGATCTAACTCGGGAGTCAATGTTTCTTCTACTACCTCCAATCCTGAAATGTCTGAAATTTCTCGACAACTTGCTGAAATGAACAAAAATTTCATGACCATGGCCACAAACCACTTTCAACAAGCTAAAGCCGTTGCTATGTCTTGTGACACATGTGGTGGTCCTCATTCTTATAATGATTGTCCTTCCACTCAAGGCAATTATTCTGAAAACGTTAACGCAGCATACGGTACATATCCCACGGGAGGCTATCAAGCTCGCCCTCAAGGAGACCGTAGCTTGCTAAGTTATCGTTCCAACAATTATCTTGCACCTCCCGGTTTCCCTCCTGCAAACCAAACCCAACAACAAAACTATAACCGAAACAACCAATCCCAACCTCGTGCTCAAACCCAATATCCGTCCCAAAGAAATACCTACCAAACTCAAGGAAATTCTCAAGCTTACCAAGTTCCACCTCTCAATCAACCGATGGCAGTGAATCCCGACGTCGAGTCATTCATGAAGACCAATCGTGAGATGGTGACGAATCTTCAGAGTCAGTTTGTCAACTTGAAGAATGACATGGTGAAACAAGGAAGTGATATTCGAGCCGAGCTAAGGAATGATATGGCCAAACATAGCGATGCTATTAATACCAACATGCAAAACTCTTTCAATAATCAAGCTCTTCACCTTCGTGATATGATTGGTTCGCTCATCCAAGGTAATCAACCCTCTTCTTCGGGTACTCTTCCGAGTAATACCGTTGCAAATCCAAGAGGGGAGATGAAAGCAATCACTACTCGTAGTGGAAAAGGTTATATGGAACACGAGCTTCCTACACCTCCACCCGTGATTGTGAACAAGGAAAAAGAGCAACTTTCCCCACCTCCTTCACCTTCTATCCCCATTTCCCCACCACCCGTGGTTGTGAGTGATCCTCTCCCTTTGAAGCCTTCTTCTTCATCCAATATACCTTATCCTTCAAGGTTGAGGAAAGAGAAGCAAAAGAGCAAGGATGATATTCAAGTTTCAAACTTCCTAAAAATGTTTAAACAATTGAATTTTAACATCTCCTTTGCCGAGGCTCTCGCTCACATGCCCAAATATGCTAAGATGTTTAAAGATCTTCTAAGTGATAAAGAAAAGCTTCTTGATATTGCTCAGACCCAACTTAATGAGAACTGCTCCGCAGTGCTCTTAAGGAAATTACCCACCAAACTTGGTGATCCGGGTCGCTTCTTGATTCCTTGCAATTTCCCGGGAGTAGAGAATTGCATGGCCCTAGCCGATCTAGGTGCCAGTATAAACTTAATGCCTTTAAGTGTTTGGAAGCAATTATCTCTCCCCGAGCTAGTCCCCACACGAATGACTTTGGAATTAGCCAACCGTACGGTTGCTTATCCAGTGGGGATAGCCGAAGATGTCTTTGTTGGCGTTGATAAATTCACCTTCCCGGCTGATTTTGTCGTCGTTGACTACGAGATGGACCCTCGTGTTCCATTAATCGTTGGACGTCCATTCTTGAGGACCGGTCGCACTCTCATTGATGTAGCCGCAGGCGAATTAATCATGAGAGTTGGTGACGATCAAATTGTCTTCAACATGGGTAAGATTTCTCAACATCCTTATTCCTATGAGAGTGTTAATGCTATTGATGTTCTCGATGAGGCTTGTGAAGAACATTTTTATGATGCTTGCAAAAGTACTCTCTCTTCTCTACCCATTGTTGAGACCGTTGCCTCAATTGCTCCAGCATTTACTCCCTTTGGAGAAAGTGACTTAGATGAGTTCGAAGCTAGCTTGGGTCCACTCGATATTAAGTATGATAATTCGTCCACCAATTGGGATGAAGATATTCGTACTATTGAGAGACTTCTCAATGAGGACCCATTGTCTCCTCCCACTCCTAAAGAGGTGACTAATGATGATCCATCGTTAGTTTCACCATCTACTGAGGATCCTCCTACTCTCGAGCTTAAGGACCTACCGCCTCATCTTGAGTACGTTTTCCTAGAAGACGACGCGAAGTTACCGGTTATCATCGCAAAGGATCTGAAAGAAGACGAAAAAGCCCGACTTGTCGCTGTGTTGAAGAAGCATAAACGCGCTATCGCTTGGAAAATCTCCGACATCCGCGGAATTGATCCTCACTTTTGCACACATAAAATTCTCATGGAGGAAGACTTTAAGCCCACTATTCAAAGCCAACGAAGGGTGAATCCTAAAATCCATGACGTCATAAAAAAAGAGGTTATCAAGCTTCTTGATGCGGGTATGATTTACCCTATTTCGGATTCACCATGGGTTAGTCCAGTCCATTGTGTGCCTAAGAAAGGCGGTATCACCGTTGTGCCCAATGCAAACAACGAGTTGATTCCTACCCGTCTCGTTACTGGGTGGAGAGTTTGTATAGACTACCGCAAACTCAATGATGCCACGAGAAAGGATCATTTTCCTCTACCTTTTATGGACCAAATGCTTGAACGTCTAGCAGGTAATGAATATTACTGCTTTCTGGATGGTTTCTCGGGTTATTTTCAAATACCCATCGATCCCCAAGATCAAGAGAAGACAACATTCACTTGTCCCTACGGCACATTTGCTTATAAAAGAATGCCTTTTGGCTTATGCAATGCCCCCGGGACTTTCCAAAGGTGCATGTTGGCTATATTCCATGACATGGTTGAGCAAACCATGGAAGTCTTCATGGATGATTTCTCGGTCTTCGGGGATTCCTTTTCTGCTTGCCTTGCCAATTTGGAACGTATGCTTAAGCGGTGCGAAGACACTCGCCTTGTTCTGAATTGGGAAAAATGCCATTTTATGGTAAAAGAAGGCATTGTGCTAGGACACAAAATCTCTAAAGCCGGTCTTGAAGTCGACCGTGCTAAAGTTGATGTCATAGCCAAATTACCTCCACCTTCAACCGTGAAGGGTGTGCGAAGTTTTTTGGGTCATGCGGGCTTCTATCGACGATTTATTCAAGATTTCTCTAAAATCGCTCGCCCGATGACCCACCTCTTGGAAAAAGATACTCCTTTTATCTTTTCTAAAGAGTGTCTCGAAGCATTCAATCTTCTCAAGGATAAGCTGACTAAGGCACCGGTCTTGGTTACCCCTAATTGGGAGCTGCCTTTTGAATTGATGTGCGACGCTAGCGACTTTGCTATTGGTGCGGTTTTGGGCCAACGAGTGAATAAACACTTCCAACCAATCCACTACGCTAGCAAAACAATGACGGGGGCTCAATTGCATTATACGACAACCGAAAAAGAGCTTTTAGCTGTTGTCTATGCTTTTGAGAAATTTCGCCCCTATCTTGTTTTATCCACCACCATCGTATACACGGACCATTCCGCGTTGAAGTACTTGATGACTAAGAATGATTCTAAGCCAAGACTTCTCCGCTGGGTTTTACTCCTTCAAGAATTCAACATTGAAATTCGTGATAAGAAGGGTGCTGAAAACCTGGCCGCGGATCATCTGAGCCGACTTGAGGATCCATATCAAGAGGACCATCCGAACAAAGAGATCAATGACTCTTTTCCCCTTGAAACCTTAATGTCGATCAATCCCAATCTTGATGGCACCCCGTGGTTTGCCGATATTGCAAACTACTTAGCGGGTGGTGTTCTCATCCAAGGGTTAACATCCCAACAAAAGAAGAAGTTCTTGAACGATGTTAAGACTTACTTCTGGGAGGACCCTTTTCTATTCAAACAATGCGCTGACCTGATTATTCGTCGGTGTGTTGACGGACCGGCAGCTTTTGATATTCTCCAAGCGTGCCACAAAGGACCCACCGGTGGTCACTTTGGTCCCAACTTCACCGCCAAAAAAGTGTTTGACTCGGGATTCTATTGGCCCACCATTTATCGTGATGCTCACGAGATGGTTAAACATTGTGATGCTTGCCAAAAACAAGGCAAGATCACACATAAAGATGAGATGCCTCAAAATTTCATACAAGAATGTGAAATCTTTGATGTCTGGGGCATCGACTTTATGGGGCCATTCCCGTCTTCTAAAGGCAACAAATACATCCTTGTCGCTGTCGACTACGTTTCTAAATGGGTTGAAGCAAAAGCTTTACCCACTAACGACGCGAGGGTGGTTTGTAATTTCTTGAAACAACTGTTTGCTCGTTTCGGTGTTCCTCGTGCTATTATCAGTGACCGCGGGACTCATTTTTGCAACGAGCAATTTGCAAGAGTCATGGCTAAGTACGGTGTCAATCACCGTCTTTCCACCGCCTATCATCCTCAAACCAACGGTCAAGCCGAGATATCCAACCGTGGATTGAAGAGAATTTTGGAACGTACTGTGGGAGAGCATCGTGCCTCGTGGGTCGATAAACTTGATGATGCTCTGTGGGCTTTCCGTACCGCCTATAAGACGCCGATTGGTTGTACACCTTATCGTCTTGTGTACGGGAAAGCCTGCCACCTTCCCATCGAGCTGGAACATAAGGCATACTGGGCCTTGAAGTGGGCTAACTTCAACATCAACAAAGCCGGTGATTTTCGGAAGATTCAACTCAACGAGCTTCAAGAATTGAGGAATCAAGCTTACGAGAACTCATTGATTTACAAGGAGAAGACCAAGATTATCCACGATGCTAAAATCAAGAACCGAGAGTTCAACGTTGGTGATCAAGTCTTGCTCTTTAACTCTCGGTTGAAGATCTTCTCAGGCAAGTTGAAGAGCCGCTGGTCTGGTCCATTCACCATCGCCAATGTCTTTCCCTATGGCACCATTGAGCTTTCTCAGCCAAATGGGCCTAACTTCAAGGTGAATGGCCAGCGTTTGAAGTTGTACGTTGGTGAGGACATCTCTAAGGAGATGATTCCATCCCTCACTACGTTTCCCTTAAATTAGTTCGGGACCGAGTCAGGCTCGCGACTCGGTAAACAAAAACAAGCGCTCCTCGGGAGGCAACCCGGGTATCTATCCCTCTTTCCCGTTTTTCATCATAAGTGTAGGGGGAGCTATATAGGTTGCTTGTTTTTGGATGGTGATGTGATTACAGGGATTATTGCACTTTTGGAACCCTTGAAGAACCGTGATCCCATGTTATCCGAAATCTGGTTCTATCTCTCAACTATCGTGATTCAATTCTCTTCATATTCACATTTGAAATTGATCACTTTAGTCGTCTCTTCCTTAACTTGAGTTAACCAACGTGCACAATGTCATAAGTGTTGGGGAGACCCTTCCCACATGCTTCAACATTGAGGACAATGTTTCTCTTAAGTGTAGGGGAGACTTCTATCGAAGTTTTAAGTGGACTTTTCCATGAAAATGCCTTCATTTAACCGGAAAATCATACTTTTCAACATTTTTCAAATTTTTAATCAACTTTGGCCATTTTGTTGTAAATTTTAAATTTTTTATCGTTACTTTCGTATGTATATATCCCGCAATAAAGTCAAATATATTAATAAAGTGATGTAGCTAGTTTTGAAATCTTGAACATATTAGGCCCGTTGCGTTTATTTTGACTCAACCCGAATAGACTTATTCTAGTTTATTCTAGCTAGTATCCTTAACCATGTAGACCTTAATTGGTTTATTTAGGCTAAGTGTCCACGAGTCTCATTACTTGAGATTTTAAATTGTGGAGGACGAGAAATGATAGAGTCAATTATAATTCGGTATTCTTATACAAGCTCACTTGGTGTAATTATTTGCCTATTCTCCCATCACTTGCTAATAATTTATCTGCAATAAGTAAGGTCGTACGATTTGAAAGGTTACTTAGCTTCTAGCCCAAGATCGTTTAAAAGTTGCTCGGTAATGACGAGAGTTCATAGCCAAGGCATAACTTATGAAGCGGGGCGCGAAGATTGGCGAGTCCGAAAAGGCCCTAACAAGGCATGAGGATTCAATATTATTGCTGAAGATCCAAAAGTGATGTGAAAAGCATTATCTCCAAAATCAATATGAAGGATCAAGACTCACGACGAAAAGCAATCAACTCCCACAAAGATGATGGAGAAGTCTATCCGAAAAGACCCTAACAAGGTATGAGGATAAATAGATCCAAGTCCGAAAAGGAGGCGGATCGTTGTATCTCAAAATCCCAATTAGAGATTGAAGAAATAATCATGAAGTCATGGTCAACAAAGTTGGAGTACCCCTCAAAAGTCTCCAAAGTGAAGAAACTCTATTATGATGAGAAGACCATTACCTCAAGAAACGTCTCTCGAAGATATGAAGTATGAAGTACATGCCAAATATCGGCCCGAGAAAGGTCTCAAATCGTGAACCAAGTTATGCCAAGATATGAACTTTCTGATATCCCGAGAAGCAGTTTTAAGAGATTTTGTCCTTTAGCTAACTATTGATCAAATCGTCCTACTTTGCTTTCAGCCTAAATGAACTATCGAAATAAGTCCAAAAATGCATTTTCATGATCATTCTAAGACAAAAATAAAATATAAGAGATACACCTAGGAATAAGGGAGTCTAAGCATTTAATTAAGCCATGTGTGTAAGTGTTTGAATTGCTAACTTATAATAACAATGATCTCGTTTTTAAGCTTAGTTTGGGGAACGTGAAACTTGAGGGTGATAAATCTTCGCAGCACCAAAAGCCCTAATGTAAGTCCTCGATCTCTTTACAAGTTATTTCCACATAGTTATGTTCTATCCTTTTGTTTGCTTTAAATTTCTTTTAGTGCTTTAATTTTTGTTTAGTAGTATTTGAATAAGGCCAAGGTTAATTAATTATGAGAAAAGTGTAATGTTGCTTTATCACTAAGCATTGCATGAGGGCATGGCAATGGTTAAGTGTAGGGGATTTGATAGGTGTGTAAACACCCATCTTTTCTACCACTTATTTCTTGCCAAAACAAGACCAAAACGCGTATTTAATGTCATTTGTTTGGAATTATGCGTGGTTTGTGTGTTTGTTATGTTTTCAGAGCCAACCGGATAAATATTGGAGAAAACATGGGATTGCACGGGTTTTATCAAGGAAAAAGACTCAAGACGAAGTCTATTGACCAAGAGGTGCAAAAGATTTGAAGTCACTAGGCCTATTCGAAGATTTATCGAAGAAAAGGACTAAAGACAGAAGATTTTCATAAGTCGAAGAAACTCAAGTCTATTTAACGAAGAAATTAAAAGACGAGTTGAATTTAATCGACAACAAATCCCGAATCAGAATCAAAAACGTCAACTTTTCTGAAAAGACGAGAAGACAAAAAGAAGGGAAGAAAGCCCACTCACCAACCAAGGGAGAAGCCTATAAATACTCCTCCCAATACACACACGAAACATTCTCTTCTTCTTTTTCCAGTTATTTTCTTCTTCCTAGTTTTTAGGAACCATCTCCCTTAAGGAGTGGTTTTAATCTTTGTTTGATTTATCTTCCAATCTTGTAAGTTAATCTTTGTTGTTTTGAATCTTAAATCATTAATACAATTCCTCTTTTAATCTTTTGATTCATCTTGTTCTTCTTCATCTTTTTCTTTCATGTTCTTAAGTTCTATTTGGTTCTAGTTTGATTCTAAAAAGTTGTTGAATTGGTGTTTTTATGATTGGGATTTGATCCTTGTAGTTAGTGGATGATTAGTGGTTGATTTGGTAAAACCTATTTGTTTGATTGAGTGGGTTTGGTATAATTTGTGTCTATCTGTTCTTCGTCCTGCTCCTGATCTCGCCCAGATTCCGAATAGGGAATCTGGGGTGTTGTTATTCGGAACTTTCCATTTTTCCGAATAGGGTTTCCATTTTGTGTTATTCGGAACTTTCATTTATTCCGAGTAAGGATTTGTACTTGGTGTTATTCGGAACTTTCCATTATTCCGAATAAGGGTCTAAATTTCTTGTCCATTCGGAACATTTCAACATTCCGAGTAAGGGTTGAATTTTGTGTTATTCGGAATATTTCCAATATTCCGAGTAAGGGTTCTTTCCGAGTTTTTCCGAATAGAGCTTTTTCCAAAAATATTCCGAATAGGCTGATTATTCCGCATAAGAAATATGTTCCGAATAGCCCCACGTTCCGAGCAGATATATTTTCCGAATAGGGTTTTCAAAATTTATTCCGAGTAAGAAAGTTTTCCGAATAGGGATTTATTCCGAATAGCTCTACTTTCCGCATGATCATAACTTTCCGCATAGAACAAAAATATTCCGAATAAGGCTTTTCCAGAGTATTCCGAATAGGATGTTTTCCAATTATTCCGAGTGAGGCCAACTTTCCGAATAGAAGAATTCCAGTCTTATTTTTCATGAGGTACTTCCTACTGTTTCATTTAAAGCTTCTAGTTTAGTTTTATTACTACTTGCCTTGCCTTTATAATTTTAGTAGATTTAGACCCAAGCTCCCCCTTTTAGTCACCAATTACAACTATTCCACTTTTGACCGTGATCAATTCGAGAAGATACCGAGAACGAAACAACGATATATATCAATTGGGTACGAGCAACGCAAAGAGAGATCTTGCAAGCTAAACTCTTTTATTAACCAACCCAAAAATCAGTTATTAACAGCCTTTTCATATAATTACAATCATGGAGGCATGAAGAAAAGCCTCATAACTTTGGTTTTTACAAACACATGATGCAAGTCTTGAAACACATAAAATCATACATTATACTTTAAGCCTTACATAGCATCACTTATGAAAACCAAACCACCAAGGTTTGTTCAAGTTAACACAACTTAGGGTCTCATGCATTCACTTTATTTCATGATCATCACATCTAATATTTTGTGCATGTTTCACAAGTACGATTATTAAGCCAAAACATAGCTTGAGTAGTTTTTAGGTCATTGCATAAAATCTCAACCGTGGTCTCTTGACACCTCATTTAGTTCAAAGAGCGGTTAGTTCATCAAGTAAACACTCACCAAAACCCTAACCCGTGACTATTGTTATCGTAATTTTTAGTTTGTAAGAGTTTTTATAGCAAGTATTATATCAACCAAAATTGTTCAACAATGGTTTGGGGATGACTTACAAGAGGTCCTAAGTGATTTGGTGAAGATGGTGATCACGAACTCCTAACCCGAATCAATGTCTAAGATCAACCCAAGACTTTACACTCCTAGTCTTGCTACTAAAACAAACCCAAGACTGCTCAATGTATCATCAACCGTGACCTTGTAGTGTGTTTTCTTTGAGAGAGAGAGAGAGATTTGCTAAATTTGTGTGTGTGAGTTTATGAAGAGATGGGCTTGTATTTATAGGCAAGAGGGTGTGTCGTTAGGGTTAAGCAAACTAGTTAGGACTTAGTTAAGGTTTGTTAGGGTTATAGTTAGATTGTAACTAAGTTTTGGGTTTAGTTCTTGGTTGGGGAAGGGTGAAGTCTTTTGAGTTCGTTATGCTAGCCATGGGGAAGAGGAACTAGTACTTGTTTGACTATCATGCTTGTATCCAGTGGGTAGTGAAGGAAAGAAGGGAGGCAAAAAGGACTCCCATTAATTGGGATGGTGAAGTACTAGGCTTAAGTTTGAAATCGTGAAAAGTGGGGAAATAAACGTGGGTTTCGCAAGAGTAAGAAGAGGATCCGATTTTTGTCTTGGTGTGATGAGAAGTAAAAAGGTTTTCTTTTTATTCTTTCAACTTGTTGTTGGTAGTATTTTTAAAAGAAAAGCTTATTGGAGTAAATATATTTAGTTTAGATAAAGTTGTAGTAGTAGAAGTTTTTGACTTAGGTTTTAAGACAATGAGGATTTATTGTGAAATCAAAAATTAATTCGGTGAAACACTAAATTGGTGTTAACGTAACTCAAATTAAATTATGTTGACAAAACTAAATGTCGTTTCTTAAAACAAAGTTCCTAACAAGTAATAGAAATGAACAATAGTCATTTACACAAATAATTCATGAGTGTCATTCATAAAATTTTAAATCCGTACAAAATTACGCGTAATCAATCGGGAACATCAATAAACACACAAGTCTAACCCGAACTAACGCGTTTCACATAAATTAAATAAATACTAAATTCACGGTTGTGACATTTTGTCCTAGTGGAGATGTTGGGTCGAATGAAAAGGGGTGTGAAGGATCTTCAAAGCACCGTGCACTTCCTCCATTTCGATCAACCAAAAGGCCTAGGCCTGATGTTACGGTTGCTGTTCTGAAAGGTTTAGGACTGGGAATATTCCAAAGGAGGTGCTAAGATGGTATGTCTATGTTGATCCTGATGAGTATCATGTTGATTCACAATACTGGGAGACTTGGGATAAAGATGAAGGAAGTCCATTTGTTGATTCCTTTCTGATGAGACAAATGAGGTTGCTGAAGACAGCAGTGAATCACTTGAGTTCTATGAAGACACTGTGAAAGCCATCACCTAAAAGAAAAAAGGTCCTGATGTGAACTTTCTTCCCAAAGAGATTGTGAAAAGCCCTACCCTCATTTACAGTGATGTCCTTGCACTTGCTAACACAACAATTTGGGAACAAATTATGGGAAAAATAGGAAAGAGGCTTGCTGGTTCTAAAGGAAAGGGGAAGGCAAAGGTCTGATGTTTTTTAAATTTCTTGTATTGTCTTATTTTCTGCATTTTCCTATGATGTAATTGCTTGAACTTATAATTGACCACAGATGATGTAGTGGTCAATAAATTTTTCTAATGAAAGGAAGTTCAAGTTTATCTATGTTTACAGCTTGGCACTAATCAATTGAAACACAAAAGAAGTTAACAAAATCAATAATTCATTGAAGCACAAAAGTAGTAGAACAGATACATACTTAGTTCAGATTACAAAAGTACTAGGACAGAAATATACTTAGTTCAGATTACAAAAGTACTATAACAGAAACAAAGTTAGTTCAGATTACAAAGGTAAATTGTTGGCCATCACTTATCCATGGATCTTGTTGCATGTTTCTTCTTTGCAGGTGCACTTGAGGGTGTGGTACCTGCACCAGAGGGCCTTTTCCTCTTAACAGCAGCAACATTAGATGTCCTTTGGGATGAACTTGATCCTGTTGCATTATTTGGATCCTTTTGCCTTTTAAAAGACCTTTGGTTGTGGCCAAGATTTTCACAATTTTTACATGTCACTATTTTATAGGCCCTTGACAACTTTCTATTCTTCACCATTTGAGCCTTCTCGAACCTGGTTTTTCTCCTATTTTTCCTTGGCCTACCAACTGGAGTATTATGCTTTGGTGGGGTGAGTGTTGTAGGAATTTGTGACTTCTGCCACATGACCTTACCATTCAAACATCCTAAAGTGTAACTGTATGTTTTTTCCCAAGTAGCTAACCAATAACACTTATCCACCCATTCTTTTTGTATATTCACATGCTGTCCATTAAGTGACATGTTGAAGCTGGATGCTATGTTAACTCCCACTTTCTACAGCTACATACCTTTTTTACTACATTAACCACACACTAAGTACCATATGTGCTCTTAACCTCATACTCTTCACTCCCATTGTACCCCAACTGTGTACCTATTAGCCCTTTCCATTGATATACTCAATAACTTAGTTGCAGCAGGGGTAAGTGGTCCATCTGACATTTTAATCACATAAATAACATTGACCATCCTTCTCATTAAGTATTCCCTAATGTATTTTAAGGCTGTGATTATTGGTGCATCCCTATCATCTAAAATCTTACCATTAAAACACTCACACAGATTGTTCAATAAGATGTCTGATCTAGCTCTACCTGTTATCATTATAATGGGGAATAATAAGTGTATGTGTAACTACTAATTAAGCTAAAACTAGATTAAACTAAATGGCGTTTACCTGAGAAATGTGATCTAGCCCAACTGTGAGCTGGAATTTTAGCTAACCATTCAAAAGCTTCTTTGTTAAACTGTTTCAACTCTTCTATGGCCTTATCAAAATATGGAACAGTTGTTTCAGAAGCACATCTCTACAATAGCTCTTTATAAGCTAGTCCACTCCACTATATTTTCATGTTTTCATGGATATGCCTAACGCAATATCTATGCTCTGCACTAGGAAATACATTTGTAATAGCAATAGATAAACCCTATAGAAAAAAAGACAAAGTTTTAGTGAATTAAAATGTTAGGGACCAAGTATGAAATAAAAAGTCAAATGTAGGAAAAAGACAAGATACCTTTTTCCTATAACTGATAAAGGTGAAATTTGATTTTTTATCAACCAAGATCATCACCTAGGCATTCTAAAAACCATGTCCAAGAACATGTTGTTTTTTTTTTCTCAACAATGGCGTATGCAAGTGGATAAATGCCATTGTTTGCATCTAACCCAATAGCAGTGAGTAGTTGCCCTGGATATGGTCCCTTCATAAATGCACCATCTAGTCCTAACAACTCTCTACCACAAGATCTGAAACCTTTCTTTAAGGGGCCTAAACAAATATAGATCCTCTTGAAAATTCTTGTATTATCATCTGTAGTTGCATCTCTTTCAACTTCAATCCTTACTGTTGTATTTGGATTTGCCCTTCTTAATTCAAGACAATAATCTCTCAACATGGTATATTGGTGCTTATAATATCCTTTGACTTGATTAAGTGCTTCTGATTTAGCTCTACCTGCCTTCTGAATAGACACACCTAACTCAAACTTCTTTTGCAATTCATCTTGAAGAGCTCTTATGGGTATATCTGGGTTTTTCTCAACTTGGTCAATGATCCCTTTACTTAAGAACTTGGAGGTACAAGCACTGATTTTCCTTGACTGCAAGCAGTTATGGACATCATTATATGTTCTGACTTCCCATGATTAGTGATTTTAACCTTAGTAATCTGCAAATCCCATGGACATTCATCTTGTGCAAGTTGTTTGGGCCTTCCTCTACCACCTATATTGGCCCCTTTCTTATTAGACCCTACTTGATCACTTGCCCCCATATATGATTTACCTTTAGCCCCTTTCTTATTAGGCCTAACATCTTCAGTGTTACTAGGCCCTTCATCATCTAGTAAAAACACAAGAATTTTTCCACTACACTTTGATCTAATTCTCTGTTTATCATTCTTTGCCAACCACATATTCCTTCTAGTTTCAATAGAATGAAGTCTAACTCTTTCTTTGACATCAGCTGCATTTTGGAAAGATTGTCCAACATAGAAAAAATGCTTGAAGACAACGTTATGTTCACTTTCATTTGCTTTTTATCTCTCTAAGCTTCTTTCTCTTGATCTCTCAATCCCATCACCCTTTCAATCTGTTCCACTATCAAATTGGTCATTATCAATTACATTTACCTCACTTGGATCTAAATCAGGAACTAATTGTATAACCTTTTCATGCCTAACCCACTCTACATATGCATCTATGTTAAAGTGATAATCAGCTATGTCTACATTCACCTCTTCTAAAAATGTTTCTTCATCTACAAAGAAATCCTCATCATCATCTGAATCAGTATCATCACCCTCTGTACTATTGTCTTCCTTATCCCCAAACAATGTTTGCCCCTCAACCAATGTTTCTGTTGGTTCATTATTGACCACCCTATCCCTTTTTGTTCATTCACCACCCTATCCCTTTCTTGTTCATTCACCACCCTATCCCTTTCTTGTTCATTCACCACCATATCCTTTTCTTGTTCATTATTGACCACCATATCCCTTTCTTGTTCACTATTGACCACCCTATCCTATCTTGTTCATTCACCACCCTATCCATTTCTTGTTCACTGTTGACCACCCTATCCAATGTTGTTGATATTGTCCTCAAATGGATAAAATTCATAGTTCATAGACAACAAATGTTCATATATGGATTCTATAGTCTCATGCTCAGTGACTTGAACATTAGCTTTTGTAGGCAAAGGCTGTTTGGAGGAGGGTGTGTCAATCACTTGAACATTAGTTTTTGTAGGCAAAGGCTGTTAGGAGGAAGGTGTGTTAGTGACTTGAACATTAGATTTTGCAGTCAAAGGCTGTTTGGAGGATGGTGTGGCAGTTGAGGTAGAAGCATGTTGAGTGGGCTATGTTAATAACAATACTTTCTTAGGGATCAAACTAGGGTTTAACTCCTCAATAACAACACTGCTAGAAGGAGGGAGGGAAGCATATGTGTCTACCATAGTCACTAGGTGTTCACAGTATACCATAATTAGTTTGTTGTTAGTGATATACTTAGCTAACCCAATAACATCTTGATCATTACCTAAAACTCTCAATCCCACATCTAGGTCAGTCCCAGGAATCATATAATGATAGTAAATAGGTTCCTCATTCACGTATCCTAATTCCCACATTACAACATTTAACTCATGAACTGAAAACCTATCTATATCAACCCAATCGACATAACTAACTAACCCATTTTCATATCTCCTTCTATTATTAATAGATTTGATCTTACCAGCATCATGTAATTTTATGGAAAACAGAGCACGATCTTTTTCCTGCAAAATGCAATGGACAAAAACAATTAAATATGTATAATAACTTCAATTACATTCTGATATAACTAATTTATACATAAACCATAAGCTTCAAAATTAAAAAACAAATTAGGTCAAACTGATTAATTCGTCTTACCGTATTCAATAGGCATTTTCTAACGTCCAAACCCCTCTTTTATCTTCCAACCAGTGCCATCCATTTTTGGGGAAAAAATTGCGGATTGTATGTAGGGTTTTTAACGTTTGGATTGAATTGGGGATTTTTTTAGAGTTTTAATGGAGGGAAACGAAATGGGTATATGTGTGTGTGATCGTGTTTGACAAAAAAGTGGGGGTTTGTATTCAATGCAGCGTAGATAAGTAAAAATCCATTATACCCCTCCCTTCATTGAACTTAACGGAGAAAACTAACCCCCATCCAAAATAGGGACCAAATTCGATGATAGTTTTAAAAATAGGGACGATCCTTGTACTTAATTTGAGATAGGGACGAATCTTGATGTTTTAAACCACAGGGACGAATCTTGAAATTTTTTCTTTTTTTGTTTATCTATTATTATTATTATTATTAGACTTAGTAGACACATGTAAACAATAGATGGACTCAATGGGCATATGTAAAACACTAAATTTGTCACTCAGTGGATCTTTTATATTTAATGTTTTTTCTCGACTTTAAACAAATTTTATTAGTTTTTTAGTTTTACGTTTTTGTATGTTTTTTCCTCTGTTTTAATCTGCGCCCGTTGGCCCGTACCCATTTAGCCCGTCGCTCGTTTTCTCTCACACCCGTGTCCGCTCGACTTGTCCATTTTACCACCTCTAATCCGATATATTGGATATAAGAGTGTTATATTGTTTTTTTATGATCCATTTGTGTTAGAACATTAAAATTACAAAAAAAAATAAATAACTTTTTTTCATTATGTATAAAATTTTCAAGTATTATAACTATTTCAAATAATTAAAAAAAATATTAAATTATGAATAAACTTAATACTTTAGACATTTTGATATCACATAAAAATGAAATAATTGTTCATTATAGTTTACAAAAGTTTAAACCTTTTTTATAATTTTATAAATAAACTATCATTAAAATACTTTTACATTTTATAATTTTTTAATTATAACTAGTAATTTTACTCATTTTATTCATAAGAGAAAATAGTATGATACTTTTTATATTTTATTACTTTTTAACTTATAATTTTTGTATTTTTTATTTTATAATACAAATAAAGTTATAAAAATAAAATAATAAAATAAACTTAAAGGTATTCACTTTAAGAGGTTACGAGCATAAGGGTCTCATAGAGGTGTGCAATTAATAGTTGTTGTCGCACAAAACTTCGAGTTAAGAAACTCGCATTTTTAGTTTTGCATGTATATACATAATATAATATTAAACATATACGGATTATAATACAAGTTTATAAGAGATTTTTTTTTAATTTAAGCTTTTTTAGTATTCTCGCCTAAAGTCATCGAAAACAATGAGACGATTCTGATTACAAGTTTTGGTTTATGGTTTATAAGTTAACTTTTGCGGCTTGCCTTACAACTTTTTGACTTTTATAAACTTAAATGTCGGCCTTTGGCATTCTTTTCGTAACTTTTTTTTTACTGTTCGTACTCTCGCAGTCAAGAGTTCAAACTTTTTACAACTTTTACTTGAATAAAAACTAGAGACATGTTGCACAAAGATTGATTCAAGAGATTTTAGCTATGGCCAAAGACAAGGGACAAACAACTTTGGAGACCATGTTGATGGTCATGTGGCGGATATGGTGCGCAAGAAACTCCAAAGCACACGGGTAGAAGAAATTGAGCCAAATAAAATGAAAGACTCGGCGCATGCAATATTGGAAGATTTTATTCGAGCAAATACAGATTCCGAAGGGCATAATATTACGCCTAATGTCCCATCTCAGGTATTTTGGTCTCCCCCATTTGATGAAGCCATAAAAATTAATACTGGCGGTGGCATATCATGTGAAAATGGTGCTGCGGGAATTGGATGTGCGTTGTGATGCCGCGATGGGTCTGTTGTGGTCGCGGGAAATAGACGGGTAGCCTACGCTTCTTCGGTTGTCGAGATCGAAGCATATGCTATTTTTTGGGCTATCCAGGTAGCTTTTGCCAAGGGCCTCACGAACGTTATTTTGGAGTCAAGTATACTTGTGGATGCATTTCTACACAACAAGGACCTATTGCAGATGAGGGGTCTTCTCCTACATATACGCCGATTATGTGGCTCGTTTAGTTCATGTTCTTGGTCCTTTGTGTGGCGCGATGGAAATCGAGTGGCTCATGAGCTCGCTAGAAGGGCGCTATATAACGATGTCGATGAAGTGTATGATGGTTTTGTGCCTTCGTCGATCAACTCGTGGGTGCTCAATGATGTAGTAATAGCTTTATCCAATTAATGATAAATTCTTGTTTATAAAAAAAAAACTAGACATGGAAAAGTTAGCTTAGCAATTTTTATCACAGTCTGTATCCAAATCTTAATATATTTCGAGCTGAACGTGTCATACAAAACTCGAGCTCAATTATTTCCGAATATGTGACTCGAACTTGATGAATACTACACATATCAAGTTCAGTTCACCTCAATTTTGAATAAAATTAAGTAAATATATGTATATAAAAGGATAAAAGTGTAATTTAGATGAAGATATCTTTGAGCTCCAACTAGACTCGAAAATATACTCGAGTAGTTCGAGCTCAAGCTCGACTCGTCTACATCGAGTCGATTTCAAGTAGTTTACGAGTCAATTTTGAGTAGCTCACGAGTAGTCTCGTCTCGTTTACAGAGAAAATATAAAATTGACCCGCTATACTACGAGTACACACTTTGCCAAAATCAAAGCCATGGGCACGAAACAAGCTATATCGATGACAAAACTTTTGTGAGACAACATCACCAGATAAAAGTAGATGCAAATAATAAGGAAACTTGAATACATGACGTTTGTGGCGACCCAAGCTTTAAGCAAACACTGAGCAAAGTAGTACTCTTGTCAGGATCGAGCCAACCGATGGAGCCGAACCCCAAAACTAAAGCTTGCGATGGCAAAATGATATGGTACTAGCAGTAGTTGTGAACAATATAGATCCTATTTATTGACAAATCCCGAAATACAGGAAGGAAAACAAACTAAGGTTCATACTTCATACAACCACAATAAATCTGTCACTTATACAGTTATACAATCATAATCTATCATTTGAGAGAATACAACAAGCGCACGTTTCATAACAGCACGTTTATAAAAGCATGATATAACCCAAACCTTAAGCTC
This sequence comes from Glebionis coronaria, assembly GCA_025667525.1. Classification (NCBI taxonomy): domain Eukaryota; kingdom Viridiplantae; phylum Streptophyta; class Magnoliopsida; order Asterales; family Asteraceae; genus Glebionis; species Glebionis coronaria. The sequence goes on along the minus strand of CM046880.1, from coordinate 560,144,336 downwards.
CAGATCTTTCGTGGCTTATGAATATATGTTGGCTAAAACTTGCACGCTTCTGCAGGCTTACATAGCATAAACGATTTCACCACTGCTATCGATATCAAGATCTGGATCACTTTCTAGGTCTTCGTCCATGTCATCATCGATGTCCAGGCTGCCAGTGAGATACTGGTTAAGGTTGTGGGCTCCAGCTGGGGGAATGGTTGCTTCAGCGATTATCTGCATGATTTCGTCGACACTTTGAGTTGGTTGGTCAGGTCCCCCGAACTGGTCCATTGCATTGTCTCTCATGAGGTCTGCTGGAAGGTTCTTCATGAACCATTCGTGTGTCCTAATCTCTTCCATCGATATTCTCTGTAAACGTTATGAAAGTTATGCCTAAATCACTAACATATAAAAAAAAGTTAGCTAAAAGGAAATCAAACCAATTGCACGGCTCGAACGGGTTAAAAGCAAAAAACGATCTTATTCAAGTACTCCCTATAAAGGTTATTATTGTACACCAGTCATATTTATGGTGATTAGAGTATCCTCATTTCTGATTTTGTACAGCTTTTTACACTATAATTACCAAACTAGACTGTTAAATACCTTTATTACCAAGTTGGGCAGCTAGAAATGTATAATTAGACCAGCTCGGAAAAGTATGTTGCTGTCTTATGAGACTTTCCCTACATATGTTAACTATATAGAAAAGTGTTTGTGAGTTAATCAACGTGGCCCGACCCATTTTAAACCGTACTAAAAATGACCCATTTTAACTGACGATACCCAACCTGCCCATCTTGTCGCCTCTAGACTAATTGATAAAGCTATGATGTATAAAGAATATGGGCATGTATACAGACCTTAGCGGGATCGGCTACAAATATTCTGGAGATCAAATGGCGGCATCCCGTCGATATATGAACGTAGGCTGGAATTGAGTACTGAACATTGAGAATTCGCTGCACAACCAAGTTATGCCTTTAGTCGACTATTGAAAATTAATTTTGTCAAATGTGTGTTTACCTGTATTGTCTTGCGGAAATTTTTAGGCTCCTCAGGGTCTTCAAAAGGGTATGCTCCCACGAGCATGACGTACAATGTTACACCACATGACCACACATCTGCAGTCTATATTCATAGTTTGAAAACGTCAGTGAGCTAGTTTTTCTTTTTGAACGGCAATAAAATCACATCAGTGTGTCAGTTTGCTGAGGATTCTGGAAGAAAAAGAAAATTTGACAGTTAAAAATTGGAAATGTGCTTACCTTTCCATCATATTCTTTTTTAAGCAAGACTTCCGGAGCAATATACGCAGGCGTTCCAACAGTTGATTTTGGTTGTGAATGCAGAACAGATGACTGATAAAAAAAATACAACGCTTAGCCCTAAAATCACATAAAAGCTAAGAATCACAAGAACACTAATCAATCCTGTATCTCCGTCTTCAAGTATTAGAACCTAGAAATGTGTAGGTGGAAAAATAGGCAGGTAGGGAGATTGGGTCATTAATCAAAATGGGTCGATTTGTACACGTTGGGCCACTTTCGACCGGAGTTCATTTAGGTAACTTTTTTATTATTACCGATAAGATATACTCTGTATAGAATAACCAAAACCAACCCATAGCAAATGGGTCAAAATTGAGAATATGAATGTGTTTAAAACGGAGCAGTAAAAGGAAAAGACATGACAATTAGTACCTTCGAATATCCGAAATCACATATCTTCAACCTCGGAGCTTGGCTACCATCTAGAAGTGTATTTTCCAATTTCAAGTCACGATGGCATACTTGCTGCATAGTACAAAAAATATACTTAACGTTATGCAATTTACAAAACATATTATTAATATATGAACGCATATGAGATTACTAATTAAATACCATTTTATGACAGTAACCCACTCCTGATACAAGTTGCTGGAAAAAGAACCGTGCCTGCAATACAAACACCATTAATACTTCAATACAAACACCATTGATACTTTATACAAAGGAAGTTATTGTGTTAGCTACACGCCTCATCTTCTGGAAACCGGCCAGCATTACATATACGTTCAAATAGTTCTCCTCCTGATGCATATTCCATTACAATTGCCAGATGTGTTGGTGTCAAAATAACCTGGACGTCGAATCCCAAAATTAATATTTTGTGTATGATTTAGCAATGAATGAAATATGACTGCTTCTGCTTAAGAAATTAATTACGTCACAAGAAAATGTTGAAGAATGAACCTCTTTGAATCTGACTATGTTCGGGTGCCTCAGTGATCTGTGGTTGATAATTTCTCTTTGAACATTTTCATCTATCTGTTGGATTCACAATAAGGCATTCAAGTTACAAAACAATTATCTTACTAGAAACATTCACGCTAAATAAACGCTGACAAATCGGATATACTAAAAACTAGTTGCCACTATATATGTTATGCGATAAAGCTTATTCCTGCAACTTGTTTTGGTTTATGATCCTGAGTTTCTCATTCTTAATTTCACAATTAACCACTACAAAAAAACATCCAAACACCCCTCTTTCCATCACACAGTTGTTCCAATACCAATATCATGCTACCTATATTTTTAGAAGCTCAAATCCAACACAAGAACCAACATTATTACGATAAGACGAAATAGACAAATGATATTCTATTAAAATTAAAATCTAACTATAACACCATTCTAAATCTAATAAGAAATTTCACAGAGATTTACACACCTGGCTCATAAAACCAGTTCACCCCCATATCAAGAAATTACATTACACACTCAGCCGGTATGGTGTTTTTGGCTTAGATCTTATGCTCCCGACTTATAAGCACAATAAGATGAGATATGTACACTATTAATCTTTTTGACCATTTTATCCATACACCACTAACACAAACTAATCATCTTCGGACGGTGTAATGTAACCTTATTTCTTGAATACCCTAATCATTGTCACTTCATACACAATTTATGATTTCTTTAGCCACAGATCGCGGCTTATAAACATAGGAAACTGATGTGTATGCCACTAATTGTCCTTTTTTACCATCTTATCACTAGACTAGTACAACATCTCCTACACATAAATACTATGTACTAAATCATTTCATAGCGCGATTACAACATCAAGATCATTAAGAACATCAAGATTTAATACACAACCAAAAAACAAAGTAACTAACCTTATCGCCTCTTTCGATATACTTAACCGCAACAAGTTCATTAGTAAACTTATCCCTCATCAATCTAGCAACACCAAAGTTCCCTGATCCAATATCTTTCACTAGCTCATACCTATCACTATCATGCATAATAGGCAAATCCATACCAGGCCCCATCCCCGGTAATCGATCCATCTAGCTAAGCTTGCTTATAAACCAACACTAGCTAAGCTATAGCTTCTTATGCAACTACTCAAAACAAAAGTATCAAAAACCAAATTTTCCAAAGAGCTCAAAAAGCAAAAAAAAAACACGGGTGCTAAAGATTTTAGTAGGTGAAATATGAAACAAAACCCGTGAATGGTTCAACTAGAAAACTTGATATGATTTTTATAAAACTTAAGGTTAAGGGTTTTGTTTTTTTTTAAATGTTTTTTTATGTTTTTTTTAATGTTGTTGTTGGTGTTTTTTAATGTTGTGATTGGTGACTGTTGGATGTGTGTGATGATGAGGTGATGATGAAATAACAGAAAGTGTGGCAATTTCCCGGGAAAAAAATAATATGTAAAATGTGAAAAGACTATTTAGGGCTTTTGTGGGGTTTAAGTGGATAAGATTCATGCAAATGAAAAGGTGCTTTGTTTATTTAATGGGATTGTGATGTGGATATTGATTTTTGTTGGTTTGTGTGTTTGAGTTGGATGCTCTACAACCGTTAGTTAGCTTGGAAATTTATGTTATGTCAAGAAGTATACATAACATTTAAGTACATTGTTATCTCTAAGAGATGTTGAGTATACATAATATATTGGTGTTTAGTGTACATGAGAGAGTTTTGGAGAGCAATTTAAATAAAATAGTTTGTGATTTATACAGCTGTATAAGACAAGCGAACAATAAGTTATGACGTAAATTTTTTTTGAATTGCAAAGTTAATTCGATGAAAAACAACAATTGTGAATTCAAATGTCAAAACGTTGCTATTAATAATTTACCGAATTCTTTTCAAAAGCTCTACCATTTCAGGTGAAAAAAAAACTAAAAATATCAGATGCAAAAAAAATAAACATGTGCTAAATTTCAATACATGTTTTTTATATTTTGTCATTTTACATGAAACAGCTTTCAAATCAATCTAACCTGCTGTAAAACTTCACCTACTCGAATTTTAAAAGTTTAACTTGTGACTACTTATATCTTTATATAATAAAATAGTCAATGCCACCCCACAACTCCAAGAATAGCGACGGTCATGGGTTACAAAGCGAAAAAATAGATCTTGCAATTGCAGCTCCAAATAATACCAATCTTCCTATAGAGAGGCAGTGAATTGATCATTATCATAAATGTGTGACGCATATATATACAAGTACATAGGTAGGGTTAGCTAGCAATGGGCCAAATGCTTTACAAAATACAACATGGGTTATACTATATACAACATATATTAATACGCCCCCACAGTTGGAGCGGCAGGAGGTCGACCGCTCAAACTGGAGCGAAACTCAATAAATAACGGAGATGGAAGTCCCTGAAGTCCCTTGGTAAATATGTCTGCATACTGGTATCGGGAAGGTACGTGAAGAACGCGGACATGTCCTGTGGCAACGAAGTATCGAACAAAGTGGATGTCGATCTCGATATGCTTTGTGCGTTGATGTTGAACTGGGTTCGAGGATAAGTAGACAACACTTACATTGTCACAGTAGACAAGAGTAGCCGAGCGAAGAGGAACAAGTAGCTCTCGTAGAAGGTTTCGAACCCATGCAGTCTCGGCAACAACATTGGCAACACCACGGTACTCTGCTTCCGCACTAGAGCGAGAGATAACGTGTTGTCGCTTAGAAGATCAAGAGATGAAGTTGTCACCAAGAAAAACACAATAACCTGAAGTAGATCGTCTGGTAGTCGGGCAACTGACCCAATCGGCATTAGAATAGGCAATAAGCTGAGTAGAAGGAGACCGATATAACTGAAGACCATGATCTAATGTGCCACGAATATACCGTAAAATACGTTTCAAGGAAGCATAATGGGGTTCCCGTGGATCATGCATAAATAAACATATCTGCTGCACTGCATAAGAAATATCTGGACGGGTAAAAGTCAGGTATTGTAGAGCACCAGCAAGGCTGCGAAACAAAGTAGGGTCTTCAACCGGGTCACCATCAGGTCCAAGCTTGGATTCAGTTGAAACAGGCGTCTTAGATTAATTGCAGTGAAGCATATGAGCCCCCTCAAGTATTTCGCTTGCATATTTAGCCTGTGATCAGAATAGATCAGATGATGTACGCTGAGCAGGTATACTGTTCGTGTGTGGTCCCGGAAAGTTCACGGAGACCATGACACGTGTCTTTTGCCGGAACCAGTACCAGGAAAGAATGCCGGAGCACGAGTCCACGTGGTGTGAACAGTACCATGATGTCAGTAATAATGTCATACGATCCTAGGTCCCACCTAGGATACTGACGTATGCTCAAAGGAGAAAGAAACAGTGTCAGGTCCCATGGAGTACACAAACACATTTTAGGAAACAAGACAAGGTATGAACTATCACATTATAAGGTATCAAGAATATCCTATATATAGCCCTCATTTATATCTTTGTACAGATTGAATATTCTGAAAACACACACTTAATACCACATACCATATTACGTACCATTACTCATTCTCACACCGGAGTTTGGTCCTGGGATAACACCCGGGGCGAGTTAACGTGTGTTGCTTCTTGTGTGTAGGTTCTTCATCCATTCATAGCTTACGTGGAAGGTTTCTAGTCCCGTAGGCCCTACCGGAGGATTTTAGCATCAATATTTTGGCGCCATCCGTGGAACCCGGACTTCAAACTACCTTGAGTATTTGATGGTGGGTCCTTAACAATCACCAGTCACCCCTACCGAGGCTTCGGGCTCGGGGGGGAAATAATGAAAACCGTGAACCACTTAACAATGAAACCGAAGCCAACTTGGCGAGCCTTCAAGACCTCATCTCCGAGTACAACTCACGGTTGGTCGGACACAATGTCACTCCCATCCGCCTATCATTCAAAAAGACCGAGCCAAGAAGGAACATGGCCAAACCTGTGACAGCGGAAGAGCCGGAAGAAGACCTATCGAAGCCCTATAAAGAGGTATCCCGTTCACCCTTTACGAGGCGAATCATCCAGTACTCTCCCCTGAAGCACATCTTACATCCTCATCTCAAGTTATATGACGGAAGTACGGATCCGGACAACCATGTTACGCGGTTCTCTGGAGCTGCCACACAAGGAGATTGGCCCATGCCAGTATGGTGTCGCATGTTCTAGCAAACGCTGGACGATGCCGCTCGAGGATGGTTCGACCGCTTACCCAATGCGAGTATAGATAATTGGTTGGATTTGAGGGATCAGTTTGTAAGAAGGTTCGCATTGAGGAGAAAATGCACCAAGGAGGCTATTGACGTGACCAAGATAGTGAGAAAGGCTCATGAATGCCTTCCGGACTTTAAGGAGCGATGGACAGATGAGACCAGCTACATTGAAGGTGCTCCCGACGTAATGTTGATCTCGTTGTTTATGAGCAATTGCAAATGCCCCGAGTTGGCCCGGAGGTTCGCAGATAAGACAACCCCAGACCATTGACGAGATGATGAAGAGAATCGACGAAGTTAAGTTAGAAGAGGCATTCCGGACCACCGAGCTCCCCAGAGAAGAATATGTCGAGAGGGGAACCAAGCCTTTTAATAAATCCAAAAGGCATAAAGGAGGGGAGTACAAGGGGCAAAGCCGTTACGGGCGAAGGTCCGACAAAGAGAAGGAGCTATAACAGCCATACCCACAATAGCCACCTCCCCATCCATACGAAGCAAAGAAGCCCCTCCCCATATCAGCCATAGACTCTCTGTCTCGGACTCCAAAGGAAATACTAGCCTTCGAGACTCATCTCCGACTACCTCGTCCGGAACCCACCAAAGGAATGGTCAGAAGGGAGAACATGAATAAGCACTGCGACTACCACGGTCAAAAGGGACACCTGACCAATGACTGCTTCTAGCTGAGGAGGCAGTTAGACGCAGAGATGGAGGCAGGGAAGCTCAATCATCTGGTCCGTGACCACGAACCTAAGGCTGGGTACAGAGACAACCCCCCTAAGGCTAAGGATGACTATAGGGCGGAAGGAAGACAATCAATATGGTGAGGTCATATAGGACCGGGGAAAAAAGGAAAGAACCTACTCCGAAAGACTGGGATTGGATGCAAGCCCCCATCAGCTTTCCCCCTCTAAACGGGAACGATGCCTCCGATGAGCCGCTAATCATCGAAGCGGAGGCGAAAGGATACCTGATAAGACGTATGCTGGTGGACAATGGCACGCCAGTCCAAATCATGTTTGAGCATTGTTTTAACCACTTGTGCCCTTCGATCAAGAAGAGACTGGAGCCGTCACAGTCAAATTTGGTTGGTTTCTCAGGGGAAGAGTTGACGCCGCTAGGAAAAGTGGAACTAGCTGTCTCTTTCGGAACGGGGAAGTTAAGACGCACGGTCAACTTGAAGTTCACCATTGTGCAAGCCATGTCCCCCTACAATGTCATCCTAGGGCGCACCGGCATTAGGGCATTAAGGGCAGTCCCGTCAACCGCCCATGCTATGTTCAAGTTTCCAACCCCGAAAAGGATTGCCACGCTGGTCCCCAGAGCATCCATTATAGCCGAATGTCGAATACTGGAGGACAAACAAAAAACCAACCAAGGTAAAGCAAGTGAGGTGGTCGTAGAACATAAGGTCGAAGAAGTAAAGCCTCGAGGAAACAAAGCAAACGTCCCGCTCACAGAAGAAGTGTTAGTAAATCCGGCTCATCCGAATCAACTGGTGGTAATTGGGAAAAATTTCTCCGAGGAAGGGAGAGCACGGTTAATTGATCTGCTCAGGCGGAGTCAAGACGTGTTTTCATGGACCCCAGTCGACATGACCGGGGTACCCAAAAGGCTGATCAAGCACTCGTTGAATGTCAACCATTCGATGACGCCTGTCGCACAGAAGCGGCGAGTCCTCGGTGAAGACAAGAGCAGAGTAATGGCCAAAGAGGTGGAAGAATGGGTCAAAGCGGGGATCGTCCGTCCGGTGAGATACCCCACCTGGATATCTAATCCGGTCCTAGTCAAGAAGTCAGACGGCACCTGGCGAATGTGCATTGACTTCAAAACACCAACTCCGCCTGCCCGAAAGACTACTATCCCCTCCCGGAGATAGATCTGAAGATAGAGTCGGTGATGGGCTACAAGATAAGTGCTTCTTGGACGCTTATAAAGGCTACCACCAAGTCCAGATGGACGAGGAGGACGAAGAAAAGACAGCCGTTTATACAGACCAGGGAACCTATTGTTATACCAAGATGCCCTTTGGGCTCAAAAATGATGGGGCTACCTATCAAAGGCTGGTGGACGCGACTTTTAAGGAGCAGATAGGTTGGAACTTGGAAGCCTATGTGGATGACATGGTCATCAAGAGTGCCTCCGAGACAACCCTCCTGGCTGACATTGCCGAATCCTTCAACAACCTTCGGAAAATTAACATGAAACTCAATCCCAAGAAGTGTTCCTTCGGGGTAGAAAAAGGGAAGTTTTTGGGCTACATGGTTACCTCGGAAGGAATAAGGGCAAACCCCAAGAAAACGAAGGCCATAATGGACATGAGGTCCCCCAGGACCTTGAAAGAGATGCAGTCCCTAAGTGGAAAACTAGCAGCGTTAAACCGGTTTGTCTCCAAATCCGCTGAAAGCTCCCTGCCTTTCTTTGCAACTTTGAAAAATATCACCAAGGAAAACCGGGATGAGTATAAATGGACTGCCGAAGCTGAAACCGCATTCCAAGAGATGAAGAAGGTAGTCATGGATTTACCACTCCTAACTACACCCGTCAAGGGAGAAACGCTGTACATCTACTTGGCCATGGCCAAGGACGCTGTCAGTAGGGTGCTCATGGCGGAAAGAAAGCATGGGCAGGCCCCCATCCGCTACGTCAGCCGAGTGCTACATGACGCAGAGCGAAGGTACGCTCCGCTGGAAAAGCTAGTCCTATGCCTTCTCCACTTGTCAAGAAGACTGAGGAGATACTTCGAAGCCCACCCGGTTAAAGTGATCACTGACCAGCCGATCAAACAAGTGTTGTCAAGGGCCGAAGCATCGGGAAAGTTGGCCAAATATGCGATTGAATTGGGAGCATATGCAATCAATTATGTGCCCCGGAACGCGATAAAGGGCCAAGTATTAGCGGACTTCTTGGCTGAAACACCATCAGGGGAGAAGCTAATCTGGACCACGGAGGTATCCGACCCCAAGGAAGCAGAATGAACGTTATTCGCAGACGGGGCCGCAAGCTCGAAAGGAGCCGGAGCGGGTCTTGTGCTAATAGACCCTTCCGGCACAGAATACACTTATGCTCTCCGTTTGGACTTCGAAACTTCAAACAATGAAGCTGAATACGAGGCCTTGTTGGCCGGGTTAAAGTTGGCCGAAAAGATGGGAGCCCAAACCCTTCAATCAGAAGTAGACTCGAAGCTAGTCGCGTGCCAGATAAACGGTGAATTTGTCGCTTGGAATGAACGGATGAAGAAGTACCTCGCGGAGGCAATGGAGCGGGTAGCTAAATTTATCAAGTTTGCAATCCAGCACATCCCGAGGAACAAAAACCAGAAAGCGGATATTCTAAGCAAGCTAGCTTCGGTCGCCTTCAACCACCTTACCAAAGAAGTCCTAGTGGAAGTATTGGCATCGCGGTCAATTGAAAGAGAAGAAGTCAACGATGTAGTGGAGGAAGAAGAGAACAATTGGATGACGCCAATTCTCAAATGCTTGCAAGAGGGTGTATGGCCCACCAACCCGGATGAAGCTAGAAAGCTCCGAATGAAAATACCGCAGTTCGTTATTGAAGGTGGAGTATTGTTTAAGAAGTCATATCTCTCTCCCATGTTGCGATGTGTAGGCCCCCTACAGGCAAACTACATCATCCGAGAGGTTCACGAAGGAGGATGCGGGATGCATCCCAGATACAGGTCGGTAGTGGCGAAAATAATGAGGCAAGGGTAATATTGGCCAACGATGTATCAAGACACATACGAGGTGGTTGTGATGTGTGATTCTCGTCAAATCCATGCCTCGGTTCCCAAGCTTCCGAAAACCCTCATGACCTCAATCATGTCTCCATGGCCCTTCTACCAATGGGGCCTAGACATCCTCGGTCCGCTTCCTGAAGCACCAGGCAAGGTCAAGTTTATCATAGTGGCTATAGACTACTTCACCAAGTGGATGGAAGCCAAACCGCTAGCAAAGGTCTGGGGAAAGGACGTGAAGAAATTTGTTTGGGAAAACATAGTGTGTAGGTTCGGCGTGCCGGGTATCATTGTTACGGACAACGGAATGCAGCTGGTGAATGATCCGTTTAAGGGATGGTGCGTTAAGTGGCAAATCAAACAAATCAACATCGATGTAGCACACCCACAGGCCAACGGGCTCGTCGAAAGAGCGAACAAGTCCCTCATGCACGGACTTAAAGCCCGCTTGGGAAGGGAGATGACCGAATGGGTGGAAGAACTACCCAACGTCCTATGGGCTCACCGAACCATGATGAAAACCAGCAATGGGGAAACCCCGTTTACTCTGACTTACGGAAGTGAGGCAGTCACCCCGGCTGAAATAGGAATGAGGACCTTCCGAACCCTCATGTTCAACGAAGAGACAAACGAGGAAGAGCTTCGGCTAAACCTAGACCTCATCCAGGAATGAAGGGAAATGGCAGCCATCAAAGAATCCAAGTATAAGAAGAAGATGGAACAATATTACAACAAAAGGGTTAGGCACATGGCATTCAAAGTCGGGGATTTTTTCTACCGAAAAAACGAAGCAAGCCGAGTGATAAAACCGGGCAAACTAGCTCCTAACTGGGAAGGTCCATACCGGTTCACCGAAGCGTTTCAGAATGGATCCTACAAGCTAGAAACTATGAAGGTAAAAGAAATCCCAAGGAAATGGCATGCTAGGAATCTAAGAAATTATTTTATGTAACCAAAAATGATTATTTATGATATAATATATCCTCCCCGACAAGGGGAAGGAAATTTTCCGAAGCAAGTATCTAACAAGCGTAACAATGACAGAATAACCGTGAGAACAAACACCAAATCCCCCCTACGAGTCTGATCAACTCGAAGGAAGAGGACCGCTTGTAAAGGTCGAGAACCTCATCGAGCGGCCCTATTGGTTGTAAAGGTTAAGAGCCACATCAACCGTGGTAAAGGTTAAGAGCCTCATCCACCGAAGCGTAAGACCGCTTGTAAAGGTTAAGAGCCTCATCGAGCGGCGGCCCTATTGGTTGTAAAGGTTAAGAGCCTCATCAACCGTGGTAAAGGTTAAGAGCCTCATCCGCCGAAGCGTAAGACCGCTTGTAAAGGTTAAGAGCCTCATCGAGCGGCGACCCTATTGGTTGTAAAGGTTAAGAGCCTCATCAACCGTGGTAAAGGTTAAGAACCTCATCCACCGAAGCGTAAGACCGCTCGTAAAGGTTAGGAGCCTCGTCGAGCGGCGGCCCTGTTGGTTGTAAAGGTTAAGAGCCTCATCAACCGTGTTAAAGGCTAAAAGCCTCATCCACCGAAGCGTAACACCGCTCGTAAAGGTTAGGAACCTTATTGAGTGGCGGCCCATTTGTTATAAAGGCCGAGAGCGTTAACCGGGACAGCCAAGCTAAACTACGGGTGGCCGAAGCGTGTGCAGGGGAGCTTTTCCCCGTCCTACCGAATGAAGGGATGCATGCAAATCATGTAAAAATAAAGGGAATCATCAAGTATCATAAAGAAGCATCATTGGAAAAATCATAGAAAAAGCAAGTCAATTATAAACAACTAGCAGGTCGAATAGATCAAAAGCAAGTCAAATAGAGTTGGTTACATAACAAGTCATAACCGGAACAGGCTCCGGGCAAATAAAGTGTTCAACATTTAATACATAGCAAAAGTAAATTGGAACATGCTCCGACACAAAAATAGCAAGACAAAGCAACAGTAGATCACTAGGGTCCGGTTCTTCCATCCGCTTGGGAGGTTGAGGAGTGAGTAGGCACGACTGGAGGAATTATGACACCATCCGGTACATCTGGATCCAAGCTCATCAAATTGCCAATTGAGCAGTTAAAGGATTGGCTTACCTTCTCGATGAACAGGTAGGACGGAGCAAAGTGCTCGCCACACTTAGCAATCCAAGCTTTGGCCGCCTCCTCATCAAAAAACTCCGCTTCGGATAGGGTCTTAGCAAAGGACTTCTTGGACCGGTTCACCTTGATACCCTCATACCACCCGCCGGAGTAACAAACAGTCGTAACCTCAGCAACATGCTTCCGGTACTCAGCACTACCATGTAAACGCTTAACGACCAAGGGAACAAAGTCTTTCACAATCCTTCGACGATCCGAAGCAGCCTTACCCAAATTCGCTGAAAGCTTAATATTGCCTGCTTCGGCATCCGAAGCCCGTTTGGTAGCACGAGCAAGCTCTTCCTCCTTGAGTCCTAGAGTGCACTCCAGGTCACGGTTCTTGTGGTCCCGTTGGAGAGCTGCGGCTTCGAGAGCCTCAACACGAGCCTTCAACTCAGCCTCCCGGGACGAACATCCGACATGCTCAACCTCTAACTGCTTGTGCTTGGCAAAGATCTGTTCCAGTAAAAGCTTTACCCTCTTGGAAGTCAGCAGCGTTGCGGTTGGTAGAGTTTATAAGCTCCCGGTGATCATGATTAAGCAATTCAAACCTCTGGATTATCTCAGTTTGGTTAAGGGCGGTACGATCTAGGGCATGGTATCCTTGACGAATAATCTCATGATTGGAGATGGCAACCAAAGCTCTCTGTTCGACCGGAGTGCTTATTTGCACCAACAAATCCTTAGCAGCAAAGTGGCTGTCAATCAAAACATTGTTTTGAAGCCTCCAAGGCGGAACAAAGGTTGTCAAACTCTCATCATTGTCATCATCCTCTCCCTCTTCCTCGACAATCATATCCTGGTCTACGTCTAGAAAGAGGATCAGGATGAAGTTAACATAAAAGAAAGATGTGCAAAAAGAAAGCAAAAGAAAGGAAAGACTTAACAGGTGCATGCTTTCTTCCACGGTTGTCCTTCGGAGAAGGGGGGGGGGGGGGGGGGGGTTGCTCCGACTGCTGGTCCCCTCCATCAGCCTCTTGATGTGTGTCAGAAGAAATACTCTGAGCTATCGTAGAGGGGTTGCCTTGGTCCGATGGCTTGGCAACGTTAACTGGATCTGGAGAAATTGTTTGATTTGATGAGGATCCTAGCCCGAAGGGCCCAGTATTACAAGCATGTTTTTTCTTCGTCCCGGTGGAGGTCCCCTCGCCTTTCCTCTTCTTTCCTTTAGGTTCCACCGAAACATCTTGATTCTGTTCAGCAAGATTCTTCTCAAGAGTGGCAGCCTCTCGGCGCTCACGTGCGGCTTTAATCCGGGGATCCGCATGTTGAACAGCTTCTTGTGCCGCGGTAAGAGCTGGGATGGCCTCACCGGTGTTCAAAGGTTGTGCAGTGCGGTCAATTGTTCGTTGATTCTCGGGAAGCTCTTCTTCAACAGTCACTTTGGTGCCGGTCCATCGAGGCAAGCGCAAAAACTGCTCCATAGTATACTCTGTGAAAACAAGAAAGGGGGAAGAGAAGAGAACAATTAAGGAAATCCGGTTAGCGAAACATAAAAAGACTTGAAGAATAAAATATTACCATCTCCTCTTGCATCTCGAAGGGCACGTCGACATTCAAGACGAGACAGTGGTCTAAACAAGCCGCTCAAGTACAACAAGCCTTTATGCGAAAACCTCAATGGAATTAAAGTTGCAGCCAACAAATCCGCATCGGCCTGGTTATACACACGAGAAAATGGATCCGAAACACATGCATCCTGATCCCTCCAAGGCATAGCATCCGGAATCACTCTGCGGTCAATCAAGAAGAATTTCTTTTTCCACTCCTTCAAGCTGGATGTTGTCTCTATACAGAACTTCAACCATTTTTTGTGAACCTTGCTAACGAAAGAAAACCAATGTCCTTGCTTGCCCAACTTATAGAACACCCGAAACAAATCAACTGTACAATCTATGTTCAGACTCCTACTCCGGATCTCAAACATGACGACCGGGTTCACACCTATGGGAATATTCACTCGGAAGTGTTTAATCACGGCCAAGAAGAAAGAAGAGAACAGGATCCGAAGCCCACCATGTTCCAAAAAATCCAAGTATATACCTATGTGTCTATCTCGTCGCAATAAATCCATGGTCATATTCAGATCCGGGAGGTGAGGTCGATACTCCCTCGGTATCTGATACTCATCGATCGCAAGACCTAACTCCTCATTAGTCATCTAGAAATACCGGATGTGCATGTCGCACTTCGGATCCGTCAAGCCGAAGCTGGATGCAACACCGCCTGACTCGTCGTCGGACATGTCGAGAAGCAAGAAAGACGGAAACAAAAGACCAACCGAAAAAGAAAAACCTACGTGAGAGAAAAGAAGGAGGGAGACCGCAGGAAAAGAACACAGTAAAAGTTTGTGAGTGAAAAGTGAATTTGAGAAATGTGAAAAAGTGAAGTATATATAGAGGAATCCTCGAAAAGTGTGAGGGGGAATTAATGGGGAACACACGTGGCAAGCGCATGGACGTTTTGGGCTAGTGAGTGCGCTCCACGTGGCGTACCATAAAGTCGCCCTTACAAAACGACAAGCCCATTTCAGGCCCAAGCCCATGACATCCCAAAGCCTACTAAAACCCAGGCAAGTATAACGTCACCCTGCGGATAACATTATACTGGGGGGGACATGTTCGTGTGTGGTCCCGGAAAGTGCCCGGAGACCATGACACGTATCTTTTGCCGGAACCAGTACCGGGAAAGAATGCCGGAGCACGAGTCCACGTGGTGTGAACAGTACCATGATGTCAGCAATGATGTCATACGATCCTAGGTCCCACCTAGGATACTGGCGTATGCTCAAAGGAGAAAGAAACAGTGTCAGGTCCCAAGGAGTACACAAACCCATTTTGGAAAACAAGACAAGGTATGAACTGTCACATCATAAGGTATCAACAGTATCCTATATATAGCCCTCATTTATATATTTGTACAGATTGAATATTCTAACAACACACACTTAATACCACATACCATATTACGTACCATTACTCATTCTCACACTGGAGCTTGGTCCAGGGATAACACCCGGGGCGAGTTAACGTGTGTTGCTTCTTGTGTGTAGGTGCATCATCTATTCATAGCTTACGTGGAAGGTTTCTAGTCCCGTAGGCCCTACCAGAGGATTTTAGCATCAACATATACCAAGAAAGTAATTAAGCGGTCCTAGGTCCGTCATAGAGAACTCATAGTGTAAAGATGAAATGAGATGCTGTAATAAAGAAGATGATGAAGTTGTAAGTATAATGTCATCCACATATAAAAGGAGATAAGCGGTGTCAGGGCCCTTCTGATAAATAAAGAGGGAGGAATCCGTGCGACTATGTCGAAAACCAACGCGAATTGCAAAGCTAGCAAAGCGCTGAAACCATGATCGCGGTGCTTGTTTGAGACCATAAAGTGATTTTTTGAGAAGACATACGTAATCAGGGTGGGTAGAATCAACAAAACCTGGTGGTTGATGCATTTAAACTGTCTAGGATAGATGTCCATGAAGAAATGCATTCTTTACGTCAAGCTGGTGAATGGGCCATGCACGAGAGACTGCCAAGATGAGTACAGTAAGAATAGTGTCCGGTTTGACAACCGGGCTAAAGGTCTCACCACAATCAATACCCTGTTGCTGACTACGACCGTTAGCGACAAGGCGAGCTTTATACCGGTTTAGCGAACCATCTGCATGAAATTTGTGTTTGAACAACCACATAGAATGAACCACATTCACATTTTGTGGTCAGGGAACAAGGACCCACGTACCATTACTAATAAGAGCATTATATTCGTCTTTCATAGCATGTTGCCAATTAGGGTCACGGAGTGTGTGGATATGAGAACGGGGAATGGGTGATGTATTGGAAATGTGCATTGAAAATTTTGAATTAGATTTGACTGTACCGACTTTTGAGCGTGTGACCATGGGGTGACAATGGGAGGTAGTTTGAGGCTGCTGAGGTTGTGTGGGAGTTGGGTTATTAGTCGTAGGCTGTGGTTATTGTTGATGGTATGAGGTCTCTGGTGGGTTAGTAACAGTGGATGGAGAAGTGGTAGTATTAGTAGGTTGAGTTAGTAACTTAATAGCAATAGGAGAAGGGTTGTCATCGGTATCTAAAAATTGATATGGATTGCTTTTGTTTGTATTATTGGTGCTAAAGGGAAAATTGTTTTCATCGAACTTCACATGTCTAGAGATAATAACTTTTTGCGTATTGATGTCTAGACATCGAAATCCATGATGGTGAGATGGGTAGCCAAGAAATATGCAACGAGTTGCACGTGGTTCTAGTTTGTGGGAATGGTAGAGATGTGGGTAACATAAACACCCAGAGGTACGGAGATGTGTGTATGTTGGTTTTTTGTTAAACAATTTAGTGAAGGGAATTTCATTATTGATTGCGGTTGAGAGTAGAATGTTAAGCAAGTGAATTGTCATAGATAAGGCTTCGGCCCAGTATTGTGGTGGTAGGTTTGTTTGAAAAAGTAGATAACGAATTATGTTATTTATGGTGCGTATCATCCTTTCCGATTTCCATTTTGTTGTGAGATTTTGGGGCATGAAAACCTAAATTGGATGCCATGGTTGTCAAAAAGTGAGTGGAACTAGTGATTGTCAAATTCGCCCCCATGGTCACATTGAAAAGATTTTATCTCGGTTTTAAATTGTGTATGCACATATTTTCGAAATTGTAAAAATTTATCAAACACATCATTCTTCTTACGTAATGGATAAACCCAAAGAAAGTAAGAATAGTGATCAAGAAAAAGAACATAATATTTAAAACCACTTACACTAGGGATCGATGAAGTCCAAAGATCCGAGTGTATAATATCAAACATGTTTTCAACACAAGAATTAGAAATAGAGAAAGGCAACCTAACATGCTTGCCACGTTGACATGCATGACACAAAGAGGAGGTTTATGTTTTATTACAATCAATCAATTTATTAGAAACTAAAAACCGTAGCACATCATTTCCCGGATGACCGAGGCGTTGATGCCACATTGATTGATTGGTAGACACAAGGGCAGTAGGTGATGAGGAAGGAGGTAGAACGGGGTATAGGTCTCCGTTGCTATTACATCAGAGAAGCAGGTGGCGGGTCCAAAGATCCTTCACAGAAAAACCAAAAGGATCAAATTCAATAGAGCATAGATTATCACGTGTAAATTATCGAACATATATGAGGTTTTTAATGATTTTTGGTGTAACAAGGACGTTTTGTAAATGTAATTGTCTATTGAGAGAAGGCAACATGCTATGGCCGGAGGTTGTAATGGGTATAGAACTACCGTTACAGAGAAATATAGACGAAATACTGCTAGTATTAGAAATAGAAGTAAGTTTACCTGCATCTGAAGCAAGATGAGACGTAGCCCCGCTGTCCATATACCAACTCGAATCCCCGCAATCCTGGACAGTCATCGCATTAAAAGACTGTGGTAAAGTGGTAGCATCATCCAATGGTCCATAAATGATCTTAGGACCCCAATTGGACCCTGTTGGGACTTGAACTTCAGTTGGACCAAAAGCAACTTGAGGACCAGTAGGTGGAAATTGACCAAGAATGCCTCTGGCCTCATTTCCAATAGGTCGTGTATGAACCTGTTGACCACTATTCCACATAGTATTATTATTCCCATTGTAGACCTGTGCATGACCATGTTGCATGGTACGATCTTGTTGATATCCCATACGAGAGTTGGGATTCAAACGACCAACATTCCGAGACCCTATATTACGCCATTGTTGTGTCGAGCCTCGAGTGGTATTGCTTCCACTCTGACGATTCCCATTTAAATCATGGAAATAACGACACCGTTCGCCAAAGTTACAAGCATCTCTCTGAAAATGACGACACATCTGATGGTTGTTGTTGCTCTTCGCGTTGTTGTTGCTTGTAGCCACGAGGACAGTAGACGAGGAGGTTGTGTCACGTGATCCGTGACGATGTTGTTTTCGATTCAGGCACGACTCCTCGAGTAGGAGCATCGAGCGAGTCTCGAGAAGAGTCAGTGGTTGCTTGCTATGACGAATTATGCTAGACACATGTTCGTACCTATCACCGAGTCCATTAACCGTGTACATGACAAGGTTGATCTTATCGTCAACAACTGAGTCAATATTTGCCAATAGGTCGAGAGTGACCTTGATCTTTTTGAAGTATTCTGCTATTGAGAGGCTAACGAGTTCCATGGAGCGGATCTCTTCTTGGAGTTCCATGGCTCGGGCTTCCTTGTTGTCATGGAAGAGATCTTCAAGGCTCGTCCACACGTCTTTAGCCGAAACATTTTTCTTAAGAACAGTTTGTAAAAGAGAGGTTCAGATGGTTCCATATATCCAAACCTTAAGGAGTTAAGCTTTTTCCATGCTGTGACATTAGAGCTAGAGCATGTAATCGTCCTATCTAGAAACCTTTGAACATCAAAACTAAGACAGTGGGTCGTAAATATACTAATATCTTCTTCTTTATTCCGTGTTTAATATGTGGGTCAATTAATTTTTCTTATTAGATTACTCGTAATAGTTGATTAATCTATTTTGTTCTTGTATTTAATCTAAATTTAATTTTAGTCATGATTGTGTTGGTGATGAGCTTGTTATTTGGATGAGTCACGATGATAATGCGATGGGTCCAAGGGGTTTTGAAGTTGTGGCGAAAAAGTGAACAAGTTGTTACTTATTTACGGGCAGTTAGGAAAAGAAATACAAAAAAACCTTCGAGATAAAAGGTCGTGCAAAAACACTAATGAACTTCGTATTTTTATGCGAAAAAACCTTTCAGATGTTAAATCTTAACATTCGGTCGTTATCGTCTGCTATATTCCTCATGTGCCATGCACGCGAGGCCTTTTTGTCCTCATGACAGCCGATCCTCTACCTTTCCCTCCTGCAAAACTTGTCCTCAAAATCATTTTCACACCTTTCGAGACTTTACCTTCTCGCCATTATTTCCCTCGTCGGTTCTTACCACTTCTTTTCAAAGACAATATTTGCAATGAATTTAAAGTTTTCAACTTCTACATAATGAATCACACACACACACACTTACGAACACATGCGCGCGCACACACACTTCATAACACGCATTACATTCCGTGTCATTTGCGATTTCATGTCTTCGGGTATTGACCTTGTTTGTGCCTCTAGCTAATTTGTGATTTCTGAAATGATGGTTACCCATTATCAAAGAGAGATTCAAGAGGACATGTTGTAGGCAAGAGAATTGATGAATACCTCTCAAGGGCTTAATTATCGGGTAATGCGTGGGGGAGTTGATTATTGAGCTCTAAATGGCAATGCGTCTAGAGTTGAAAGGGCGAATGTGACCAAGCTCAAGCCACTACAGACTCCTGACACGCGCAAGGCAAGGATCTTGATGATAATGGCCACATATGTGCGCATCAAGATTATTGAAAATATTGACTTTATAGGAAGCAGGGGGAGATGTGAGCTGGTTGGAAAATGAAGGTTTAAAGGGTTGATCTGTGTAGATAAGGATTTCAAATGGCTATTCTTTTGGTTTAGTGAATGTTAAGTAAATTAATGTCTTTTAGTTTGCATTAAGGCTTTATGTTATTGTTTCATTTCGCCATCTTATCATTTTTTATGTTTGGTATGCACTTTCAACGTTTCCAAACATCCCTGTAAGCATATGAAACACATAAACAGTCTTTTGATTCTAGGACACACGTGTATATTGATTGACTTGGTATAGTCAAATTGCATTAAGCCAAACTACATAGATATACTTAGACTTTGTATAGTCAAATTGCATTAACGCACATGGAAGATAAATGCCTACAAGCTTTTTGTTAGCCAAAGGCCAACTGTAAGACCCAAATAGATCTTACAGTTCCTCCCAACGCCAACTGTAAGACCCAAATGGGTCAAAATAGGAGAGTCTACCCATATAAACTCAAAAGTACTAGGAATACTCATATACACTCTCTCACACACTCCTTAGTGTCAAACATATCCTACAGTTCCTCCCAAGGCCCCTATAAGACCCAAATTGGTCAAAATAGGAGAGTCTACAAGCTTTTGCTAAATTTAGTTAGTAATACATGAATGAGACTAAAAATATACAAATTTGACAATATTAAGTGATTGATGTAAGAGTACCCTACTTTATGATCTTTAGTTCTTCCCAAGAAAAACTATAAGACCAAAATGGGTTAAAATATGAGAGTTTACCCAAAAAAACTTCAACGTACTAGGAATACTCATATGTAATGGTTTGCTAGAACCCTTAGACTGCCAATAATGAGCAATTACAAAGTAGTAGGAATACTCGTATACACTCTATCAAACACTACTTAGTGCCGAAGAACATATTATGTAACAAGAACTGCAAGAACACATATTAGCAACTATCTCAACTACTCTTGACTTACCAACCACTTGCCATATACAATAATAAATTGTTCCAGCACATAGATTTAGAGCATAAAAATCTAAAGGCATTGGACATTTCCAATCCTTATACAGACTACACTTCGAATAGAACAAAATATGGTTTATATATTATATTATATAAAAAAACACCACTGAGATGTGCGCTTCAATTCACTGTTCCCAAAAATGTTGATACTCTAAGACCTAGTATGCAATTAGTGATCTTAAAATCTTGATGCTCATATAACTTGTTACGGGCTCTTAGACCAAGTTCAATAAACTTTTCTCTCACATTATCAACAAACATGTTATACGACCTTTAATTCCGCCCACACTATCAACGAGAATATTTCCCCCACATTAAAAATCTAACATTTAAATATCCACCCTCTCTAATGACAATAGCATTAGACCTTCTTAGAACTTGTTTTTCAGGTTAACCCCCTCATCATCTTCAACCATGATCCTTTTATCATTTTCATAGCTCTCTTATTCTTCATCAATGAAGTCTCAACCTCACTCTCACCCTCATTCACTTTTTCTTTTCCTTTTCCATTGCTCATTTGTTTCCCCTCTCTATTCTTCTTCTTTTTTTTTTCCATCACTCTTTCGACCTTTTGTTACGACGGTCATTCTCTTCACTCTTTTGTTTATTCTTCCATGAGCTTAGTTGTTATTGTTCCTCTTTTTTTGTGAAACCGATGTGTAGTCTCAAAATGAGTTGAACTATAGAAACGCAATCAAGCATCATCTTCTAACCGTCCCAAATAATTCCCATCTGCATCCTCTAAACCTAAGTTCCTGAAATATGACTAAGCTAGTCTATGTTTCTTGTGAGCAACATACAAATCAATTGAACCATTCCTACAAGCTAGTTTCAACATCGTATGCACATCACCGTGTGTGTGAATCAACTTTAAACCTTCTTCTAATGATTTTTTAGGGAAACAAAATAACAATACCCTTCTGCATAAATCCTTTCAAACACATGATTTAGCCCAATACTAAATAAATATCTTTCTCTCAGAAGTAAATCCATAAATTTGGCTAAGATTGCCATTTCACATACCTCAATGACCAAAAAAACTCATTATTATGCATTTTGAAAACGACTTTTTTCTTATACGCCATTATAGTTGTTAAATAAGAAAATGATTCGAGTTTTTGGTTGGGAGTACACTTTTAACTAAACCAATTATGTATTTAGTATTGAGAGTTGCAACATTGATGTTGCAAATTTAGTCCTCGAATTAATTTCTTCGCGAGAAAATAGTTCGGAGGCAAGTTTTGCACAAGGGAAAGGTGAGGGTGGGCTGTCGCGAAAGAAACGCTTTGAAATGAAAAAATTGCCTCACCACGTGCAGGGAGATAATGAGTGATAACGACCGAAAAGTGAGATTTAGCATCTTAAGGGCTTTTTCGCAAGAAATGCGTACTTTATGGGTGTTTTTGCACGACCTTTTGTCTCTGACGTTCTTTTTAGCATTTTTTGCATAGTTAAGAGACAAGATTTATAGTTTACCATAAAATATGTGAAAAGTTTGCCAGAAATTTATGAAGTGATACTATTGGTTAGGTTACTTGTGAATTTTATGGATCATTTTGTAGATCATATCCATACTGTCAAATGGAATTGTTCAACAACAAAAATTGTGTAAGAGCTTTTGTGATACTATGTTGTAATTTATATTTTGTTTGGTGCTTATGAGAATAAAATTGTTAGTTTCAGTTTTTTTAAGATGTATGTAGATTATGTGTTTGATACAAAACTTAAACGAAACTTGACCTTGCTATTATAAGTCCCATTTTGCTATATCTGGCAATATGGACTCATGTAGAATTTCGTGTATTGCTTTTAATAGAAAGCTCATTCATGTTTTACTACATAGCTTGCGTCTATTTTATTTAGTCATAAGTCTATTGAAAAAGCTAAAAGTACATATAAAGAAGAAAGTTGAAGCAATTAGCATCATAGACAAGAGATCCTTGACAATATTTAAGCGCACATAAGTTACTAAAGCTATAATATAGGCATGCCTTTGTTCATACATTAACTTCCAATTTTTTTATCCCATCCAATAATGACATCATCTAGGAGAGGTTTCGTTTTTTGAAACGACGAGCGATGAAAGAGCAACTGCAAAAAGACATCATCGAAAGCTTAAGTTGCGAAGAACATGCTATTTTAAACCATGCTGATCTTTAATGACAAGCAGAATCACATCACAAAGTAAGACATTCATATTAATGTGTAAAAACATCATTACTTTAGATTAGGGTTATGAATGAGGTTTCACCAATTCGGTATGCAAAAGGTGTTCAAGTATTTTTAATCAACGATGGGATAGTTGTACATATAGGAGACTAATTAACAAGCGCGACTAGCAATTATCAAAAAGAAGATTAAGAATTGAAATAAGCAAGTGACTGTACCTCGTTGTACTTCAACACACTCGTAAATCTGTTGGGAATAGTCCACTTATGAAAATGTTCACAAGCCACCACAAGGTGGTACAACTTTGGTGCCAAGCTAAGATCAACGGTTGTGATCTCGTTTCCGTTAACATAAGGTCCCTAGAATGTTATAACTTACAAATTAGTCGTTATTTGCATAAAACACTAACATTGTGTATTCACTCGATAGAACAACCATCTCTTGTCTACTTCAGTAATAAATATATATACTCCGATCCGTACAATATATAGAAAAAAAGGGTAACTCAGAAAAAAACGTACATGTTCTATGAGGTGTTGTTCCAATTCCATCAACTCAAAAACTAAAGCTCGTTGAGTATCATCATTCTTGTTCTTTAAAAAAAACAAAAGTTTTCGGAAAATATTTAGCCCCCTACAATTTCATGTCACAACAGAAAACGAAGAGGTCATGTGATATGAAGTAATAAAAAACGACAATCAAGAGCTACAAGAAATGGTATTTGAATAACACAACACAGCTACATAAGTTTTGTGCCAGTATTCCTTAAAACCGCATACACACCTAACTGACCTAAGTGCTACCTAAAAGATAATCATCCTTGACTTGCAAACAATAATGAGTATTCACTTTTAAAACTGTGATGCCAAAAAATATGACTTCGAATGTACATTTGGAATTTGCTTATCAAATGCACATTTGGAAGCTGCGTTTCTGCAATTAAAGTAAGAAGTTGCTTATTTAAAACGGCATGTTGCTACAATTTCAATAAAGCAATCTCAAACAGCCGCAACTGCAAACTACTAATACTACACTACAACGGGGTCTTTGTATATGGCTATATTTGGCAAAAATAGCAGTAGTTTTAAAAAAAGCTTTGGTAACATAGTTGCTGTATGTATATAGTTGTATGATTACATGTATGTATGGTACATATAAAGGCACACAAGGGGTGAATTTAACATACAAACAGGCAAAATAATTTGGAGTTGCAAGAAGGGTTCGCTGCCACTTGATTCCAATCATCTCCACAATATAATCAGAACTGGAAATCCATTTTCCATTACCAAAGTTAATCAAAGGCAGTAATCCACTTGGGCTCGCATATAAAAACCTATAAAAACAGAAACAAACACTCAACCTTCAAAACTAGTATAAAAACCAATCCTTTATAAAAACCCGAAGTTAAATACAAAATTATCACCAGTCAGGCTGGTTGCCCAAATCTATCGAGATGGTTTCGTGGGGAACCTCCTTTTCCAGAAGAGTTAAAAGGACCCACTGGCAAAAGGGACCTAAATTAAAATGCAGAAAAAAATGGTAAAAGATTGATACAAATAAAAATGCTTAAGAAATGTGTGAAATAATAATAACAATTACAGTCTGTATTGGCATCAGCGGTAGGAGGAGCTTTCACACAGATCTGAACTGGCTGAATTGCCATTTCTTCCTTGTCCGGAGAAGGTGGTGGTGAACTGCATCGTCTTCGAACACGTCGGCTGATGATTTCAGACCTGACAGAAAAAGTTTACAAGATAGTATATGATAAGCCAATATGAAAAGAAAAAAGCTGTAGAGTCCAATATAATTAAGCAAACAATTAAACCTGAATAAGGCCCCAGAGACAGAAGATTCAGGTGGAACATGGCAAACGTTGCAGTTGCCCTTAATATTGATAATTTTGATCAAGGTGTCGAAAAGTAGCCTCTGGGTCACCAAAGCGGATGACATCACAAACTATATTCCTGTCCCTCAACACGCTTGCTAGTTCCTCTAGCTCATACATTGGACAACATACAGGACTGAAAGCCACACACGGGGAGTGAGATATAAAATTAAGTTGAAAAGTTGCATTATAATAAGTACAGCAGCATATATACATACCCTCCAGCAAAAACGACAACCCTTTTTTGCATATCTGTGTGATTGCTACCGAACCAGTAAGCATAAGCAAATTTGACCGCCTTAGGTAACCGCAAACGTCCGCCAAGTGTTACACCTGAGTAACAAATGTGCAACAACATAAATACAATTTTATATATATAGCTAGCAAATTAGCCAATGAATAAAATGAAGAATAAGCTAACGATAAATGGAAGCCATGATGTCTTCAAGACTTCTGGTAGGGAAAATCATATAATAGATATTTTGATCACCCATTCCGCATACACCCACGACAGTATCTAAGTGTGACTGTAAAGAAAAAAAAGCAAAGGAGATCAATATATCAATAAAAAGCAAAAAACAACAAGTAAAAGAAATTACTTTCAATTTTTTGGTACAATAGAGTTTAACAGCCTCTGCTTGTTCCTCAAACATAGATGATTTGATGTCTTCCATCCAGCTACTGGTGTCGATACAGATCATTACAGCCTCGGCCTCCTTCTTTTTGTTAGTGATCTCATACATGTTGAACTCGATTCTTGGTACTTGCAGCCATGTTGTTAGGGTTTTCTTTCGTTTGCTCCAAGCTGATATCATCATAGTAGTATTATATCTATCATCTATGTATATATATCCCTCAAAAACAATGTTCTTGTAAAAAATGCACATTATGTCCCCCAAAACCTAAAATAGCAAAAAAAAAAATGTCCCCGGTCTTTTGCACGTTGTTGCAACCTATGCCCTTTTCATTAACAATTGTAAAACAAAATTGTCGCATTTTAGAAAAAAACATGTCACATTTTTGCAAACCATGCAGCGGCAATACTTTGTGGCATTTCAAATTCCTGAGGAAGCCGGTGTGGTCACACCAAAACGGCGATGCCAAAGGGGAAGCCACGTGCAAATGGCGCAGCTCTCAAGCTAGCCAAGCCACCAAACCGAGCGTTCTAAGAATATTACATAAGTAATATTATAGTAAGGATTAATTTCATATATCACCCTACTACTTTCATGTTTAATTTCATATATACCCAAAGTGCAAGTTATGAAGGCATGATTTAAAAATTCATTTGCTTAACAAAAAGTTTTTCTTTTAAGTACTTCGTACTAACTCTTGTTGAGTAAGAAATTATCTGGAACTAATTAATTACATGAGTTTAGTTCTTAAAAGACCATTCTTATTCTTATTAAGTCTTAAAATAAGCTGTGTGTTTATCAAGCAAGTAAAACAAGATCTTAGATACCATTCTTATTCTTATTAGAGGGCTGGGAGTCATGGCTCCAAGTGAGTCGTTTTTTGGGTGCCACGTCATCGAAACTCACTCACTCACTCACAAGAAAAAATATGCGGAGTCATGGCTTGGAGTGATGGGTGCATGTGGTCCCACAATACCCCTTTCTTCTTCCCCAATACACACACAATACACACAAAAAAAAAAAAAAAAAAAAAAAAAAAACACAATTCTTCTTCCACCCCCCGTGGGTTTACCCACGCAGGGCTCCCACGCCGTGGTTTTTGATGCACGTCGGAATCATCACATCAACCACGCCGTGGGTTTGGCACCCCACAGCGTTAAGACTCCCAGCCCTCTTAGGTCTTAAAATAAGCTGTGTGTAAATGAAGCAAGTAAAACAAGTAACTTTTTAAAATTTCCAAGGACTATTTGTGTAAACATTAAACTGGGTAAAAAAAAAATATTTTTTTTTTAGAAGAATTAAAAAAAAAATAAAAAAAATTACGGAAGCCACTCTTGTATATCAGAGCCAGGTTTCGATCCTGGGACCTGTGGGTTATGGGCCCACCACGCTTCCGCTGCGCCACTCTGATTTGTTGTTCATTCTTTGCTGTTTCTAATATATAACATATCCAGACTAGCTTTCGTATCGTCATTCCTGTAGAGCAATGTTTACATACTGAATCAAAATTTTATGCTGCGATTTTTACAACACATAAAGTAAAAACTGTAACACTTATTAGGTACACCAATACATAACATAATCACAGTTTTTTCTAAGTAATATGCAAGGATAGATAATAGGATATCGACTTTTTGGGGTTGATGTATTTAAGATATTGAACCTTTAAACGAGAGCTCTTATTGTATTTGTGCTTGTGTAGAAATTCTTTTAAATATAGAGATATGTTTCTACTGTCTTTTAATAAGAAGACGAAGAACATTTAAACTATAACTTGTTTAAAAAGAGAAGAACATTTCTTAAATAAACGAAAAGAAGGTGTTCTTGATGTTGGTATATAGACGTACTTACGTTTTTACACAATTAAAAATCATATATCTAACATTTGAAAGGATCGATCTCTCACACACTAATCCCTACGGGTGTCCGTAGTAAGTCATGCACTACAACAATTTTGAACCCTAGGGACGACTTATTCGTCCCTAGGGAAGCACTTTTTCGACCCTAAACTCCTAGGGACGACTAAGTTGACCCTAGGAGGTTGTGCCTAAAAATTCGTCTCTAGGATCCTAGGGACGAACCCCTCTTTGTATCCTAGGGACGACTTAGTGGGTCCCGCAACCCACTACGTTGAAAAAATTGACTAACCTAGGGACGACCCACTTTGTAACCTAGGGTCGACAAAGTCGTCCCTAGGTTATAAATAAATAAAATCTTTTTCAAAATTTTTCTTAAAAATTCTTTTTTTTATTATTTTTAATAAAATCTTTTTTATAAATATTAAAAAAAACATTTTTAGAAAATAAAAAAAAAATA
This sequence comes from Glebionis coronaria, assembly GCA_025667525.1. Taxonomy (NCBI): domain Eukaryota; kingdom Viridiplantae; phylum Streptophyta; class Magnoliopsida; order Asterales; family Asteraceae; genus Glebionis; species Glebionis coronaria. The sequence continues at coordinate 560,116,551 of CM046880.1, read as the reverse complement.
TATTTATTACCCTAGGGACGACTTAGTCGTCCCTAGGTTTAAAAATGCCCAGGTATTCAATACCTAGGGACGACTAAGTCGTCCCCAGGTATTGACACCTGGGCATTTTTAAACCTAGGGACGACTAAGTCGTCCCTAGGGTAATAAACTGGATGATATTTAATATCCTAGGGACGACTAAGTCGTCCCTAGGTGTACCTGGGGGCTAAAAAAAAAACTGGGCTATTTTGCAGTTTCCAGATTTTTTCCGGAACTTTTTCCGGACAAAATCCACAATTCAAAATGGCAGAATTCGACAAATACAGAATAATAACAAATCAATAAACGTTACAATACCATATTACGATAAATTATCCAACGTCACGATACAATATTCATCAAATACACTTATTCAATCCTAAATCAAATGTTTCAAACGCTAGTCTCAAACTTTATTAAACATGCATAATAAGAAAAATACTACCACAACCTCTACTCCGCATCCTCGTTAGGTGAAAAGTCACCTTCCCTATCGTCACCCTCCTCGTCACCCCCCTCGTCACTCCCCTCGTCATTCACCTCGTCATCGCCTGATAAGTCGTCACCACTGTTTTGTACATTCCTATCTCGACCCAACTCGTCAACGGACCGGTAATCGTGCTCATGGGGATTTGAGATTACACGAGAACCTCCGGGTATGGATTGTGAAGTAGAGCCGATCTCATAAGCCGAGTGTGTGGTGGGACGATAACAATAGTTAAATGTGTTATTGTTGGTGACGGGAGTAATAGGATAAGTGTCGGTATAGGGAGGTTGGAGTGGTTGGAGATTGTCGGGCAAAGATGGTCGGTATGGGTCGATGGAAGGAGGTTGCACTGGTTGTGCCCAAGGATAGGGGGGTTGGACTAAATGAGCCCAATCAGGAGCTAGGGTGGGCATAACAAAGGGTCGGGGCGGGGGTACAAAAGTAGGAGGTCTAATTGGGTGATCAGTATTTGAGTTGTAGTTCTGGAAAAACTCACCCAATTGACTCTGATATTGCGCCATATGCTCGTACGACGTCTGACTATATTGTTGCGCCGCATCTGCCTTTAACGCTGCCAAGTAAGTCCGTTGCTGCGCCACCTGATTCTCTTTCCTCAGCAGCTCCATCTGTCGCTCATTTCGTTCTATCAATTCTTGAAATTCACTACGAGAGGGAACATCTGGTCGACGTGGAGCACCCCGCCTGCGATAAGTTACAACAACAATGTTTCATTATATACAACAAGACATAAATATGAACAATTGATTTACATTTTGTTTTATTGAGGATATATAACCTGCGAGTTGTGTTATTGGCACCACCCGGTAACTTTCTGCCTTGTCCCGACACATTTTGCTTATTTTGACTTGGCATGATTTGAGCCACTATTTCTTTATCAGACATGTGCGGGACTATACCGGCTCTCACTTGGTCACTGAGGGCTTTCATCTTTTCCTGGGAAAAAAAAAACGATTTAAAAGAAATGAAATTAGTTACTAAGGCATGTAAAGAGTTATATATTACTTACATATCTTTCCTCGTTTTCTTTACTTTTAAACGTGCCACCACTTGAGTGCCCCTTCCTCCATGTTTCAACCAGGTCCTCGTAAACCCCTTCCTTGACTTTCTGTAAAATCTCAAATAAATTAGTAACGAGCTATAATAAATAAACAATATAAACGCTTTTAAATAAATCACAAAAATTATAAAGAGTCTTACGTATTCATTCCTTCCTCGGGCGAATGGTTTTTTGCCTTGAGTGGTCGGTACCGTGTTTTTGGAACGATTAACAGTATTAACCTCACTTCTTGCCACCCTTTTTGGGTCTGACCACCACTGAACCAATTCACCCCAATCACCTTCGGTTCTACCGTCCCACACACTCTCAGGCGGTACATGTTCTTGTGCCAGTGCGGGCGTCTCATATTTCGAATAATAATGTTTCTTGATCCTGTTCTTGTATTTTCTATACAGCAACCTCAGCTGATATTCCAACGCAAGCCTAACCCGAGTACACACCTCATACACACCACTGCCACACACCACCTGAGTACGATCATTGTACCATGGCTCGAGGTCGAAATATGTCTGCATAAAAACATATGAATTTAAATAAACAAACAAATTAAACATAACACACATATCTAAATGTCGATAACAATAACAATATAAGTAAAATAAACAATTTTCACCTCAATTGTAGGATAAATATGAGCTTTATCAGACTCTGGAATTTCGTCCCATTCGCAGTTCAGGGGAAGTGACCGGATTAATTCCCCCAAAAGATGAGTCAACAATGATGCATAATTGCCCAGAAAATGGAAGGTTTTCAGATCTTTAAATTCAAAGCCAATTGTCAAAGGTTTTTCGTTATTATTTCTGTACGCCTTCCTTAATTTTTCTAGGTTGGTCACAAAGCGTTGATTTGAACCTACAAAAGATATGTTATTTACTCGTAAAAATTCAAGTGACATAAATTATAAATATCAGTGTTATAAAAAAATATAATGATTTCTTACGCTGACACTCGGCCGGTACAGGACGTGTGGGCCGTCTGGGTGGACTACCACCAGCATCCCCACTGTGTGACCTAGGAGCTACACATGCCATCTGTAAAATAACAAGTTCATATCAGTATACACATTTTATCAATATACACATTTTAACATATAAAAACATTTTCATTAAAAAACAAAATTACACAATTTAATTAACCAATTAATACTAATACACAAATTCATATCAATATACACATTTTAACATATAAAAACGTTTTCATTAAAATACAAAATTACACATTTAAACAAATAAAAACAACTCATCATCATTTAAACGTATAACAATTGTTTCATTCAAACAACAACTTAAGCATATAACAATCGTTTACAAATAAAAAATTACACATTAAAGCATATAACAACTGTTTCATTCAAAATACAACTTAATATCAATTGTCATCATCTTCAGAATCATCGCTAGATAAAACTTCTTGAACATCATTATTATGGTTCACTTCATCATCATCCGACACTAAATCATCATCATCAACATCACCAATGACGTGTGCAACTACTTCATCATCTTCAATATTAATAATATCATCATCAACCGGTGGGGCGTCCACTTCCGTTGGTTGAGTATTTACACTCAAATCCGTAATACCCAAATTAGGCAAAGCAACAGACAGTGTAACATCTGATGAACTGCTACCATGTATAACATCTTCATCGGACTCTACCACATCTCGATGATAAACCTGTTCGACGACCTTCCAATGAAGCGGTCGTCTAGCAAGGTCTTCAAGGTAGAATACTTGTGTTGCTTGTGTCGGGAAAATGTATGGGTTATTTTGGTGAAATAGCCTATCGGTCAAAATATGATGTATGCCTTGCTCAGTGTAAGAACGTCTGTTGCGTTTGGTGCAATTGGTAGGGTTAATTGTGTCAAACCATTTACATCGAAACAACAAAACCTTGCGGTTGCCGATATAAGTGAGCTCCAGAATTTCTTCGAGTTGACCATAATACATCTCTCCATCAACCCCGGGTGTTGAAACTCCGCTGCATTGAGTGGTACGAAGTATATCGCGTTCACGTACCACAAACTTCACACCGTTCACTATGCAAGAGGGGTATGTACATGAACTAATAGGTCCACATGCCAAAGAGAATAACTCGTCACTACAGCCCACACTCACTTTTTTTTCACGAGTCTACAAAAATGAGATACAAAAAGGTTTATTAGATGAGGAATAACTCCAAGGTAATATATCTAATGTATTTACCATGTTATTAAACCACACAGGAAAACTCGTTTCCACATTATCAGGCACCTCTCTGCAAAGGTTCATGATATTAGCAGAAGTCATCGAGAAAGAATAATTTTCAAAATTATAAAAAATAGGAAGAAACATACTCGCTGTAAGCTGAGATGTCGGCTTCGACTTCAGGACTGTTGTTAAGTATAAACCACGTAACTGCCTGCATGTCGTCATTAGTCATACGAGTTGGTTTGATTCCACCCGTCGGTGTGCATACGGTCCGGAACACCTCAAATTTATCTGGTTGTCCAGGCAAATCGTCTTCATTTCTGCCAAGGCGGTTAAATCTCGTCTCGACATCCTTAAGGTAACGCGAACAAAAAGTTAATGCCTCTTCTGCAACATAACCCTCAGCAATAGAACCTTCAGGCTTTGCTTTATTTCGTACATAATTCTTTAGCTTTTTCATGTATCTTTCAAATCGATACATCCACCTGCCGCGAGTAACGGAACCTAGAATAGCCTCATCGGGTAGATGTATAACCAAATGAGTCATTATGTCGAAAAAAGCAGGAGGAAAGATTTGCTCTAAATTAAGCATCATAATGATCAATTTGTTTTTAGCTTCTTTCATGTCCTGCACAGTCAAACTTCGAGCACAAAGTTGCTTAAAGAATAAGCAAATGTCGATTATAGGTTTTGCAACGTCTTTGGGCAAGTATTGTTGCACTCCATAAGGAAGTAACCGATGCATCATTATATGACAGTCATGAGATTTCAAGTTCGTTATATTGTCATCATCAGCGGTCACTTTTTTCTTGAAGTTGGATCCAAAGCCATCAGGTAGTCTGACTCCTTTAATGAATTTACAAAAAAGTTTTCTTTTTTCTGGAGTGAAAGAGAACTTTGGATGAGGCTTATCGAACTTCCCGTTATCTTTTTTAACTAACCACAACTCCTTTCGAACTCCCATTTTTTCTAAGTCTAGCCTTGCCTTTGGCGTGTCTTTGGATTTGTCGTTCTGTAACAGGGTATTCAGTAAAGCCTCAAGGAAATTCTTTTCGATGTGCATGACATCGTAACAGTGTTTTAGTAGAAGAAAGGGCCAATACTCAAGATCCCAAAAGATAGAACGCTTACTCCAGTTCAATTCAACATCTCGATTTTTGGGGCGGTTCTCTTTGAGAATTAGTTTATGTTTCCCCGGTTTACGTTTAAAGACTTTACTAATCTGCAATTGAATATCAAGTTCTGAAAACTTTCTTGGTTTAGGCTTATTTTCAGGAAAACCGTAGAATTCCTTGGATTTTTTCCGATCTGGATGATTTGTTCTTAACCATCTTCTGTAACCAACATAAACGATTTTGCTGTTGATACGCATCGATGGAGTGTCAACATTACAAGTAGGGCATGCGAGGTACCCTTGCCCAGTCCACCCAGACAAACTACCTCGAGCTGGAAAATCATTGATGGTCCATAAAACCGCCGCTTTCATTTTGAAATGAGTACCCGTAGCAGCGTCTTTCGTCCAGACTCCCTCCCATAAATCTTTGAGTTCTTTAATTAGAGGCTGCAAGTAAACATCAATGTCCTTTGCAGCTGATTTAGGGCCGGGAATTAACATCGTCAACATTAAAGAAGTTTCTTTCAAACACATCCACGGTGGTGTGTTGTATGTTGTCAATATAACCGGCCACATGCTGTAAGTTTGGCTCATCATGCCATAAGGATTAAAACCATCAGCAGCCAACCCTAATCGAACGTTTCTAGGGTCACAAGAGAACTCAGGTTTCATCATGTCAAAATATTTCCATGCTTTGCCGTCACAGGGGTGATTCATTTTACCGTCTTCCTTAGACTGCCCGGTCGCATGCCAAGTCATCCACTTTGCTATGTCTTTTGTGTTGAACATACGTTGTAGTCTAGGTGTTATCGGAAAGTAACGCACCACCTTGTTGGCAACTAATTGCGTCCCCTTTTTCTTCTTTGGGTTTTTCCATCTGCTCGCGTTACAGATTGGACAAGTTTGCCTCTCCTTGTTTTCCGGTGATCCCCAATATAAAAAACAATCATTTATACAAGCATGGATCGATTCGTATCCTAACCCGATCTTTTTGTATGTCTTTTTTATTTCATAGTATGAAGACGGGAAATTGTATCCTTTACTAGGGGAACATGCCTTTTGGAGAAGAGCTAGAATTTTGTTAAACCCGGCATCAGTTATTTTGTGTAAAACCTTGATGTGCGAAATCTCTGATGTAAATTCCAATGTGGTCATATCACAACCCGGGTACAACTTTTGGGCAGACCTAGCGAGTAACTCTTCAAACTCGTTACTAGGACCCGATGTTTGGGTTGGTTGAGGACCGGTTGTTTGAGTTGGTGGAGTTTGAGAGGGTGGAGTTTCAGATGGTGGATTTGGAATATTATTTGCAGAAATATCTTCGAAGAACGCATCCATGTGAATTCGATCAGGTGAATGTGGTAATAGTGGAGGTAACGGAAGAATTGGTTCACCGTGATATATCCAAGTGGTGTAATGTTTGTCAAACCCGAATCTGGATATGTGTGCCTCAAGTTGGCCGAGGGTAACCAACTTTTCACGGTTACAACAATGACTACATGGGCAACGGAGCTTTTGTGAGATGGGGTGCAAAAATTTCTCACAATCCTGGATGAATCCAAAAAGACCATCTAAAAACTCATTGGAATTACGATTGTTTACAGTGGTCCAACTCTTATCAATTGTCATAACTGCGTTGCAAATAAACATACTCAGATAAATTATTTTTTTTATACGTAAAATGTCATACTAACAAAATGAATATGAACTCTTTTTTTTCTTCCTAGTGCAACTATGGAAGGCAATCCTAACCCACCTTTTGAATGTTTCGTCCCATATATGAATGCGTATAACCGGTTTACTATTTGAGTAAATTTCGGCAGCATTTCCCCTCTACTCCCCAAATATGTGTTTAAAGACATATTCGTAGGAGTAAAGGAGAAACACTGTCGAAATCATCTCAAATAATAAACCAGTTATACGCATTCATATCCTAAATGAGACGAAACATCAAAAAGCAGTCCCAAACAGGGGACTTTCCGAAATTAATTCCTAATAAATTAATTTCGGACGGGTTTTCTATAGGTTGATTAACTTCGGACGGGAATTTTCCGAAATTAATCGATAAAATCCTAAAATATTCCTAAAATTATTTACTACAAAGACTAACAATCATATATCATATATATATAATATAATAAACATATGCATAATATTAATTACACACCTCGGTCACGACTGGAATAAGCAAAGATATAAAGATAGAAAAAGAGGTCCGGATGAGGAAGTTGTCCCGACTGTCCTGGTGCTAACCAAAAACAAACATAAAATAAAGAAAACCTAAATTAGTTGGTTCCCAAAAAAATTTCTAATTTGAAACAAACAACACCACAACAATTTAAAAAAAAACATTACCTTTTTTCGGCTGTGACACGGGTCTCAGTTCTCGGCTCGGTTCCCCGCTAACTCGGCTGTGACTCGGGTCTCGGCTACGACAAACATATTAAAAAATAAATTAAACTTGTGCCTTACATAAAGATAATAAATTGCTTTATTATGTATAAGTTGAAATCAAATAAGCTCAAAAACAAACACCCACCTGTGGTGGTGTTGCTGCTGTCACGACGGTGGTGGTGGCTACTACTATGCCGACAATGGTGGTGACGAAATAAACTAGCCAAAAAAACAAAATTAAACTATATATAAGCTAAAAACATATAAGCCGAAAACATATAAGCTAAAAATCAATTAAACTCGCAAAAAAAACATACCGCGTCGGTGGTGGTTGCGACTGCCGCAATGGTGGTGCGGGATGGATTGCTACTGTCGAATTAAACTAGCCAAAACAAACCCAAAACAAACCCAATATCAATCTTAATTAAACATAAACAAAATTAAACAAAATTAATAGATTAAAAAAACAATTACCTTTATATTAAAACAAAATTATTGCGACTGGTGGTGGTGGTTGATGCTGCGCCGTGACTGCTGCCGTGACTGGTGGTGGTCCGGTGGTCGAGTTAAACCAAAAAAAAAAAACTTAACAATTATAAACCTTGACAATTATACCATAAAAAATAAACAATAATAACAATTAAATTACAAAAATTAATCAAATTAAAAAATATATAATTCGAAATCAAATACCTTGACAATATATAACGAATTGGTGGTGAATGTGCTCGTGTGCAAGTGATGAAGATGAAGATTGTGAAGATGAAAGTGGTGAATGGATGGAGTTGAAGTGGTGGAGATGAGACGGATGGGATTGATGGTGGGTGGGAATGAGAAGGATGGGAGTGGTCGGATTGATGGTGGTGAATGGGATAAGGTGAGTTGATGGTGGTGGTCGTCGTCGGATGGGAGTGGTCGTCTAAGTCGTCCCCGTTTTTTTTTTTTTTAACAAAAATGAAGAATGAGATAGAGAGGATAAGGTGAGTTACTGTAAATGAAGCTTAGGGACGACTTTGTCTTTGTAACCTAGGGACGACTTAGTCGTCCCTAGAATAATAATAAATACTTTTTTTTTTCGTTTATAAATAATCCTTAGGGACGACTTTTGGAACCTAGGGACGACTAAGTCGTCCCTAGGTGTATACCGGGAAAACTTAAACCCAAAGCGGGTTTTTTAAAATTTCAACGAAAATTTCAACTTTTTCCAAAAAATTTGCTAAGTGTTGGAGGGTTTTTTTAGGGACGACTTCCTTTAATATTTAGGGACGACTAAGTCGTCCCTAGGTATTTTTCATACATTTAATTTACATTTTACCTTCTATGTAATAAAATTAATAATATAAATTAATAATAAAAATCAAAATAAATTATTATAATTAATATTAAAATATACGTTATACTTAGTTTGTAATAATTAATAACCGACGAGTCCATATGTTACGGTTATACGTTATAGGTTCAACCGACGAGTCCATATGTTAGGGTTATACGTTATAGGTTCAACCGATGAGTCCATATGTTACGGTTATACGTTATAGGTTCAACCGACGAGTCCATATGTTACGGTTATACGTTATAGGTTCAACCGATGAGTCCATATGTTACGGTTATACGTTATAGGTTCAACCGACGAGTCCATATGTTAGGGTTATACGTTATAGGTTCAACCGACGAGTCCATATGTTAGGGTTATACGTTATAGGTTCAACCGACGAGTCCATATGTTACGGTTATACGTTATAGGTTCAACCGACGAGTCCATATGTTAGGGTTATACGTTATAGGTTCAACCGACGAGTCCATATGTTACGGTTATACGTTATAGGTTCAACCGACGAGTCCATATGTTAGGGTTATACGTTATAGGTTCAACCGACGAGTCCATATGTTACGGTTATACGTTATAGGTTCAACCGACGAGTCCATATGTTACGGTTATACGTTATAGGTTCAACCGATGAGTCCATATGTTACGGTTATACGTTATAGGTTCAACCGACGAGTCCATATGTTACGGTTATACGTTATAGGTTCAACCGACGAGTCCATATGTTACGGTTATACGTTATAGGTTCAACCGACGAGTCCATATGTTAGGGTTATACGTTATAGGTTCAACCGACGAGTCCATATGTTAGGGTTATACGTTATAGGTTCAACCGACGAGTCCATATGTTACGGTTATACGTTATAGGTTCAACCGACGAGTCCATATGTTACGGTTATACGTTATAGGTTCAACCGACGAGTCCATATGTTAGGGTTATACGTTATAGGTGCAACCGACGAGTCCATATGTTAGGGTTATACGTTATAGGTTCAACCGACGAGTCCATATGTTAGGGTTATACGTTATAGGTTCAACCGACGAGTCCATATGTTACGGTTATACGTTATAGGTTCAACCGGTGAGTCCATATGTTAGGGTTATACGTTATAGGTTCAACCGACGAGTCCATATGTTACGGTTATACGTTATAGGTTCAACCGACGAGTCCATATGTTAGGGTTATACGTTATAGGTTCAACCGACGAGTCCATATGTTACGGTTATACGTTATAGGTTCAACCGGTGAGTCCATATGTTAGGGTTATACGTTATAGGTTCAACCGACGAGTCCATATGTTACGGTTATACGTTATAGGTTCAACCGACGAGTCCATATGTTAGGGTTATACGTTATAGGTTCAACCGACGAGTCCATATGTTACGGTTATACGTTATAGGTTCAACCGACGAGTCCATATGTTACGGTTATACGTTATAGGTTCAACCGACGAGTCCATATGTTAGGGTTATACGTTATAGGTTCAACCGACGAGTCCATATGTTAGGGTTATACGTTATAGGTTCAACCGACGAGTCCATATGTTAGGGTTATACGTTATAGGTTCAACCGACGAGTCCATATGTTAGGGTTATACGTTATTGGTTCAACCGACGAGTCCATATGTTAGGGTTATACGTTATAGGTTCAACCGATGAGTCCATATGTTACGGTTATACGTTATAGGTTCAACCGACGAGTCCATATGTTACGGTTATACGTTATAGGTTCAACCGATGAGTCCATATGTTAGGGTTATACGTTATAGGTTCAACCGACGAGTCCATATGTTAGGGTTATACGTTATAGGTTCAACCGACGAGTCCATATGTTAGGGTTATACGTTATTGGTTCAACCGACGAGTCCATATGTTAGGGTTATACGTTATAGGTTCAACCGACGAGTCCATATGTTACGGTTATACGTTATAGGTTCAACCGACGAGTCCATATGTTAGGGTTATACGTTATAGGTTCAACCGACGAGTCCATATGTTAGGGTTATACGTTATAGATCTTCCCATGGATCTTCAACACCTCAAGGTTCACATCCAAGTTCTTATACAGGTCCTTCTCAATCTGCACCAACTGAGTGCTCTAATTGCAAGATCAAAGATCTAAAGATAAAGATGCTAGAGACAAGACTAGAAATGGAAAGGCATCCTGAAGACCACGCATGTCAATCGGCTGCAATACTTCATGAGCTTTTAAATGATATGGAAAATCTTAGCTTTGAGTAGTAATCTATTTGTTATTTTAATGTGTTAATTTGTATTTTATTATTATGTGTTAATCTGTACGTTTAGTTTTAACTAGTTTGTGATGTTTTTTTTCTTATTTATGAATCTATTATCGTTGTAATATATATTTTTAATTAAGCGCGTGTTTAAGTGTTAAATATATATCTAAAGTTTTTTTTAAATAAATATAAAGTTTTTTTAAATATGTATAAAGTTTTTTTTAAATAAATATAAAGTTTCTTTTAAATATGTATAAAGTTTTTTTTAAATATGTATAAAGTTTTTTTTAAATATGTATAAAGTTTTTTTTTAAATATGTATAAAGTTATTTTTAAATATGTATACTTTTTTTTCTAAATATGTATAAATTTTTTTTAAATATGTATAAAGTTTTTTTAATATGTATAAAGTTATTTTTAAATATGTATAATTTTTTTTCTAAATATATAAATTTTTTTTAAATATATATAAAGTTTTTTTTTAAATAGGTATAAAGTTATTTTTAACTAAATATATATATTTTTTTAAATATGTATAAAGTAATTTTAAATAATTTAATTTTAAAATTATTTATATTTATACGTTTTTTAAACGTTTTTTTAAATAATATTTATATTAATTTTAAATAATTTTAAATAAATAAAAAAGATAAAAAAATATATTTACTTAACTTAGGGACGACTTAGTCGTCCCTAAGGTAAAGTGGGTCCACTTTCATTTTAAACTTTTTAAATAAAAAATATTTATTTTAATTTTAAATATATAAAAAAGATTTAAAAACGGGAAAAATAAGTTTATTTAACCTAGGGACGACTAAGTCGTCCCTAGGTTTTCTGGTCCCCACTTTCATTTTAAACTTTTTAAATAAAAAATATTTATATTAATTTTAAATATATAAAAAAGATTTAAAAAGGGAAAAATAAGTTTATTTAACCTAGGGACGACTAAGTCGTCCCTAGGTTTTGTGGTCCCCACTTTTTCCCCACAGCCCTTTTGACCAAGAATTTGTTGTAAAAGTGGTGGGTCCCCCCTTAATCTAGGGACGACTAAGTCGACCCTAGAAAAAGGGCGACCCTAAACACTTGTTTTGTTGTAGTGTCAGCCGCTCTACTAAACCAATCATCATATTGGTCTCTAGGCCATACTGCTGAAAAGGCTCGACTACATTCTCCTGGAAATAAAAAGGAAGCCCATATGTAGAACCGACTATCGAATAAGACAACTCCCGACTTACAAAATTTGGTTAAGAGTGGTTTGGAATCTCTGGGAGAAGAAAGCAAAGGCGCAATTAAAGACATGGGTGATGAAGAGTATCGACAAACAATTCTTAGACGGGGTTGTTATTGAGAAACCAATTACGTTGAACTTGGAAGAAGAATCGAAAGGTCTTTTAGAGTTTCAGCACTCCTTTCACTTTGAGAAGAATAAGAATATAAGAACGTAACATCTAGTCATTTAAGATATTGAAATTCTTGATATGGATTGATGTTTCACTGTAAGGTCTTGTTTAGGGGCGGAGCTAAGAGGTTTATGAGATGCACATAAACTCGATGAAAATTTTTCGGGCAATGTATAAATTTGCTAAAATCTCGATTTATTTAAAATGAACCGGCCCAAAAATTATGTAGTTTTAAAATTTTTGTGTTAACTTGACTCAGCCTCTAGTACTAAGTAGTAGAAATTTATGAAATTGTGAGAAATATATCAAAAAAAAAAAACATTTTGTTTTTCTGGCTTGTTTCGTATTTGCGATGAATTACTACACCTCAATTTGTTAGACAATTAATACCCAAAATGCAAGTGTGAAAAGGTCGAAAAACAAACAAGTAAATATGGATAAGGTCAAGATTTATATACCGAACCTAAACATATAACTAAACTAATGGTTCACACGACACAACTTCTTAACTACATGTACTATCGTGCATATTGTTTCATGTCAATAGCATGGTCCAAAGATAAAAAGTAATATGATGGTCGCGTCGTAAGTTTTTACCATGACATGTTTTTACACCGATGGTTATAGTGATGTCACAAACAAAAGTGATGACACATCGTCACTTTTTTGTATAACACTAAAATCTATAAAATTAAAACAAACCTTCATTAATATAAAAATAATGTTATTCATAAAAATAGTGTCATATGTCAAACGTATAACTCACTAAAATATAAATATAACTAAAAAGAACAAAAAAAACCACTACATGCGCTGGTGGTAGTAGCACGAACAAGTAACAACCGAAGCTCGATATTAAAATGACGTCGCTGACAATACCATTGTATGAATCCCCCCTCTTCCAAAAAGAGTTTTAGCAAACTAGGGTTATTTTTGATGAAAAATGCTATTTTCTTTTGTAAATTCTTCTTCTTTTGTTACTCATAGATTGTGACATGTTTCAAAATCCACGCTTTAGATACGAAAAAAGTAATAGGTGACGAAAAATAATATAATACTAGTAGTGAGTAGAGATATATAAAAATATAATATAAGAAAATATAGCAACACTACAACAAAATCAATGTTTAGGGTCGGACGAAATTTAGGGTCGAAATTTTCAAACCTAAATTAAGGTAGGGGCCCACACATTTTCAACCCAAAAGAGCCCAAAAAGGCTGGTCAAAAAGCAGGTGGGACCCAATAAATTTAGGGTCGAAATTTCGACCCTAAATTAAAAGTTTTAAATAATTTTAATTTATTTGTTATATAATTTATTTTTAATAATTAAAAACAATTTTAAAAGAATTAAATTTTAAATTTAATAATTTAGGGTCAAAATTTCGACCCTAAATATAAAATTTAAAATAATTTTAATTTATGTATTATATATTATATTTGTAATAACTAAAAATAATTTAAAAAAAATTTATTTTTAATATTTAAAACTTTAGGGTCGAATTTTCGACCCTAAATTTAAAATTTTAAAAATTTTTCACGAAAAATTTAAAATTTCACACGAAAATTTTTCACCAAAAATTTAAAAAATTCGCGGTTTATATTTAGGGTCGAAATTTCGACCCTAAATTATTAAATATATTTTAATTTTTTTTTTTAAGTGTTAATGCTTTTAAAATATTAATATATGTATATATTTAGATAATGCAGTAATAGCTAAAAATAATTAAGTCTAAGCAGAACTAAAGCTGTGCAAATAACTTAGCAACTACAAGAACATAACAAGTTCATCAATTACAGCACAAATCCAGAAAGATCAAGCTGGTTACCACTATGAAAAACCAACTAGACTACAAATGACTGTACCCATTGTTTTAGTGCTTTCATTAGTCCCACTATTGATGGTACTAGTTTTAGTGCTTTCATTATGTACCCATTGTGAACAGGAAGATGATAATAGATGTATGTGTGCCATCCATTTTGGGTAGTTGTTTTGCTATTTAATGGTTTGTAGTTTGCCTCCAATTATCACTCACCTCAGTTTTCCAATACTAAAAAAAACAACAATAATGGCCTGGTTAGGAAGGTTAGAAGAATTAAAAAAAGTTGCTGGTTCAGATAATTGGACTGATTGAATGGTAGCATATTTTGAACAATCTGCCGAAGCGGACAAACGTTTTGGTCTGAAACTTGAACGTTTACATGAGGTTTTAGATGAAGCTGTTGAAGAAAGACAACAGTTTATCCAGGAATTAGAACGTGCTGGAGATATATATATCTTAAAGAAATGCGCTAAAGTATTGAAAGATACTCAAAAGAAGGATAAGAAAACCTCAAGTCGGTTGGAAGGTTTAATTAAAGATACAGCAGCAAGAATGACTGAGAAGGAGGAATTCGTTAAGAAAATGAAGGATCAATAAATAAGCATTCGTAAATGCTTAGAGGGAGCCTTTATTTATGAGTTTGAGCAAAGTTTGATGAAGGAATTCGTTAAGACTGTGTCTCTTTTAATCTAATTAATAATTGTTGTTCATATAGAATAAGAACCATACTAACACATGTTGTTGTGTATAATGATGCTTCTGCATCTTTTATGGTTTTTGTGTTTGAAATGTACTTGTATGTTTGTATGAATAAAAAAGGCTCCTTTATTTATGAGTTTGAGAAAAATTTGATTGAAGTAAAATGCTTTTGACTGAACTTTTGACTGCAAAACCTAACACAACAGACTTAAACTAAATTTTGTGACTCAAACAAACTAAATTCTCACAATGATTCAAGCTAGAATACTAATTAATCACAGAACCAAACACTCCTAAACATAATTTTATTCGTCACGGACACTAAAACACGCGCTTAATTAAACATTGATATTACAACGATATTAGACTCGTAAACACGGATCAAACTAAGGTTCCCCATGTCATCGTAAAGGTCGTGAAGTAGTGCAGCTGAATCCAATGTGTGCCTATCGGAGTTGCGGTACAACTCTATCGTACGCTCAAGTACCATTATCATTCCATTCAAGCGCACACAGTTTGCACACGCTGAAGAGCTTGGAGAAGAAACTGGAATCGTTGAAGGTCTGGGAGAAGAGCTTGGAGTCGAAAAGCTCGTTGAAGGTCTTGAAGAAGAGCTTGGAGGAGAAAAGCTCATTGAACCTCCAAGAGAATTGATTAGTAGTTGGACGCGTTCGTCTTTCCACAAAAAAAATTTGCATCCATATGAAACTGGAGGTTGAACCCGTGAACGTGGACAAGCATAGTACAGTCTACCAAAGTTTTCAGTTGTCCGCGATTCTCGAAGAACTACATCTCCATGTCCACACCTGCACGGAAAAGCTTCATGCTTCAACATGTACATAATAACAATTTGTTTATGATGATAAGCGTGTGTGATCTGCTGGTGGTTGTGATGATAAGGAGTGTGTGTGGTTCTCTTTTTATGCTAAAAAAGTGAGGGAAATTGTTAACATTTTCCCTCCAATGTTTTCCCTCCAATGCTGGTGGTTGTGATGATAAGGACTCATATCATGCAATACGATATCCTATTGGCTCATATCATGCAATACGATACCCTATTGGCTCATATCATGCAATACGATACCCTATTGGCTCATATCATGCAATACGATACCATATTGCCTCATATCATGCAATACGATACCCTATTGAATGACGAATCGGCAGAAGTGTCCGCCACACAGGTTAATGAAGACGATGATGATCTAATCAATAATGAAGACGATGACGTTGCACATGCCCTTGATGATGATGATGTTCAAATGTCTGATGATGATGAAGTGAACCCTAATAATGTTGTTGAAGAAGTTTTATCTAACGATGATTCAGATTATGATAATTGATCTTAAGTTGTAATTTGAATGAAACAATGATTTAATCTTTAGATGTGTAATTTTTTTTAATGAAATTGTTCTTATATGTTTAAATGTGTAAATTTTTATGAATTTGTGTATTAGCATTAACCGGTCCACGAAATTGTGTGTTCATGTACTTGTTATAATAAAGATGGCGTGTGTAGGTGGTAGATCACACGGTGGGGATGGTGGTGGTACTCCACCTAGACGACCTACAAAGTCCGTACCTGGCAATTGCGAAAGTAAGAAACTGTGATTTATTTTTATTTTATGTCAACTCTTATTGTTAATTAAGTGTGTTTGAATTTTCACGAATCAATAACTTCAATAACTAATCTTTGCAGGTGACCCGATACCACATATGGTTACGGTTAATACGAGCCTAAGGAGGAAGCATAGGGCGCATGGAGGACCTTTGACAGTTACATTTGATGTTTATGATCTTAAAAGCTTCCATCCGTTAGGCGATAATGCTGCGATGTTGAGCTCTCTGATGGGGGAAACAGTCCGACCACTTCCACTTGCTTGCGAGTGGGAACAGATACCATTGCACCTCAAAGCCCATAGCTTTCCTACACTTGAGGTATTAATTGTTTGCGTTACATCTAGTCTTATTAACTGTTTTGGTTGAAAATTGTTTGTTTATTTAAATGCATATGTTTACATGTAGACCTATTACAACCTGACGGGTTGGTTGGATAGTCGTGATACTGTGACTTATGGCGGGGTAACATATGTGGTGGGAGAAAGGATAAAAACTGGAATTAACTGTAAGTTGAGGCTACTTTGGCGCAAAAATAAGAACAAGTTAAAGCGTGACTATTATTCTATCCATGATTCGGCCGAGGAAGCGGCGCTTCTACCGCCCCCATCGAGTTCTACATGGGGCAACAGATCAGCAAGGGAGTGGCTTGATTTGTGCCGGTATTGGTCCGACCCGAGACAGGTGAGGAGAAGTGAAGTTAATGCAGTTAACCGCTCAAAAAACAAAGTTTCTACACATCAAGGGAAAAAATCATTCGCTCAAGGAAGGAACGAATATGTAAGAATCGTTATAGTTTTTGTGATCATTTAAAAGTTTTATATTGTTTATTTGTATCTTGTTATTAATTTTTTTTGGTAAAGATCTTGTTATTAATTTATTTGATATTGTACAGAAAGTCAAGCATGGGTCCCACGAGGACCTTATACAAACTTGGAAGAGGGCACGCACAAACAAGAATGACACTATGTCCGAGGAAAATGCAGACAGATATGTAAGTAATTTAATTTATACATGCTTTAATAACATATTTTTATTTGATTTTAACTTCTTTTTTTCTCTTTCTTTTTCACAGTCGAGAATGATGGCCATAAAAGAAGCGATTTCTTGCGGTGCTGAGCAGTACAAAAGTGATCAAGAAATAATTGATCTAGTCAATCCGAGCCCAATACTCAAAATATTGTCGGCAGGGGCAGGAAGTTGCCGGGTGGTGGTACCTCATATGGATGCGGGAGTAGTTCTTATAGTGAGGGAGTGACTCGAGAACAACTCTCGGAGGTACTTAGGATTCATGAGCAAGAAAAAGAGCTACTGAGGAAGCAAACCGAGGAGGCGCAACAACGGGCTAATTTGGCCCATATGTATGCTAGTGTGGCGCAACAAAATGCTGAGGTAAACAACGCCCGCCTAAGTCATTTGATTTCTCATTATACTTCACATGTGGGTCGAGGGTATACCGGACCTAATAACCCTTTTATACCGCCACCCCAATTCGCTTCTATGCCTGGCATGTCTCAGATCCCTGGTATGCCTCAGTTCCCTGGTATGTCTCAGGTCCCTGTTATGCCCCAGTTCCGTGGTATTCCTCCCCCTCCCGGATATCCATATAATGCTCCACTCAACCCACTCCAACCTCCAATTACCCAAAATAACAGTTTCAACAACTGTAATCGACCCGTTGTCAACACCACTGGCCCCTCGAGTTCTAACTCTCGGGAAAGTCCCAACTATACCGTCAGCCTAAATCCTCATCAAAATGATACTCGGACCGTCGACGAGTTGGCTCGAGATCTTGAGAATGCCAACAACATGTCCGATAATGAGCTAATTAACTCGGATGCTGATGAGGGGGATGATTCGGGTGATAGTGATCAGGCCGGCGGGGACTATTCAGATTAGGGCTGAGCAGGCCCGACCGAAACCGACATGGCCCGACCGAACCGACTCAACCGACTCAACCGATACCGAAACCGATGCAGTCGAGTCGGTAATCGGTTTGGAAAATACCCTAATTTCGGTTTCGGGTCAGTTCGGTAAAAAATCGATAACCGCCCGAAGTAACCCGAGATAACCCGATATACCCATTTAGGGTTTAGGTCATATATATGACTAATATGACCAGTCGCTTTTTTTTTCTTCCTAACTTATCTCAAACAAAAAACGGGAAGAAAAAAACACACCATCAATGGCGGACGATCATGAACAAAATCAACAAACACCTAATCAATATTTCATACCCGAATCAATTTCATCATCTATCCCCGTATTTGGATCTAATTCAACACAACAAAATACCATTAATCTTGAAGTAAGTTGTTTTCTTAATTAGTAATTCTTTTTTTATTAATCGAATTAATTTTAGTTTTAATTTTAATTCGTGTATAATTTTAATTAATTGATAGGTTATAATTTAATTGGTGATGAAACCCACTTTCTTTTTTTAAATCAAATTAACTTTATTTACTGTAATACTGTTAGTTAATCTAATTAATTCAATAATTCGTGTATACTAATTTTAATTCGTGTATAATTTTATTTACTGTTAGTTAAAACGAATTAATTTTTTTTAATTGATTTTTTTTGTTACTGTTTTTTAATTAATTGATATGTTATCATTTTCTTACTGTTTTTTTTGTATGAAAGTATGAACTCACTGTTTTTTTTTAAACTGACTGTTAATTTAAAACTG
Source organism: Glebionis coronaria (assembly GCA_025667525.1). Classification (NCBI taxonomy): domain Eukaryota; kingdom Viridiplantae; phylum Streptophyta; class Magnoliopsida; order Asterales; family Asteraceae; genus Glebionis; species Glebionis coronaria. The sequence goes on along the minus strand of CM046880.1, from coordinate 560,097,478 downwards.
ACTGTTTTTTTAAAACTGACTGTTTTTTTTAAAACGGACTGTTTTTTTGTGTTAATTTAACCCACTATTTTTTTGTGTTAATTTGTGTAGGATAATACCGTATATGTGGAGACCGTTGGCAATGAAGGTAATAAACGCAAAAGAAAAGCGTCATCACAACCAAGGCAATTGAAAGCCGAATGCTGGAAATACTTTACGCAAAAGTTTGAACCCGATGAAGATGGGGTAGTTATTAAAATGGCATATTGCAAATAGTGTCCATCGGTTTTCAAAGCCGACTCTCATAAACATGGTACGCGCCACTTGAACAATCATTATGTAAATTGTGAAGCAAACCCCAATATCGAAAATCTTAAGAAACAAAAAAAAGCTAGCTTTTAAGAGAAAGATTAGTGAGAACGATGAGGGTGGCACTAGTGGTGGGACTTTAGAAACGTGGAAATATAATGAAAAAGTAATCAAAGAATCGTTGATTAGGATGTTTATTCTTGCCGAGCTTCCTTTTAAGTTTGTAGAACACCCGGCATTCATTCAATTCGTTTCGGACTTGCAACCTAGATATCATGTGCCCTCCCGTTTTACTATTGCTAGGGATATTGCTAAGTTTTATATAGAAGAGAGGAAGAGCCTATTGAAATTCTTAAGCAATGATTCCACCACGGTCCATTTAACCACCGATACTTGGACTTCTAGTTGTAAAAGAATGAACTTTATGGTTTTAACCGCACACTTTATAGACGATGATTGGGTTATGCACAAAAGGATAATTAATTTTAGACCAATTCATAGTCATAGAGGGGTGGATATTGGTAGGGCACTCTTGGAATGTATTAACGGATGGGGTTTAAAGAATGTTATGACGGTGACGGTTGATAATATTTCTTCAAATGAAAAAGCCCTCGAATACTTGGTAGAGAATTTACCAACCAAGTATGATAATGGTAAACATTTTCACATAAGGTGTATGGCTCATATTTTAAACCTAATTGTCAAAGATGGTTTAAAAACCTACAAAAAAGAAGTCGATACCATAGCCTTAGCCGTGAAATACATCAAACACTTGAGCCAAAGAGTTTCTAACTTCAAAAAAAGTGTTGAAAACTCTACCGATTCTAAAAAGTTTTTGACTTCCGAATGCCCTACACGATGGAATTCAACACATGATATGTTGAAAACGGCAATTGAGTTGAAAGATGCTTTTTTTGATTATAATCTTAAGAACTCTAGTTTTGCACGAGACCTAGAGGAAACACCAAAGCGGGGTGATTTTGTGGTTTGTAAACAAGTAGTTCAATTTTTGGAGAAATTTAAGGAAACAACCGAACTTGTGTCAAACTATCAAATCCCGTTGCTCATTTGTGGTTTGGAGAGGTACTTGATATTGATAAGCATCTTCGTGAGTGGCAAAATAATCCTTCTTTTAAGGACATGGTTGGAGAAATGAGAAAGAAGTATGACAAATATTGGGGTGATTACAAAAAAATCAACCATTATATGTACTTTGCTGTTATATTAGATCCCACAATGAAGTCGGAAATAGTACACTATGGTTTTAAGCATTTGATAGATAATGGTTGTGATGTTGTATTGGAGGCAAATGAGGAAGATAGTAATGATACTCCAATTAATTTTTTAACCAACGATGAAAAAGCTAAAAAGATTGTTGATGAGGTTGAGAAGGATTTGGGAGAATTGTTTGCCATGTACAAAGAAAGATATGGCACATCCACATCAAACGACTTTTGTAGATCAACGTCTCTAAAAACTAGTAGCTCTAAAAATCGTCGTGGCAATGCTTTCATCATGGGGTATAAAGATACAATGGGATATAAGTCGAGCGGGGGTGAAGATGAGTTGAGGAAATATCTTAAAGAACCGCCTCTAGAGCTAGACGATGATGAAGACTTTGACATTCTTCAATGGTGGAAGATAAATAGTCCACGTTTTCCAATCGTATCAAAGATGGCCAAAGGTAATTTATCATTTTTTTCTACCTTTTTATTTTTTGTAAATTTTTTATATTTTTTGTGATTTTTTAGAATTTTTGTAAGTAGTTTAAGTTAAATAAATAGTCTTGCTATAAAAAAATATAAAAAACTGAAAAAAAATGGGGCCAAATAGTAAACAGTAGCCCATGAATATTATGATTTTTAAAATTTTTTTGTGATTTTTTTGAATTTTTGTAAGTAGTTTAAGTTAAAGAACTAGTCTTGCTATAAAAAATATAAAAAAACTTAAAAAAATGGTGCCAAAACAGTAAGTTCAATATTATGATTTTTTGATATTTTTGTGATTTTTTTAATTATTTTTATTTTTAGATATCTTATGCATCCAAGTATCCACCGTTGCTTCCGAATCCGCCTTTAGCGCGAGCGGTCGTGTTTTGGACCCATATAGGAATTGCTTAGCGCCAAATATTGTAGAGGCTTTGGTGTGCACGCAAGATTGGCTTCGAACATCAAGTAGAAACATCAATATGGATACGCTTGAAGACTTGATGAAAGACGACGAGCTAGCTAGAGGTATGTTATACTTTTATAGAATTGTAACTATTTTGCAAATAGTTTTGCCATTATAATTATAGAATTGTAATTCGTTTGTTATATTTTTGTAGAAATTCAAGACGGGCTAGAGAAACAATTAGAAGAACAAGAAAGGGCGAAGATATGAGTATTGAGCCGTTTAAACCTACTGTTATGTTTTGTTACTTGGAAGAACAATTCGTTTGTTATGTTTGTTGACTTTGTTTTTATGTTTTGTTACTTGGATTTGTGAAATTTGGACTTGTAATGTTGTTTAAACCCTATGTTAAAACTTGTATTGTGGCTAGACAAAGTTACTGTAAGTTGCTGCTGATAAAGGGATGTTTGGTTTTCAGATTTTGTAAGTTACTGTAAGTTTGCTGCTAAGGGGGTGTTTGGGTATGTTTTCGGTTTCGGTATGAAACCGAACCGAACCGGTTTGGCCCGACATTAAACCGAACCGAACCGACATTTTCGGTTTCGGTTTCGGTTAATGTTTTCGTCTTAAATCAGTTTCGGTTTATTTCGGGACGGGTCGGGTCGGGTCGGGACCGGCCCGAAGCTCAGCCCTAATTCAGATTAGGAGTTGTTGTTGGTTTTAGACTTTTTATTTTGTGTAATAACTTAAGACTTGTTAAATTGTGAAACATGGATTTATTGTGATGTGTAATAATTTTAGACTTGTTACAATTGTGAAATAAGGATTTTGTGAAATGTATTCTAACGTTTTGGCTATTTAACGTATTGTAAATTATTAGTATTGTACTGTTTAGTGATTTGTAATATTGTGGATTTGTTGAAATATAGATTTTTTTCCGGAAAAAATGCCGGAAAAAAATCTGGAAAAAACCTGCAAAATGCAGTTTTTTTTTGCCCAGAAACCATTTAGGGTCGAAATTTCGACCCTAACCATATAGGTAGGGTCGAAATTTCGACCCTAAATTATAGCTAGGGTCGAAATTTTCGACCCTAAGTTTTAGGGTCGAAAATTTCGACTCTAGATTTCGACCCTAAACCAATCCTGCACGCATGATTTCTGGGGAAAAAATAATATAAAATGTTTAGGGTCGAAATTTTCGACCCTAAACTTAAATAGATTTTCGACCCCAATTTATTAAATTAAAAAAAAAACGTTTTCACAAACTTTTTAAAATGTACACGTGGATATTAATTAGGGTCGAAAATTTCGACCCTAAATTTGAATATTATTTCGACCCTAATTTAATAAATAAATAAAAAAAAACTTTTCACAATGATTTATAAATTACACGTGGATATTATTTAGGGTCGAAAATTTCGACCCTAAATTACAAAGTATTTCGACCCTAAATTTTGGTCAAAATGTTTTCTGAAAAGTGGTGGGCCCCATTTTTTCGACCCTAAATTACAAAGGGTATTTCGACCCTAGTTTTTTAGGGTCAAAAAGTTAGGGTCGACCACTTAGGGTCGAATATTTCGACCCTAAATATTAGGGTCGAAATCCCTTTGTATTTAGGGTCGAAAATTTCGATCCTAAACCCACATTTTGTTGTAGTGCAAAACATTTTTTATTAATGCATAGTTGCATAATTTTTCAAATTCTTAAAGATATTCGATTAAATTGACAAGTGTTATAATCATGAGTGGCGGATACAAGTTAATCATATATTTTCTTACCGCCTAGAAGATTCTTTTTGTTTGCGTATATAAGTAAAAATCAATAATTTCTATTATCTTATCATTTAAATTCAAAGATTGACTATATTTTCCTCGTAGCTTGATTCATACTATCTTGAATGTTTAAAGTTCATAAACCTCAGGTTGCTTATCTTGTAGACATTGATGTTATTGATGGCGTTAGTGTTACATTAATTTGTCGTAAGTGTAAAACTATTCAACCTGAATTGTTCAAAGGTAGATAAGTTGATGGTTAAAAACCCGTACTCGCACCTTGCTAGTTTTTGTTTAATATAATTACCGTTCAAAAAAAAATATTATGTTTTATTGTTATATCTAATACTTCACACTACTTTAAGACCATGTTGAAAGTTTTTATAAAGGTGGAAGATTGTATGGGCCTGCTTCATTCCTCTACTTAATTCAGACCTCACTAAAATAATTGGTTCTGCTAGTGCACAAATTTATGAAATATGCCAAAAGGTTTTTTTCTTTGAACTAATGTGTATAATTAAATATAATTACTACTTTATTATCTTATTGTTTTACTAAAAAGCTTAAACTTTGTGACCGTAAATGTTGGGTTGTGACATAAATTTTTTTTTTGATTTGTATTAGTTAATTGACAAGAGTTTTTTTTTAAATTGACATATCAGTACAACAATACAACTAGGTAGAATGTGTATATAATTATGAGTTTGTGCGATGACGACAATATTATACAACAAATGATGAAAACTGATGCTACAAAGGCGGTTTTTGCTATATTCCTACGAATAAAATCATATTACATCTGGAATTTGGAAAAGGCGGTTTTTGCTATATTCCTACGAATAAAATCATATTACATCTAGAATTTGGCATTTGTTTGCTTTTACTTAGGTTGTTGAAGCAAGATGTCGACGTCGAAACATTGAAGAATGACGAATTTGGTGGAGGTTATCTCGACAAAAAGGTTATACATTTTATAATATTACACTTTTCAATTCCTGAAGTTAATAATTGTGTTTTTTTTGTCAAATCTTTGAAGGATATGGTTTCTGATAATCGAGATTAGTTGCCTCCGAGTGATGTTGATCGAGAAAATACGTCAAGTTCTATTGCTAAACGTGAAATACATGTGCTTGTTGCTGATTCTTCAACAAATATATAAATTATGTAACTTAAAGTTGAAACTCCTTGATGGGATTTACACTATTAGATGTTATTTTGATGACGGTCTTTTCTGTTTCAATAGTGTTTGGGATGCTTGTCATTTTGGTTGTTATTTTGTTAAACTCGATGAAAATTTATCTACTGTAACTTTGCTAAGCTTTAAACTGAGTACCTGTATTTGGGTTTTGTTAAGGATGAAAATCCTTAATGATACCAAAACGAAAAAAAAAATTACTAATAAAATTTTTCGTTTGCCTTTTTCTTTTAATGCTAATTAATTCGTATGCGTAATGAGTTAGATGTTGTACAAACTAAACTGGATGTTGATCCGTTTAATACGTGTGGTTAAAGCAGTTTTTGTGGTTGCTTTAATGAGGCTACTATTATGGAAGAGTGTTTCCTAAAGCAAACGACTAATTTCGATTGGCTTAGAGAGGGTGAATCGAATTCAACTTATTTTCATAAAGTTGTAAAAAGTCGAGTTAGTAGAAGTCGTATTGATGTGGTATTGAATGTTGATGGTATTTTGTTTGAAAATGATAAAGTGGCTAAGGCTTTTGTAAATCACTATGAGATTTTTCATAGGCAAGCAGGTACAACTAATTGTTTTAATAGTGTAAACAAAGGTTGTCAAGATCCTGATCATAATCTTAGGATCTTACAATTTTACGATTCTGTTAAGCAAAAACGATCTGAATCTTTCGTAAGATCTTTTCATCCTTAAGATCTTATAGGATCCCGATCTTGATCATAAGATCTTAGGATCTATTACGATCCGATCTTACTTTTTCTCGAACGAAAAAATAAAAAAATTATAACTTATAGGTTTTATTTTGTATAATCTAAAAAATAACGTGTAAATCTTCTTGTACATTTCATGATCATAATTTGAGACCATATTTTTATTAATTTTGTGTTCAAAATGTATATTAGTTTGTAAATTTGTAAAATATTGCAAAGACTACTAAGAAAATTACATTATATTAAGATCTTACGATCCCGATCCTACTTTACGATCTCGATCTTGCAAAGACGAAAACGATCCTAGGTAAGATCACGATCTTGAAAACCTTGGTGTAAACCTTTTCAAAAGGAGATTTGATGGCAATATTGCTTTTGGATAAGGGATCTATTGATACTAGGGAAAAGGTGAAAGAGGCGTTGTTCTCTACAACAAGAAGGTCAACCATCAAGATTGACTTGTAAGTCAATATTTCGGGCGTGAAGATGCCAAAGACGTTTATGATCTGATATTTTGTTGATCCTTGTAAGTATCTGTTATATTATTTTCGTAAAAGGTATCGTATGAGCCGTCGACTTTTTCTAAAAATTGCTATGTCATTATAGCTTGTCCAACCGATCCGCTTCCAAAACATTTTCATTTCTTTTTGTCTTGACTCGACTATACGGGTCGAACGAGTATTAGTTCTATTATGAAGTGCATAGATGTTATACGTCAATTGACATATGACACCACATCCGATGCGTTTAATGAATGTTTGCAAATGAGTGAGCATAGTGCACGAGATTGTTTATTTTTCTTTAATACATGTGTTAATGCAAGTGATGCCTAAAAACATTATTCGTGCTAAATAATCTTTCTTAGTTTTGATCACAACAAACTATACAAGACATTTATAGTCAAACACAATCGTAAAACGAATTATCTAACAAACACTATCATCAAGGTAATAATCATTACACAAACATATCTTAATCATGTTTAGTGATCATAAAAGCGATTAGCCTTAAAACTCAGTTTTGTCAAATGTGACAAAAGATTTTTAATAAACTTTCTTTTTAAGAAAATGTTTATTAAAATGGAAAATAAAAATTTGAATATGACATATTCCAAATGCCATAAGAATATCCTTTGAAAGTTCAAATAGCCTCGGATATTTCAAATCCACTAAAAGACAAAAAGGAGCGGAGTCTACCTCCGCGGTTCCTTAAGTGCCTACGCGGTTCTTTATTGATAAGGAACCGCCTAGTGCGATAAGAAACCGCGCTCAGCTAGCCGTTGGGTTTTGTCTTCTATAAATAGTGGATCAAATCTTCATTCTCCACAACCCTTTTTGGACATTTCTTTTAGCCTTCTTTCTCCTTTCTAATCCTAGTCATTTATAAATGATCACTTAATGTGTTAAGTATGTTTACTTATGATTATCCTCTTGATCCCCTTCTTTACCTTGTCCAAAGAGAAGATCACTCACACACTTGTGATGTGATTAAAGATGAAGCATTGATGAAGATCATCCTCTCCTAAAGATCTAGCCATGTTCATCATTTTTTTATTTGTATCTTGTGTAGATCCAATGTAATTGTGAATACTTGGACTAGTTGTGTTCATCCAAGCTATTTGTGAATACTTGGATTAGAGTTGTGTAAGTCTATTGCATATGTGTGTGCTTGGATCTGTGTTGTGTAGATCCAAGTTACATGTGTGTACTTGGATATGTTTGGTTGAGTTGTAATTTGTTGTATAATTTCTCACTAAACTATAAGTGATGTGGTTGTGTCTTGTGAGTTATCACTAAACTATAAAGTGATGTAGTTGTGTCTTGTGAGTTCTCACTAAACTATAAAGTGATGTTGTTGTGTCTTGTGAGTTCTCACTAAACTATAAAGTGATGTGCAATTGTGTCGTGTGAAGTTCTCACTTAGCTTCAAAGTGAAGAGTCGTGAAGATTAATGGCTCTATCTTTCGATTAGAACTTGACATCTAGACTTGTGTCAGAAAATGGTGAAGTAGGCAACGTTGTGAAGATTGGTTCTATCTTTCGATTAGAACTCGACATCTAGCCTTGTGTCGTAAAATGGTGAAGTGGCTGACGTTGTGTAGATTGGTCCTATCTAAGATTAGGTCTCGACATTTAGCTTAGTTTCAGAAAATAATGTAAGTGACGTTGTAAGGTTTTCTCCGCCAAGAAGGGAGCTTGTGGATATAGTGGAAATCTCGAGTAGGTGTACTCGAGGAGTGGAGTAGGAACGAAGATAGAGCTTCGTTGTCGAACCACTATAAATCTTGGTGTCTTCCTACTAGGTTGTTTCTTTCCTTACTCTTTACTTACATTCATTATCATTACACTTATTACTTGCTATTGTTAATGCATTAGAATTGAACCTAATCATTATGCAACTAGCTTTCAAGTAAACGATATTTTGGCACTCACCTAATTGAAAGGAATTTTAATTAGGAGATAAACCGAAGAGAAACTATGCATCCCCCCTTCTAGTTTCTACAATTGGTATCAGTGCGATGGTGACACAAGATCTTTGAAGTATATTGTACTTTAAAACTTGGATCGATCCATTGTCTCCTCAAATTAGAAGGTTAAGTTGTGCTAAAGTTTCTCTTTGGTCAAAACTATTTTTTCTTGAAAATAGGCCTTTTAATTGGTAATATAGCATCTCTTTTTAATTAGTAGTATTTATGCATTTTAGATTCACTCTTGAAATGTATCTACTAGTTTGCATCTTGTTTTGTGTAGGTACTCATGAAGATTAATCATTCAATTGATTGTGGATTAAGTTACTTACACTTGTAGAAGACTCATCTTATTTGATTTCTAACATTATTGAATGATGACATCAAGATGGATGGGAGTGATACTAGTACTTCTTATGAAACCCTGTTTTCATATTAAAGCCAAGTATTTCTTATGAAAGCTTTGGCTCACAACGAGAATTAATTTTCTCGGGAATGGTTTACTTTATAACCATGTAAGGGATTGTGTTTACGTTATAACACAATCTAACACAAATCTATGTACGATTCAGTGCATTTATTTGTTAAAACAAGAGAAGTCTTGTTTTTTATGAAGCTATCATCTCTACAACCATAGCAATCTACAATTGGTATCTACATACTCGACGATGCGACTACTCAACCGACGACTACAGCTCTTTCAGTAGAACACGAGTCAACAATTGAGGGGGAGAAATTGTCAAGCATTCAGAATCTTTGATGCCTAACGTGCCAAGCTCACTAACTGGTGTCAAGACAACAATACCAATCGTACACGTGGTGTCAAGAGATGACTTCAGACGTGACGAGGCGACCAAAATATGCTAAACAAGAACCATTTGATCTTATCATATGATGTTCTCATCAATCAGGTCTAACCTTGTCAATTTTTTCTACTATGGTGAATATGTGATCATGTTACAAATCGGTATCATATCTCATACATTTGGTATCATGAAGATAAATGGACTTGCATTTTTCTTCCCAAAACCTTTGTGAAAACTTCATTAAATCAATTGATATTAAAAACATCGATTGGGTTAATATTTTTAATATGGGGGAGAAAATGTAATTTAGTATGGGAAATTATCAAAAATGGTTTGACTTAACGTGATGGCTCATCCCGACATGTGCGAAATGTTTTCGAATATCGTGGCATATGTTAAGGGAGAGCAAAACGGATTTGCACATCAAAAATGGATTTCATGGTAATTTATACTTACCCACAACCCATTTATTTCACGACGATGAACATTGTGGTGACATAAGGATGGTAGGATAAGTTAAGTCCAATGGTTCTTCTTAAACCGGAGGAATCTTCCCAAGGACACTCCATAGCTAGAAATAGTAGTCCTTAGGAAAGATGGAGAAAGATTGTGAACGTAGCTGAATGCCAACCAAGTACTTAAGTTAGCACTGGAACAATCACAACAAGGTGCTAGTTATAACGTATTGGTAAGCATTAAAGGGGGTTGAAGAATGAAAAAGAATTGTAAAGATAAAGGGTCTAAAGAAAGAAGCCCTCCTTACAACCTTAGGCAGAAACCGGGTCAATACATATGCTATTGAGATCATTTTTAATGATTCTTGATAATGAAGATAGACATCATGGACCCAGTGATGCAATGCTCAACCCATCCCAGCTAATTCAGATATCTCTTAAAAGATATTTTTTTAATCACACGGAGACAACGCATTATCTATTGATTTATTCACTCCGAATAAATTGGTATTAAAAAGGTGGCACTCCTCTCCAGCCTCCGATCACTAAAATCCAAAGTGCACGATCGAGTCTAGAGCCATTTGAGATCATCAAATATCTCATTAGGACACACTTTCATAATTCCTTGCTTCTTCACACACTGTGAAAAGTAAGAAAGGTATTAAGAGTCCTACGCAAAATCTTCATGATCTTGCCTGAACATCCGAGTGATATGAAATTATTTACAATGAAGATGGAAATCCTTCTTGAGCGAACATTAAAAAGCTCATGGTAGGTGACTTGTGCGATTCTTTATGAATCAAGCTTGTGATAACTGGAAAGCAACAGTGGTTCAATTCTTAACTGAATTTAAACACGTTCCAGGCCTCTACGCAATATCTTAGTGATCTTGCCAAAACACTCAGAGTGATACCTCAGTGTTCACAGTGATGAGTGGAAATCCTTCTAGTGTTAACCTTAAACAGCACTTGGTAGGTAACTTGCAAGATTCAATATGAATCAAGCTCGTGACAACTGAAAAGCAACGATGGTGCAATTCTTTAATGAATCAAACTTGTTCCAGGAATCAGAATTGAGGGCTTAAATCATGCGGATAATTTCATCCAAATGATTCACTCTTTACGTTCGCAGTCAGCTTTGGACGGTCGAGTCAAGGAGATTTTTAATTAAATCTACCTGCCACAAGTACGATATTTTATATCGTCCAACGGTCTTCACCGACCGGAGGTAAAATGCTACCGAATTAGAATGAAATGTTCAAAGCTATTTCGTTCGTGTCTACTTATGTTGCGGCATTTGAAGACGGTGGCGTTGCGGAATCCGAGAAGAAGTCGTCCCCGCATGCTTATACTTTATGCACTTAATACCTCATCTAATTCAAGAAAGCCTAAAAGTTAAGTCTTCCGCTGCATCGAACTCTGAAGCTTTCAAGAATTACAAAGGTATAAGTATGTGGGACATGAAGTCACGAAGAGGCGAATATCACAAGTGATGGATGCACAAGACAAGGCAAGAGATTAATGCTCAAGATTGATATCAATGATCACATCAGCATGTTCACCAGAAAAAAAAAGAAAAGAAAGACGAAGACTACGAGCTCAAGACAAGCATAGTATGCTAGGTTTATTTTATTATTGTAACTTGGGTAACGCCCTTGATTGGAGTGACCTCCCTTAGGGGGAGATTGTTGGAAATACGTTTTACGTATTAAGAAGGATCGGTCACTCCAACAATAGTCCATGTTATAGCTCGTAGTTTAGTCATTTACACTTATTAAACAAAACCCAAACCGAGCCCATAAGTTGTATGGGCCGGCGGCCAAATGTAAGCCCAAGCCCATGACATGGGCTTGGGTATATAAACCCTCTCCTTAGATGGAGAGGGTGATGATTTTCATTTTAAATAACACATAGTTCTTAAACTTTCTCTCTCTAAAAGTGTGAAATCATATATCTTTCTCTCTCTAAAACATAAGCAAGATTTACATATCTTACAATTAGAACCTTACTAGGAATGTGAGTTGACACAGTGATTATACTATGATTCCTTAGGTTCATATTCATTGAGATTTCACTAAAACCCACTTGTAGAACAATCCGAATTTTCGCTAAATATTTTGGTTAATTGATGGAATTGATATGAACCCATGAACAAGTTGGTAATGGAATTGTTAATGCTTACCTAAAAACTTTATTATTAAAAAACCAATGTTCAAGTTCATTGTTGATTTTACATGGTTAATATGTTATTATCAATGATGAACTAGGTACATTGTGAACATGGGAATGTTAAGGATTAATCCTTTGTCTGTCAAGAGATTGATGAAACACATTCTCATCTTTTTTATTTTAGTTTATATGTAACTCATGAGTGATTGGGGAAATATGTTTGTATGTTATTTTTAGGTACCAATCATGCCTTCGGAATATCAACAAGATCACCAATACACTAGACAATATATGCCAAACCTAGCCGCTTTTTTTCCTCCCCCCCCCCCCCAACTTTCCCATATCTATGCCTGCCTTGAGGGCCTACTATATACTACTAAGTCGATGTTCGAACACCAATTGGGGTTTGATTTCTTATTGTATATCAAGGAGGATATATATCTCGAATTTCTTTTGGAGTTCTTTAGGCACATATTCTCTCGTTTCTGGTAACGATAGAATATATGTTAAGTTCATCATTGATGGTCGACTCATTTCATACTCTCACGAAGATTTTGGTCTAGGCTCTTCGTGTTCCATTTCGGGGCACTTGTCGATTTATGGATAAATGGAAGCTTGATGATCTCCTTAATCTCTTTGATTTTGCTCCAAATGACAACGAAGATGATTGATCTTGACTTCATCCTTGATGGTCGTTTTCTAAAGCGCGTAGTGGAAACGTAGTAAGAAGCCTCCACTCAAATAAACGTTCAGTGAAACGTTATGAGGTTCTCTTAAGCGACCTAAATGATTGTATGGTCCGATGGGCCGACATCCTTATGGGAAAATGTGTTTTGTCTTGGTGGAAAACCGGATCATATTTCGGCGCGTGCATGGTGCATATGTTAGTTTGCATCGTTACCAACAACCAAGTACAATCTCGCATTTCATATCGCTCGACGAATCAACTACGCACTCTCCAAACCCAAAACAAATCTTCCTTATGCCATGCTCCCTCACTCGCCTTTTTAAGAAGGTTGGTGAAGACTTTCCCGACCTTAATCTTTTCCGCTTTCAACCAGTTCATCAGGGTCATGTTACCTATTCAAGAGGTACAACCAAGAAAGCCTAGAAGTGATCGAGGTTCGAGAAAGAACGATCCACAAGAGTCCGACGATGAGGACATTAATACGTCACCAAGTGATGGTGGTAGTGTAGGTACTAGTGCTCATGTTGGCTCTTCGAGTGACTCCTACCCATCCATGAACTCTTTCATGGAAGGGTTAGACGAAATGTACCCTCCTCCTCACCATACCACTAGTAGACTTCCGGATAACTTCGGACTTGAGGATGTCTATCGTGCTAATCTCAAAACCCAAGGTGAGTTGTATGAACATCGAGTGGAGTCAAGAGGTTCGTTCAAGAGCATAAGTAAATTGATCAAGGGACTTGGCAAAAAGAAGAAGTGAAGCTTTGGTTAACATGTTTGTGAACATGTTTGGATTGTTGAACTATTTCCTTTTATCTTTCTTTATTTTTAGGATGTTTTGTGTATTAACTAATACTTTGTGTTTTGGATTATTTAGTATTTTTAATCCTTATTCTCTATGTGATTGATCTTTGATTTGCATAGCTTTGTGCATCTTATGTGTTTGTTAGCTTTCCTAGGATTTTTATTAATAGTTCACTTTGGCTTGATAAACCTTTGTGTCAAATCTGGGCTAGCAAAAGTTTCAGGAAGTGCATTTTATCGAAACCCACTAGGACGGTTCTTTATCTATGTCGCGGTTTCCTTAGCGATAACGAACTGCGCCTATCTATAGTGGAACCGCCGTGGTCTGTTCCAAGAGAATCTTTGCTTTACTACTGTTTTTTCTTAATTATGTGTAAATATTGATAACATTTTTGTAAAAAACCTGCACTTTCCTAAACTAGGCTACCTAAATTCATTATTCACCTAAAATTATTTTAACCCCATTACTAGTTTGGATCATCCCTTCCTCTTCTTAAACCACTTCATGTTGATCTTGTTCTTCATCTCTTAAACTTCTTTCTAAACCTCTTCACAACCTTGGTGTCCACTAGAACATCCAATTCTTCCCAAAACTTCCCTCTTCCAAAAGAAACCTTAAGATCAAGATTTAAGTTACCTAAACTTGGTTCTTCATCTTTTCACACTCCCAAAAATGAGATTTCTCCTATTCTCATTTCCTCATCATCTTCACCACCCCTTGCATCCATGCAAGATCAACTCAACTCATGGTACTAACCGTTCACATGGTTCTACCTCTTCTTCATTCCAATCAAGAAATGAATGAGTTGTCCTCAAACCTTCACTCCTAGTCCTCCCTTGGATGGGAACACTCAACCTCAACCTCTACAAAGCATTCCCTTTGTTCTTGAGCCTTTGGTTACCTCTCCTTTCACTCCACCAAATTCACCCACCTCACCCATATCACCCTTGGATACTATGCCTCCACCACCTCCTCCTCCCTCAAACACTATGTCCTCCTCTTTTGGGCATTCCCTATTTCTCACTTCATGGGTGATCCTTGCTTATTGGGTTTTCTAGAGGCTCATAGAGCCAATTGTCCATGTTGTCTTTATAACAACTATATCATTCAAAACCTAAGGTTGGAGATGCTTGGTCTCCATAGGACGGTTGCATGATTTCTTGGTTGCCTTGTTCTCCATGCCTCCTCCTCCTCCTAGGAAAATGAATGATGATTTTCAAAATTAAATGTTTTAAAAAGAAAGTCAAGCCAAAGAAGACTATGCTATCTAAGAACTAGTTTAAGCTAACTTTGTACTGGTTAGTTGTTATTTCTTTTCTTTTATTTCCTTTCCTTCATGAGTTTTTCATGAAGATGTTCTATGGATTTAGTTTTTATGTGTTCTAAACCTATGTGGTCATATTAATCAACTTCAATTTATTTAAAATTGAACCTAAATCTATCACAACCTCTAAAAACTTGACTAAAAATTGGCTCACAATATTATCTAAATATTTTGTCACCCTTTGTCAATACATTCTTTGTGAGTGTGTTGTTTTTTATGCAACCCTAGCATATTCTAGTGCTAAAAGAGGTAAAAATCCAAGAATTTGCAAAATTTTGAAAGAGTCTTATCTTTCTCCCAAAACTTTGAAAAATCATGGTTTCATGTCCACTGTATGCGGCTCAATAGCAATCGCGCGGCTCCATATCGATATGGAACCGTCGGTCCCCTATAAGGAACCGTGGACATCAAGCCCGTTTTTTTGGCTATATTTTTGGTCTTTCTTCTTTGACCACTGTCTTTGTCAAGATTCTTTGTTTTATCCAATTTGGCTAAACATTCCTTAAAACCTTTTATTTTCATTTCAAATATTTTCCTTGTCTATTTTCTTTAAATTCTTCTCTTTTGGGAGTTCTCTTCTTCATCCCTCACAATGTCTAATTCTTCCTTTACCAAACTTGACATATGCTTGTCACAATCTTCTCAACCTAAAGCTTCTTCTTCTAAGCTTTCAAAGAAACCGAAAATCTCGGTTCGACCCATTTGGATCAAGAAGAACAAGAATCCTCATGATTCATCTTCTCCCAAACCTTCTAAGAATTCTTCTTTCTCTCCGATCAAATACTGGAATGAGACTTACTCTATAAATCCAATTACTGGAGAAAAGGAAATACTTCCACCACCACCTAAACCTTTCAACACTCCTCAACTCAATGACCTATTTCTTTCCCAAACTCACTAGACATTCTAAAAACATTTCTTATCCAGCATCTCCCTCTCCACCAAACTCTCATCTTGATAGGTCCTCCCCATCTAACGACTTAGTTTTGCATCATGGATCCTCGTGTGCTTGTTTTCGATTTCAACAAATTGAACTTGCTCATGTTTATGACAAGCTAAATTTCCTTGAATACCTCCTCACTCGACCTCCTCTCAAAGTTTTCGTTCCCGAGAACAAAAACTTCGAATTGATGCCTCGTCGTCTTTCTTTTCCAACTAAGGCACATTTTGTACTTTAGTTGTTTGAGTCAATAAAACTTAAGCAATCTTGGAATATTATCACTACTAGAGTAGTTTATGCTTTGTGGTTTATTTTCCATATTTTTTGCTTTATATATTCATATTGTGTGTATGAATATTTCTCTTGTATGTTCTTTCATATTTGTGTAATATGAATGTTATGTGTGTTATCCTTTTCCCGCTAATTCTTTTTCACACATTTTTTTAAATAGTTGATCATGGTTAAAATATACAATTGGTAACGGGTGATTCCATAAATTCTAAATTTTTAACCCCTTGACATTTTAATCATTTCATTTGGTTTGGATGTTTCTTTTAGTCCCTCTATTCCACCAATTGAACTCTGATGTTCTCAACACACACTCTTTGGACATAATTAGCAAATACTTACTTCTAATTTGAGATTTCTTTTCTTCCACCCTCTCAAGTTAGTTAGTAGGTAGTGCACATATATACATTGGTGTTTCTTTTCTTTATTCTAACCTTTGTGTAGCATGTCACCTTTGCTCCTTTACTTGGTGCCCCTAGCAAGGGGGAGTAAGCACCAAGGGGGAGCTACTAGCAAAGTCGACTCTTCTCTTCTCCAAAGACTTTTGATAACCTTTTTGCTTCGGCAAAGGGGGAGAAATGATAGTAAATAAACTCGTTAATAATTCGAATAATTTTGTATTTTACGTAAATGAGTTTATAGTTTGTTGTAATAAAAAGGGGGAGATTGTTAATGCAAGTGATGCCTAAAAATATTATTAGTGCTAACTAATCTTTCTTAGTTTTGATCACAACAAACTATACAAAACATTTATAGTCAAACACAATCGTAAAACGAATTATCTAACAAACACTATCATCAAGTTAATAATCATTACACTAACATATCTTAATCATGTTTAGTGATCATAAAAGTGGTAAGCCTTAAAACTCACTTTTATCAAATGTGACAAAATATTTTTAATAAACTTTCTTTTTAAGAAAATATTTTATTAAAATGAAAAATGAAAATTTGGATATGGCATATTCCAAATACCATAAGAATATCCTTTGAAGGTTTAAACAGCCTCAGATATTTTAAATCCATAAAAGACAAAAAGGAGCGGAGTCTACCTCCGTGGTTCCTTAAGTGCCTACACGGTTCTTTATCGATAAGGAACCGCCTAGTGCAATAAGGAACCGCGCTTAGCTAGCCGTTGGGTTTTGTCTTCTATAAATAGTGGATCAAATCTTCATTCTCCACAACCCTTTTTGGACATTTCTTTCAGTCTTCTTTATCCTTTCTAATCCTAGTCATTTGTAAATGATCACTTAATGTGTTAAGTATGTTTACTTATGATTATCCTCTTGATCCCCTTCTTTACCTTGTTCAAAGAGAAGATCACTCACACACTTTTGATGTGATTAAAGATGAAGCATTGATGAAGATCATCCTCTCCTAAAGATCTAGTCATGTTCATCATTTTTTTATTTGTGTCTTGTGTAGATCCAAAGTATTTGTGAATACTTGGACTAGTTGTGTTCATCCAAGCTATTTGTTAATACTTGGATTAGAGTTGTGTAAGTCCATTGCATATGTGTGTGCTTGGATCTGTGTTGTGTAGATCCAAGTTACATGTGTGTACATGGATATGTTTAGTTGAGTTGTAATGTGTTATGTAAGTTCTCACTAAACTATAAAGTGATGTGGTTGTGTCTTGTGAGTTCTCACTAAATTATAAAGTGATGTAGTTGTGTCTTGTGAGTTCTCACTAAACTATAAAGTGATGTGGTTGTGTCTTGTGAGTTCTGACTAAACTATAAAGTGATGTGTAGTTATGTCGTATGAAGTTCTCACTTAGCTTCAAAGTGAAGAGTCGTGAAGATTGGTTCTATCTTTCGATTAGAAATCGACATCTAGCCTTGAGTCGGAAAATGGTGAAGTAGGCAATGTTGTCAAGATTGGTTCTATCTTTCGATTAGAACTAGACATCTAGCCTTGTGTTTTAAAATGGTGATGTGGGCGACGTTGTGTAGATTGGTCCTATCTAAGATTAGGTCTCGACATTTAGCTTAGTGTCAGAAAATAATGTAAGCGACGTTGTAAGATTTTCTTCGCCAAGAAGGGAGCTTGTGGATATAGTGGAAATCTCGAGTAGGTGTACTCGAGGAGTGGAGTAGGAATGAAGATAGAGCTTCATTGCCGAACCACTATAAATCTTGGTGTCTTCCTACTAGGTTGTTTCATTCCTTACTCTTTACTTACATTCATTATCATTACACTTATTACTTGCCATTGTTAATGCATTAGAATTGACCTAATCATTATGCAACTAGCTTTCATGTAAAAGATAGTTTTGGCACTCACCTAATTGAAAAGAATTTTAATTAGGAGATAAACCGAAGAGAAATCATTCAACCCCCCTTCTAGTTTTTACAACATGTATTATTGAATTGTAAATGGGAAAGTATTTAAGAAAGCCAACAGTGTAAGACATTATAAAAATATAACTTAATCATAAAAATGTTCATGGTTTTCCAGGAATGCTTGAAAGCATTGGTTGTATGCACTAGGAATGTAAAAAATATTAAGTGTCACGGCATAGACAATACGGTAGGGGTGATAAAAATACCCTACTAGAATGCTTGAAGTTGTAGCTTCGCAAGATTTGTGGATTTGGCATGCGTTTTATAAAATAGCGAGTGCAAATAACGATATTAATGTTTTAGATAATTCTCCATTTTTTTACGACATACTAGATGACATAGCCCCGGTAGTTCATTTGCGGTAAACGAAAATGAGTATAGAAATGGGTATTACTTAGCAGATGGCATTTACCCAAAATGTTCAAATTTGTCAAATCATTCACGGTTGCAAATGACCTGAAGCATACATACTTTAAACAACGTCAAAAAATGCAGGAAAAGATGTCGAACGTGTTGTCGGTTTGCTCCAAGGATGTTGGGGAATGATTCAACAATCGACCTGTGCATACAAAGTCAACACATTACGTAGAATGATGTATGCTGGCATCATAATGCATAACATGATTTTAGAAGATCAAGAAATATTCGTTGTTGAATGGAAGCATGTGTGTTCTAGCCCCGCAAGAAGTATGCAACAAACGTGGATCGATCTATGCAAAGTCCAACGTCACCAAACAAAAGAATTAAGGAATATGGATGCACATATTCGTCTCCAACTATACCTTATGGACCATATTTGGCGAGAAGTTAAAGAAGCATCGAAAGAAGACTAGTCGGTAGGGCGTATATTTTTTGTATTTTTTATTTATATTCTTATGTTTTTTTAAATTGTACGTGTATGTTATAATCTGTATTTGAATTTAATAAATGAAATGACTAGTTGTTTAATGAATGAAACATTTGTTTTGGGTGTTTTATGAAAATTAATAGGTGGGTGTTTTTATTTGGTGTTATGATAAGGGGAATGGTGTTGGTGTTATGTTGATGTGACGTTAATGTGAGAACACTTTTTTGATGTTATGGTGTTACTACACCTAGGACTTTTAGGTCGGAAAATTAATCATGGTTTTCTAGAAGTGTCACGGGACTTATGAGTGCATGTGGCTTTATTTTATCGGCACATGCGCCTAGATATTTTTATATAGTAAAGCAAAACGACAAGTCGAGATTTTTGTATTTCTAGAAAAAAGAATGTTTTCTTAATAAAAAATAATATCTTAATTTTTTTAAACAACCTAAAAATTGTTTATTTGGCAAAAGATTTGATGAATTCTTTTTTGTTTTAATAAATTGGTGGAAATTTGATGAAGAAAAGAAGACATAAAAATATACGTGACAAATTTGTGAAAAATAAAAATTCATAAAAATGAGGTAATTAATAAAACCTTAGAGGTCAAATCAAGGGAGTGAAAAAAGACTATGACATTGATAAGAGTAGCAATGGCTTAGTATAGGCTTAGTTACTTCACAAGAGAGTAACAAAATGCAGCCGGTTTTTACACTTTGAGATTTGAGGGTTTTGGGAGAGGGGAGAGAACCAAAAATTGGTTGTGGGGAGGAAGTATGTGAAGAAATTTATGAAGAGGCTATGGGGGTTTATATAGCCTTCATACCCTAAATCTAAACTTGTTCCCTACTCTAAATTAGGTTATTTTAGGTATTACTTAGCCTAAAAATTAACACAAATACCCATTCTAAAAAACCTTAGGGGTCTGCCAAACAATGGGCTTCCTATGGATTTTGGTTTTGACTTTTAACCCATTTTATTTTAATTTACGCATACGTTTAGTTAGTTCAACACGTAATGAACTATAACGACCGTCAATTAAGTAGTAAGTTAATTTTATTAAATATTTAATAAAAAAATTTCTCCGTGTTTGAGTGTGTGCCCTCGATAGGCTCACTCATTCTCTATGGCTAAACAATCGCATATCCCGATGTTAGTCACTTGATCTCAACCATGCATTTTAATTCTATCTAATGATTTAGGTTAATTATCTTTTTAATTTAATTTAAAAATCTTACTTTCAACTTTTTTTAAAAAATAAAATATCTCGTAGTCTGTTAATCGTTACGCAAAATTAACTATACCATCGCGACAAGATTAAATTATCTTTCTATAAATACGCACATCTATATATTTTCGAAGATTTTTTAAATATCCACACTTAAAAAGCGCATATGATTCACAAAATCACAAGTGATTTATTACTTTAAAGTTCACAAAGAATTTGTGAAATCACATGCGCTTTATTGATTTATTAAATCACAAGTGATTTGTTACTTTGAATATCACATGTGAATTTGTGAAATCACGTGCGATTTATAAAATATCGCATGCATTTTACTTGGGTTGAACCTATTTTTGTATTTAAAATCTGAAAGTTTTACATTTATGTAACTAAACTTATGAAGCACTACATTTAACGTACTTAACTTTATAAAAGTTACACATATAGTTCACTTGATTTAACACGATTTTTTGTTTGTGTAAAATTCGAAGACTTTATATTTATATTACCAAATTATTAAGCAGTACCTTTCGCGGATTTTAACGTTATGAAAGTTACACGTTAAATTCACTTGATTTAACATGATTTTGTTACATTTATATTACTAAACTTATAAAGCAGTACTTTTAGTAGATTTAACGTTCTAAAAGGTACACGTTTAGTTTATTTGTTTTGACAAGATTTTTTTATTTTAAAATTAAAGACTCTATATTTATATTAGGGTAAAAGCCATAAAAGACCATCTTACTTATTGATTTGTGCCGACTTTAAACACTTACTATTTTATCTCATGACTTTACCATTCTACTTGTTTGTTATGTAATAATATTACCCTTATGACCGGGAACATTTACGCGTTAGTAAATTAATTATAAAATAAATATAAATTCAGTTAATATATCTAGATGGATGGTAGAGAAAATGTTTATCCCATCATACCCGATCCAAAATCCAAGATCCAAGATCCAAGATTCAAACCCACATACCCTTATCCTAAACCTAAATACCCCCGTCCCCTTTGACCTTCACTTTATTGTTTTCCATCAAAACTCAAAAATTGAGATCTAAACATAAACCCTAATTTCTGGGGATCTAAACATAAAACCTATTTTCTTTTCCATCAAAACTCAAAAATGGAAAATTGGCGTTACGAACAAAACATGCCTTCTGAATGTACATGTAATCTTCCATTGATGGAGTACACTTCATGGAAACCCGCCAACCCTGCTAGAAGATTCTTAGTTTGCCCCAACAGATACGTAAGTTAGATTTAATGACACCTAATTTAATTTTATTAAGTTTTAATTGAATGATAAGATATGATAATTCATAAAACCTAACTTGCAGAAAACTGGTGTGAGAAAGTGTAATGAGTTCTATTGGTATGACCCTAAATTGGATAATGCTTGGTACAAAGGGCTTTTGTATCAAATGCATTTCCAGCTGAATCCTCAACAAAGACCGGAAGTTGATAATGAGATAAGAAGCTTTGAACAATTGGTTGTGGTGCAAGATGAGTTCATCAAGAGTAAGAAGAATGCAAGGTTTTGGAAGAAGACAAATTTGATCTTGGTGGCCTTATTGTTGTTTTTCTATGTTAAGAATTAGATATTAGTAGGATTTGTGTTGTTTAACTATGTATCAGCCCTTGATGATGAACTTTGGACTAGGTTTTGTGTATTGAATGTGTAGGGTTTAACTATGTATCAGCATTGAACTAGGTTTTGTGTACTGAATGTTTTGTTTAAGTATGTATCAGCTTTGAACTAGGTTTTGTGTACTCAGTTCATGTCTTTAATAAAATTTGCTTGTTTATGTTATGAACTTTGTTTGTTGAGTATTTATTCATTGGTTGTCTGCAACAAGTGGTATGAGACATTGTGCACAAGTTTGGTTGTCTGCCACATGTGGTATGATACATTGTGCACAAGTTTGGTTGTCTGCCACAAGTTGTATGAGACATTGTGCACAAGTTCAAGAAACAAACTCACAATCTTGTCTTGTTTTCTGCAAGATTTTGGAGCTGTTATCAAGTAGGATTAAACAACACACAGAAGGTTTTCAAACCAAAAGGAAACTAGATATAATTAAGTGCTGCTTTTCCATATATCATGGCAGTCAAATACATAGTTCAAGACAAAATATTACAACAAAATTTGCAAGTCCCATAAACCTTGCAATACCCATATTCACTTGACTACCCCCTTTTGACCCATTACCAAAAGCTAAGCACTTATAAGTTCCTAAAAGTTCATTTCAGACATTAAGGTTTAGAAAGTTAAGGAGAAACATCAAAGTATTTATCTAGAGTACTTCCAGTCCCATCCTTGTCAAACACAAATGGTTTCTTCAACTTCATATTGGTAAGTCTTTCGGATCTGCCATGGTTCTTGTGATAAATTCTTACTCTATCTACATGTGATGGTGGCCTACCCCTCTTCCTTTTTGGTGTAGGTTTTGGATCAACTGACATGGGAGCCTTGCCTCTAGCATCAGTTTCATCCACCTTATCAACAACTTGATCATCAACAGCAGTTGCAACACTTGTTTCCATCATGGTTGGTGCATCTTCCATATCTTCAGTTGTAATAGTTTGACCAACAGATTGTTGTGTAGGTTGTAAATGAATGTGTGGTAAAACAATTTGACCCTCATGTTGGTTTTCCATAACACCTTTAACAGCAGATTCTTGTGTAGGATGTGGGACTTGCATGTGTGGGAATAAAATCTCAACATTTTGGTGATTGTGTGCACAATCATCTTGAATGTCATGTATCTAATGAGTTGGATTGTAGAAATCATTCCTATCTTCCCACTCCTGCTCTTCCCTTCTTTCTTTATCAATCCTATCTTGTTCTGCATTATTTTTTTCCTTTCTTAATGATTCTTTATGCTGATACTCCCTAAAAGCCTCCTCATCAAGCCGTAATTGATATTCCTGTATTACATGTTTTCTCTTGTTTAGCCTTATTAGATGTATACAAAATTAAATAAAAATTTAAGTAATTAAGTGAGTATACCTCTTCTGCAGTTAACCATCTATGTAATGTAGAAGTTTTGGCTCCCCTACTTGAACCAGCCTTTGTACATGGTTTCCTAGTCCAACCACCCATGTTATTTGAACCTGATCCAACACCCCTACCACCACCTCTCCTAACACCTCTTCCAACTCCTCTCCCAACACCTCTCCCAACACCTCTATTACCTGATCCAACACCCCTACCACTACTACCTTCAGCTGTCTCATCTAACCCAGTACCAGAACCCCCAATTCCATCTCTTTGACCTCTTACAGCCCTACCACCTCTATTATATGCATATTGCCCAACAACAACTACAGGCTTTCACCCTGGTTTTTTCTTCTCTACAACAGGTTTGGATTGGGGTTCTTCTTGACATGTTGCCTTATTATGACCCTATTTCTAATAGTTTTTGCAGGTCATTGTTCTACCCCTCCTACTTATTTGTGTTCCATTGTTTTCATTAGGGGCTCTTATTCTCTCTTTCTGTGGTCTACCAGACATCCTTCTTAAAAGTGGAGGTAAGGGTGGAATGTCATTAGTCCTTCTCCACATGTTAGACCTAGGTACGGGTCTAATGGAGAATTGATAAGCATTAAACCAAAACTCTTGACTATACCAATGGCTTACTTTTAGATCTATTTCAGTTCCTTCATGCAAGATTACAGCTACAACATGCATACATGGAACACCACTCAACTCCCACATCCTACAGGTACATACCTTGTTAAGTAAATTCACACCATATCTCTCATCATACCTTCTGACTTCAAGTTCTTGGTAGCCACTCTTAAATATAATCCAATCTCTGCAATAACAGAAACAACTAGATTAGTATACAAGTCACATACTTACAAAAACAATGAATTATATACAAGCATAAAGAGCATTTACCTTTGTTTTTCTTTGAGTACCTCTAACCTTCTTCTTATACTAGGTGTTACAGTGTCTTCTAAACTTGAAGCAAGCTTGTTCATTGCAATCAATCTTTGCATTATGTATAACCTAATCTCTTCTAGCATTGTTATGATAGGTTTATGTCTTGGATGTTGGGAATAAAATGAATCAAGTCACTCAGACGCTGACAAGAGTAAAATTGGCACTGACATGAAGAAATCAAGCGCTGACAGATCAAGCGTTGATAAGAAATATCCGAGCGCTGACAAGAAGAAGTCCAAGCACTGATAGGAAAACTTAGTCAACACGTTTATTATTTGAAGAAAAGATATACTCAACATTGTATTTTCTATATTTATCTTTTTCTAGAATAGCTGATAGGTTATCCATTGTACACGACTCCTTATGTTATAAAAGGAGGTCGTAGGGTTTGTAGTTTATATATATACATTATTCAGTATTCAACTTTCATTGTACTCAAGTTTGATTATCAATCAAAAGTAAAAGTTTGGTTTATTTGTTTTACTTGTTCTTTAATCTAAGTGTTAATTCCACATAACACTTGGATTGTTCATATATCAACAAAGTTTCTCTAAGTGTTAAACTTGATTTAATCTAGTTAACACAAAGCTAATCGATCTAAGTTTGGGATCAACAAGTGGTATCAGAGCTTGTTGAGGAACTTTGATCTAGAAGAACAGTAAACCCAAAAAACACCAAAACCCTAAAACCAGAAAAGATGTCTGCTACAGAATCATCTTCCTCATCAAACCACAACCTAAAAATCCCCATGCTCGACCCTGACAACTTTGAACAATGGAAGTTCAATTTTGAACAATACCTTCAAATTCATGATCATACTCTCTGGGAAATTATTGAATATGGAAATCAATTCGATAAAGCAACTAAGATTGTTGCTGCTATTCAAGCAAGGTCTACAACTGGTTCTACTGCTAAAGAACGTAGAGAAAGACCTGAGGATGGAAGAGCTGTCTCAACTGTTGATATAGCCAAAAGAAGGAATGACATGAATACCTTAATCATCCTCAAACTCTCTTTGGGTCCTAACAATCAGCATAAGTATAGAAGATTTGAGTCTGCCAAAGAACTTTGGGCAGCTCTTCAAGTTAACTATGGTAGTAATGATGATACTACCAAAGAAAAGAAAAAGCAACTTTTGCATGAATATGTTGTGTTCAAGGCACTTCCCAATGAGAATCTAAGTGAGGTAAGAAGCAGGCTTCTAGATATCACCAGCAAGTTGACCTTTATGGGAACATAATATGATGATGAAGACATCATTACCACTTTCCTTAAGAGTCTTGGTGAGGCATGGAAAATTGAAGCTATGTCTATAATTGCTACCAATGCCCATATGAGTTCTACTTTTGATGACGTCTGCAATAAGCTAAGGATTGTAGAGAATAAAATCTTGTTGGATCATGGAAGCAAGTCGACATATGGAAATATGGCTTTCATCTCACATAGTGAAGCTCAAGTCAATGTGAGAGAGTCATATGTACATCCTGTCATTGGATCACCTTATGTCAGTGGTGGATCAACCTTTGTCAGTGCCTCACATTCAGACGCTGACACATACAATGTTGACTCACCAAGGCTTAAGCCTGCTGATATTGATCTGGATACAGTATGTGCATATATTGTTCCGATGCCCAATGGTTCCTTGATTACATATGAGGATATAGAGCAAATCAGTGATGAGAATTTGGAAGAGATGGATATTAAATGGAATATTGCACTTGCAAGCATAAGGGACAACATATGGAATAGGAGGTTTAGAAAGAAGATGACCTTCAATGCTAAAGACACTGCTGGATTTGATAAATCCAAGGTTGAGTGTTACAATTGCCATAGGATGGGTCACTTTATGAGGGAATGCAGATCTCCAAGAAGATCTGATGCTGGAAAGGCTTCAAGCCAAGTCATCAAGGTTGAAGAGACAAAGGTTATGGTTGCCATGCAAGACATTGATGGTGTTGGATGGGACTAGAGCTTTTTGGCAAAAGATGTGGAAGAGAATAAGGCTTTGATTGCAGAGAAGGAAGAAGAAGAGCATGTTCATTTTGCTCTTATGGCACATTCCTCGTCTTCATTAGATAATGAGGTATATGATGATGCTTACTGTATTAAAGGCTGTCGTTTAAACACTGAAAAGCTTAACAAAGAAGTCTTAAAGTTAAAATCAGATGTTTTTGATGAAAAATGCAAGCTATCAAATTATCAAATGGCACTTGTTCAAACTAAAAAGACTATAGAGGAATATAAGAAAATGGAATTTGACCTAAAAGATCAAATTAATGTTTTGTCTCATGATCTTAAAGTTAGTATTGAACTTAGGGACACTCTGATGAGATCCATAGAAGAAGTGCAACTTAAGTTAGATGAGGCCATTAGGGATAAAGAAAATGTAGGGCTTAAAATTAAAAATTTTGACAAAGCCAGCCAAACCCTAGAAAAATGTGTTAGTGAACAAAGAAACCATAGGGATATGTCTGGGATTGGGATGAATGATTATGTTGTTGTTCCTCCACCTGTTGGGAACTTTTATGGTGTTCAGAGAAAGGATCTCTCTTGGACTGGTATTCCAGACCTCCAAGAAGAGGAATTTATTCCTCCACCTAGAGTTCTCACCCCAGTTGAGGAATATCAACAAAAGGTAACTGACCTTGAAAAATGGAAAGCAGACAACCCTTTTCTCTTTGTTAAGGGTGGAATGCTTAGTGAAAGTCCATTTGTGCCTACACCCATAACTGTGACCAACCCTACCACTGGAAAACCTATTGACCTTGGCTCATCAGTTAAGAGAACACCTAGTGTTAAATATGCTGAAATGTATAGAAAACCTAGGTCACCACAAAGCCAAGCTAGTGTTAATGGGACAGGGTTCTTTCAATCTAGACCTAAGGTTATGTCTAGAAAAGCTTGTTATACATGTGGGAGTTTTTCTCACTTGGCCTATAAATGTGTTAGTGCCTTAAAGGTCAACGCTGATAATAGGTCAACCATGGTCAAACCCAGACCTTATGCCCAACCAAGTCCACAAGTTACTAGACCAGCTCCCTTATTTACTAAAGGGACAAATATTCATGGACAAAGACCCTTTCAAAAGACCAACACATGGTCTAACAGACAACGGTTTCCTGTAGAAAACCTAGTTTGGGCGCTGACAAGTACAAATTCAGCGCTGATAAGAACAAATTTAACGTTGACAAGAACAATTCCAACGTTGACAGATTTAGGTATGGTATGAAAATGCCACAACAAACTGATGTTGGTTCTTATGTTATACCAAGTAATAATAGGTACTTACAGCCTAAGGGAAAAGGGTCTAAAGCTTCATCTAGTTTGATTTAGAGGCTTAAACAAGATCAAAACCCTAATTCTAATGGGATTTCTATGACCTTAACAGATTTCATTATATTTCAAAGGTCATGACTAAACTAATTGGGGTAAACTGGGTGTACATGCCACAAAGGGATGAACAAGGGGTTGTTATAAGGACTAAATATGTTCTTGTTAAACAACCACATGAATCCAAGTCTGTTCAGGCTTAGGTTCCCAAAGAAAACTAACTTGTTTTCTTTATGTGCAGGACATTCAACAGCAGGTCAATGATCATGGATATTGGGACAGTGGATGCTCTAGGCACATGACGGGGAAGGAAGATTATTTGACTAACTTTACCCCCATAAAAGATGGTGAAAAGTGTACTTTGGAGGAGGATATGGTACTATTTCAGGCAAAGGCACTCTTATCACCAATAATTTACGTTTTGAAAACGTATTTCTGGTAAAAGAACTTGACTATAATTTGTTTAGTGTGTCACAAGTATGTGATAACAAGAATAAGGTTCTTTTTACTGATACTGGATGCTTGGTGTTAAGCAAAGACTTTAAGATGCCTGATGAGAAGTTTTTGATTATAGAACACCTAGGCATAAGGACATTTATAATGTTAATCTTAATGGAATTAGGATGAACAACAATTTGTCATGTCTGTATGCTAAAGCTTCAGTAGATGAAAGTAATCTATGGCACAGAAGGTTAGGGCACATAAACTTTAAGAATATCAATAGACTTGTGAGACATGATTTAGTTGATGGATTGCCCTCAAAGGCTTTCTACAATGATCATTCTTGTGTTGCATGTCTTAAAGGCAAACAACACAAAGTCTCATTTAAGTGAAAACTTGTGCATTCTAGTTCTAAACCTTTTCACTTGCTGCATATGGACTTATTTGGCCCCACTAATATAGAAAGTTTGAATGGTAAATCTTATTGTTTTGTTATAACTGATGACATTTCTAGATTTACTTGTACTTTCTTTTTTTGCCTTAAAAAGTGATACTGTCACTATCTTGATTAACTTTATTACCCAAATTGAAAAGAAGACTGGGAATGATGTTAAAATACTTAGAATTGATAATGGTGGTGAGTTTAGAAACAAGTTGTTAGATGCCTTCTGTGTTAATAAAGGGATTACTAGGGAGTTTAGCATAGCTAGAACTCTATAGCAGAATGGTGTGGCTGAAAGGAAGAATAGAACCCTCATATAAGCAGCTAGGACAATGTTGGCTGATGCTAAGTTTCCTATTGCTTTTTGGGCTGAGGCTGTGAATACAGCCTGCTATGTTCAGAATAGAGCATTGATCAATAAAATCTATAATAAGACACCTTATGAGCTATTTTGGAATAGGAAACCCAATATAGGTTTTCTTAAACCCTTTGGATGTCATGTAGTGATCCTTGATACTAGTGATGCCTTAGGAAAGTTTAGTGCAAAAGGTGATGAGGGCTACTTTATGGGTTATTCAGTGCAGAGCAAAGGATATAGGGTTTACAATAAGAAAGAAAAATGTATTCTTGAAAAGGTACATGTTAAGTTTTTAGAAAGTAAACCTAGTGATCCTGAGAGTGGACCAAAATGGTTCTTTGATTTAGAACCTCTATCTAGAACCTTGAATTATATGCCTGTTACTAATCCAGACATTGTGAAAAAGGATTCAAATGTTGTGGAAGAACCAATTGTTGAGAATGAAGGTAAACAGGTTGACAAGAAAGAAGGATCACATGCAATCAAGTCAGACCCCATACTTGAGTATGTTACCGTTCCCATATGGACTGATGGATTTGCACAAGGTTCTGTTGCTGCTAGAAAGGAGAAATAAGGGCCACAAGAAAAACCAGTTTGTAGAAACTAGAAGGGGGGGGGGGGGTTGCATAGTTTCTTAAATTTGCTTGTTAAAGTTTAGTTTTAAAAATCTTTTTTCAAAAACTTAAGCTTGAGTATTTATGTAAAACCTTCTTATACACAATATGAACAAGGTATAGTGCAACTAACTAATAATCACAAGTATAAAGAATAATGAATGTATAATGCAACTAAACTAATAATCACAAATATAAAGAATAAAGAATGTAAAGAGATAAGAGAAGGAAAGATCAAACCAAACACCAAGGATTTATAGTGGTTCGGCAACAAAGCTCACTCCTCGTTCCTACTCCACTCCTCGAGTACTCCTTACTTGAGAGTTCACTAATCAACAAGCTCCTTAAGGTGAAGAAACCGTACACAACGTCGCTTAACCAATTTCCGACTCTAAGCTAAAAGTCGAGCCCTAATCTTAGCTAGGACCAATCTACACCAATATACTTTGAGCACTAAGTATTAACCCTAATACATACGCAACTTCCAAATAGACACAACTACTTGGATCTTCACAACAATGACACAACAATGAATAAATAAGTTTGGATCTTCAATGGATCTTTGAGGTAGACACAACACTTCAATAATGATAGTGTTCTTCTCTTTGCACTTTGAGAGGAAAAGATGGGAGGAGAAAGATTCACTTCTAAACAAGTAGTAATCAAACAAATGATCAAGGATTTGAGTGATTTAAGAAGTATGTAAGAATCTGAAAGTTTATGTGCAAAAGAGGTGGATTGAAAGTCTGAGAATGGTCCACTATTTATAAGACAAATGTCCAACGGCTATATCTGCCCGCGGTTCTTTATTGCAGCCCGCGGTTCCTTATCGATAAGGAACCGCCGTAGGCGCTAAGGAACCGTCGGCGTAGAGTCCGCTCCCTTTTGTCTTTTAGTGGGTTGGATTGAATCTGGGGATTAAAATATCATGAAAGGATATTCCAAACCAAGATAGAATATGCCATTTTCAAATTTCAAACTTTCAAATAATTAATTTAATAAAACATTTTCTTAAAAAAGAAAGTTTAATAATAAAACTTTGTCACACTTAATAAAAAGTGAGTTTTAAGAAAAGATTAAATCCTTGATCACTTAATTAGTATAATTTTGTTTGTTCATACCTTAAGTGATAATAATTGAAATGAAAAATACTTGAACTCAAGAATTCGTTTTTCATTATTTTCGTAAATGCTTGTTTTTACATATTGTCGTATTCAAAACAAAGCGAGACCGAAAAATGAAAGTAAAGTTTTTAGGCATCATTGCATTAACAATCTCCCCCTTTTTGATTCCGACAATCCATAAACTCAATCATCTAATAAAACAAGATTTTTGAAGACGAGTTTATCATACCTCCCCCTTTGTCGAAGCAAAAAGGTTGCAAAAGTCTTTTAAGAAGAAAAGAACCGGACTTTGCAAATGCTCCCCCTTGGTGCTTACTCCCCCTTGCTTGGGGCACAAAGGAATCGAAATATGGTGACAAGCTACATAGAAGGGTTAGTAGAAGAGAAGAGACACCCAACAAGATATAGGAAAGATCACAAAAAAAAAAAAGAAGCAAAAGATCCAAGATAAGTCATGTTAAAAGAAAACATGATAAAAGATATAAGGAAATAGATCATACAAAGATGTATGAGACACAACCACAAGCCAAAATAAAAAGCATAAATATAATCAAAGTTAAACTAGAACTATAAGATTTGCTTGAACTAGATGTCTTCAAGATAAGCAACCAATGCTTAGATAAAAGACAAGGTAGTGGCATAAACAGGTGGTGGTGGCTTGGTAGAGATCTCATAGTTATAGAAAAGAGGAGGTTTAACTAAGAGACTCTTGATGTAATTCAACTCCTCATAGATGTAAGCCATAACAAGATGTTGATATTGACAACATTGACAATATGTTCCATGATGCATGACATTATCATGTAAAGGAGGTATAACACTAAAGGCTAGTGGTGGAAGATAAGAAGTTCCACAATCACCATTCTTATAAGGAGAAGAGATGTGATTTTGAGTATTCTTGGGTGAATAGCGGTTGAAAGCAATTGAAGAGAATGGAATAGAATCAAGGCTTTCATTTGGGAATAAGACATTTTGTTTTGAGAAAGAATGCAAAATGCTTAAGGTTATATAGAGAAAGTCCAAGATAATTTGGGGGTGGTCAAAGGGTTGAAACAAAGATTCCAAAAAGTGTTGGAACAGATCTAGAGTTTTAGGAATTCCCGAAAAGAAAGGTACTGGGCACGGTTCCTTAACTCAACCGGCGGTTCCTTATCACTGGTGAACCGCGATATCAATAAAGAACCGCCCATAGTGGGTTGAGTTTGGTGATGAGGGAGGATTTTCCAATTCAGCAAATCCTATTTTTTGAGTCTAACTAATCATGGGGATATGCTAAGAAGCAAAGATAGACAAAGAAAACACACAAGAGCTCACCAAACAAGGTTTAGACCAAAATACATAGATTTTTTTTAATGAGATCCATGTAGGAGGTGTGTAGAACTAGACACAAGGTCATGACACAATGATCCTCCATTGTTCTCTTTTGTTCTTGCTATATTTGAGAGACCCATACATATGAATATGTAAGCTCATTATGAATAGCAAGAAGCTTTGAAAAACGTCTTTAGATTGAATTAACAATGCAAAAACATTTCTCGACCATTTCGAAAAAGCTTTGAGAATTTTGAAAAAGAATAGAAGTTTTCCAAAAAGAGTTTATTAAACTTAAGAACTCAAAGAAAGAAAAGACTCAAAAGATAAAAGATAATAAGAATGCACAATTAAGGAATATGTTCCATTAAGCCTAAACCTAGACGCAAGTAATTAAAAGGTTCCCTCTTAAGTGGCTTAGTGAAGATATCGGCTAAGTTTTCTACCGAGGGTACCTTTTCTATCGAAATGTTCCCCTTTTGAACATTACCCCTAAGAAAATGGTGGCGAATCTCTCTGTGCTTATTTCGCGAATGTTGCACGGGATTCTTGCTAAGGTCTATTGCACCCTTGTTGTCGCACATGATGGGAACATCATCAAGAGAAATCCCGTAATCAACAAGCGCTTACTTCATCCATAGAGCTTGTTGACAAGCTTTACCGGCACTCACATACTCGGATTCCGTGGTGGATATAGCAAGAGCGGTTTGTTTCTTGGAGAACCAAGAAGTTAAACAACAACCTATGAAGGTACAAACTCTACTAGTGCTTTTCTGGTCCACATAGTCTCCCACATGATCCGAGTCCACGTAGACAATGGTTTCTACGCCGGTCCTTTCAGGATACCATAATCCTAAATGTATAGTGCCCTTAATGTATCGAAAGATACGCTTAACCGCTTCAAGGTGAGAGGTTTTGGGAGCCTCTTGGAAGCGAGCACAAAGGCAAACACTAAACATGATATCTGGTCGACTTTTCGTTAGGTACAACAAACTACAAATCATACCTCTATATTTGGTGTTGTCTACCGACTCACAATCATCATCTACGGTGAGTTTAGTATCTGAGCCCATAGGGGTCTTCATTGGTCTAAAGTCTTCAAATCCAAATTTCTTTAGTATTTCTTTAACATACTTGGATTGATTAAAGAAAATACCATCGTCCATTTGTTTAATTTGGAGTCCTAAAAAGAAGTTAAGTTCTCCCATCATACTCATTTCAAACTCTTCATGCATGATTTTGGAAATGTCATCACACAATGATTGACAAGTTGAACCAAATATAATGTCATCAACATATATTTATACGATAATGAGGTGAGAACCTTTCTTCTTTGTAAAGAGTGTATTGTCTACCATCCCCATGGTATACTCATGTTTTACAAGAAACGCTTTAAGTCTATCATACCAAGATTCGGGTGCTTGTTTGAGACCATAAAGAGCTTTCTTAAGCTTGTAAACATGATCCGGTTTCTCAAAATCAATGAAGCCGGGAGGTTGAGCCACATATACCTCCTCATTGATCAAACCTTTAAGAAATGCACTCTTTACATCCATTTATTGAAGCTTAAAGTCTAAAGCACA
This sequence comes from Glebionis coronaria, assembly GCA_025667525.1. Classification (NCBI taxonomy): domain Eukaryota; kingdom Viridiplantae; phylum Streptophyta; class Magnoliopsida; order Asterales; family Asteraceae; genus Glebionis; species Glebionis coronaria. The sequence continues at coordinate 560,063,884 of CM046880.1, read as the reverse complement.
AGTGTAAGCTAAGAGGATTCTAATGGATTCTAATGGATTCTAATCTAGCTACGGGTGCGTATGTCTCGTCATAATCAATACCTTCTTGTTGATTATAGCCTTGAGCTACAAATCTAGCCTTGTTACGAGACACAACACCATTCTCATCTAACTTATTCCTATATACCCATTTGGTTCCTATGATGGTCGAACTTCTAGGCGGAGGAACAAGTTCCCAAACGTCATTAGCGATGAATTGATTCAATTGTTCTTGCATAGCGATGACCCAACTCTCATCCATCAAAGCTTCTTTAACATTCTTTGGTTCAATCAAGGAGACGAAACAAAAGAAGTTACTTTGATTTTGGACTTGAGATCTTAAGGTCCTTTGATTTAATTCGCTTATGACGTTATCAAGAGCATGATCCTTAGACTCCTTAATGTTTACTCCCTTTTCAACACTAAGGTCTTCAACTCCTATGTTTCTAACATCTTTGGCATTATCTATGTCTATTTCATCTAAGTCATCATCTACCAAAGGTGGTGTCTTAGATGAAGGTGGGGTTTCATCAAATGTCACGTTAAGTGATTCTTCAATTACACCCGAGGTTCTATTGAGGACTATGTAGGCTTTGCTAGTTTGAGAATAACCTAAAAAGATACCTTCGTAAGACTTTGGGTCAAACTTAGTAAGGTAGTCTTTGGTGTTAAGAATGAATCACTTGCACCAAAAATTTTGAGGAAAAGATTTCTCATTTAACATCGTCCTACTCATCTCTTGGATGGTCCTGTTCTTCCTTTCAACTACCCCATTTGATTGTGGAGTACGAGGAGCCGAGAAGTTATGGGTAATACCATGAGCCTCACAAAAGGCACCAAATTGCACTTCATTATCAAATTCCCTACCATGATCCATCCTAATAGAGACAATTGAACGTCCTAGTTGATTTTGAATTCTTTGACTAAAGGTTTCGAAGTGATTGAAAGCTTCATTCTTAGACGCCAAAAATCTAGTGCAAGTGAATCTAGAGTAGTCGTCAACTATAACTAGGGTATAAAGGTTACCTCCATAACTCCGTATGGCGGAAGGTCCAAAGAGATCCATATGTAAGAGCTCTAAACACCGAGAGGTTGAAACCAAATTCTTGGCTTTGTGACTTGAGTGAACTTTCTTCCCAATTTTGCAAGCATCACAAAAGTGACTATCAAACTTCATCTTGGGGATATGTCTTACCAACTCCTTAGAGACTAAAGATTGAATTAAACGCATATTAGCGTGACCTAATATCCTATGCCAAAGAGTAGAACTATCATCTAAAGTCGCTAGACATAAGTTGTCCTTTGACTTCCTATTAACCTTCATGACATAAAGCCCATGCTTTCTAACACCTTTTCCAATGACTTTTCCATCTTTTACGATTTCACTATCATATTCCGAAAAAATGACCTTACACTTATTGACACAAATTCGACCTATACTTAGAAGGTTAAAACCTAAGTTATCTACGTGCTCTACGTTTTCTATAGTCATAGAGTCAAGAGAAACCGTACCTTTGCCAATGATATTACCACATCTATTACTAGTGAATGTAACGTTACCTCCATCATATGCTTTGTAGTGTGAGAACAAACTTCGATTACCGGTCATGTGTTTAGAACAACCACTATCCTTAATCCACTCGTCGGGCTCTAGATCGATTCCCAAGCATATCTAGGTAACAACACACAAGATCAAACATTTGGTCCCCAATATCTCATGGGTCCAAAATTGTTAGTTCCAAACATCCCTTGCATTTGGTTAGGATGCATGAATGAAGGAGACATTCCCCATGGGGAAAAGTATTATTGTTGAAAATTATTCCAATTCATATGTCCATTTTGTTGTCCATAGTTTCTCCTAGGTGTCTTTGATCTTGATCTAGTATTATTATTATTCCTCTTAGGTGTTGGGGTTTTAATCCCAGGTCGTGGTTTATCTTGATCATCTCTTTTTGGCGTAGGTGTTCTACTTCTAGGTTTAGATTCATTTCATACTCTTGGAGGAGTAGATGTTTGTCTAGATAAGTTTCTAGTTCCCATTAGAGGTTTACTCAAGGGCTTGTAGAATTTATCTAGAGTAGGGTTTTCGATTATAGGTACTTTGACCATGTTAATAAGAATATGTTTTGGTCCTTCACCTAAAATTGACTTTTCAGAAAATTCAGGATTTTTACAAAACTCTTCTTCTGGACGCGGTTCCATAGCTCCATCGTCGGTTCCATAGCGATAAGGAACCGCCCCATATATTGGAGCACCGCGTACAGGGGACTGTTTTTCTGAAAACCTAACTTGTTTTGGTTCACTAGCTGATGCTTTATTAGTGTTATATCCCAACCCAAGTTTTTCCTTAGAATGAATGTGTTTGTTTAACATATCATCAAGAGCATTAGTACCTCTCATGAACTTTTCAAGTCTAATGGAGGTGCTCTTAAGGTTTTCATTTTCTTGCCTAAGGTTTTCACATTTTAAGCATCCTAGGTCTATTTCTTTATTTTTCTCAAGCTTAGCTAATTTCTCTTTTAGATCACTAATCTCGTTTTCAAGCTTAGTTCTAGTTGATTTTAGCACTTTGTTCTTTTCAATAAATTTTAGACTAAGCTTATGCAAGTTATTGTATTGGCCTTCTATATCACTATCATATTGAGAAGAACTATTATTGCTATAATACTCGGTTTCGGAAAGTACCTCTTTAGAAGTGTTTGCCATGAGACACTTCTCATCTTTGGGGTTGTCATCCACATCTTCACCGCTATCGCTCCATGAACTTCCAACGAACGTCGTATGGTTCTTGTCACGTGAAGGCTTAGAACAATCACGAATGAAATGATTTGTATCACCACATCTAAAGCATTTCCTATCACCTTTATCGTCTTTGGCAAATCGGTTTTTGGAGAAGGGTTTCTTGTTGTTGTTTGGTTGCCTCACGTATTGACCTCGTCTTTTGAAGAACTTCTTAAAGTCTTTAACCGCCAAAGAATATTCCTCATCATCACTATCTGAGGAACTTTCATGATCACTTTGTGCCTTCTTGGCTTTGAGTGCAAGAGACTTTCTTCACTCTTAGTTTTCACCATTTCCGAGTCCTTCAAAATTATCATCTCATGAACCTTCAAGTTACCAATGAGTTCATCTAGTGATAATTTGGCGAGATCCTTTGATTCTTCAATCGCGGTGACTTTAGCTCTCCATTTGGGATGCAACGCCCTAAGAAACTTTCTAACATTGTTATTGCTAGAAAAAACCTTCATCAAGTGCTTTTAGACTAGTAATAATAGTGTTAAATCTAGCAAATGCACTATCTATGGTTTCATCTTCTAAGATGACAATTTGTTCATATTGTTGAACAAGAAGATCGATTTTACTTTCTTTGACTTGACTATTACCTTGGTGGGTTAATAAAAGAGTATTCCAAATGTCTTTAGCGGTTTCACACATAAAAATCCTTTCGTACTCTTTCTTTGGTAAAGCATTATAAATCACCATTTTAGCCTCATTATTTTTAGCAAGTTTTTTTAGTATCATCATTAGCTTTATCAAAAGTAACTATCTCCTTACTTTTAGAAACTTCATTATATTGAAATGGCAAAAAAGTCACCATTGGTAATAATATGTCAAAGATCTAAATCTTTTGATTTCACATAAGTCTCAAACCTATTTTTCCAATAAATAAAACTATCGGTTTCAAAAAGAGGTGGTCTTTTCATGGATTGCCTTTCTAGATACTTGTTGGAATCCATAGATCGATTCAAGTTTTAAAATACAATATATTTTAAAAAGTCTTGAGCAACCACGCTCTGATACCAGTTGTAGAAACTAGAAGGGGGGTTGAATAGTTTCTTAAATTTGCTTGTCAAAGTTTGGTTTTTAAAAATCCTTTTTCAAAAACTTAAGCTTGAGTATTTATGTGAAACCTTCTTATACACAATATGAACAAGGTATAGTGCAACTATCTAATAATCACAAATATAAAGAATAATGAATGTATAATGCAACTAAACTAATAATCACAAATATAAAGAATAAAGAATGTAAAGAGATAAGGGAAGGAAAGATCAAACCAAACACCAAGGATTTATAGTGGTTCGGCAACGAAGCTCACTCCTCGTTCCTACTCCACTCCTCGAGTACTCCTTACTCGAGAGTTCACTAATCAACAAGCTCCTTAAGATGGAGAAACCGTACACAACGTCGCTTAACCAATTTCCGACTCTAAGCTAAAAGTCGAGCCTTAATCTTATCTAGGACCAATCTACACCAATATACTTTGAGGACTAAGTATTAACCCTAATACATACACAACTTCCAAATAGACACAACTACTTGGATCTTCACAACAATGACACAACAATGAATAAATAAGTTTGGATCTTCAATGGATCTTTGAGGTAGACACAACACTTCAACAATGATAGTGTTCTTCTCTTTTCACTTTGAGAGGAAACGATGGGAGGAGAAAGATTCACTTCTAAACAAGTAGTAATCAAACAAATGATCAAGGATTTGAGTGATTTAAGAAGTATGTAAGAATCTGAAAGTTTATGTGCAAAAGAGGTGGATTGAAAGTCTGAGAATGGTCCACTATTTATAAGACAAATGTCCAACGGCTATATCTGTCCGCGGTTCTTTATTGCAGCCCGCGGTTCCTTATCGATAAGGAATCGCTGTAGGCGCTAAGGAACCGCCGGCGTAGAGTCCGCTCCCTTTTATCTTTTAGTGGGTTGGATCGAATCTGGGATTAAAATATCCTGAAAAGATATTCCAAACCAATATAAAATATGCCATTTTCAAATTTTAAACTTTCAAATAATTAATTTAATAAAACATTTTCTTAAAAAAGAAAGTTTAATAATAAAACTTTGTGACACTTAATAAAAAGTGAGTTTTAATAAAAGATTAAATCCTTGATCACTTAATTAGTATAATTACTTGTTTGTTCATACCTTAAGTGATAATGGTTGGAATGAAAAATACTTGAACTCAAGAATTCGTTTTTCCTTGTTTTCGTAAATGCTTGTTTTTACATATTATCATAATCAAAACAAAGCGAGACCAAAAAATGCAAGTAACGTTTTTAGGCATCATTGCATTAACACAGTTGATGAAAACATACATGCATCTTCAAGCGATGATAAGAATAAATCCGACGCTGACAGGTTAAATTCAGACACTGACAACTCAAACGCTGACAACCTGTTTGGACATTTGTTCTCTTCCAATACCTTTGAACAAGGTGGACCTTCCATACTTAATCAAGATATTCATTCAAGTGAGGAAGAGAGTGGATATGAAGATGATATTGGCAACATGGAAACTGATATTGAAGACAACACACTTCTTGGGGGAGGAATTCTTACAACTACTGTTAAAAATCATCCTCTTTCACTAATCATTGGTGATGTTTTGTCTCCTGTTCAAACAAGAAGGTCTCATCAGACTCAAGGAGGTTTTATTGCCAATATCCACAAGAAGGTTGATACCCCTCTTGTACATGCATGTTTATTTGCTTGTTTTCTGTCACAAAAGGAACCCAAGAAGATTTATGATGCTCTCAAAGAACCAAGTTGGGGCAATGCAGGATAAGCTTCACCAGTTTGCTATTCAAGATGTTTGGGAGTTAGTGGATTGTCCAAGGTATGTTAGACCTATTGGGACACGTTGGGTTCTTAGAAACAAAAAGGATGAGAGAGGAATTGTGGTCAGAAACAAGGCATAGTTAGTTGCTCAAGGCTATACACAAGAAGAGGGAATAGACTATGAAGAGGTTTTTACACCTGTTGCAAGGATTGAAGCAATAAGGATTTTCCTAGCCTATGCTTCTTGCATGGGTTTCACAGTTTATCAGATGGATGTGAAGAGTGCTTTTCTATATGGCACAATTGAAGAGGAGGTTTATGTAATGCAACCTCCTGGTTTTGATGATCCAGAGCATCCAGACAAAGTGTATAGAGTCAAGAAAGAAATGTATGGACTTCATCAAGCCCCAAGAGCATGGTATGGAACATTCTCCACCTATCTGGTGGAAAATGGATTTAAGAGGGCTACCATAGACCAGACCTTATTTACCAAGAAGATTGGTAAGGATTTTCTACGTGTTCATGTCTATGTGGATGATATTATCTTTGGTTCATCCAATCCAAAGATGAGTGAAGACTTTTCCAAGCTCATGACAAACAAATTCAAGATGAGTGCCATGGGAGAGATGAACTTCTTTCTAGGTTTACAAGTCCAACAGAAAGAAGATGGCATCTTTATCTCTCAAGACAAGTATGTAGCATAAATCTTGAAGAAGTTTGGTTTTTCTCCACATGAAAAATGGGCTAGCACACCCATGGATAGGGAACACCCTTGGGGAAAGACTGGAGATGGAAAAGATATGGATGTCAGGCATTATAGATCAATGATTGGATCATTGATGTATCTTACAGCTTCTAGACCTGACATCATGTTTGTTGTGTGTGCATGTGCACGCCATCAAGTGACTCCTAAAGAGTGTCATCTGCATGCTGTCAAAATAATCTTTAGATATCTTAGGTGTTATCCCACCTTGGGATTATTGTATCCAAAAGATTCTCTATTGGAGCTTATTGGCTATTCATACAGTGACTATTGAGGTGATAAGTTTGATAAAAAAATCCACAACTCGTAGATGCCAATTTCTTGGGAGCAGATTTATATCTTGGCAATGCAAGAAAGAAACAGTGGTGGCAAACTCTACAACTAAAGCAGAATATGTTGCTGTAGCTGCTTGTTGTGGACAAGTTCTATGGATACAAAACCAACTGTTAGATTATGGGTATAATTTTATGCATACCAAGATATTTGTAGATAATAACAGTACATTATGCATTATTAAGAATCATGTACATCACTCTAAAACAAAACACATAGAAATTGGACATCATATTATAAGAGATTGTTTTGAAAAAGGTTTAATACATCCAAATAGGGTTGACATAGAATAAAATGTGGCTGGTTTTTTAACTAAACCTTTTGATGTTGGGAGGTTCCTGTACTTGGTAACAAGTATTGGAATGATCAATCTCACCTAAATGTGTTTTTCAAGTCATTTTATAGTTTGTACAAGATGTGTACTGTTATTAGTCTTTGTACAAGATTAGGTTTTTCACTTTATTTTCCTAACGCTGACAAAAGTTATTTTGACACTGCTAAGTGTTAAAATGGATGCTGACATCAATATGTTAGTTTGTGGTTTTTGATCTAATCATGCAGGCATTATGAGCATTGTACAAATGGATACAGAGTTGCTTATGGATTTTTTGGCTGCTAGGAATGTGTTCAAGTTTATGGATGATGGTTGGAATATTTACATTCCTATCTTGACATAAATTTTTATTGCATACTTTTTATTTGGCAACTTTGTATATCTTGATTTAAGGGGAGGTTTAGGAAAACTTTAGGATTTTTGGGTATTCTTATAATACTATTATCACAATACTAGATTGTGTCCACTGGTGAGTACGAGTTAGTTTTCTAAATCGTGAGACACTGTAGCATGCAAAGTTTATATACTGTGCACGCTGCCAAGACTTTTTGGCCTAGAATTGGATTTGGTCGGTTGGGAGACTTGGGAACGTTTTTATTGGGCTTACCTGGGAAGTTACAAAGGGTTTATATGAGGTTACTTCATTGATGAGAACTTTGGTTAGCAAGGGACACTTGAGGATAATTATGTCTATCTTGCTTAAGCAAGTGTGCATGATTGGACAGTGTTTTTCACCCTATAGTGATTTTCAGTCTATGAGTTATCTTCACTAGGGTAAACTATTTTGTTAAGGTCCTTTTTATTTTTAATTATTTTTATTTTTGGACACTGCCATGTTTCTTTCCAAACGCTGATAAGACCAATTTGAACGCTAACATGGCAAATTTCCAACACTGACAAGAATATAAACGTTAGACGCTGATGTTTAGTTTTTGAACGTTGACAAACATTGGGTCCTACCAAGTTGTTATTTTTGACGAAAATATGGGCCGTAATTTTAGGAGTTGGTAACTTTTAATTAATGTATGAGATAAGTTATATATTTTTCAAGATTTTAATCATTACTTTTTGAAAATAACTGCCTCATCTATTAACCAATCACATGTTTTCACCTCTTATATAAATTTGGCCATTTTCTTTCAAACAGGGTAACTGCTATCCTTATCTATCTAAGATCTCTCAAACCTTCATATCTCCATAACTTTTACATCACAGTTTTATTACATAAATCTTCATGGCACCTAAGTTTAAACCTGTTTTATTGAAATTGGGGTTCAGAAGTCAACACAACATGGTGGCTTATTTGGAAGCTAATAATACTCTGTTTCCCCAAATATACTCAGATGGTTGGGTATTTGAATACATCCCCATTAAGGTATGCACTTTCCCATACTCCTCTTATCCCTATCACACACATTAAACAGTTTTGGAACACTGTTACTTCCTCAACATTGAATGGAGTGATAGCATTGACTGCTACTGTCCATGGGGTTCCATGGGTGGTTACTGAAGCTTTGGTTCGCCAAGCTTTGCATCTTAATGATGCTGATAGTATAACCACCCTTCCCCTTACAGAGCTAGAGCAATGACTCCAAGCTTTGGGTTATCCTTTGCCTCCAGTAGGCCATTTAAATAAATATACAAACAACAGTTTTCCCCCTGCTTGGAAGTACCTTATACATGTCATCCTTTAATGTTTGAGTCCCAAATGCTCCTCACACAATGAAATCAACCGTTCAATTGGGAGTGCCATAGTGTGTATTGCAACTCAGCAAAATTATAATTTTTCAAAAATGATTTTTGATGGCATGTGTCACAATAAGGGTAACAAGATGACTCTTGCTTACCCTAGGTTTTTACAAATGGTTTTTGACATACAAGGTTATTGCACAAGGGATCATGATAATTTTTATACTATCCCTTTGCAAAAGAAAACAGTTTTTGGGAATATGAATTCACCACCATACAGAGACCTACCTCTCATCCCAGCCATGCTTGCTATCATTGAGGCAACAACAAACCCACCACCTCAACCAGACCCATTACCAGAACAACCTCCATCCCCTCAACATATGGATTTAGACCCTCAACCATCCAGCGCTGACACTCCTAATATTGGCGCTGACACGACCAATCTAGATGTTGACACCACTTTACCACAAACCCAAACACCCCCTTACACACAAATAGAGCCTCCATTCACTTCCTCTTCTCCACCACCAGACTATAGGTTAGAAAAACGCCAAAGGACTGCTGGAGTGTTCTCCTCTGGTGGTCCTAGCCATGTAGCAGAGAGAACCACCACCACAAGTGTGGTTGGTGACATGGGTGGGGCTGGGACTATTGACACTGGCTTAGAAGCAGGTCAAGGCAGTCCAAAATCCATTAAGGCCCCATCCATGCCCCATGAATCTATTTTGGGAGGTCAAATTCTAATCCTAGAGGAGGGAAGATTGGAACCTTATACTCTTTTGGAATTGACGTCGGTCTGTATTAGCTTGCAAAAGCAAAATGAAGACCTTGTACAAGTTGTCACAGGTCAGGGTCTTGAACTCAAGCAATTGAGGGAGAGACTGGTTGTTTTGGAAACTTCTCAAGCTAGGAGGAGGCAGGCAAGAGTCCTTTTATCAGGGGAGGATTCTTACAAAGAGGGGGAAGATGCACCAACAGAACCTTTCAACTTGAGTGACAAGGGCTCACAGGAAGAAGAACGTGGTTCTTTTGGTACTAAACAGGTGGAAGTTGCTAAAGCTTTGGCTAGTTTGAAGGAGAAGCCTATTATTGATGTCTCAATGATCACTCCAAAGAAGCTATCGTTTGTGGAGTTGATGGAACAGGTTACAAAGTCAGTCGCTGATGTTCAAAGTTTGATCGCTGACAAGAGCAAAGTAGACGTTGACAAGCCCACAGGTATGATTGGTGAAACCCAATCACCAGTTATTATTAAGGACGTTACAACACAGGTACCAACTACTACTTTACCAGCTATTGGAGCAAAGGACAAGGGTAAAGCAATTTTAGTTGAAGTAGAGTTGTCAAATGATGCATCTCAGGTACAATTTGATCAAGCTTTGGCTGCACAACTACAAGAACATGATTGGGCTACCACAGAGAAAGAGAAAGATGGCAATGATGATGATGAGAGCTCTGGATCTAGTGTGATGATTATAGAGTATCCAGAAAGGTTAGAGTATGGTGAAGATGAGTTAGCCAAGGAGAGGCTAAGAGAGTTAAAGGGAAAGTGGATTTTGATATGCCTAAAGTTAGAGAGATGTACTTTGCATGGGAGAACAAAATAATAGAGCATCCAGAGATGTCCATCACTGGACAAATATGAGGATTGGGGATCTTGTTGAGAGTGTAGGAAGACTGCAAAGTGATTTTGAAGCACAAGGCTAGCAAAGTGCTTTCTGAACTAAAGAGGGATAGAAGGGAGTTATACTTTATGTTCCTTAGGTGTCATCAAGGTGGATGGACCTATGAAAAGTTGAAGAAGCTATCCTTTGCTGAAGTGGAGTTTAGGGCTTATCCAATTTAGTTAAGAGTTTGTGAAGAAAATACTATGAGACTTCTCTCAGATGAAAGGAGAGAAGAGATTGAAGAAAACTCGCAGATTGAGAGGGATTCAATTGCACCAAGACCAGTGAAGAAGGGAGTTCCTATTGAGTTCCCAGTTCTTGATCAATTGGATCCTAGTGAAGTAGTTGTAAAAAAGAACATTAAGCTCTCACCATTGGAAGCTTCAGATGTTGTAGAGGTACTACCTTTAGATTTTAAAAACCCAATAGTTAATTATGAAGAAGATGCAAGTGGGTTCTGGATGATCACCAAATATGGCAAGAAGGTACATACTTTTACTTCTTTGATCTCATTGTTTGTAAGCCTGGATAGAGAAGACTTGGTAGATCTTTGAACTTTGATGAAGACCAAGTATGAGGCTGAAGCACCTACTTCAATCAATGGAATAAAGATTTGGACATCCTTCAAAAGGATGATTCAACCAGATGAAGCAGATCCAATATGGTTGGATCATGATGATATCAGTGGACTACAATGGCGTCTACATTCAGCAGCTGGTGTTTACCATTTGAGTGCTACAAAGTTTTTAGAGTATCTTCTTGTGGATGCTCAATATCCTATGTCCAAGGAAGTTTTGAAGAAGATGGTGTCTACACAGCTAGAAATGGATTATACTAGTGATGTTGGCAAGAACTTAATTAGATTTATTATTATCTAACTAAAAAGTAATTTGTATTTGTAAGAATCCTCCTTGTACTTAGTTTTTATTCAGAAACTTGATTACTAGAGTAGATATCAAGTTTAGGGGAGGATTGTTGGAAATAAAATGAGTCAAGTCACTCAGACGCTGACAAGAGTAAAATTGGCACTGATATGAAGAAATCAAGCGCAGACAGATCAAGTGTTGACAAGAAATATCCAAGCGTTGACAAGAAGAAGTCCAAGCACTGATAGGAAAACTTAGTCAACACGTTTATTATTTGAAGAAAAGATATACTCAACATTGTATTTTCTATATATATCTTTTCCTAAAATAGTTGATAGGTTATCCATTATACACGACTCCTTATGTTATAAAAGGAGGCCGTAGGGTTTGTAGTTTATATATATATACATTATTCAGTATTCAACTTTCATTGTACTCAAGTTTGATTATCAATCAAAAGTGAAAGTTTGGTTTATTTGTTTTACTTGTTATTTAATCTAAGTGTTAATTCCACATAACACTTGGATTGTTCATATAACAACAAAGTTTCTCTAAGTGTTAAACTTGATTTAATCTCGTTTACACAAAGCTAATCGATCTAAGTTTGGGATCAACAAGTGGCACAATTGAAGAGGAGGTTTATGTAATGCAACCTCCTGGTTTTGAAGATCCAGAGCATCCAAACAAAGTGTATAAAATCAAGAAAGCAATGTATGGACTTCATTAAGCCCCAAGAGCATGGTATGGAACATTGTCCACCTATCTGGTGGAAAATAGATTTAAGAGGGGCACCATAGACCAGACCTTATTTACTAAGAAGATTGGTAAGGATTTTCTGCTTGTTTAGGTCTATGTGGATGGTATTATCTTTGGTTCAGCCAATCCAAAGATGAGTGAGACTTTTCCAAGCTCATGATAGAAAAATTCAAGATGAGTGCCATGGGAGAGATGAACTTCTTTCTGTGTGTGCATGTGCACGCCATCAAGTGACTCCCAAAGAGTGTCATCTTCATGCTGTCAAAAGAATCTTTAGATATCTTAGGTGTTATCCCACCTTGGGATTATGGTATCCAAAAGATTCTCCATTGGAGCTTATTGGCTATTCAGACAGTGACTATGGAGGTGATAAGTTTGATAGAAAATCCACAACTGGTGGATGCCAAATTCTTGGGAGCAGATTGATATATTGGCAATGCAAGAAACAAGAAGTGGTGGCAAATTCTACAACTGAAGCAGAATATGTTGCTGCAACTGCTTGTTGTCGACAAGTTCTATGGATACAAAACTAACTGTTGGATTATGGGTATAATTTTATGCATACCAAGATATTTGTAGATAATAACAATACATTATGCATTATTAAGAATCCTGTACATCACTCTAAAACAAAACACATAGAAATTAGACATCATATTATAAGAGATTGTTTGAAAAAGGTTTAATACATCCAGATAGGTTTGACACAGAAGAAAATGTGGCTGATCTTTTAACTAAACCTTTTGATGTTGGGAGGTTCTAGTACTTGGTAACAAGTATTGGAATGATCAATCTCACCTAAATGTGTTTTTCAAGTCATTGTATAGTTTGTACAGGATGTGTACTGTTATTAGTCTTTGTACAAGATTAGGTTTTCCACTTTATTTTTCTAACGCTGACAAAGGTTATTTTGACACTGATAAGTGTTAAAATGGACGTTGACAGCAATATGTTAGTTTTGTGGTTTTGATCTAATCATGCAGGCATTATGAGCATTGTACAAATGGATACAGATTTGCTTATGGATCTTTTGGCTGCTAGGAATGTGTTCAAGTTTATGGATGATGGTTGGAATGTTTACATTCCTATCTTGACATAAATTTTTATTGCATACTTTTTATTTGGCAACTTTATATATCTTGATTTAAGGGGAGGTTTAGGAAACCTTTAGGATTTTTGGGTATTCTTATAATACTCTTATCACAATTCTAGATTGTGTCCACTGGTGAGTACGAGTTAGTTTTCTAAATCGTGAGGCACTGTAGCATGCAAAGTTGATATATTGTGCACGCTGCCAAGACTTTTTGGCCTAGAATTGGATTTTGTCTGTTGGGAGACTTGGGAACGTTTTTATTGGGCTTACCTGGGAATTTACAAAGGGTTTATATGAGGTAACTTCATTGTTAAGAACTTTGGTTAGCAAGGGACACTTGAGGACAATTATGTCTATCTTGCTTAAGCAAGTGTGCATGATTGGACAGTGTTTGCCACCCTATAGTGATTTTTAGTCTACGAGTTATCTTCACTAGGGTAAACTATTTTGTTATGGTCCTTTTTATTTTTTATTATTTTTATTTTTGGACGCTGACATGTTTCTTTCCAAACGCTGATAAGACCAATTTGAACGCTGACATGGCAAATTTCCAACACTGACAAGAATATAGCCGTTAGACGCTGATGTTTAGTTTTTGACCGTTGACAAACATTGGGTCCTACCAAGTTGTTATTTTGACGAAAATATGGGTCGTAATTTTAGGAGTTGGTAACTTTTAATTAATGTATGAGATAAGTTATATGTTTTTCAAGATTTTAATCATTATTTTTTGAAAATAACTGCCTCATCTTTTAATCAATCACATGTTTTCACCTCTCCTATAAATTTGGCCATTTTCTTTCAAACAGGGTAACTGCTATTCTTGTCTATCTAAGATCTCTCAAACCTTCATATCTCCATAACTTTTACATCACAGTTTTCTTACATCAATCTTCAGGGCACCTAATTTTGAACCTGCTTTGTTGGAGTTAGGGTTCAGAAGTCAACACAACATGGTGGCTTATTTGGAAGTTGATAATACTCTGTTTCCCTAATATACTTAGATGGTTGGGTATTTGAATGCGTCCCCAGTAAGGTATGCACTTTCTCATACTCCTTTTGTCCCTATCACACACATTAAACAGTTTTGGAACACTGTTACTTCCTCAACAGTGAATGGAGTGATAACATTAACTGCTACTGTCCATGGGGTTCCATGGGTGGTTACTGAAGCTTTGGTTCTCCAAGCTTTGCATCTTAATGATGTTGATGGTATAACCACCCTTCCCCTTGCAGAGCTAGAGCAAGGACTCCAAGCTTTGGGTTATCCTTTGCCTCCAGAAGGCCATTTAAATAAATATACTAACAACAGTTTCCCTTGGCTTGGAAGTACCTTATACATTTCATCCTTCAATATTTTAGTCCCAAATACTCCTCACACAATGAAATCAACCGTTCAATTAGGAGTGCCATTGTGTGTATTGCAACTGGGCAAAATTATAATTTTTCCAAAATGATTTTTGATAACATGTGTCACAATAAAGGTAACAAGATGACTCTTGCTTACCCTAGGTTTTTACAAATGGTTTTTGACATACAAGGTTATTGCACAAGGGATCATGATAATTTTTATACTATCCCTGTGCAAAAGAAAACAGTTTTTGGGAATATGAATACACCACCATTCAAAGACCTACCTCTCACCCCAGCCATGCTTGCTGTCATTGAGGCTGCAGCAAACCCACCACCTCAACCAAACCCATTACCAGAACAACCTCCATCCCTTCAACATATGGATTTAGACCCTCAACCATTCAGCGCTGACACTCCTAATGTTGGCGCTGACACGACCAATCCAGACGTTTACACCACTTTACCACAAACCCAAACACCCCCTTACACACAAACAGAGCCTCCATCCACTTCATCTTCTCCACCACCAGACTATAGGTTGGAAAAACGCCAAAGGACTGCTGGAGTGTTCTCCTCTGGTGGTCTTAGCCATGTAGCAGAGAGAACCACCACCACAAGTGTTGGTGGTGACAAAGGTGGGGCTAGGACTTTTGACACTGGCTTAGAAGTAAGTCAAGGTAGTCCCAACATCATTAAGACCCCATCCATGTCCCATGAATCTATTTTGAGAGGTCAAATTCCCATCCTAGAGGAGGGCAGATTGGAACCTTATACTCTTTTGGAATTGACGGTGGTCTATATTAGCTTGCAAAAGCAAAATATAGACCTTGTACAAGTTGTCACAGGTCAGGGTCTTGAACTCAAGCAATTGAGGGAGAGACTAGTTGTTTTGGAGACTGCTCAAGCTAGGAGGAGGCATGCAAGAGTCCTTTCATCAGGGGAGGATTCTTACAAAGGGGAGGAAGATGTACCAACAGAACCTTTCAACTTGAGTAAAAAGGACTCACAGGAAGAAGAAGGTGGTTCTTTTGGTACAAAACAGGTGGAAGTTGATGAAGCTTTGGCTAGTTTGAAGGAGAAGCCTGTTATTGATGTCTCAATGATCACTCCAAAGAAGCTATCGTTTGTGGAGTTGATGGAACAGGTTACAAAGTCAGTCGTTGATGTTCAAAGTTTGAGCGCTGACAAGAGCAAAGAAGGCGTTGACAAGCCCACAGGTATGATTGGTGAAACCCAACCACCAGTTATTATTAGGGAAGTTACAACACAGGTACCAACTAATACTTTACCAGCTATTGGAGCAAAGATCAAGGGTAAAGAAATTTTAGTGGAAGTAGAGGTGCCAAAGGAAGCAGCTCAGGTACAATTTGATCAAGCTTTGGCTACACAACTACAAGAACAGGATTGGGGTACCACAGAGAAAGAGAAAGATGGTAGTGATGATGATGAGAGCTCTGGATCCAGTGTGATGATTATAGAGAATCTAGAAAGGTTAGAGTATGGTAAAGATGAGTTAGCCAAGGAGAGGCTAAGAGAGTTAAAGGGCAAAGTGGATTTTGATATGCCTGAAGTTAGAGAGATGTACTTTGCATGGGAGAAAAAGACAAGAGAGCATCCAGAGATGTACATCATTAGACAAATATGGGGATTGGAGATCTTGTTGAGAGTGCGGGAAGACTACAAAGTGATTTTGAAGCACAAGGCTAGCAAAGTGCTTTCTGAACTAAAAAGGGATAGAAGGGAGTTATAGTTTATGTTGCTTAGGTGTTATCAAGGTGGATGGACCTATGACAAGTTGAAGAAGCTATCCTTTGCTGAATTGGAGTTTAGGGCTTATCCAATTTGGTTAAGAGTTTGTGAAGAAAATACTATGAGACTTCTCTCAGATGAATGGAGAGAAGAGATTGAAGAAAATTTGCAGATTGAGAGGGCTTCAATTTCACCAAGACCAGTGAAGAAGGGAGTTCCTATTGATTTCCCAGTTGTTGATCAATTGGATCCTAGTGAAGCAGTTGTCAGAAAGAGCATTAAGCTCTCACCATTAGAAGCTTCAGATGTTGCAGAGGTACTACCTTTAGATTTCAGAAACCCAATAGTTAATTATGAAAAAGA
This sequence comes from Glebionis coronaria, assembly GCA_025667525.1. Lineage (NCBI taxonomy): Eukaryota > Viridiplantae > Streptophyta > Magnoliopsida > Asterales > Asteraceae > Glebionis > Glebionis coronaria. The sequence continues at coordinate 560,047,324 of CM046880.1, read as the reverse complement.
TGCAAGTGGGTTCTGGATGATCACCAGATATGGCAAGAAGGTATATACTTTTACTTCTTTGATCTCATTGTTTGCAAGCCTGGATAGAGAAGACTTGGTAGATCTTTGGACTTTGATGAAGACCAAGTATGAGGCTAAAGCACCTACTTCAGTCAATGGAATAAAAATTTGGACATCCTTTAAAAGGATGATTCAACCAGATGAAGCAGATCCAATATGGTTGGATCGGGATGATATCAGTGGACTACAATGGTGTCTACATTCAGCAGCTGGTGTTTACCATTTGAGCACTACAAAGTTTTCAGAGTATCTTCTTGTGGATGCTCAATATCCTATGTCCAAGGAAGTTTTGAAGAAGATGGTGTCTACACAGCTGGAAATGGATTATACTAGTGATGTTGGCAAGAACTTAATTAGATTTATTTATTATCTAATTAAAAAGTAATTTGTATTTGTAAGAATCCTCCTTGTACTTAGTTTTTATTCAGAAACTTGATTAATAGAGTAGATATTAAGTTTAGGGGAGGATTTTTGGGAATAAAATGAGTCAAGTCACTCAGACGCTGACAAGAGTAAAATTGGCACTGACATTAAGAAATCAAGCGCTGACAGATCAAGTGTTGACAAGAAATATCCAAGCGCTGACAAGAAGAAGTTCAAGCACTGATAGGAAAACTTAGTCAACACGTTTATTATTTATAGAAAAGATATACTCAACATTGTATTTTCTATATTTATCTTTTTCTAGAATAGTTGATAGGTTATCCATTGTACACGACTCCTTATGTTATAATAGGAGGTCGTAGGGTTTGTAGTTTATATATATACATTATTCAGTATTCAACTTTCATTGTACTCAAGTTTGATTATCAATCAAAAGTGAAAGTTCGGTTTATTTGTTTTACTTGTTCTTTAATCTAAGTGTTAATTCCGCATAACACTTGGATTGTTCATATAACAACAAAGTTTCTCTAAGTGTTAAACTTGATTTAATCTCGTTAACACAAAGCTAATCGATCTAAGTTTGGGATCAACATTGGACCCAAGATTGCTCTATTAAGACTTTACGATATACCGTTCGCAAATGCAAAGCCCTTGACCAAGAACTGGGATTCCTTTGAACCAAATAATCAAAGGCTGCTTGGTCTAACCATCTTATATGTTCCATGATCTGATCAAACTGTTGTTCTAATGTACAGGATGTTGCAGCCCAAAAAAGTCTTTGGTACTGTATTTTGTTGTAATGTGTTACCTTATGGGAATCAAATATGATTGTTATTCTAACACCTTCTTGCAGATTTAAGTCATGAACTAGTTGACCAATAAACCAACCCCAATTTTCAAGATTCTCAATCCTTACTACAGCCCATGCAATGGGATACATTTGGTAATTTCCATCCCTTCCCATTGCTGTTAGTAGTTCCCCCTACATGTATGCTTTAAAAAATAGCCATCCAACCAGATAACCTTTCTACAGCCTGCTAACCAACCATCTTTGACCCCCTTAAAACAAATATATATCCTTTTAAAAGTTTCTTTCCCATTTTCTGATACATCGACATCTACCCGGCAACTTGACCCTAGGTTAGATTCTAGAATAGCATCTCTATATTGATACAACTTGCCATAATGCTCAATCAGGCCACCATCATGATCAAATAATGCTAATTGTTTGGATATATGGCATTGACCAATACTTACATCTATCATATACTTCTGCCTAATGTTTTCTTTCCTTTTTCTCAAAGGCATAGATGGATCCTCAACGATTTCTTTACAATAATGAAGTGCAATCCACTTGTATGTGACTAAAGATCCTAGACTGTAATTCCTACAACATTTATGGTCTAACATCAATGACTTGATTTGAAATGAATGCTCAGTATGAATCCAAGATGCATACAACCTAAATGGGCAAGTTACTTTTTTATCAGAATTAATCATCTTCTTTTTCCATTTACCAGGTGATCCAGTTGATGTACCTTCACCAGGAGAAGTGGTAACCTTTTTCACATTCACCTTTTTTAACTTGCTTGGTTTTTTACCCACAACCTTTCCCTTTCCCGTAGACCCAGTTGTCCTTATTTTTCATAACCCTATCTATGTTACCTTTTTTCCTGCACATCTACCCTGTTCAACATTTCTTCCACAATAAACAAGCAACTCCTTCCAGTCACTCTTCATGTACCAAAGCTGATAACCATGGGCAACACCATAGTTTGCTAAGGCTAACTTCAACTGACTATGGGACTCATATCTCATTCCTAGGATTGGTTCCATCTTATCCCATGGGATGTCAGGGTCAAATATAGGATAAACTACACCCTTTGTTTTATCTTATACGATGAATCAATATTGCTTTCATCAGGGTCTATATGTGGTTGTTCATGTAATTCAGGCAACCTAAAATTAGCACTACCTCTAAAAAGAACCCTTGAAGTACAAAGCTTATTGAGGAATGGGTCTTGGGTGTTGAAATTCTTAATCACAACAGAGTCATCACCCTCAGTTTGAAAATCTACATTGTCAACAACTAGTTCTTCATCACTGGAATAATACTCATCACTAGACTCTCCTATGTTTTGATGCTCTAGTTCATGTTTAAGCATTTCAAGAATATCATAATCAAAGTGTTCTAAATGCATATTTATCTCATTGGCATTTTCATACCCAACTGTAAGCATATCTAGGATATCCTGATCACATTTAATTTCCTTAAGGCCTAAGCGTAACTCTTGATCTCTTTGGCAATAATAAATCCTGCTAAAGACTGCACTAGGAAGTAACCTTTTAATAATCTCCCTAAGAATATAAAATGACATTTCATTGAAATTGGTATCATTAACCTCTTTCATGTCACCCCCAACATACCTCATTGGCTGAGGATAGAAGATCCCATCCCATCTTAGGTATATAGTAAAGACATGCTTCCTAAATTTTTTCTTCTTTTTGTACTTACCTGTAAAGCATAATGTAATTAAGGTTAAATAATGGAGGATACAGTTTCCAATTGTCATCAATTAGGGTTTATGCACATTTCTTAGGTATTTTGGTAAAATTAGGGTTTTGAAAAAAGAGGGGTTTTTTCAATTAGTGTTATACAAACGTTTAACAATAAAGAATAATGATTTATCATCCATAAAAATACATCAATTAGGGTTTATGCAAATTAATTAGATATTCTGGTAAAATTAGGGTTTCGAAAATAGGGGGTTTTATCAGTTAGTGTTATACAAACATTTAACAAGGAATAATAACGAGTTATCATCCATCAAATTACATCAATAAGAGTTTATGAAATAAAAAAACCCCTTTTTTCGAGACCCTAATTTTACCAGAAATTGGATTATGAAATTCAGACATGGATACATTACCTTTTGCCATCTTTATTCAACGGTGAAACTAAATCGACTATCAACAATTAAATTGTGATGACGATGGAATTTGTAATGAGAGGGTTTTGTAAAAAGATGATTTTGTAACTGTGTGTAAAAAAGGTTTTCGTTTTTATAAGTAAAAGTCAACGATGTATATTATAGATAGTGAAAATCAGACGTGGCGTTAATAAACGTAATAAAGTAATGACGTGGATATTACCGTGCCACACTATCGGTAACAAGTTACCAAATGGGTAACTTCGAAATGATTTTCAAAGTAGAATGGTAAAGTCACGAGATAAAATAGTAAGTGTTTAAAGTCGGCACAAATCAATAAGTAAGATGATATTTTATGGCTTTTACCCTTTATATTACTATAGTTAGAATCAAATAATAAGAAACCTTAAAATAAGAAGGATAAGAAGAAACTAAAACCACAAATCTCACATGCACCTACAAAAACTCATGCATCTCCCTTTAAAATTCTCTCCCCTATTTGAAATGTGTGCGGTCAGAAATTCTTCTTATTCTTCTAATTTTAGGTCACTTGGTTTAACATGGTTTTTATGTTTATTTAGAAGTTATTGACCTTGCATTTATATTACTAAACTTATAAAATAGTACATTTAGCAGATTTAACGTTCTAAAAGTTACACGTTTCATTCATTTGTTTTGACAAGTTTTACAAAATTTTAAATTTAAAGACGCTATATTTATATTACTAAACTCGTAAAGGAGTACCTTTAGCGGATTTAACGTTACAAAAGTTACACATTTTGCTCACTTGATTTAACATGATATTTTGTTTAGTTAAAATTCAAGACGTTATATTTTAATTACTAAATTATAAAGCAGTAACTTAAGCAGATTTAACGTTATAAAAGTTACACTTTAGTTCATTTGATTTAACATAGATTTTTTTTTGTTTGAAATTTAAAGACTTAATATTTATATTACTAAATTATAAAGCATTACCTTTACCAGATATAACGTTATAAAGTTTCACGTTTAGTTCACTTGATTTAATACAATATTTTTGTTTATTTAGAATTTAAAGACTTTACATTTATATTACTAAACTTATAAAGGCGTTACTTTTAGCAGATTTAACGTTTTAAAGTTACACGTTTAGTTTAGTTCATTTGTATTTTACAAGATTTTAAAATTTATATTAAATTTAAAGACTCTATATTCATATTACTAAACTTGTAAAAAAGTATTTTCAACGGATTGAACGTTATAAAAGTTACACATATATTTCATTTGTTTTGACAAGATTTTTTGTTTATTTTATATTTAAAGACTCCATATTTATATTACTAAACTTATAAAGCAGTACTTTTAGCAGATATAACGGTATAAAAGTTACACGTTTTATTCACTTGCTTTAACATGATATTTTTCAAGACGTTATACTTATATTACTAAATAATAAAGTAGTATTTAACGTTTTAAAAGTTATACGCTTAGTTCACATGATTTAACAGAGTTTTTTGTTTATTCTAAATTTGAAGATTCTATATCTTTTATATAATAAAAGAATTAGATTATTTGAGAATTTTAGTGAAAAGTGGAGGTTGTAAAAAAACAATTGGACAAATCAAATAACTTAATTTTGACACACATAAGCAAAATCGAGCCATATAATTAGTCAAAAAAGTCAAAATCTAATTCAGTTTATTCAAAATTAAAAATTTCGGTGGAGAAATTTGATGAAAACACACAACAATATGTGTCAAATTTATGAAAATAAAAACTTAAAAAAAGAGAAGAGGATTATTAATGCTTTAGTGGTTGAATTTTAAATAAATTAGATAGACTTAAGTGTAAACTTATAATCGTCCATACTTTTTCAAAATTTTAGAAAATAAATAAAATACACCCCTTAAACTTTATACCTTCTATACTTTATATATTAAAAATACAACATATATATTATATTAAAAAATCAACAAATCACATGATTATTAATATTCAATAAAAACACAAATGATTGTCTAATTCTATTTTGACACTTAACAAACTCAAGCAATGCAATCTAGGTAAATTATTATTAACATGAATATAAATATCAAAATGAATGCAAAACCTCAGACATCGGTGTGAGATGAAAATAAATAGACGGGATTTTACATATTACAACAACATATATTTTTCCAATGTCATTATTTGTTACTAAACACAATGTTTAGAAAATGATACTAACATTTCAGTTAAAGAAAGTCAAATCACTTATTCAACAAATATTTATATAAAATATTATTTAATATTATCACATAATGAAAAATCATGTAAAACTCGGTGGTAGATGAGCATCATAACTATTTTAAAAAATTAATATTATTTTATAGAGTAGTTTTAAGCATTACAAAATCATAACTTAATAAATTGTGTATGTGTAAAGTTGATGTAAATAGTTAATAATTTAAATATAACTATCTAGAATAAAAAAAATCAAAAGTAAAAGAGCATGAAATTTAAAAAATAAATATTGAGGTGAGTTTATATTAATTTACACAGTGAACAGTAAAACAACAACATAATCAAACATATAAATATTATATGTTCTTGAAAAACATATAATATATATAAACTCACAATAACAAAATTATTACTTAATTTATCTTTTATATTCAAGTCTCGTACATACACAAACTTTAAAACTAATTAGTATATTAAACTAAAATAAACGTTATTTTAGCATATTTAACGTTCTAAAATTACACGTTTAGTTTTCTTCATTTGTATTTTACAAGATTTTTTTGTTTATTTTAAATTTAAAAACTCTATTCATATTTTTACAATTGTAAAAAAGTACTTTCAGCGGATTTTACGTTATAAAAGTTACACATATAGTTCGATTGTTTTGACAAGATTTTTTGTTTATTTTAAATTTAAAGACTCTATATTTATATTACTAAACTTATAAAGCCATACTTTTAGCGGATTTAACGTTATAAAAGTTACACGTTTTATTCACTTGATTTAACATGATATTTTTCAAGACGTTATACTTTTATTACTAAATTGTAAAGCGGTACCTTTAGAAGATTTAACGTTATAAAAGTTATATGTTTAGTTCACATGATTTAACAGGTTTTCTTTATTGTTTATTATAAATTTTAAAATTCTATATCTTTTTTATAATAAAAAATTATATTATTTGAGAATTTTAGTAAAAAACGGAGGTTGTAAAAAACAATTAGACAAATCAAATGACTCAGTTTTGACACATAAGCAAAATCGAGCCATATAATTGGTCAAGAAAGTCAAAATCTAATTCAATTTAGTCAAATTTAAAAATTTCGGTGGAGACATTTGATAAAAAAACACACAACAATATATGTGTCAAATTTGTGAAAATAAAAACTTAAAGAAAGAAGAGGATTAATAAAGCTTTAGTGGTTGAGTTTTAAATAAATTAGATAAACTTAAATGTAAACTTATAATTTTCCATATTTTTTCGGAATTTTAGAAAATAAACAAAATACACCCCTTAAACTTTATACCTTTTATAATTTATATTTTAGAAATACAACATATATATTACATTAAAAAAATCAACAAATCACATGATTATTAATATTCAAAAAAACATAAGTTATTGTTTAATTATATTTTGACACTTAACAAACTCAAGCAATGCAATCTAGGTAAAATATTATTAACATAATATAAATATCAAAATGAATGCAAGACCTCAAACATCGGTGTGGGATGAAAATAAACAGACGGGATTTACATATTACAATAATATATATTTTTCCAATGTCGTTATTTATTACTAAACACACCTTGTTTAAAACAGGATAGCTAACATTTCAGTTAAAGAAAGTCAAATCACTTATTCAACAAATATTTATACAAAATATTATTTAATATTATCACGTAATGAAAAACATGTAAACTCGTGAGTACATGAGCATCGTAACTATTTAAGTATTAAAAATTTAATATTATTTTATAGAGTAGCCTTAAGCATTACAAAATCTTAAATTTATAAATTGTGTACGTGTAAAGTTAATGTAAATAGTTAATAATTTAAATATAACTGTCTAGAATAAAAAAACTAAAGTAAAAGAGCGTGGAATTCAAAAAATAAATATTGAGGTGAGTTTATATTAATTTACAAGGTGCATAGTAAAACAACAAAATAATAAAAGATATAAATATTAGATGTTCTTGAAAAACATATAATATACATAAGATCGCAATAAAAAAATTACTGTATAATTTATCCTTTATGTTCAAGTCTCGTGCATGCACAAACATTAAAACTAATTAGTATATTAAACTAAAATAAAGGTTACTTTTAACAGATTTAACGTTCTAAAATTACACATTTAGTTTTGTTCATTTGTATTTAACAATTTTTTTGTTTATTTTAAGTTTAAAGACTATATTCATATTACTACACTTGTAGAAAAAATACTTTCAGCAGATTTACGTTATAAAAGTTACAGATATAGTTCATTTGTTTTGACAATATTTTTTGTTTATTTTAAATTTAAAGTCTCTATATTTATATTAGTAAACTTGTAAAGCATTACCTTTAGCAGATTTAACGTTATAAAAGTTACACGTATAGTTCACATGATTTAACAGGTTTTCTTTTTTGTTTATTGTAAATTTAAAGATTCTATATCTTTTATATAATAAAAAATTAGATTATTTGAGAATTTTAGTGAAAATGGAGGTTATAAAAAAACAATTAGACAAATCAAATGAATTAATTTTGACACATAAGCAAAGTCGAGCCCAAAAAAGTCAAAATCTAGTTCAATTTAGTCAAAATTAAAAATTTCGGTGGAGACATTTGATAAAAACATACAACAATATATGTGTCAAATTTGTGAAAATAAAAACTTAAAAAAAGAAGAGGATTAATAAAGCTTTAGTGGTTGAATTTTAAATAACTTTGATAGACTTAAATGTAAACTTATAATTTCCCATACATTTTCGTAATTTAAAAAAATAAATAAAATACACCTCTTACACTTTATACCTTCTATACTTTATATTTTAAAAATATAACATATATATTATATTAAAAATCAACAAATCATATGATTGTTAATATTCAATACAAACATAAATTATTGTTTTATTCTATTTTGACACTTAACAAACTCAAACAATGTAATGTAGGTAAATTATTATTAACATAATATAAATATCAAAATGAATGCAAGACCTCAAACATCGGTTTGGGATGAAAATAAACAGACGGGATATACATATTACAACAACATGTATTTTTCCAATGTCGTTATTTGTTACTAAACTCACAATGTTAAGAAAATGAGAGCTAACATTTTAGTTAAATAAAGTTAAATCCCTTATTCAACAAATATTTATACAAAATATTATTTAATATTATCACATAATGAAAATTCATGTAAAACTCGTGAGTACATGAGCATTGTAACTATTTAAGTATTAATTTTTTATATTATTTTATAGAGTAGCATTAATCATTACAAAATCATAAAATTTATAAATTGTGTACGTGTAAAGTTGACGTAAATAGTTAATAATTTAAATATAACTATCAAGAATAAAAAAACGAAAGTAAAAGAGCATAAAATTCAAAAAATAAATATTGATGTGAGTTTATATTAATTTACACGGTGCACAGTAAAACAACAACATAATTAAACATATAAATATTAGATGTTCTTGAAAAACATATAATATACAAAAAATCACAATAACAAAATTATTACTTAATTTATCCTTTATATTCAAGTCTCGTGCATGCACAAACATTAAAACTAATTAATATATTCAACAAAAATAAGCGTTACTTTTAGCAGATTTAACTTTCTAAAATTACATGTTTAGTTTTCTTCATTTGTATTTACAAGATTTTTTTCTTTATTTTAAATTTAAAGACTCTATACTCATATTACTACACTCTTAAAAAAATAATTTGAGCGGATTTAACGTTATAAAATTTACATATAGTTCATTTATTTTGACAAGATTTTTTGTTTATTTTAAATTTAAAGTCTCTATATTTATATTAGTAAACTTGTAAAACGTTACTTTTAGCAGATTTAACGTTATAAAAGTTACACGTTTTATTCACTTGATTTAACATGATATTTTTCAAAACGATATATTTTTATTACTAAATTATAAAGCATTACTTTTAGCAGATTTAACGTTATAAAAGTTACACGTTTAGTTCATATGATTTAACAGGTTTTCTTTTTTGTTTATTATAAATTTAAAGATTCTATATCTTTTATATAATAAAAGAATTAGATTATTTGAGAATTTTAGTGAAAAGTGGAGGTTGTAAAAAAAATTAGCCAAACCAAATGACTTAATTTTGACACATAAGCAAAATCGAGCCATATAACTGGTCAAAAAATTCAAAATCTAATCCAGTTTAGTTAAAATTAAAAATTTCGATAAAGAAATTTGATGAAAACACACAACAATATATGTGTCAAATATGTGAAAATAAAAACTTAAAAAAGAGAAGAGGATTAATAAAGCTTTAGTGGTTGAATTTAAAATAAAATAGATAGACTTAAATGTAAAATTATAATTTTCCATACTTTTTCGTAATTTTAGAAAATAAACAAAATACACCCCTTAAAGTTTATAACTTTTATACTTTATATTTTAAAAATACAACATATATATTATATTAAAAAATCAAAAAATCACATGATTATTAATATTCAATAAAACACAAATTATTGTTTAATTCTATTTTGACACTTAACAAACTCAAGCAATGTAATTTAGGTAAATTATTATTAATATGAATATAAATATCAAAATGAATGCAAGACTTCAAACATCAGTGTAGAATGAAAATAAATAGACGAGATTTTACATATTACAACATATATTTTTCCAATGTTTTTATTTGTTACTAAACACACAATGTCTAGAAAATGATAACTAACATTTCAGTTAAAAAAGTCAAATCCCTTATTCAACAAATATTTATACAAAATATTATTTAATATTATCACATAATTAAAAATCATGTAAAACTCGTGGGTACATGAGAATCGTAACTATTTAATTATTAAAAAATTTATATTATTTTATAGAGAAGTATTAAGCATTACAAAATCATGAATTTATAAATTGTGTACGTGTAAATTTGATGTAAATACTAAATAGTTAATAATTTAAATATAACTATCTAGAATAAAAATCGAAAGTAAAAAGAGCATGAAATTAAAAAAAAAAATATTGAGGTGAGTTTATATTAATTTACACGGTGCACAGTAAAACAACAACATAATTAAAAATATAAATATTAGTAGATGTTCTTGAAAAACATATAATTTACATAAAATCGCAATAACAAAATTAATACTTAATTTATCCTTTAGGTTCAAGTTTCGTGCATGCACAAACGTTAAAACTAATTAATATATTCAACAAGAATAAGCGTTACTTTTAGTAGATTTAACGTTCTAAAATTACACGTTTAGTTTTCTTCATTTGTATTTTACAATATTTTTTTGTTTATTTTAAATTTAAAGACTCTATATTCATATTACTACACTTTTAAAAAGTACTTTAACCGGACTTAACGTTATAAAAGTTACACATATAGTTCATTTGTCTTGACAAGATTTTTTGTTTATTTTAAATTTAAAGTCTCTACATTTATATTAGTAAAGTTGTAAAGCATTACTTTTGGCAGATTTGACGTTATAAAAGTTACACGTTTTATTCATTTGATTTAACATGATATTTTTTAAAACGTTATATTTTTATTACTAAATTATAAAACATTACTTTTAGCAGATTTAAGGTTATAAAAGTTACACGATTAGTTCACATGATTTAACAGGTTTTCTTTTTTTATTATAAATTTAAAGATTCTATATCTTTTATATAATAAAAGAATTAGATTATTTGAGAATTTTATTGAAAAGTGGAGGTTGTAAAAAATAATTAGACAAATAAAAATTAATGTTGAAACATAAGCAAAATCAAGCTATTTAATTGGTCAAAAAAGTCAAAATCTAATTCAATTTAGTCAAAATTAAAAAAATTTGTAGAGAAATTTGATGAAAACACACAAAAATATATGTGTCAAATTTGTGAAAATAAAAACTTATAAAAGAGAAGAGGATTAATAAAGCTTTAGTGGTTGAATTTTTAATAAATTAGATAGACTTAAATGTAAACTTATAATTTTCCATAGTTTTTCGTAATTTTAGAAAATACACAAAATACACCCCTTAAACTTTATACCTTCTATAATTTATATTTAAAAAATACAACATGTATATTATATTAAAAATTTAACAAATCACATGAATATAAATATTCAATAAAAACATAAATTATTGTTTAATTCTATTTTGACACTTAACAAACTCAAGCAATGCAATCTAGGTAAATTATTATTAACATGAATATAAATATCAAAATGAAAGCAAGACTTCAAATATCGGTGTGAGATGAAAATAAATAGACGAGATTTTACATATTATTACAACAACATATATTTTTCCAATGTCTACTAAACACACAATGTCTAGAAAATGATAGCTTTCAGTTAAAGATAGTCAAATCCCTTATTCAACAAATATTTATACAAAATATTATTTAATGTTATCACATAATTAAAAATTATGTAAAACTCGTGGGTACATGAGCATCATAACTATTTAAGTATTAAAATTTTAATATTATATTATAGAGTAGTATTAAGCATTACAAAATCATAAATTTACATATTGTGTACGTGTAAAATTGATGTAAATAGTTAATAATTTGTATATAAATATCTAGAATTAAAAATCGAAAGTAAAAAGAGCATGAAATTCAAAAAATAAATATTGAGGTGAGTTTATATTAATTTAAACGGTGCACAGTAAAACAACAACATAATCAAACATATAAATATTAGTAGATGTTCTTGAAAAACATATAATTTACATAAAATCGCAATAACAAAATTATTACTTAATTTATCATTTAGGTTCAAGTTTCGTGCATGCACAAACATTAAAACTAATTAATATATTCAACAAGAATAAGCGTTACTTTTAACAGATTTAACGTTCTAAAATTACACGTTTAGTTTTCTTCATTTGTATTTTACAAGATTTGTTTGTTTATTTTAAATTTAAAGACTCTATATTCATATTACTACACTCTTAAAAAAGTACTTTAAGCGGACTTAACGTTATAAAAGTTACACATATAGTTCATTGGTTTTGAAAAGATATTTTGTTTATTTTAAATTTAAAGTCTTTATATTTATATTAATAAACTTGTAAAGCATTACTTTTAGTAGATTTAACATTATAAAAGTTATACGTTTTATTCTTTTGAATTAACATGATATTTTTTAAAACGTTATATTTTTATTACTAAATTATAAAACATTACTTTTAGCAGATTTAAGGTTATAAAAGTTACACGTTTAGTTCACATGATTTAACAGGTTTTATTTTTGGTTTATTATAAATTTAAAGATTCTATATCTTTTATATAATAAAAGAATTAGATTATTTGAGAAATTAGTGAAAAGTGGAGGTTGTAAAAAAATTAATTAGACAAATCAAATGAATTAATTTTGAAACATAAGCAAAATCGAGCTATTTAATTGGTCAAAAAAGTCAAAATCTAATTCAATTTAGTCAAAATTTAAAAATTTGGTTGAGAAATTTGATGAAAATACACAACAATATATGTGTCAAATTTGTGAAAATAAGAACTTAAAAATGAGAAGAAGATTAATAAAGCTTTATTGGTTGAATTTTTAATAAATTAGATAGATTTAAATATAAACTTATATATTTCCATACTTTTTTGTAATTTTAGAAAATAAACAAAATACACCCCTTAAACTTTATACCTTCTATAATTTATATTATAAAAATAAAACATGAATATTATATTAAAAAATCAACAAATCACATGAATATTAATATTCACTAAAAACATAAATTATTGTTTAATTCTATTTTGACACTTAACAAACTCAAGCAATGCAATCTAGGTAAATTATTATTAACATGAATATAAATATTAAAATGAAAGCAAGACTTCAAACATCGGTGTGGGATGAAAATAAATAGACGAATTTTTACATTTTACAACAACATATATTTTTCCAATGTCGTTATTTGTTACTAAACACATAATGTCTAGAAAATGATAGCTAACATTTCAGTTAAAGAAAGTCAAATCCCTTATTCAACAAATATTTATACAAAATATTATTTAATATTATCACATAATTAAAAATCATGTAAAACTCGTGGGTAAATGAACATCATAACTATTTAAGTATTAAAAATTTAATATTATTTTATAGAGTAGTATTAAGTATTACAAAATCATGAATTTACATATTGTGTACGTGTAAAGTTGATGTAAATAGTTAATAATTTAAATATATATATATATCTAGAATAAAAAATCGAAAGTAAAAAGAGCATGAAATTCATAAACTCAAGCAATGCAATTTATGTAAATTATTATTAACATGAATATATATATCAAAATGAATGCAAGACCTCAAACATCGGTGTGGATGAAAATAAATATACGAAATTTTACATATTAAAACAACATATATTTTTACAATATCGTTTTTGTTACTAAACACACAATGTCTAAAAAAGGATAACAAACATTTCAGTTAAAGAAAGTCAAATCCCTTATTCAACAAATATTTATAAAAATTATTATCACATAGTTAAAAATCATGTAAAACTCATTGGTACATGAGGATCGTAAATATTTAATTATTAAAAATTTAATATTATTTTATAGAAAAGTATTAAGCATTACAAAAACGTAAATTTACAAATTGTGTTCGTGTAAAGTTGATGTAAATAGTTAATAATTTAAATATAACTATCTAGAATAAAAAAATCAAATGAAAAAGAGCATAAATTCAAAAAATAAATATTGAGGTGAGTTTATATTAGTTTACACGGTACACAATAAAACAATAATATAATCAAACATATAAATATAAGTAGATGTTCTTGAAAAACATATAAATAAATAAAATCGTCATAACAAAATTATTACTTAATTTATCCTTTATGTTCAAGTATCGTGCATGCACAAACATTATAACTAATTATTATATTAAACAAAAACAAGCGTTACTTTTAGCAAATCAAACGTTCTAAAATTACAAGTTTAGTTTTGTTCATTTGTAATTTACACTTGTAAAAAAAATACTTTTAGCGGATTTAACGTTATAATAGTTACACATATAGTTCATTTGCTTTGACAAGACTTTCTGTTTATTTCAAATTTAAAGTCTCTATATTTATATTACTAAACTTGTAAAGCATTACTTTTAGCAGATTTAACGTTATAAAAGTTACACATTTTATTTACTTGATTTAACATGATATTTTTCAAAACGTTATATTTTTATTACTAAATTATAAAACATTACCTTTAGCATATTTAACGTTATAAAAGTTACACGTTTAGATCACATGATTTAACAGGTTTTCTTTTTTGTTTATTATATATTTAAAGATTCTATATCTTTTATATAAAAAACAATTAGATTATTTGAAAATTGTAGTGAAAAATTTAGGTTATAAAAAAATAATTAGATAAATCAAATGACTTAATTTTAACACATAAGCAAAATCGAGCCATATAATTGGTCAAAAAAAGTCAAAATCTAATTCAATTTAGTCAAACTTAAAATTTCGGTAGAGAAAGTTAATGAATACACACAACAATATATGTGTCAAATTTGTGAAAATAAAAACTTATAAAAGAGAGGAGGATTAATAAAGTTTTAGTGGTTGAATTTTAAATAAATTAGATAGACTTAAATGTAAACTTATAATTTTCCATACTTTTTTGTAATTTTAGAAAATAAACAAAATACACTCCGTAAACTTTATACCTTCTATAATTTATATTTTAAAAATACAACATATATATTATATTAAAAGAACAACAAATCACATGATTATTAATATTAACTAAAAACAAAAATATTAGTTTAATTCTGTTTTGACACTTAACAAACTCAAGCAATGCAGTCTAGGTAAATTATTATTAACATGGATATAAATATCAAAATGAATGCAAGACCTCAAACACCGGTGTGGGATGAAAATAAATAGACGGGATTTTACATATTACAACAACATATATATTTCCAATGTCGTTATTTGTTACTAAACACACAATGTCTAGAAAAGGATAGCTAACATTTCAGTTAAAGAAAGTCAAATCCCTTATTCAACAAATTATACAAAATATTATTTAATATTATCACATAATTAAAAATCATGTAATACTCGTGGGTACATGAGCATCGTAGCTATTTAAGTATTAAAAATTAGATATTATTTTATAGAGTAGTAATAAGCATTACAAAATCATGAATTTATAAATTGTGTATGGGTAAAGTTGATGGAAATTGTTAATAATTTAAATATAATTATCTAGAACTAAAAAATCGAAAGTAAAAAGAGTATGAAATTCAAAAATTAAATATTGAGGTGAGTTTATATTAATTTACACGTTGCACAGTAAAATAACAATATAATTAAACATATAAATATTAGTAGATGTTCTTGAAAAACATATAAATAAATAAAATCTTAATAACAAAATTATTACGGAGTACTTAATTTATCCTTTATGTTCAGGTCTCATGCATGCACAAACATTAAAACTAATTAATATATTAAAGAAATCAAGTGTTACTTTTAGTAGATCTAACGTTCTAAAATTACACGTTTAGTTTTGTTCATTTGTATTTTGCAACATTTGTTTTTGTATTTTAAAATTTATAGACTATATCTTCATATTACTACACTTGTAAAAAAAATACTTTTAGCGGATTTAACGTTATAAAAGTTACACTTATAGTTCATTTGCTTTGACAAGATTTTCTGTTTATTTCAAATTTAAAGTCTCTATATTTATATTACTAAACTTGTAAAGCATTACTTTTAACAGATTTAACGTTATAAAAGTTATACGTTTTATTCACTTGATTTAAGATGATATTTTTTAAAACGTTATATTTTTATTACGAAATTATAAAACATTACCTTTGGCATATTTAACGTTATAAAAGTTACACGTTTAGATTTTGTTTTTTGTTTATTATAAATTTAAAGATTCTATATCTTTTATATAAAAAAAGAATTAGATTATTTGAGAATATTAGTGAAAAGTTTAGGTTATAAAAAAATAATTAGACAAATCAAATAACTTAATTTTGACAAATAAGTAAAATCGAGCGATATAATTGGTCAAAAAAAGTCAAAATCTAATTCAATTTAGTCAATATTAAATTTTCGGTAGAGAAATTTGATGAAAACACACAACAATATATGTGTCAACTTTGTGAAAATAAAAAATTAAAAAAGAGAGGAGGATTAATAAAGTTTTAGTGGTTGAATTTTAAAAATATTAGATAGACTTAAATGTAAACTTATAATTTTTCATATTTTTTCGTAATTTTAGAAAATAAACAAAATACACTCCTAAAACTTTATACCTTCTATAATTTATATTTTAAAAATACAACATATATATTATATTAAAAAATCAACAAATCACATGATTATTAATATTCAATAAAAACACAAATTATTGTTTAATTGTGTTTTGACATTTAACAAACTCAAGTAATGCAATCTATGTAAATTATTATTAACATGAATATAAATATCAAAATGAATGCAAGACCTCAAATATCGGTGTGGGATGAAAATAAATAGACGGGATTTTACATATTACAACAACATATATTTTTCCAATGTCGTTATTTGTTACTAAACATACAATGTCTAGAAAAGGATAGCTAACATTTCAGTTAAAAAAAAGTCAAATCCCTTATTCAAAATATTATACAAAATATTATTTAATATTATCACATATTTAAAAATCATGTAAAACTCGTGGGTACATGAGCATCGTAGCTATTTAAGTATTAAAAATTTGATATTATTTTATAGAGTAGTATTAAGCATAACAAAATCATGAATTTATAAATTGTGTACGTGTAAAGTTGATGAAAATAGTTAATAATTTAAATATAATTATCTAGAATAAAAAAATCAAAAGTAAAAAGAGCATGAAATTAGAAAAATAAATAATGAGGTGAGTTTATACTAATTTACACGGTGCACAATAAAACAACAATATAATCAAACATATAAATATTAGTAGATGTTCTTGAAAAATATATAATATGCATAAAACCGCAATAACAAAATTATTACTTAACCTATCCTTTATGTTCAAGTTTCATGCATGCACAACAATTAAAAACTAATTAATATATTCATCAAAAATAAGCGTTACTTTTACCAGATTGAACGTTCTAAAATTACACGTTTAGTTTTGTTCATTTGTATTTTACAAGATTTTTTGTTTATTTTAAATTTAAACACTCTATATTCATATTACTACACTTGTAAAAAAATACTTTCAGCGGATTTAACGTTATAAAAGTTACACATATAGTTCATTTGTTTTGACAAGATTTTTGTTTGTTTTAAATTTAAAGTCTCTATATTTATATTAGTAAACTTGTAAAGCATTAGTTTTAGCAGATTTAACGTTATAAAAGTTACACGTTTTATTCACTTGATTTAACATGAAATTTTCCAAAACGTTATATTTTTATTACTAAATTATAAAACATTACCTTTAGCAGATTTAACGTTATAAAAGTTACACGTTTAGTTCACATGATTTAACAGGTTTTCTTTTTTGTTTATTATAAATTTAAAGATTCTATATCTTTTACATAATAAAAGAATTAGAGTATTTGAGAATTTTATTGAAAAGTGGAGGTTGTAAAAAACAATTAGACAAATCAAATGACTTAATTCTGACATATAAGCAAAATCGAGCCATATAATAGGTCAAAAAAAGTCAAAATCTAATTCAATTTAGTCAAAATTAAAAATTTCGATAGAGAATTTTGATGAAAACATACAACAATATATGTGTCAAATTTGTGAAAATAAAAACTTAAAAAAAGAGAAGAGGGTTAATAAAGCTTTAGTGGTTGAATTTTAAATAAATTAGATAGACTTAAATGTAAACTTATAAAATTCCATACTTTTTCGTAATTTTAGAAAATAAACAAAATACACCCCTTTAACTTTATACCTTCTATACTTTATATTTTAAAAATACAACATATATATTATATTAAAAAAAATCAACAAATCACATGATTAATAAATTTAATAAAAACACAAATTATTATTTAATTCTATTTTGACACTTAATAAACTCAAGCAATGCAATATAGGTAAATTATTATTAATATGATTATAAATATCGAAATGAATGTAAGACCTCAAACATCAGTGTGGGATGCAAATAAATAGACGGGATTTTATATATTACAACATCATAATTTTTCCAATGTTGTTATTTGTCACTAAACACAAAATGTGTAGAAAATGATAGCTAACATTTCAGTTAAACAAAGTCAAATCCCTTATTCAACAAATTATACAAATATTATTTAATATTATCACATAATTAGAAATCATGTAAAATTCGTGGATACATGAGCATCGTAGCTATTTAATTATTAAAGATTTAATATTATTTTATAGAGTGGTATTAATCATTACAAAATCATGAATTTATAAATTGTGTACGTGTAAAGTTGATGTAAATAGTTAATAATTTAAATATAACTATATAGAATAAAAAATCAAAAGTAAAAAGGGCATGGAAATTCAAAAAAATAAATATTTAGGTGAGTTTATATTAATTTACACGGTGCACAGTAAAACAACAATATAATCAAACATATAAATATTAGTAGATGTTCTTGAAAAACATATAATATACATAAAATCGCAATAACAAAATTATTACTTAATTTATTCTTTATGTTCAAGTCTCATGCATACACAAACATTAAAACTAATTAATATATTAAACAAAAATAAGCGTTACTTTTAGCTGATTTAACGTTCTAAAATTACACGTTTAGTTTTGTTCATTTGTATTTTACAAGATTTTTTTGTTTATTTTAAATTTAAAGACTCTATATTCATATTACTACACTTGTAAAAATAAATACTTTCTGCGAAATTTACGTTATAAAAGTTACACATATAGTTCATTTGTTTTGACAAGATTTTTTTTTATTTTAAATTTAAAGTCTATATTTATATTAGTAAACTTGTAAAGCATTACTTTTAGCAGATTTAACGTTATAAAAGTTACACGTTTTATTCACTTGATTTAACATGATATTTTTCAAAACGTTATATTTTTATTACTAAATTATAAAACATTACCTTTAGCAGATTTACCGTTATAAAAGTTACACGTTTAGTTCACATGATTTAACAAGTTTTCTTTTTTGTTTATTATAAATTTAAAGATTCTATATTTATATTGCTTAGCTGTAAAGCAGTACCTTCAGCGATTTTAACGTTATAAAAGTTTCACGTTTTGCTCACTTGATGTAACACGATATTTTGTTTAAAACTAAGTCGAACCATAAAGTTTTGTTTTCCAAAATACAAAAGCCGAGCCATTGGTTCTTTAACCGGTTTCGATTTTTATTTTTTTTTCTCGATTTAGGTTCGATTTTTTGATTTTTTATACACCCTAGCTTAGCTTAAACTAAAAAAAATTACTTACCATCTAGAAAAATCTCTATAAGAAAAATAAAATCTAAAAAATATGACCATCCAAAGTAATAAAAAAAGTCACAAATTTACCCGACACGAAAAGAATCATTTTAATTACTTGTTACAATAAATTCCACACGACTCGTTCTTTCTAAACAAGTTAAACCAATCCTTAAAAGGACATTTTCGTCATTTTAGCAAAACACAATAAAAAACCAAGATAAAATATGCGAAAAAACGTATACGGTTTTTTAACATTAAAACACACAACACACTGTCAAAATCCCATGAAACAAAAAACCAAAAAAAAAAGAATCTATTCACATTATTCACATTTCTTCAAATAAATCAACAACCTCTATAAATACATCATATCAAACCCATAATAAGATTCCATTATTATTTTTTTCATTATACTCTGTTTTTGGTTTTTAGATCATTGTAAAAAAAAAGAATGGGTGCTCAGGATTTGAGTTTGGATTTGAATCCTATTTTTACACCCAAAACGATCAGTCAGTTTTTGGGTGGATTAATGAATATGGATTCTGTTACTGATAAGATTTTAGCTGTTGATGATTATGTTCATAGGTTAGAGACTGAAATTGTTAAAATCCATGCTTTTGAACGTGAACTACCCTTGTGTATGCTGTTGATGAATGATGGTATGTTTTTTTTTTTTTTTTTTTGAATTTGTGTTTTTTTATGGAATTCTGAGATGGGTGGGTTTTTGTTGGTTTTTGATTTGGTTAATGGGTTTGTGAGATTGGTGATTTGTGTTTTAAGTGTTTGATTAATGTGTTTTTGATGTTTTTTCAGCAATTGTGGCTTTGAAAGAGGAGTTAATGGTGTTTAGGAAGTCAGTGAATGAGCCTGTGATTGAAAAGTTTGTACCGCTAAAGAGAAGCTGTGATGATGTTGAGGTGTCGAAAGTTGAAAGCGATATCGGTGATAAGAAGAATTGGCTGAGTTCTACTCAGCTTTGCACGAATCCGAAACTAAATTTTGAACAAGTGTTTAAAAAGGTAGAGATTTTGTGAAAATTCTATGATTAAGTATGGAATAATGGAAATTTGTACTTATGGATTTATGTGTTTTGTTTGATTATAGCGAAGTGAAGAACCAGAGGTGATGGTTAACAAACTTATCCCATTGCCGTGTTCTGGGCTTACGCTTATTAGTCCTCCTGGAATTAAGAATCCAATGAGGGGAAATTTTTGTCTTGCAAAAAATGGTGCTAATGATAAACTGGTTTCTTATACCATACCGGATGTTCAATCGGATATCCCGATTGGTAGTCTGAAATCTCAGCCAACACTACAACCAGCGTCTAGGAAACAAAGAAGATGCTGGTCTCCGGAGTTGCATAGACGCTTTGTGAATGCATTGCAACAACTTGGTGGTTCAAAAGGTTAGTTTTTCAAAACTGAATTTCATATCCCTGTTATGCATTGTTATGCAGTGATAGTTAAGCTGTGATTATTTGATTATTCGTAGCTCAGTTTATAACTTGCTTGAGGATTAGAATCGATCTTTAGTTATCTATGTCACATGAAAATTGCATTGTTACATAAAGTGTTAGTACCGACTTGATAACTTATCAGAACAATATGTAAAATGTCATACAAGGCTCTGCAATTTTCATGTAATGAGAGATTAAAAGGTTTTGGAGCATTAGAATGAGGGCCATCATACTATTATGCATATCATATTTTTATGTATCTTCATAATTGGATTAAGTGTTCTAAATCAAGATTGGTTCCAATCGTCTTACAGTAGCCACACCTAAGCAAATCCGAGAGCTTATGCAAGTAGATGGTCTCACCAATGACGAAGTAAAGAGCCATCTGCAAGTAAGCTAATATTTCTAACTTCTTTTTTCCAATTCATCTATGATCTATGTTCTATACAGGATACTGATAGTCTTTTTTTGCTGCCAATTGTAGAAATACCGTCTTCATACCAAAAGATTTCCAGCTGGTGCTGCTTCGGGAGCTTCATGGGCTCAGTCACATAATCATTATCTTGAAAAACAGTCAAATTCTGAGTCGGGTTCTCCTGATGGACCGCTCCTGAACTACACCACCGGTGGTACTTCAACCACTGGTGGCGACAGTATGGATGACTGTGAAGATGAGATATCTGAGAACAATTGCTGGAAAGGTCGCCTTTACACCTCAGGCAAAGAAACTTATGTATAGATGTTTACATAATCTATATAGATATATACTAAATCGCGGCGATTTGAAATCATTGTAGGAGAGAGCTCATAAAGTTTTCCAAATGAAAATAAAAATTATATATACAGAAAGAATGAAATTTTGCAGGATTAGTTCATTTCTTTTACTTGTTTTGTTCTATTCAAGTTTTGAGTTTGATTCCATTTTCTTGGATTCTTGGCTTCATGTGAGATACATTTGGTTTTTTGAGGTGAGGAAACATGATCATTGAACAATGCATTATTTAAGCATATTGTTATTCCCTTGTGAAATCTTGAATCTTTTGTTTGATTGTACTTGGCCTAATATCAGTGGATCCCACAAGGGTATTTTGGTCATTTAAAAATGAGAATGTGAATGAGGTGTGAGTATAATTATAGTGTGTGTGTGTAGGTGTAAGTAACATGCACAAGACCCTGCAAGAGTGACTATGGAGCAAGAGACAATGGCTTTTGAGAAATGGGAAAACCATATCATGAGGTCTCTTTGCATGAGGAAAAGCCATATTTCGTTTCACATTGTTCTTGTTATTTTCGACCTTTATATAATTATAGGTCAAAGATATCTAACTTGTATGAAAAGATATGATAATCTAATGTGAAATTTGACTATTTTAAACTCATAGGAATCAGGAATCTAAAACATGGTATATGTCATAGAAAAAGAATTTGTATATAGTAACTAGATTCTTTCTAAATTGATCTTATTTAAAACATGAAGACAATGTTAATTTGAAAACAATATCATTCATATAGTTGTCAAGAGTGTGCAACTTATAGTTCACAAGTTACACCACTTTTACCATGATAAAAGGTTTTTACCTTTGGTAAAGAACTGAAGACATCATTAAATTGTTGTTGTAGTTTTGATAAAGAGCATGATCAAAATCAACACTTTTCTTCACACAATTGGAACCTTTTCTTTTATGAGACTAGTCATTCACAAGTTGTATATATATTAAAAGAAAACTTTTGAACAAAAAGGCTAATCTTGTCAAAGTATTACTATTCTTTAAAATAAATAGGACCCTTATAGAATCTGGAAAAAGATTTGTTCCCAATTAATTTCCTCACATTTTATTTTTAGGATGTATCAAATAATTGTTTATTTCTAAAAATAAATAAAAATGTTATAAATTAATTAGTTAAGAGTAAAATTATAATGGTGTAAAAATAGAAGAAAGAAATCTGTAAAAATGATATATTTTTTAAATTACGTGTTTTTTACCGGTAAATTACAATTATAAGACAGGGAGAATATAATATCTAGATGGGGTGTAATTAATAGATTTGTTAAAAATATTATAAATAAGTAAATACAACAATAATAAAATAATAATAAAAAAGTTACATATCAGAAGGTGCAAGTTAAATCAGTGGTTGGTAGTTTGTCGTTATACTTTTTGATTGTCCTAGGTCTCGTCGCGCATCATTAGTTTCGTTGAGAGAATCCGAAAAAATATCTTTTGGATGGGTTAGGGAGGGTAAAAAACTTCATTGGGTTAAATGGTATAATGTCATTTTTTTCTTGGGGGGGGGGGGGGGGGGGGGGGGGGGGGTGGTGGTGTTGTTTGTGTTGTGAGAGGTTTTCTACAGTTCCTAATTTTTTTATTGTTTTCTATATGTTTTGGCGGGAACTTTTTTTTGACACATGTGTGTGCGTGGCTAATATACATACATAGGTGTTATCTCCTTATTATTTTATCGCCTCATTATTTTGGGACCATCAAACACATGTGAAAAAACGCACACACACCCAATTTATCAACATTATCTGAAAACTCTTTGTTTCTTTCTCATGGTCTCTTAACCACGATTCTTTCCCCCATTCTTTGATGGTTTGGTGACGGTCGTCTTATGGTTAATCGTTGCCCCCAATTCTTTGTACGACAATGGTTGTGTCGAATCTTTAGTGGCTTGTTGGTTTCTTTTGACAACGATTGTTGCCCCCAATTTTGATGGGTTGGCGACAGTCAACAAGATTGGCGATCACGTTTTAATTTTAGCTTCATTGAGGTGAATGGTTCAACCTCATAGAACGTGCGATCTCAGTTGTGCCGATTTGATTTTTGGTTAATTCAGGTGAATGGTTGAATTAGGGTTTTGAATTTTTTTTTGATTGGTTGCGACGATGGTGTTTTGGGGTTTATGATCTAATTGCTATTGTGTTTAAGGTAAAAACTCTAATAGGAATTGATTCAGATTCTTATTTGATTCTTTTTTTATTCCCATTTTGTTCTTCCAATTTTTGGGTTCATTTGGGATTTTGGTAGATTGTGTTAGTTGAGTTTTGGCTTATGTTTGTTCGACGTTATGATATACAAGCTGATGTATTGGTGGTGGTTTTCTTTTGGGTTGTCTGTCATGACAACTACAACACATGTTAGTTATGATTTATACGTGGTTCTTCGGCTTGGTGACTTTCTTAGGTTGTCGCTCTACCCATATTTGTATGCATTTGGTAACGTCTCCATCCACTTTGTTGATATTGGTTTCATGCCGTTCGTGGTGCATTGTTGTCCTTTTTGGATTATGATATACAAGCTGATTGTATTGGTCATAGTTTTCTTCTGGGTTGTCTGTCATGACATCTACATAAAACAGATATATGTTATCATTTATATGTGGTTCTTCGGCTGGGTGACCTTCTTAGGTTGCCGTTAAACCCATATTTATATGCATTTAGTAAGGTATCTATCCACTTTGTTGATATTCGTTTCATAGCGTTGGTGGTGCGTTATTTCCGTTTGTAAATTATGTTGTTGTCTTGGCAGGGAAACGTGTTAGCGTTGCATCTATGACGTGTGCCTCATCTTTCAGTGAATTTTTTTATTTGAACCTATATGTGAACTGTGGTTTGAGGCTATGATGAATTTATACGGGCCGTTTAAAGGCGAGATGCCCGGTATCTTGGCGAGGCAACATGTTAACGTTGCAGCCATGATGGGTGTATCCCTTTTTGCGAATACTGCCCTGGTTGAGCCTATCCATACCTATTTCCCGGTTTTGGAATAACAAAAACGGTGACACCTAGTTGGCTCTTTGATGACCTGAATTTTTAAGGTTACTGCTGTACCACTTAATTAGGGTTTGTTCAGGCTACGATGACTTTAAATGGCTGCTTAAAGCCGATATCACCCGTATTTTGGCAGGGCGATGTGTTAAGGTTTCTACCACATGCGTGTATCGGGTAAGTTCATGAGTCACCCGTTTTATGGCTGCCACAGAAACAGGTTTTACATCCTACTATTATAACTTGTATATGTCTTATAAAAGTTTGTTGTGCGGGGGTTGCTATAGTAACTAATTTTTTAGTGTTTTCTTTTTTTTTTTGGCGGGAAAACAAAAAACACCACATGCTAGCGTGTGTGGCTAATAAATATCAGATAGAGAGGCATAAAATTTGAAGAGCATCTACATCGCGTTGTTTTCAGGCTATGATGAGTTTAAATGGGCCGTTTAAAAGTTAAATCGCCCGTATCTTAGCATGACCCCATGTTACGGTTGAAGCCATGGCGCGTGTATCCTATTTTTTGCGAACTTAGCCCAGTTTGAGCCTATGTGTGTAATCTACAGAAGAAGTGGCTACTAGTTTATAGGTGTGTGTGTCTTTACAGATCTGTTTTACGCAAAGAAACAAAAGAATTTTAAATCATGTTGATAAATGGAGCGTGTGTGTGGATTTCTCCACATCTGTTTGATGGTCCTAAAAAATTGAGACGATAATGCCTATGCATGTATATCTCATTACCCATGAACAGAAAGTCCCATGTAACAACCCAAAACCGAGGTCATTATTTAATTATATTTTTACGTATATTTTTGAAATTTTTGACGAGGTTGATTATTATGACGATTGGTAATTTGATTTGGATGATGTTGAAATTTTATTTTTACGTTTTGACGAGTTGCGAGGATTATTAGTGATGACGATATCGACGGATGCCCGAGAAATTTTACATTTTATTTTAAACATGTCGATGTTTAATATTTTGACGTTTTTATTTTAATGTCGTTTTAAGTCGTGCCGGGACTATATAATATCATATTTTGTGTGCGTTTTAAGTTTTGAGAAGCATTTTTATGAAACCCGAGACCCGTAAAAAATTTCAAAAGTGACTAGTAGTCATTTTCCGCTTTTTAACAAAGTATTTGCACTTTGGTCTAAAAGAATCACAATTGGCAAAAACTACCCTAAACTTTTTCCATATAAAAGGAAAATTTAAACACAAAAACACATACACAATCACTCCACTCACAAAATTCTCTCCCCCTCTCTCTTTTCTTTCTTGTCCGTCACCCACAACCAACACAAACACCCCATGGATTTTAATTTTGAGGTTGAATCCATCTAAACTAATCAAAGACCCATCTTAGTTTCATCATTCTCTATCCATTGGTATGAAATTTAGCTACATGCATGAACATTTTTGAAAAACCCATTTTTAGATGAAAATCATGTTGTTTGATCTTAAATTGTTGTTGTATGTAGGTGTTTATGCTTATATATATATATATATATATATATATATATATATATATATATATATATATATATATATATATATATATATATATATATATATATATATATATATATATATATATATATATATATATATATTTATGATTGCATGTTAATATTTTTGAGTTGGGTTTTTATGAATTAATCATCTAGGATGATTTAGTGTGTTATGATATGAACTAGTAGTATAAGGATGATTATAGTGGTAAAAATAGGGTTAAAATGTGGTGAAAAATTAATTTTGAGTGATTTTTAAATATGTATTTTATAGCAGATTATTAAAAGTAATTTTCTGAAAATTATGAGTTTGAGTTTGAGATGAACTAATTAGATATTGTTGTAGAGGATGTTTTTATCTTTGTTTTGGTATAAGGTAGGACTTTTAGCTCCAAACGAGCGAAAAGTTACGTTATTTTGATTATTTCGTGTACCGGGAGACGAGTACCGACACTATATATAATTGTTGTCGATAATTGGATCGAATCTCGGGGACTATAAAATGGATTTTTAAATATGTCATGGACTGATTTTTAAGGTTAAGTATGTGGATGTCGAGTTATTTTCAAAGTTGAGTGTCGGTTTCATAAACGGAGAAAAATAAAAGTGTTAAAAGACTATAAGAGTTGTTGACGTAAAACTGTCCGGTTTTTGTAGTTCAAAGATGAGTCGGGCAGGGAACTTTAAATGTGAAATCTTTTGATGAGTTTTTAACAGGGCTTTCTATATATAGTAAGTGAAGTCTCTGATTAGTATCATAAAAATTTGACGTGTTTAAGTGGGGTAAATGAGCTTGTACATTTGGTGTGTACCGGCAGATTTTTTTCGAAGGAGTCAACTAATAGTAAATATATAAAATGGAGTAAAGAGGTCACTTGTATTATTTTTATTTTGGATTGATCGTGATTTTATGATTTTGAGTTGATATTACTAAGTATGGATTTTATTCGAGTTATTATTGATGAACGCGCCTTATTTGATAGGTTGCGATTTTTGTGTTTATCGGGCATCAACTATCGTCGAAGATCGTCTTACTACTGCTATTACTTCAGGTGAGTCTATAGCCTCGCTTTCTACTTGTTTTAATGATTTTAAAACCCGCGAGGGGGATACATGCTATTTGAAGTAAAATGAACACATGTCATGAGTAATTGTTGGACCCGATGTTGCCTTTGATGAAATGAATTGTTAAGTACCTAATTGCATAAGACCCTAAATTCATGAGCCGTTAACTATCTTCTGACTTGATGTTGCGAGTTGGGAATAGTCGATAATTCTAATAATAGTACTATTGGGATGACAACCTTATCTGAGACCAGGGCTTTACGTTGAGTAACCCGCTGGGAAGGATAATTTTACGTGAATGAGAATTGATATTCTTGCAATTAATACCCTAGTAGGGGCACTGGTAATTTTTTTTGGTCATGCTGGCATTTGGCGTGGGTGACTAAGTTAAGGGGTCAGTGTCATGAGCTTAATACAATTCAATAGCTACTGCTATAATATGATATACCCGATTAATAGATTGTATGGCCACAATTCTATTAAACAATTGTGAATGTTTTTTACGATGTGTTCAATTATGATTTTGTAAAATCTATAGACTTGCTCAACCTTTTTGTTGATGATTTTAAGCATGTATTTCAGGTACTTGAAGTTGTTGATTGCGGAGCTTGCTGGAGAAGGATTGCGGGATTGTTTTTGTAGTAATTTGGTCTAAAACAGATTTCTTTTCCTATTGTCGTAAACATATAGTAAATGGTCAAATATTTTGGTAAAAGGTTTGTTGTTTTGATTAAGATCCTAGGGAAACCTGTACGCTACTCTGATATATTTTAAACTGATTTAACTTGGGATTGAAGGTTTTAGACAATGATTTAAATTATTTCCATATTTATTCTTAAATATAATGTTTTTGGGTCATTTAAAGAGTTGTGAAATGAAGTTTGTGAATAACACCCAATTGTATATTTTCCGCTGCGCAATGTAAATTGGGGGTGTTAAAAAATTGGTATCAGAGCTTTTTAGTTATAGCGAATTAGGTCGATTTTTGAAAAATGTCCTAAACTATAACTTTGGTGTCGAAAGTATTTTATAAAAGCAACGCAACTTCTCTGCAAGGCTCCGGTAAGATTATTTATTTTTGTTGTGCTTTATTATTATAGATGTATCCCTTATAATTGTTGTGAATTCTTGAGTATTTATTAAGTAAATACTGCAATGAGGTATTGGTATTAATGAAAGAACGTGGAGTGCTTTCATCATAATTTCATTTTTATGAGTATTGTATAATTATCATTTGCATTGCATTGCATTGTATCGCATACATATACATTTTGCATACGTAATTCATTTGCATTTGCATAGTTATGCATTGCATATATATTTTTGAATAGTGACCTTATGTACTTTTCATTTTTTCGTGATTTCAGAAAATGTCTGACATACCATATTACGTCAAGAAAGGGGGATTTGCTGTAGGTCAATGGAATTTGCAGAATCAGTATGTAGGTGATCATAAGATTTCAGGTGGATGGTTAGATTACGAGGATGATACGGATGATAAGAAAAATGTTGTAGAATCGGATAGTGATAATTATATGACTGAGAGTGAGGTTGGAAGAACTGAGGTTAGAACTGAAGTGAGAAGTTATGGGACTGATTTTGAGAAGTATCAGAAAGAGATAGATAGGCTTCGCAGGTTAAGTGAATATGTAGCTCATCTTGGGCCGTATCTTGAGCCACATTGGAAGTTTCAGGATAGTGAGGTGTATGCAAATTCTCATTATATGATAGATCCGCCGTGTCAAGGAGGAATTTTGAAGTATGGATTTAGGAATCCACCGTGTTTAGATCCAAAAGGGAGGTGCTGCAAGTTAGGACCAGTTGAAGATGAAGCAGGAACGAGCCAAATTGGAGAAAGTGATGGACCACATCCTATGGAGTGATGTAGTGATGGATCTTTGTTGTATTTTAGTTTATGTATTATTGTGTTGTATTTGGATTATCTAGATGTTGTGAGGTAGTTTTGTGATGGATTATTATTATTGTTGTTGTTTAGGATGGTAAGGGTAAGTGACACTAGTGACAAGGTTTTGTTGCGATTTTCTCGGATTTATGGATGAAATCTACTATTACCCTTTAGTAATTTGATGTGTCTTTGTTATCTTCTCTTTTGAGATGATTGTGGAATTTAGGTAGTATTGTGTTCTTGGCGTATGCAGTATTCATGTTATATCTTGATGAAAAGATCCTATTCTTTCTATCTCGATGTGTATACTTATTAAGTCTCTTTCGTATGTGATAACAATGGAAAGAGTTGAGTGAGATATGTTTCTGTCATTAGCAGGGATTCCTGTGTCTATGTGACTGAGTATCTTGAAATATGTCTCCAAAGGTTGCCAACCATTAGGGTAGATTATATGATTGTGGGAATAGTTGTTAGATTGTTTGAAGCTGATAGTGCTGAGAGGAGACGAGATGCTGCTGAGATTGAAAACCCCGCTGTTTCAGTTGAAGATGCTGTTGAGACTGAAGATGCTGCTGAGATTGAAGATGTTGTTGTTCCAGTTAGAGATGTTGTTGTTATTCTGCAAGATTTTAAAAGGATGTCTGTGTATTGGATTATTAGGAATGAGAAGAGATGCGGTGAAGAGTGCCGTACGACTATTGATGGTAATTGGAAAGGTGCAACTATATGGGTAAGTTCGAGTAACTGATGGATGTTTAATATATCGATAGTCAGTTGGGTTGTTCGACTCGACGAAAAGAGATAGCAATTTAAAGATTGATCCTGATTCGAAATTAAGTATGGCAGAAAAGGGTAAAGGAATGGTATTGTTGCGAATGACAATAAGGAATAGGAATTTATTTCCTCTAAGAGAAGGTAAACTTGGAATTTAATAGTCTAAGATAAGAAGAGATGGTATTCAAGCAGTTACTATAAATCGGGTAAGCAGGAGGAAGTATGATGTGTAGATCACATATATTTTATACCACTTAAGTAATTATCTAATTACTTGATGTAAGTACGAACTAGTTGGAGGTCGAGATGCTGAAGGAATAACAAGGAATGTGGTATAGGAATTTGTATATCTGTGGTAATGAAATGTTTTCATTTCGGTAAAGGAGATTGAATAAAGGAATTATTCAGATAATGGAAAATCAATATGAAGGGAATGTTGCTGCTATTACACTTTATATTTTGGAAAAGCTGATAAGATCTGAGATTTAGATGTAGTAATTTGTGTACTCTTATCTAGTAATTATTGAGTTAGAATTTTATTGAAGTTCTGAAAGTGTTATTGATGGTGTATCTAAATTCTGAAGGTGTTATTAAGGATATATTGAGATTTGAAGATGCTAGATTTTAGCTGACTTGAGGACGAGAAATCAACGAAAATTTGCGATTGGTTGAAATGAGAAATTCACCGACGGAAGAATAATATATGTATATATTAAGGAAATATTTTTTGAGTTTATGGAATTAAGAAGTATAGCGCAATCAATTGAAGTAGAGTTATGAGAAAGTTAACCAGGGTAAGGATGAATATCATAGGATATGATAAATAAAGGTGGAAGGAATTAAATTGGAATGTTGGACATTGAGTACTGATTTCAGGGAGTAATCAGTGGAATTTCTATTTGACGATTTTATTGGTCAATGATGAGAAGGTATGTAGTAGGAAACTACAATAAGTCAAATTTTCTGTGCGCTTTACTAGTAGTAGTTGGAAAAGAATGAGAAGATGAGTTAGTACTTGAGGATACTATGTGGTTGTTCTGCGGAATCGTAGAGTTCACTGTCGTCATGGGAAAAAGGAAGCTTTGTGTTAGCTTGGTGATAGGGGTTATGCAATCTGATTGTATATTTTATTATATGACATTATCAGGAAGTTGAGGATGGTAATATGATTGATTGTAAGGATTGGCAGATGAGACAATAAGGATAATCTGATTTGACTGGAAAGGTAAGTCATCAGAGAAGTAATAACGAAAGAAAGTAAAGAAGCTGGATGTTCTGTGAATAAGATGATTACGTGGGACTGAACAAACTGAGCACCAGATTTCGGTGTCCA
Source organism: Glebionis coronaria (assembly GCA_025667525.1). NCBI lineage: Eukaryota > Viridiplantae > Streptophyta > Magnoliopsida > Asterales > Asteraceae > Glebionis > Glebionis coronaria. Next base: position 560,015,513 of record CM046880.1, on the reverse strand, counting down.
TTATTGATTGTGAATGTTTAGTGTGATGAATAGATGATTGAAGGAAAGAAAAGTATTCCCTTACAATTGGAAAATTGTTATTACAAAGGAGGAATGGTGTGTAAAACTCTTTGGATAAGAATTTTAGTTGAAGTAATATAGATGTTTTAGAATGTGCGATCTATGGCTAAAGTGATCGTGAAAATCTGACTAGATTGAAACGATTGAGGCTTTGTCTATTCCGACGAAACCGACTGAAGCTTGTCAATTCCTTTGTGTAAGCTGAGTATTATCGGAGGTTTATCAGGAGGTTTTCACTGATTGTTGAACCATTGATAAAGCTGACAAAGAAGAACTAAATATGTGAAATCCATTCATATATTTAAGTTGTGGTTGTGGGATCTGATTTTGTAGTTGAAGAAGTTGTTTATGAATGCTGAGGATAGATTGAAGTTCTGTGCCTGTATAATTAGTATCGGAGGAATCTGAATGAATTATAAAGCTGCGATGATGATATTTGGATAATATCAAGTGGAAAGGAAAGCAATAGTAGTGTGTTGACTTGAATAAAGAAGTGTAACGGGGTTTATATGATCATGAGATTGGACATTGTGGTATTTGTTTTGGGATTTAAAAGTATTACTTGTATGGAATCAAGTATGACGAAAATAAGAATAAGAAGGACTTGTGTATAAATGCCATTCGGGGATTTTAAAGGAAGAGGAGTTAAGGATTACTTAATGATGACTGAGAAATAATAATCGGTAAATTATAGATGGGATATGTTATAGTTCTGTATTACGAAGTATGTTTCAGATTATGAAGGATAAGTGTGGATACTGTCACTATCAACTAGTGAGTATTTAGTAAGGAGGAGAAGGAAAAAGAGATAATAAAATTTCTGAAGTAATTGAGAATGACTCTTAAGTTTTAAGATAATTGGAATATTGGTAACAACAAGCAGAATATATGGAATGGAAAGAAAGTTAGAATCAAGGTAATAAAATACTGGAAAAGGGATATCAAAGAAAGAAGATTAACAGATTGTTAGAAATTTTGAAATAGAATGGTAATAGAAATGATAAAGTTGAGATGTATGTTTTTGTGGAACAAAAACGGTTATTGTGATTATCTAATTTTTCTCACATTAGATCAGAGAGTGTGTTAAGAAGGCTAGGACCAGTGGTGAATGAATTGTTCAGATGAAAAAGAGAATTTAACTATTCTTAGAGTGCTGAGAGTGTCGCATGTAGTATTGAAGGGATTTTACAAATTGAAGTATTAATACAGAATGGTTGGAATAAAATATATTGCGATATCAGGAAGTGATCTGACCATTATACATTTCAGATTTGAATATGTGAAACTAACGGAGTTATTTAAACAGTATATGATACGAGGAATATGTAATAATGTACTATGGAAGGTACAGTAATTTAGTGATCTAGCAAGCACTACACTCGGGACATAGAGATCGTTAGATTGAATGAAAGTGGAAAAGGAGTATGGAAAGTATTTAAGTGACTGGTTAGAATTATGGATAATCTCATTGTATTTAGTTTGAGTGTAACCTCAGGACATAGAGGCATATAAATTTTTGAATACTGGAAATCGCTGTGATAAAGTATGAGTATTGATTAAGATTTGAACATATTATATGTGACCCAGAGATTGAGATTGACTTTTGGATATTAGAGATTTCTACAGAAGGTGTGAAGAATTGAGTTAAGAAGGAATATTGCGTATTTTCAGAAAGCAATGGACAAAGTGAAAGGATGAACTGAACGATGGTAAATAAAATTTGGAATCAATCACATCAACATATAATTGAAACTTGGGATGATGATATCTTAATATTTTACTATGAGGACTAATGGAAACTAGTGAAAATGGAATCCTTATGCGATGATAATCGTCATATCAGTAGTTAAGAGGTGTAATCTGACAACTTGAATCACAACTATGTATATTGTCAGAGTATTGGGGCAGGAATGAAACTGAGAGAGTAACACAGAAGGAGTATGAATGATGGAGGAATATTAGCATAATAGAAGGTGAAATTGAAGGTTGAAGTGTAGTAATAGTTGTGGATATGGTAATATTATAAAAATCGAGTTGGACTGGTGTGAAAGACGTGAGTATCTCTTGAGGATAAGAGGTCACGTTGATTCTAGAAGTAAGGAAGTGCGAATATGAGGCGTGTTGAGCGCGGGGCCGTCGCTCTCTTTTAGGAGGGTAGGATGTAACAAGTAGGGGTGTAAACGATCCGAGCCGAGTCGAGTTTTAGTTTAAACGAGTCAGGCTTGTTTATTAACTGCCTGGCTCGAGCACGGCTCGAGCTCGAATAAAATTTTATAAACTGGCTCGAGCTCGAAGTCGAATGTTTTTTTGATGTTCAAGCTCGAGCTTGAAGCTCGTTTACGATTTTAACTTTTATTTAAACTAACTTCTATTCGAATAAATATAGTTTGATAGACTCGTTTATTAACTCAAGCTCGAGCTCGAAAGCTCGTTTATGATTATTAAAATGATACTAATACTTAATGAGTAAGCTAAGGTGTATATGACATATACACTTATAGATTTATTATTAAGCTCGAATAGCTCGTTCGGCTCGTTAAGCTCGAATATAATGTTCGGCTCGTTAAGCTCGCTCGGCTCGAGACAACAATTAAACGAGTTTTCGAACGAGCCGAGCTTAATATTAGTTTTCAAAACTCGGCTCGCCAAATTAAACGAACTCTAATATTTGTTCGAGATCGGCTCGAGCTCGAGAGTATTAAGTTCGAACTCGAGTTAAACGAGCTCGAACTCGAATAGCTCGTTAAAAGCTCGACTCGTTTACACCCTTAGTAAAAACCCAAAACCGTGGTCATTATTTAATTATATTTTTACGTATATTTTTGGAATTTTTGACGAGGTTGATTATTATGACGATTGGTAATTTGATTTGGATGATGTTGAAATTTTATTTTTACGTTTTGACGAGTTGCGAGGATTATTAGTGATGACGATATCGACGGATGCCCGAGAAATTTTACATTTTATTTTAAACATGTCGATGTTTAATATTTTGACGTTTTTATTTTAATGTCGTATTAAGTCGTGTCGGGACTATATAATATCATATTTTATGTGCGTTTTAAGTTTTGAGAAGCATTTTTATGAAACCCGAGACCCGTAAAAATTTTCAAAAGTGACTAGTAGTCATTTCCCGCTTTTTAACAAAGTATTTGCACTTTGGTCCAAAAGAATCACAATTGACAAAAACTACCCTAAACGTTTTCCATATAAAAGGAAAATTTAAACACAAAAACACATACACAATCACTCCACTCACAAAATTCTCTCTCCCCTCTCTCTTTTCTTTCTTGTCCGTCACCCACAACCAACACAAACACCCCATGGATTTTAATTTTGAGTTTGAATCCATCTAAACTAATCAAAGACCCATCTTAGTTTCATCATTCTCTATCCATTGGTATGAAATTTAGCTACATGCATGAACATTTTTGAAAAACCAATTTTTGGATGAAAATCATGTTGTTTGATCTTAAATTATTATTGTATGTAGGTGTTTATGCTTATATATATATATATGTTTTTATGATTGCATGTTAATATTTTTAAGTTGGGTTTTTATGAATTAATCATCTAGGATGATTTAGTGTGTTATGATAAGAACTAGTAGTATAAGGATGATTATAGTGGTAAAAATAGGATTAAAATATGGTGAAAAATTAAGTTTGAGTGATTTTTAAATATGTATTTTATAGCAGATTATTAAAAGTAATTTTCTGAAAATATGAGTTTGAGTTTGAGATGAACTAATTAGATATTGTTGTAGATGATGTTTTTGTCTTCGTTTTGGTATAAGGTAGGACTTGTAGCTCCAAACGAGCGAAAAGTTACGTTAGTTTGATTATTTCGTGTACCGGGAGACGAGAACCGACACAATATATAATTGTTGTCGATAATTGGATCGAATCTCGGGGACTATAAAATGGATTTTTAAATATGTCATGGACTGATTTTGAAGGTTAAGTATGTGGATGTCGAGTTATTTTCAAAGTTGAGTGTCGGTTTCATAAACGGAGAAAAATAAAAGTGTTAAAAGACTATAAGAGTTGTTGACGTAAAACTGTCCGGTTTTTGTAGTTCAAAGATGAGTCGGGCAGGGAACTTTAAATGTGAAATCTTTTGATGAGTTTATAATAGGGCTTTCTATATATAGTAAGTGAAGTCTCTGATTAGTATCATAAAAATTTGACGTGTTTAAGTGGGGTAAATGAGCTTGTACATTTGGTGTGTACCGGTAGATTTTTATCGAAGGAGTCAACTAATAGTAAATATATAAAATGGAGTAAAGAGGTCACTTGTATTATTTTTATTTTGGATTGATCGTGATTTTATGATTTTGAGTTGATATTACTAAGTATGGATTTTATTCGAGTTATTATTGATGAACGCGCCTTATTTGATAGGTTGCGATTTTTGTGTTTATCGGGCATCAACTATCGTCGAAGATCGTCTTACTACTGCTATTACTTCAGGTGAGTCTATAGCCTCGCTTTCTACTTGTTTTAATGATTTTAAAACCCGCGAGGCGGATACATGCTATTTGAAGTAAAATGAACACATGTCATGAGTAATTGTTGGACCCGATGTTGCCTTTGATGAAATGAATTGTATAAGTACCTAATTGCATAAGACCCTAAATTCATGAGCCGTTAACTATCTTCTGACTTGATGTTGCGAGTTGGGAATAGCCGCTTATTCTAATAATAGTACTATTGGGCGGCCGACCCTATCTGAGACCAGGGCTTTACGTTGAGTAACCCGCTGGGAAGGATAATTTTACGTGAATGAGAATTGGTATTCTTGCAATTAATACCCTAGTAGGGGAACTGGTAATTATTTTTTTGGTCATGCTGGCATTTGGCGTGGGTGACTAAGTTAAGGGGTCGGTGTCATGAGCTTAATACAATTCAATAGCTATTGCTATAATATGATATACCCGATTAATAGATTGTATGGCCACATTTCTATTAAACAATTGTGAATGATTTTTACGATGTGTTCAATTATGATTTTGTAAAACCTATAGACTTGCTCAACCTTTGTGTTGATGATTTTAAGCATGTATTTCAGGTACTTGAAGTTGTTGATTGCGGAGCTTGCTGGAGAAGGATTGCGGGATTGCTTTTGTAGTAATTTGGTCTAAAACAGATTTCTTTCCCTATTGTCGTAAACATATAGTAAATGGTCAAATATTTTGATAAAAGGTTTGTTGTTTTTGATTAAGATTCTAGGGAAACCTGTACACTACTTTGATATATTTTAAACTGATTTAACTTGGGATTGAAGATTTTAGACATTGATTTAAATTATTTCCATATTTATACTTAAATATACTGTTTTTGGGTCATTTAAAGAGTTGTGAAATGAAGTTTGTTAATAACACCCAATTGTGTATTTTTCGCTGGCAATGTAAATTCGGGGTGTTAAATCCCACATTTGTAAACAGATATTGCCTATTCTATTGAGGCTATGATGAGTTTAAATAGGCTGCTTAAAAGTGAGATCACCCGTATCTTGGCATGGCACCATGTTACGGTTATAGCCATGACGCGTGTATCCTCTTTTGGAAAACTTCGCCTAATATGAGCCTATGTTTGTAAGCCATATAAAACGTGGCTACCGGTTTATTCAGCGTGTTGTATAACATCGAAACCGAGAAACAACGCCCCCATAGTAAAACGCGGGAGTGCCCACCTTGTAGGTTTTTTAAAAGTTAAAATTATAGCTATAGAAAAATAGTGGTTGATGTTTAGGGTGAAAAAAGATGTTTTGTGAAGAAAAGTTATAAAAAGTGTATATGGCGTCGAAGGGGGTAGGATGGTGGAAATGGGGCTCAAATAGGGGCGGTGTCTGGTCTGACATTATTAAGGTTGAAAAAAGTCTCAATATTCTTGAGGGGGGTTTTGTTAATAAATTCATCAAATTTGTAGGTGATGGGTTGGATACCTTGTTTTAGCTTGATAATTGGGTCGGGAAGCTAAAGTTTTTTATTGTTATCTAAGGATCTTTAGGATAGAAAGAAACAAGAAAGCAGCGGTTGGTAAGATTGGTAATTAGGTTTGGAGTAATTTGGTCGTGGAATTGGACTTGGGCTATAAATATTAGAGGAAGGACAGGTGGCGAGTTATTAGAGCTTATGAAGTTAATGGAAAATGTAAGTTTGAATAAAAATAGAAGAGATTCATGGAGATGCAGTCTAGATGGAAATGGCGAGTTTACTGTTAAATCGCTTTCAAAGTGGGTCAGGGCATAGAAACTTAAGTGATGTCTCAGGTTTTACTCAAACCATGTGGTCCAAAATTATTCCTCGTAAAGTAAATGTATTCATATGGAGAGTGTTAAAGAGGAGAATTCCGGCGAGGGTTGAATTACATAAAAAAGATATTGACCTCGACTTTATGTTTTGCCCATGTTGTGACAATAGTGTGGAGTCGGTTGATCATTGTATTGTCCTATGCAAAAATTCTCAAAAAGTATGAGAGTTCATCTTTGATTGGTGGCGTATGGGTCCAGTTGATAGGTTCACAATAGTTGAGATTCTAAATTATAGAAGTGCTTTTGTGGTTAATAGTGAAGCGAAAGATTTATGGCAAGCGTGCTATGAGTTACCGGATATAATATTTGGAAAAAACATAAATTTACAGGTTTTTAAACATAAGTGTGACTCGTCTTTGGGAGTTTTTCATGAAATACAGCTTAGGTCATTCGCGTAGATATGTAGAAGGTCCAAGAAGCGAAAATTCAAATGGGAACACTGGATAGAGAGCCATATACTTGTGGCTCGTTTATCGTATATGGTCAGTGATTTACTTTTGTATGTGGAGTTGCTTTGATTTTCGTTTCTACTGAGTGCGGGTTTTCAGTTTAGCTCTTTTTTCAGCTCTCATGTAAATGTTCTGGTAATCGAGTTCTTAGGTGCCCTCATTGTCTCTTTCAGCTTGGTATAGTTCAACTTCTTGTACATATCTTATGTTTACTGATTTCTGAAAGTGTATCTGTTTGTTAGTAGTGGACTAGTGGGCTTGTTTTAGAAGTTTGAGTTTTGTTGTTGTATTAGGCTTGTTTGGGTAGATTTTATATAGGAGTGTTTGGGTTAGTTTCTTTGGTTGAGTGTTTGGCTATTTGTTGGTTGAGTGTTTGGCTATTTGTTGGTTGAGGTGTATTACATTTTGGTTTTGTGTTTCGTATTATGCTTATAAATTTCTATATAAGGTTTTTTCTTTTAAAGAAAACGTGAAAGATACTGATAACACCATCTCATAATTTACAAACCATACAATATTGATTTCAAGATTAAACTGTTTCATATTATTTGTTTATAAGTTTGTTTTAAAAATAAAAGACACTGAGCATAAATTATCACCAATTATAATATTTAAAAGGTAAATTTTACAAAATGCCCATATAATACAAATAGGTTTGTGATAAATGCTCACATTTCTTAATCCCTCAGGTATCTTTGAATTATTTATAAAATAAATATTTGATTTAAGTTCATTTAAATACTATACTTTATTTAGATATCAAAAGACCAATCTTCATTTTTTATATTTACTTTAATTCAATAGCTAAGATTAAATACAAAATATATTTTCACCTTCTTTTTTTAAACATCAATATCTCTTAAACCGTTAATTGTTATGCGAAAAAAACATATTATTACGAAGAGAATTTAATTATCTTTTTATAGATTTGCTATATAATACACTTTTTACAAAAAAAATAATTATTTTTTTTATATTTTTAAAAATTATCATATATGATACTAATATTGTATGATGTATAACCAGTATCATATATGATATAACTTATCATATATGATAGAAACCAATATCATATATGATTTAACATTGTTATCATATATGATAAAACTGTATTATCATATATGATATTTCACGTAAATTAACAAGAAGAAAAAAAACGATTTTTTTTTCTTCTTCAAAAGTATATTATAGTGCATATTGGTAAAAATATAATTAAATGTTCGTCGCGATAATATAATTATTTTCGTTTAACACTTAACTGTTTAAGAGATATTTAAAATATAAAAAATAAGTGAAAAATAAAATATATTTAATTTTGTCCATTAGATATAAATGAAATGGATGATAAAAATGAGTCATCTCGTATCAAAGAAAAATATAATATCTAAAAATATATTTTAGTAAAGCATTTATCATAAACTAATTTGTAATAATTTGACTATATTTAAAAGGGTGCAATGAGTAGATTTAAAAAAAACCAAAAAAAAAATCCACATGAGAAATGCAAAAATATGAACCATCCAATATTTTGTCATTTCAAAAGATACCCTTTAACTACCATTCAAAATGTATTTGGACTTTACTCTGCATGAGAATATATCATAAAGAAGGCATATTTAGTTTCTAATGGATGAGCATAACCTCACTATCTTCTATTACTCAAGGTTTAAGGATTCCATAAGTCAGGGTATCCTTCATTTCGCTTCGGGTTGTTTGATTTATTCGATTAATTTTTTTATCCGAAAACCAAACTAAATCGAACTAGATTGCAACCTAATCGAACAAAAACAGAATTTAAATTTGGTTCGGTTTTTAGGTTGATCTGAATAACCCAAATTATCCGAATTCTTCTAAAAAAATTATGTAATTATATAAATATTTAGGAAAAAAAAAATTTATTTCAAATATAAAAATTACTTTTTTATATTAAGATTATAGTTTAATAACTAATATATATATTAGGATTAAATTAAATTTTAATAACTATTATATATATAAATATATAAAAAAATATATATATATTTGTATAATTTTGATTTTCGGTTCGATTTTTTGGTCCGATTGCTAAACTCATATTCAACCCGAAAATCATATTTGTATTTCGGTTCAGTTCGATTATGACCCAAAACCTGAATTTTATTTTCGGTTCGGTTCAAGTTCAAGTTCAGTTCGATTCGATTTTTAGTTTTTATAGGTTAAACCAAAATTATGAACACCCCTACCATAAGTTAAACCTTTATAAATTAAAAATATGCTTTACTAGAAAAGTTATTAGTATGATAAAGGAACAACTTTATAAATGTCATTTGTCACATCAAAATTTGAAATGCTAACAAACATATCATCATAGCTTTTGATCTTTGTAAACACGAAAAGGTATATTTATAAGAAATACGTGACTTGATATAACTTTATTATTTTGTACTTATTGAAGAATCTTATATGAAAACAAACAAATAATTAATGGTTTAAAGATTTGATGAATCGTACGAATCTTGAATTTATTCCATTCTAAAAAATAAAAACACTTGCATTATCGGTTAATGGGGTTTATTAGATTCCTTCACGAATACCCCACCATCTTTCTTGATTAGCTCGAACTAAATTTATTGTCATAACTTAACATGGAGTAATTTAATAACACAATGTGTGCGAAAATAAAATAGGTTAATTAGCAAATGGTGATTGACTTCTGTTTGAGTTATAAAATTAGATTTAATAACACATCTACTTAATCACTAATCATGCACTTAGAATATGATAATGTATGTCAACGAAAATAATAGTAATAATAACTATGACATTTTTATCTGAAGAATTTTTGGTCTAACAGTATAGAGGTTTTATCATCCTAAGCAATGTCTCAAGTTCAAGTTTTGTATAAGATGATAAGGGTTTCATTCTGCGTGTGTAACTTCATTTTGCGTGTGTAATGAGAAAAGACTATTGTCTTCTGGGTTGGACTCAACTTGATTGTGTAGACTCACTACACTTTCTCGACTAAAAGTCATGTAGCCACAATTACCGTTAAAAAAATAACTTAAGACATTTTCAGTATTTAGAACTCTCTCATAACAGTAAGTTGCAAAAATCGTCATGTGGTTTGGTTAAATCGGATGTTACACCTAATCTTTATGTTCGATTTTATGACAAAAACAACAATGAACAACTAGATTATTCAACCAACCATCCCTTTATTTTATTAACTGCCTCAGGCAAACACTTCAAATGTGAATCATGGGTTTGTGATCAGAACATACAAATAGAAAGAAACAATCAATGATTCAATGATGTTCAAAGCAAGATCACAAATCAAGAACAAAACAAAAACTTCAACAATGGCGGAGAATGAGAGAGAACAAACTAAAACAGACTAAGATAAACTAACAACTAAACGAAGCGATGACTATATAGAGGTTGACTAGGGCGTCACCTCACTTTCCTCAACTTGGCAAAGTAAACCTGCACACAAATAGAAAACAAAAAATACAAAAGAAAATAATAAAGGAAAATTTACCTTTTTTACCCTTGTACTATTACTCACTTGTCAACTTAAACTTAATACCCCCTCTTAAGTTGACTTGTGATACAGATTAACAAGATTCAACTTATCACAAAGAAATTTGTGATCTTTAATTGACAAGCCCTTAGTAAACAAATCAGCCACATTGTCCTCAGATTTGATCTTGAGTTTTTTAATCAAACCTGCTGACACTTTTTCTCTAAGGAAATATAAATCAATTTCAAAATGTTTTTTCCTTTCATGAAATACAAGGTTAGCAGCAATCTGGATAGCAGAGCTGCTATCAAAATTGATAGGAACAGGTAAGCAAATATCAACTTTAAGATCCTCCATGATCTTAAGTATCCACATTATCTCACAAGCAACACTATTCATAGCTCTATATTCAGCTTCTACTGAAGACTTAGCTAAAACAGATTGCTTTTTACTTTTGCAAGAAACAAGATTATTTCCAAGATACACAGTATAACCAGTCACAGATTTTCTAGTGACCTTGCACTTAGCCCAGTCAGACTCAACAAATGCAGTAAGACTTAAATCATTGTTTTTCATAAATGAAATACCATTTCCAGTAGAACCTTTAAGATATCTTAGAACATGAAAAGCAAGTTTTAAGTGAGACTTATAAGGATCATGCATTAATCGAATAAGACTGTGAGCAGCATAAGCAATATCAGGTCTAGTTAAAGTGAGATAGATCAACTTTCCCACAATTTTTTGATAACATGTTTTATTACTGTTACTTCTTCTTCTTTGAAGAATCAGGTATAAGAGCTTTAGCTGGCTTACATGCCAACATACCATACTCAGCAAGTAACTCAAGACAATACTTCCTTTGATTAAGCACAAGACCATTATTAGCATCAAGCACTTCAATTCCTAAAAAGTACTTAAGCTTTCCAAGGTCTTTAATTTTGAATTTAGAGCTCAAGTATTTCTTAAAGTCATTAATAACAGATTCATTGTTGCCAGTTATAATAATATCATCAACATACACCAATAAAGCAACAAAAGAATCATTCTTAGTTTTAGTGAAAAGAGAAACATCACTTTTACTTTGTATAAATCCATTTTCAATAAGCACACTTGTCAATTTTTCATTCTACTTTCTAGGTGCTTGTTTAAGACCATACAAAGATTTTGTAAGTCTACAAACTTTGTTATCATTTGACCCATAACCCTCAGGAAGAGTCATATAGATCTCTCCATCTAACTCACCATATAGGCAAGCATTATTGACATCTAATTGATACACAGGCCAAGCATAATGAACAGCAACAGAAATAAGACATCTAACATTAACAATTTTCACAACTGGTGAAAACGTTTCTTCATAGTCAATGCCCTATTTCTGACTAAACCCTTTAGCAACAACTCTAGCCTTAAATCTTTCAACCTCACCACTAGATTTATACTTAACCTTCCACAACCACTTACAAGCAACAACTTTTCTACCTGAAGGTAGATCCACTATTACCCAAGAATTGTTTATGTTAAGTGCATCCATTTCTTCATTCATAGCTTCAATCCATTTAGGATTTTTATCAGCTTCTGAATAAGATTTGGGCTCATGAATCTTGTTCAGATTATTAGCAAAGACAAAATTGTATATAGACAAATTCTCATAACTAACCACACTATTTATGTCATACTTAAACCTTTTATCCATCTCATAATTGTCAAACTTAGCAGGCAATTTAATAGGTCTACTGGACCTTCTTACCTCTGACCTTTCTAGATTATTAGCATTTTCAGACTCAAAAATTTGCTTAAATTCTACAACGTCATCACCCTCAGAATCATAATCATCATCATTTATGATAATGTCATCTCCCTTAGGACTTCCTATACTGCCACCTAGATCATTCTGGCTGCTGTCTTTTTGGTCTATACTAGACTCTTTGACAACCCCCTAGAATGTCTAGCAACAGCAGGAGATGCATCACTAGACACATCTACTAAGTCAGGAGTCACACTATTATCTATATCACCTTTGGTGTCTCTCTTATCATCATAGGGTTCACTTGACATTGTATCTACTAGGTCAAAAAGGTTTTGACTGTTAACACCAATTTCCTCAAACACAAAATCTTTAACTAACACATCATTTTTAAAAGGGTAAACAGTCTCATAGAATTTCACATCTCTAGAAAAGAAAAAAGTTTTAGTTTCAAGATTATAAAGTTTATAACCTTTTTTAGTATTAGAATACCCCAAAAAACACATTTATAAGACCTAGCAGAAAATTTATCAGAATTGTTTAAAACTGTTGCAAAACACAAACACCCAAATCTTTTTAGTAAAGAGAGACTAGGAGACACTTTGTAAATCATTTCTTAGGGACTTTTTCCAGATAGCACAGAGGTAGTAAGCCTGTTAATAAGGTACACAGATGTTAAAATGCATTCAAACCACATGTTTAAAGGAATGCCCCCTGAAACATGAGGGCTCTAGCAACATTAAGAAGATGCCTATGTTTTATTTCAATTACACCATTTTGTTGTGGCGTATATACACAAGAGGTCTAACGAATGATGCCATTAGATATGAAATTTTTTTCAAACATATGATTAACAAATTTAGTGCCATTATCACTTCTAAACACTTTAAGAGAAATATCAAATTGATTTTTAATAAGGTTGTAAAATTCAACCACCTTTTCAAAAACCTCATCTTTCCCCTTAAGTAAATACAACCAAACAGCCCTAGTATAGTCATCAACAATAGTAAGAAAAAACCTAAACCCTTCCCTGCTTTTAACCTTATAGGGCCCCCAAACATCCAAGTGAACAATATCACCTAAATGCTTAGTCTTATGATCACTAAGTGGGAAAGGTTCTCTGGTCTGCTTAGCCTTGTGACAAACATCACAAGGCTGAGTATCATCAAGACCACCAATCTGAAGTGTATCCTTTAACACACTCAAAACTTGATCAGATGGATGACGAAGTCTATTGTGTCAAATTCACTTAGACAACAAACAAGAGGTAATTTTACTATTAAAAATTTTCCTACCTGAATCAAACAAATACAAGCCATTATTCTCACTACCAGTCCCCAGGAGGGACTTTTGAAGAGAATCCTGAATAAAACACTTAGATTCAGTGAATGAAACAACAATCTTGTTATCCTTAGCAAGTTTATGAACTGATATGAGACTGACTTTGTATCCAGGTACCACTAACACATTTTTCAAATTAATTTTATCTGCAAGTTTATAATTTCCAACAAACTTAACCAATTCAATAGTTCCATTTGGGTGAGACACAGTTACATTCAAATGAGAGACATTTATAACATCAGTTAAATGATCAACAAAAAAAGTCATGTGTTGAGAGGCACCAGAATCAAAAATCCAGCCAACATAAGTACTATAAGTACTAATATTAGAGTTGTAATTAAAAAACTTGCATGTAACAAAACTAATCACATGATTAGAGAAAGTAATATTACTGGCAGCACCAGACTACAACTCACTATTGTCAGGCTTAGAACCAATCAAAGGCATCAATCTGTTAATCTGATCTTGAGTAAAAGGCATAGAGTTTTCTATACTTGGATCATTCTTAACAGAAGTAGAATTAGTATTAACACCACCAGAAGAAGTATTAGAATTAACTCCACCAGGAGTTCTTTTCTTGAATCCTGGTGGATATCCATTAAGCTCAAAACACCTATCAATGGTGTGACCAGTCATATTACAGTGCTTACAAACCAAGTTATTATTTCTAGTAGACCCTCTCCCTTGAGAAGGTCTATTGTTGTTATTATTGTTAGACCAATTATTATTATTGTTAGACCAATTAGATGGTCTAGCAGCAAAAGCAGAAGAATTGGGTCTAACTGAAGAATTATGAACCATGTTATTCTTATGAATTCAACCCTAGATAGGGTAGCAAAAGCAGATTTCACATCTGGTAAAGGATCAGAAGTCAGTAATTGACTTCTTATAACATTGTAAGTGTCATACAATCCCATAAGGAACAACATCAATCTCAACAAACTATTATGACCCTTAAACTGAGGAGCACCCTCACAAGTACAATTAGGCAAGTTAACCAGGGAGTCAAATTGCCTCCATAAACTATTGTAGTTGTGATAGTACTCAGACAAAGAAGATCCAGATTGAGTAAGAGAACATATTTTAAAATGCAAATTATATATCATAGAACCATCAATTTTATCATATGTTTCTTTAAACTCATCCCACACATCTTTAGCACTTTTAGAAAATATTTGCCCTTGATATAATTCAGAAGAAATACAACCAAGAATCCATGACAAAACAACAGCATTACATCTATCCTATTGTTCCTGTAAAACCTCATCTTCCTTATCTTTTTCACAAGTACCATCTATAAACCCCAACTTATTTTTAGTATGCAAAGCAAGTTTGAAAGCAGCAACCCAAACTTTATAATTTCCAGGACCAGTAAGTTTAGGGTGACCATTAGTATCAGTTAGGTGCAAATAAAGAGGGTCATTAGGGTGTATGACATTAGTATTCTCATCATCAATATCACTAACATCCTTATCACTTTTCTTGTAACCAGACATGATGACACAATCAAGAAAGCAATAAAACCAAAGATCAAAAACCCCTCGTAACTCCTCTACACACAACTACTAAGAATCATACAAAAAACCGAATCAATCCACCAAGAACTAGCTAGATCCCTTCGACACCTAATCACCCACCAAATAGCCTAAACAACCCTAAAGATCAAAGGGAAGAGAGGTATTACAAAGCACGCACAACTTCAAGCCACCAACAAATATCAAGATCAATGAGATCAAGCAGATGTCACAAATCAACCAAGCACAGCGAAAAAAAAACCTGGAATATTAGTTATAACAAAATAACTAATTAATCAAAAACAATACCTCCAATCAAAGAAACCTTAATTTCTGATTTTAGGGTTTTTTTGATAAAACTTATCAAATAAGCAAGTAAACATAATTAATTGCTAAAGAACCCAAGAAAACCTCACAGAACACCAAGAATAAGAAAACCCCCAATTTTAGAAACCTTAAAAAATTTAGTCGATTAGAAAACCCAAATTGAGCTAAATCAAAACACGATTAACCACCAGATTAATCAACATCTTTAACAAAAAATAGTATGGAGTTAAAAACAAATATCAAGAACCAATGACTCTGATACCATATTCGATTTTATGACAAAAACAACAATGAACAACTAGATTATTCAACCAACCACCCATTTATTTTATTAACTGCCTCAGGCAAACACTTCAAATGTGAATCCTGGGTTTGTGATCAGAACATACAAATAGAAAGAAACAATCAACGATTCAATGATCTTCAAAGCAAGATCACAGATTAAGAACAAAACAAGAACTTCAACAATGGCGGAGAATGAGAGAGAACAAACTAAAACAGACTAAGATAACCTAACAACTAAACGAAACGATGACTATATAGAGGTTGACTAGGGCGTCACCTCACTTCCCTCAACTTGGAAAAGTAAGCCCTCCATCTATCAATACCTGCACACATATAGAAAACAAAGAAAATAATAAAGGAAAATTTACCTTTCTTACCCTTGTACTATTACTCACTTGTCAACTTAAATTTAATACTTTCATAAATACAAGCATCATTCGTTTGGGAACTTTGCATTGTAGTTTCTGTTCATGTCAATGACTAAAATAAGCTTATGGTTACTATTTTTTCAAGAACAAAAATCACTATGGGCGATTCTAAATACGATCCAAGAACTATCATATTATATCGTCTGATTCAATCATATTAGTCTCCATTCTTTGCTTAACATCTGATTTTTTTTAACGACGAGTTAGTAGTTAGTAATTCGAGCTTACAGTGACATCCAATTGGCTAGTATGCAAGCCTCGAACCTTCTCCTTAGGGGATAAACCCCACTCATGCTTCTTAATCCGGGCCCCTGAAGGTTCTTGGTGAGACTCGAACTCGAGACCTCTTAAATAATACCTCCCTAAGGTTACCCTTGGTGGCCAACTGAGCTAGCTCAGCTGGTTCTTAACATCAGATTACGTGAATGCTTTTTATAATCTCGATTCTGCTGCTATTTTGTGGGAGTGTTTTACGCTTTTGTTTTCGATCCCTAAAGCCACTATGAACACAGAATTTACCGGGAGTCGTAATCATTCTTTGTATCCGTAGTATTTTATTAATCAAATTAACGAGGCTTTAGGATCTGTGATCAGATCGCATTTTAGGGTTTTGGATTCGTTTTTTAGGGTTTCTTTCATTTTAGGGTTTTCAGTTTTGACCGTTTTCATTTTTTATTATGGCGGCGCGTAGTAATGCTGATAACACTCGGTTGATTTCTAAATCAATCTTTGTGACGAACTTTCCAAAAATACCACGGCTAAAGAGTTTGGCAGGGTTTGTGAATCTTATGGGACATTGGTTGACGTATTCATACCTAATCGTAAGTCCAAGGCAGGTAAATGATTTGCATTTGTTCGTTTTATTAGGGTGGATAATGTTGATAGGCTCGCTAGGAACCTTTGTACTCTTTGGATTGGACGTATGCATTTTCATGTTAACGTTGTGAGGTTCGAACGTTCTCTGTTACATAAACCTTGGTCTTCTTAACCTCCTAAAAAGCATCCACAATTCCTCTTATGTGTCAGTTGTTAAAGGTAATTCCATTACCCCAGTGCATGCTCTTGTTATTGATAACTCATGTGTGGTTAACCGTGATCTTGACTAATTCGTAATGAAGGAGGTTAAACAATTTTCCTCTATCGTTAAACTATGAGTTTTGTTGTCAGATGAAGGGTTTCCAACAGCGAAGATGATTTATAAGGAGGGTTATGGGTGATGGTAGAATTGGACTCGCTGAAAGCTAAGAATAATTTTATGAAGCATATGGGAGTTGCTTCATGATTCAAACAGTTAAGTAATGCTCAGACGAATTTCGTCTCCAAAGAACAGATTGTTTGGATAGATAACGAGGGGGTACCTCTACATGCCTGGTCTCTACCTAAGTTTCATAAAATAGGGTCTAAATGGGGCGAGGTGATGGAGATTAAAGAGTGTAAGGATGATGTATTTTACTGAAAACGACTGTGTATTATGATTGCACAAGAAGATAATATCCTTAAGAAGTTTAAGAATATTTTGCAAGGGAAAGTTTTTGTGATTCGTGCTAAGGAACTGTTTGTTTGTTCTCCGGTGTTTAATGATGTAACTGATGAATTATATTGTATGGACGACGAAGCTGACAAAATAGATATAGAAGGCGTACAGATCAAAGCTAAGAGTCATCTAAGTAACAATGATGTAGAGGCCGATAAAATTAATGTAGAGGCTGTTTCAGAGACTTACTTTGGAGATAATGATGACTTGTTGGGTAAGGACCAGGCTCAATCGTTTAACGAGAAGGAAAACTCTAGCGACTCGTTCGAGATATATGATTTACTTAATAAGTATGTCAAGAAAGTGGAGCAATCGACTAAGTAGGTGAGTATCACTCATCCACCAGGTTTCACTCCCAAACAGGGTGTTCAAGAAGACGTAATTCAGGAGGTAAATGTAAATCATCATGATTTGCCTTCTGCATCAGGTCTTAGCTCGCGTATAATGGAGGACTCGACATCATTTCATGAAAAACCTTTGCCTTCCTCTCTTGGACGAGTCGATGGTCAGCAGCAGTGTAAGGGCGGTTCTATCTTGGAGGTCTTTAATGATATGATTACGGCTGGTCAAGCCATGGGCTTTTCCATGGATGGATGTTTGAAAGATATGGAGAGGATTATTGGATCACAAGGAGCTGGTACTGGTTTCCAATGAATTGTTTATCATTGAATATACAAGGCCTAGGATCCAAGGCTAAAAACTTATGGATTAAGGAGTTAAATCTTAGACATAAGGTAAGTTTTTTGTCCCTTCAAGAAACTAAAGCAGGGTTCTTATTCTAATACGGAGGTAAAGATTCTATGAGGGTAATAGTAATTTTGATCATATAAGTAGTGATGCTATTGGAAATTCAGGGGGTATTCTTTGTGTTTGGGACCCTAATGTTTTTCACAAGGATCATCATATAATATTTGATAATTTTGTTGCATTAATTGGGACTTGGGTCCCATCCAAATCTAAGTTGCTTATCATTTCTATTTATGGTCCTCAAGTTATTGTAGAAAAACAACTTTGTGGAGTTATGTTTCGTATCTTATTAATCGTTGGAGTGGAGAGAGTATTCTAATGGGGGATTTTAATGAGGTTCGTTCCGAGAAAGAACGATTGGGGTCGATTTTTAATATCCAAGGGGCGAACGAGTTTAATAATTTTATTTATAACTCGGGTCTGCGTGAGGTTCAATTTAAAGGATATTCATTTACGTGGTCGCATCCATCGGGTTTTAAGATGAGAAAGTTGAGCCATTTTTTGGTGACAAAAGGTTTATTTTCTAAATTCCCTTATCTTTCGGCTATATGCCTTGACAGACATCTTTCGGATCATCAGCCTATTCTTCTTTGTGAAGTTATTACAGATTATGGGCCGCCTCATTTCAGAGTTTATCATTATTGGTTCAACTTACAAGGTTTTGCTAAAATGGTGGTAGACACTTGGTCTTCTATCAATCAACTGACAGTAATGCGATGGTTCTATTTAAAGAGAATTTGCAACTTTTAAAAAAGGAGATTCCATTGTGGATTGCGGACTATAAACATAAACAATTTGGTCGATTGAAAGATATTAAAACAAAGCTGGCCGATATTGATTCTATTTTAGATCAAGGAGGGGTGTCCAATGAAGTTCTGCTTTCTCGAATGAACTTGATGAAACAAATGCAATATATTCAGTCTAACGATGCTTGAGACCGTATGCAAAAGGCCAAGGTCCAGTAGGCCGTATAGGGTGATGAAAACTCTAAATTTTTCCACGGTATTATTTATCAGAAGCGTGCTTTATCGGTAAAAGGTCTAATGGTTGATGGTGTTTGGGTTGATGACATGAATTCTGTTAAAGAAGAGTTCTGTTCGCACTTTTATGCGAGATTTAAAGAACTGGGGTCTCGTTATAGTAGACTTAATTTTCAGTTTCCTTCTTGTTTATCTTTGGATCAGGTTACTAAGTTGGAGAAAGATGTCTCGAACGACGAAATTCAAAATGCAGTTTGGAGTTGTGAGGGAAATAAATCACCCGGGCCGAATGGATTTTCTTTCGAGTTTTTTCTCAAATTTTGGAATGTTATAGGGCCCGACATGTGTGCTGCGGTGGGTTGGTTTTTTATTCATAGCTCATTTCCCATAGGGTGTAATTCTTCTTTTGTTCTCTTATTTCGAAAGTACAAGACCCTAAACTTGTAAGTGACTATCGCCCTATTAGTTTAATAGGCAGCCTTAATAAGGTTGTCACCAAAATTCTCGATGTACGCCTCTCTGTTGTTATTTCAGATCTTATATCAGATGTTCAAACAATGTTTCTTTTAAATAGGCAGATTCTCGATGGTCCTTTTATTATTAACGATTTGTTTTCTTGGTGCAAACATAAAAAGCAGCAAGCTATGATCTTCAAAGTTGATTTTGCTAAAGCATATGACTCTATTCGATGGGATTTTTAGATGATCTTCTCTCCTCGTTCGGGTTTAGAACTAAATGGCGCTCTTGGATTAAAGGAAGTCTATACTCAGGAATGGCTTCAATTTTAGTTAATGGGAGCCCAACTACGGAATTTCAGTTTCATTGTGGGTTGAAACAAGGAGACCCTTTGGCCCCGTTTCTTTTCATTCTCATAACGGAGTCTCTTCATCTCTCTTTTGTTAGGGCTGTTGAGGCGGGTATCTTCTCAAGTATCACGATTGAGCTCTCCTTTATGATTTCACATCTTTTTTACGTAGATGATGCAGTTTTTATTAGTGAGTGGTCTAAAGATAATACCCGAGGCATCATGCAGATTCTCCATTGTTTTTTGCCATCTTCGGGATTACAGATTAATCTCTCGAAAAGTCAGCTTCTTGGTGTAGGTGTTGAATTTGAGAAGATATCTACAACAACTACCTTGAATGTTCGGTTTTGAAGGCCCCTTTTAAGTATTTAGGGGTTAAGGTAGGTGGTTATATGGCTAAAGTGCAGGCGTGGATGACACTATTCAAAAGGTTAAGTCTCGGTTGTCTAACTGGAAGCTTAAAACTTTATCAATTGGAGGTCGACTCACGTTACTTAAGTCGGTATTAGGTTCTACTCTAATCTACAATATGTCCTTGTATAAGGTGCCAAAGGCCGTATTGAATCAGTTGGAGTCTCTTCATAGGAATTTTTTAATGGTGTGCATGGAGAAGATAAGAAAATAACATGGGTAAAGTGGTCGAAAGTTCTTGCCTCTAAGAAATATGGAGGTTTAGGAGTATCCAGTTTCTTCGCTTTGAATAAAGCCCTTCTTTTCAAGAGGGTGCAGCGTTTTATCTCCCAAGATAAATCTTTATGGATTCGGTTCATGTCCGCAATGTATGGCCCCAAAATTCAGGTAAATTCTCATTTTCGATATCCAAATTGGAACATCGGCCGTGAAGTTCAACTTCTTAAGTCTCAAGGAGTGGACCTAGTTTCTCATTGTAAAATTCAGGTGGGGTCTGGCTTTCGTACTAGTTTTTGTAAGGATTCATGGCTCGGTGATTTTCCTTTGTGTTCTTTATTCCCGCGCTTATTTGCTTTAGAGAACAACAAAGATAGCTATGTAGCAGATAAGTTACCAGATTCGCTTACTCAATATTTTCGGCGTTCAGTTTGTGGAGGAGTTGAAGCTCAACAACTTCGTACGCTTCAAGACTTAGTAGGTTCGGTAATCTTGTCTAATACTAATGATCGCTGGGTATGGGATTTAAACGGGGAGGGTATTTTCCGTGTCAAAGATGCTTGGGATCTCGTAGATTAATTCTTTCGTCCAAAAGAGGAAGTAGCTACACGATGGATTAAGTCCATTCCTATCAAGATTAATGTGTTTGTTTGGAAGATGCACCTTGATCGTATTCCTACTCGGGTTAACTTGGATAGACGTGGTGTCCATGTAACATCCTTGTTGTGCTAGATATGTGGTGTTGCGAATGAGGATTCCTCTCATTTGTTCTTTAGTTGTGATGTGGCCAAAGATATAGCCCATCTTATTTGTCGATGGTGGAACTTATCTTGGTCTCCTACAGGTTCGTATTTTGATTGGCTAACGTGGTTCAAGGCTTTAAGGCTGGGTTCGAAAACTAAACGGTTTTTGGAAGGTGTTTTTTGATACTTCGTGCTGGAGTCTATGGGCTTCTCGCAACCTCATCCTTTTTCGGACAAGACTCCTCGACGTGATGTTCTATTTGATGATATTGTTACTAGGTCATTTGATCGGAGTTTAGCTAGAGTAAACCCTTGTTTAGTTGGGATATCTGGCTTCAACACCTTTATTTGATCTCTTTGTGATTTTGTTCTAGCTCCTTACTAAGTTGTTTTATAAAATTTCCGTTCTAAAAAAATGACTAAAATAAGCTCGTCAAAATTGACAAAAACTGCAAACCAGAATTCCTTGCAAGAACGGCCCCTGCACTTTGAAAAGTTAAGGATGCAACATGCAATTTGTTCAAATCGCAAAAATGTTCATTGCAATTTACTCTTATAATTATCTAAAGAAAGTTTAGATATGGGGTTTTGGTAAAATAGGTTGGGGTTGGGGTGGAACTCAAGCTAAAACTTCTATTATAAGCGGAAACGAACTTTGTATTTTTGTAAAATTGGTAAATGGGTTGAGGCAATTATTTCAAAATTATTAGTAAAAGATATATAATTAAATGAGTCTTTACTATGAGTAAATAAGTAATTTATAATTTAAAAGTCTCGGGCTAAAATTTTTAGCCTTATTAACAGGGGCGTACCCACATGGGAGCCGGGTGTGGCACGGGCTACACCCGATTTTAGGTCACGGAGAGTAAATTTGTTATAAAATAGGTCTTTTTTCGATACGTGCAACACGCATTTTTACATAATGTAAGTCAACTTTAGTATTGATAATCGTAAAAAAAAATTATGCAACACCTTTTTATAAATTCTGGATCCGCCTCTGCTTATTAATAGAGCTAACGTTTATAAAGACGTATGACTTATAAATCATTTCATAACAAACATTATTTATTCATAAAATGGCTTGTTTTAAAACCCAAATTCTAATAAAACCCCGATAAACGTTTTACCAAACATACCCATGATCAATTGTAAGGAATATATGAGGAAGAATATGTACAAAGTTGACATTTACATGTGGTTCACGAGATATAATTGTATTTGGTTTCGAACTTTCGATAAAGTTGTGTTTGTTTGAAAGTGTAAATGACAAAAGAGTCATTTTCTCAGCTAAATAGCAAAAAGGGGAATCTTTTAGTCACATTTGAGCCCACATTGATATAGGCCAGTCCTTTTGGTATCTAATGGTGAGAGGTTGCATTATAAACCATATAGTTTTCCACAGGGAAAATGACTAAATATTTTTTGAGCAAAAATATGACTTTAAAATTTAAATAGAGGACAATATTTCCATTTTCTAAAACGTGTTTATATATGTTTTATTTTCGCCAAAATAAATAGCTGTCAGAAATATGAATCTTCAAGAGATTTCTCAACTAGAGGGTCTCGAGAGCAGGCCGGACCCAGTGGAGGGTTTACAAAAACTTGATAGATATTTGTATAATGTAAATTTGTGTTAAAAATTCTGATTTTTATTGAATTAACATTGTTTCGAATTTTTTAATCACATAAATACAAAGTTGTAAAAATCGCTAGACGTTAGTCGAGCGATTGGTCACATCGAGACGAAATTCGTCTAAGCAACGCCTAGGCGGATATGCATATTATAAATAATATGTATGATATAACAAAAAAATTCTAATTTCAAATAATTCAAAGTTTATATAGTTTGAAGTTGCAAAGTAAACAATAAACATAACAACTTATGAACTTAAAACTTCAAACGTGAACATATTATTCAATTGGTTCAAATTTTATACGAAAATCATTAGTTCGTGTTTACAATCATTCGTTTATCTTTTATTTTAAAATGTTATGTTAACATAAATATAGACACTATATATTAGAAAGAAAACCTTTAATTTTTGTAAAAAAATATTGTTTTTTATTCATTTTCTTGACTTTTTTCCCGCTTAGCTCTGCCTAGCACCGCCTAGGCGGCATTTTGACCGTCTTTTAACTTTTCCACCCAGCTTAGCCGCTTAGCCATTGATCGAGACAAAGTATGACCGCCTAGCACCTAGACGCCGTCTAGCCTGCTTTTTACAACACTATGGGAGAAGATCCCCCACACACCCATATTTAGCAAAGGCTTCATGTATCAATCCACACCATGCATCATCAAATGATCTAAGGGCTGTGATTAAAACCCCCTTTCTTATAAACTAACTTTATTTATATAAAAAAAAACAAACTAACCAATAGAACCCGATCCTGACCCCCACCGGCGACCACCACAACCACCTCCACCTAACGGCGACCACCACAACGACCTCATCTCCCACCTTTTTCCGGCGACCATCACAACAACCCCACCTTCTTCCCGCAACCACCACAACAAACAAACATTCTTCTTGCGACATCCACACCAACCCACCTTTTTCCGACGGCCTTTACCGCAAACAACCTTTTTCCGGCAGCCCCCACAAGAATCCACTATTTTCCAGCAAGATCCACTCCTAACCACCGTTTCCCAGTAACTTCAACAACCCCACCTCTTTCCCAGCGACTTCCACAACGTATCCACTATTTTCCGGTGACTTCCATAAGAAACCCACGTTTTTGGCGCCCTACACAACAAACTCACCAATTTCCAGCAACCTACACAACAAACAACCCTTTCCCGTCGATTTATACAACAAACAACCCTTTTCCGGCAAACTCCACAACAAACATCTAACTTCCGGCGACCTCCACAACAACTGACCATCTCCCAACGACTTCCACGACCTCCACATCAAGTGACAATGATCCAGTAAATATAGTAGCTGATATTAGCGAAAATGTAGAAGCTGCTGATGATGTTAGCGAAAATGTAGTTGCTGATGCTAATGTAGAAGCTGAAAATGTAGTTGCTGATGTTGATGTTATTGAAAATGTAGTTGCCAATACAGGTAATAACTTTGTACCAGGAATAGATATATTACTGAAAATATAGTTGTTGATGCTGGTATAGGGCACACTAACTCATATATGAGTCACACTGACTCATGTATGAGTCAGTGAGACTCATGTATGAGTCAGTGAGACTCATGTATGAGTCAGTGAGACTCATGTATGAGTCACACTGACTCATACATGAGTCTCACTGACTCATATATGATTATGTAACAGATGTGCCACATAACTCATATATGAGTTAGTGTGACTGATAGGTGTGTAAACACCCATCCTTTTACCACTTAACTCGGGCTAAAACGAGACCAAAACACGTATTTAATATCATTTGTTTGGAATTATGCGTGGTTTTTGTGTTTATTGTGTTTTCAGAGCCAACCGGATGAATATTAAAGAAAACATGGGATTGCACGGGCTTTACTGAAGAAAAAGACTCAAGATAAAGTCTATTGTCCAAGAGATGCAAAAGATTTAAAGTCACTGGGCCTATTCGAAGATTTACCGAAGAAAAGGACCAAAGATGGAAGATTTATATAAGTCGAAGAAACTCAAGTCTATTAAACGAAGAAATTAAAAGACGAGTTGAATTTAATCGACGACAAATCCCGAATCAGAATCGAAAACGGAAACTTTTCTGAAAAGACGAAAAGACAAGAAGAACGGGAGAAAGCCCACTCACCAACCAAAGGACAAGCCTATAAAAGGAGCCCTTCACACATTTTAGAGAAGCTAGCTTAGTTTTTCTTCTTCCCCACTCTTTCTCTCTGTTCCGTTTCATCACCATCACCACTAGGGTGATTGGTGATTTTAATTTTTGTTTTCCAAATCTTGTTATTTTAATTCTTGTTTGATCTTGTTAAAACATTAATCATTCAATACAAAGTCTTGTTTAATCTTTCCATTTAATTTTGTTCATTTTCATCTTTATCTTCAAGTTCTTAAGTTTTTATTTTTCTTGATTTGATCTTCAAAAGTTGTTGGGATTTGTGTTTTTGTTGATGGGATTAGTAGTTTATGGTTAGTAGATGCTTTGTGATTGATTTATTTTAGTTTTTGGTGAAAAACTTGGTGATTTTTGGATCAAAACCGTGTTTCCTTGTTCTTCGGTTGAGTTTCTGCATCTGGGTTTCCCAGAAGTTTCGAATCAGTGAATAGTAACTTCTGAATGAGTTGTGTTTTCAAAAGTTCCGAGTCAGTTAAAAGTTCCGAATGAGTTTACCTTTAAAAAGTTCCGAACCAGTTTAAAACTTCCGAACCAAACAAAAGTTCCGGATGAAGCATTAAGTTCCGAATCAGTTTGAAAAGTTCCGAACGAAGCAGAAAGTTCCGAACCGATTTATTTACTAAAAGTTCCGAATCGGAACTTACAAAAAGTTCCGAATCAGTAAGTTCCGGATCAAGCCAAAACTTCCGAACGAAGCTAAAGTTCCGAATCAATTTTCAGACTTCCGAACCAAAGACTTCCGAATCAGTAAGTTCCGGATGAGTGTAAACTTCTGAACCAAGGTTAAAATTCCGAATCAATTTTCCTTTTAGTGTTACTGTTTGTCTGTTTTACTGTTTCTTTATGTTTATTTCACAATTTATATTTTAACTGTAATTTGAACTTTAATTTCAATTTTAATTTTAATCTTAATTTTAATCTTAAGTTTAATACAAGTCTTTGTTAATTATAATTAAAGTATTTGCCTTTGATTTAAATTTTCATTTCCACTTTTTATTAGACTAGAAAACCAAACCCTTTTATTTAGTAACCAAGAACAATCATTCCACTTAAGACCGAGATCAATTCGAGAGGATTCCGAGAGAAATCTGAACCCATATAAAATCATTATATCAAATGGCGCCGCTGCCGGCTCTTCTCGTTAAGATCAAAAGTTTTTTGTGAGAACTTGGATTTTGGGATCCGTTCCCCGTGAACGTTACTTTTTCAAGAAAATTTTCAAAAACAACTAAAAACTATAAAATTTTCAAAAATACAAAAAAAAAAAAAATTAAAAAACATAAAAACCAAAAATATTTGTGCTTTGCTTTTCTTTGTTCGTTCTTTTGCAGGTGTATGCGCACTCGATCCACGTCATATCAAGAGCCCGAGCCTCTCGATCACTTAGACATGGCCGGTGTACCACCTCCAAACAATAATAACAACAACAACATGAACAATAACAACAACAATGAGCCCCTTCCGGATAATCGCCCGATGATTGAATTGCTGCAAGCTCATGTCGATGGCAACACGGATCCAATTGTTATACCACCAATTGCCGCCAACAATTTCGAGCTAAAATCAGGCTTTATCCAGATGGTCTCCGCTCAACCGTTCTTGGGACGAACCATTGATGATCCACATGACCACATCAAGAGATTTCTACAACTCACCAACACGGTCAAGTTCAATGGTGTTCCACAGGAGGTTATAAGGTTACAACTTTTTCCCTTTTCTTTAGAGGGACAAGCCCGGCATTGGCTTGCTTAGGAACCGCCACAGAGTATTCTCTCGTGGACGGACTTGGAAACAAAGTTTATCAACTACTTTTTTCCACCCTCTCGTACTACCGCTTTGCGGAATGAGATCATAAATTTTGAACAAAAGTACGATGAGTCATTCAGTGAATCTTGGGATCGCTTTAAAGATCTCTTAAGAAAATGCCCACAACATGGTTTTACCAAAGTACATCAAATTAATACTTTTTACAATGGTTTAAGCATGAGTGATCAAGATTCACTGAACAGTGCTTCGGGGGGTAATCTATTGGCTAAAACTTCCAATGCTGCTTGGGACATCATTGAGAACAAATCTCGTGTGCAAACCAAGAGTGTTCGGACCAATGTCGCTAGTGCTAGCACTAATGACAGCGACAAGCGACTTGACAAAATCACCAC
Organism: Glebionis coronaria; assembly: GCA_025667525.1. NCBI lineage: Eukaryota > Viridiplantae > Streptophyta > Magnoliopsida > Asterales > Asteraceae > Glebionis > Glebionis coronaria. The sequence continues at coordinate 559,988,157 of CM046880.1, read as the reverse complement.
GCTTCTTGAATCGCTTGTCACCCACACCGTCAGCAATAACAACAGCAACAACGCCAAAAACGCACAAGTGAACGCTGTCAGCCAACCTTGTGAGATATGCGGTGGTCCTCACTCTTACACAACTTGTACCGCCACCCAAGATTACCCTGCTGAGAATGTGAATGCGGCATATGGCACCTACCCTCAACCTGCTTATCAAGCTAGACCTCAAGGTGACCGTAATTTGCTTAGCTACCGCTCCAACAATTATCTTTCACCACCTGGTTTTCCTCCTACCAACCCCAACCAACAACAAAACCTTAACCGCCCTCCTCAACAACAACAACAACCTCGACAACCATACATCCCTCCTCACAAGCAACAACAACCACCTCAACGTAACAATCAAGTCTACCAACAACCTGCTTACCAACCACCTGCATTCAATGCCCCTCCCAACCAAGCCACCACTGCATTACACCAAGAGGTTGCAACCTACATGAGAACCAATGATGTGATAGTGGGAAATCTCCAAGAGGAAGTGCGCAATTTGAAAGCAGACTTGGTCAAGCAAGGAAATGATTTGAGAGCCGATATGAGAAATACGTTGGATAGCCAAACAAATGACCTGAGGAACATGATGGCTAGTTTCTTCCAAGGTAATCAACCCTCTTCTTCGGGTACTCTTCCGAGTAACACCGTTGCGAACCCAAGAGGGGAGATGAAAGCAATCACTACTCGAAGTGATAAAGGTACCAAGGAACCCGAGCTTCCTATACCTCCACCGGTGGTTGTGACTAAGGAGAACGAGTCACCTGCTCCCATTCCTCATCATTCTCCTTCCCCAATTTCTCCACCTCCTCCTTCTACCCCTCCTCCACCCGTGGTTGTGAGTGATCCTCTTACCCAAAAGCCTTCCTCTTCATCCAATATACCTTATCCTTCAAGGTTGAGGAAAGAGAAGCAAAAGAGCAAGGATGATATTCAGGTTTCGAATTTCCTTAAAATGTTCAAACAACTGAATTTCAATATCTCCTTCGCTGAGGCTCTCGCTCACATGCCCAAATACGCCAAAATGTTTAAAGACCTTCTGAGCGACAAGGAAAAGATCCTCGATATTGCCAACACCCAACTTAATGAGAATTGCTCTGCAGTGCTCTTAAGGAAATTGCCAACCAAGCTTGGTGATCCGGGTCGTTTTCTTATCCCTTGCAATTTCCCGGGAGTAGAGAATTGCATGGCCCTAGCCGATCTAGGTGCCAGTATTAATCTCATGCCTCTAAGTGTTTGGAAGCAATTATCTCTCCCAGAGCTAGTCCCCACCAAAATGACTTTGGAATTAGCCAACCGTACGGTTGCTTATCCAGTGGGGATAGCCGAAGACGTCATTGTAGGAGTCGACAAATTCACCTTCCCTGCTGATTTTGTTGTCGTCGACTACGAGATGGACCCCCGTGTGCCACTGATTGTTGGTCGTCCATTCTTGAGGACCGGTCGCACTCTCATTGATGTTGAAGCCGGTGAGCTTATCATGAGAGTGGGTGACGATAAAGTAGTCTTCAACATGGGAAAGTTGTCTAAACAGCCTTATTCATATGAGAGCATTAATTGTATTGACGTTCTTGATGAGGCTTGTGAAGAACACTTTAATGATGCTTGCAAAAGTATTCCTACCTCTCTTCCCAATGTTGAGACCGTGTCCTCCATTGATTCATCGTTGTCTCTATTTGGAGATAGTGATTTATTCTGGAACAATCTTGAAGATACCATGGGAGATGTGAATTTAGCTACTAATGATTCTCCAATCGATGGGGATGAAGACATGAATTTCTTTGACAATCTTCTCACCGAAGACAATCCTTCGCCTCCATCTCCCACGGTTATTGCTATCGATGCCACGACTTTGAAAACGCCTCCCGTCGAAAATCCTCCGGATTTGGAACTTAAGGAGTTGCCGCCTCATCTCGAGTACGTGTTCCTTGACGACAACAAGAATTCGCCCGTCATTATTGCAACGGATTTGAAAGATGAAGAGAAGACTCGCCTCGTTGCCGTGCTGAAAGCTCATAAGAAGGCTATTGCTTGGAAGATTTCGGATATTCGTGGAATTGATCCTCACTTCTGCACACACAAAATTCTCATGGAGGACGACTTCAAGCCCACTATTCAAAGCCAACGAAGGGTGAATCCAAAAATACATGAAGTCATCAAAACAGAGGTTATCAAACTTCTTGATGCGGTATGATTTACCCTATTTCGGATTCCCCATGGGTTAGTCCAATCCATTGTGTGCCCAAGAAGGGCGGAATAACCGTTGTTCCCAATGAACACAACGAGTTGATTCCCACTCGTCTCGTTACTGGGTGGAGAGTTTGTATAGACTACCGCAAACTCAATGATGCCACGAGAAAGGATCATTTCCCTCTACCTTTTATGGACCAAATGCTTGAACGCTTAGCAGGTAATGAATATTACTGCTTTCTTGATGGTTTCTCGGGTTATTTTCAAATACCCATCGATCCCCAAGATCAAGAGAAGACTACATTCACTTGTCCCTATGGCACTTTCGCTTACAAAAGAATGCCTTTTGGCTTATGTAATGCGCCCCGGACTTTCCAAAGGTGCATGTTAGCTATCTTCCATGACATGGTTGAACAAACCATGGAAGTCTTCATGAATGATTTCTCGGTCTTCGGGGATTCGTTCTCTTCTTGCCTTGCCAATTTGGAACGTATGCTCAAGCGGTGCGAAGACACTCGCCTAGTTCTGAATTGGGAAAAATGCCATTTTATGGTAAAAGAAGGCGTCGTGCTTGGACATAAGATCTCGAAAGCCGGTCTTGAAGTAGACCGTGCTAAAGTCGATGTTATCGCAAAGTTGCCTCCACCGTCAACCGTGAAGGGCGTGAGAAGTTTTCTGGGTCATGCGGGCTTCTACCGTCGATTCATCAAAGATTTTTCGCAAATCGCTCGCCCGATGACCCACCTCTTGGAAAAAGATACTCCTTTTATCTTCTCCAAAGAGTGTCTTGAAGCCTTCAACTCGCTTAAGGATAAGCTCACTAAGGCACCTGTCTTGGTTACCCCTAATTGGGAGCTGCCTTTCGAGATGATGTGCGATGCTAGTGATTTTGCTATTGGAGCGATTCTTGGACAAAGAGTGAACAAACACTTCCAAGCGATCCATTACGCTAGCAAGACAATGACAGGGGCACAATTGCATTATACGACAACCGAAAAAGAGCTTTTAGCTGTTGTCTATGCTTTTGAAAAATTCCGCCCCTATCTTGTCCTTTCTACCACCATTGTGTATACCGATCATTCCGCGCTGAAGTACTTGTTGACAAAGCAAGATTCCAAACCAAGACTTCTTCGCTGGGTTTTGCTGCTCCAGGAATTTAAAATCGAAATTCGCGATAAAAAAGGAGCTGAAAACTTAGCCGCGGATCATCTCAGCAGACTTGGAGGATCCTTACCAAGGGGATCATCCGACCAAAGAAATCAATGATTCTTTTCCCTTGGAGACCTTAATGTCTATAAACTCGAAGCCGAATGAAACCCCGTGGTTTGCGGACTTTGCAAACTACTTGGCGGGTGGAATTCTCAAGGAAGGGTTGACGTCCCAGCAAAAGAAAAAGTTCTTCACCGACATCAAGACTTACTTTTGGGACGACCCTTACCTATTCAAACAATGTGCTGACCTGATTATTCGCTGATGTGTTGATGGACCGGCAGCGTCTGAAATCCTTAATGCTTGCCACAAAGGACCCACCGGTGGTCACTTTGGTCCCAACTACACCGCTAAAAAAGTGTTTGATTCCAGATTTTATTGGCCCTCCATATACCGTGACGCTCACGATATGGTCAAACGATGTGATGTTTGCCAAAAGCAAGGCAAAATCACACATAAAGACGAGATGCCTCATAATTTCATTCAAGAGTGTGAAATTTTTGATGTTTGGGGTATAGACTTTATGGGGCCATTCCCTTCGTCTAAAGGAAACAAATACATCCTTGTAGCCGTTGACTACGTTTCAAAGTGGGTTGAAGCCAAAGCTTTGCCTACTAATGACGCAAGGGTGGTTTGTAACTTTTTGAAGGCTCTATTCGCTAGATTCGGTGTGCCTCGCGCCATTATTAGTGATCGTGGGACTCATTTCTGCAATGACCAATTTGCTAGAGTCATGGCTAAGTACGGTGTAAATCATCGTCTCTCCACAGCCTACCACCCACAAACTAATGGCCAGGCTGAAATATCCAACCGAGGACTTAAGCGAATTCTGGAAAGGACTGTGGGAGAGCATCGTGCCTCATGGGCTGATAAACTTGATGATGCTTTGTGGGCTTTCCGTACTGCTTACAAGACCCCGATCGGTTGTACGCCTTATCGTCTTGTGTACGGGAAAGCGTGCCACCTCCCCATTGAGTTGGAGCACAAGGCTTATTGGGCCTTGAAGTGGGCCAATTTTGATATTAACAAAGCCGGTGACCTACGCAAGATCCAACTCAATGAGCTGAATGAACTCCGTAATGAGGCTTATGAAAATTCTTTGATCTATAAAGAAAGAACTAAGCTCATTCACGACTCCAAGATCAAAAACCGAGAGTTCCATGTTGGAGACAAAGTCTTACTTTTTAACTCTCGGTTGAAAATCTTCTCGGGAAAGCTCAAATCTCGTTGGTCCGGCCCATTCACCATTGCCCAAATTTTTCCATATGGTACTCTCGAGCTCGCTCAACCTGATGGACCAAATTTTAAGGTGAATGGCCAACGAGTGAAGTTGTACTTTGGTGAGGACACCTCTCAGGAGGTGATTCCATCCCTCACCACGTTCCCCATGAACTAATTTTGGGTCGAGTCAGGCTCGTGACTCGGTTATCAAAAACAAGCGCTCCTCGGGAGGCAGCCCGAGTATCTATCCTTTTATGTTTTAATCCCCTAAGTGTAGGGGGACTTTTATACGTATTTGTCTTTGTGTGGTGATGTGATTACAGGGATAAGTGCACTCTTGGAAACTTTGAAGAACCGTGCTCCCGTGTAATCCGAAATCCGGTTCTATCTCTCAACTATCGTGATTCAATTTTCTTCATACTAACATTTGAAATTGATCACTTTAGTCGTCTCTTCCTTAACTTGAGTTAACCAACGTGCACAATGTCATAAGTGTAGGGGAAATTCTTCCCACATGCTTCAACATTGAGGACAATGTTTATCTTAAGTGTAGGGGGGACTTCTATCGAAGTTTTAAGTGGACTTCTCCATGAAAATGCCTTCAATTAACCGGAAAAATCATATTTTTCAACATTTTTCAAATTTTTTATTAACTTTGGCCATTTAGTTGTAATTTTTAAATTTTTATCATTGCTTTCATATGTATATATCCCGCAATAAAGTCAAAAATATTAATAAAGTGGGTAGCTAGTTTAGAAGTCTTTGACATATTAGGCCCGTTGCGTTTATTTTGACTCAACCCGAATAAACTTATCCAAGTTTATTCTAGCTAGTATCCTTAACCATGTATACCTTAATTGGTTTATTAGGCTAAGTATCCACGAGTCTCATTACTTGAGATTTTAAATTGTGGAGGACGAGAAATGATAGAGTCAATTATAAGTCGGTATTCTTGCACAAGCTCACTTGGTGTAATTATTTGCCTATTCTCCCATCACTTGCTAATAATTTATCTGCAATAAGTAAGGTCGTACGATTTGAAAAGTTACTTAGCTTCTAGCCCAAGATCGTTTAAAAGTTGCTCGGTAATGATAAGAGTTCATAGCCAAGGCATAACTTATGAAGCGGGGCGCGAAGATTGGCGAGTCCGAAAAGGCCCTAACAAGGCATGAGGATTCAATTTTATTGCTGAAGATCCAAAGTGATGTGAAAAGCATTATTCCCAAAGTCAACATGAAGGATCAAGACTCACGACGAAAAGCAATCAACTCCCATAAAGATGATGGAGAAGTCTATCCGAAAAGACCCTAACAAGGTATGAGGATAAATAGATCCAAGTCCGAAAAGGAGGCGGATCGTTGTATCTCAAAATCCCAATTAGAGATTGAAGAAATAATCATGAAGTCGTGGTCAACAAAGTTGGAGTACCCCTCAAAAGTCTCCAAGCGAAGAAACTCTATTATGATGAGAAGACCATTATCTCAAGAACGTCTCTCGAAGATATGAAGTATGAAGTACATGCCAAATATCGACCCGAGAAAGGTCTCAAATCGTGAACCAAGTTATGCCAAGATATGAACTTTTTGATATCCCGAGAAGCAGTTTTAAGAGATTTTGTCCTTTAGCTAACTATTGATCAAATCGTCCTACTTTGCTTTCAGCCTAAATAAACTATCGAAATAAGTCCAAAAATGCATCTTCATGATCATTCTAAGACAAAAATAAAATATAAGAGATGCACCTAGGAATAAGGGAGTTTAAGCATTTAATTAAGCCATGTGTGTAAGTGTTTGAATTGCTAACTTATGATAACAATGATCTCGTTTTTAAGCTTAGTTTGGGGAACGTGAAACTTAAGGGTGATAAATCTTCGCAGCACAAAAGCCCTAATGTAAGTCATTGATTTCTTTGCAAGTTATTTCTATGTAGCTATTTTCAAAGTGAAAATGGTTTTCTATCCCTTTGTTATCTTTGAAGTTTTATTTCTTTAATTTTTGTTTAGTAGAATTTAAATAAGGCCAAGGTTGATTAATTATGAGAAAAATGTAAAATTGCTTTATCACTAAGCACTGCATGAGGGAATGGCAATGGTTAAGTGTAGGGGATTTGATAGGTGTGTAAACACCCATCCTTTTACCACTTAACTCGGGCTAAAACGAGACCAAAACACGTATTTAATATCATTTGTTTGGAATTATGCGTGGTTTTTGTGTTTATTGTGTTTTCAGAGCCAACCGGATGAATATTAAAGAAAACATGGGATTGCACGGGCTTTACTGAAGAAAAAGACTCAAGATAAAGTCTATTGTCCAAGAGATGCAAAAGATTTAAAGTCACTGGGCCTATTCGAAGATTTACCGAAGAAAAGGACCAAAGATGGAAGATTTATATAAGTCGAAGAAACTCAAGTCTATTAAACGAAGAAATTAAAAGACGAGTTGAATTTAATCGACGACAAATCCCGAATCAGAATCGAAAACGGAAACTTTTCTGAAAAGACGAAAAGACAAGAAGAACGGGAGAAAGCCCACTCACCAACCAAAGGACAAGCCTATAAAAGGAGCCCTTCACACATTTTAGAGAAGCTAGCTTAGTTTTTCTTCTTCCCCACTCTTTCTCTCTGTTCCGTTTCATCACCATCACCACTAGGGTGATTGGTGATTTTAATTTTTGTTTTCCAAATCTTGTTATTTTAATTCTTGTTTGATCTTGTTAAAACATTAATCATTCAATACAAAGTCTTGTTTAATCTTTTCATTTAATTTTGTTCATTTTCATCTTTATCTTCAAGTTCTTAAGTTTTTATTTTTGTTGATTTGATCTTCAAAAGTTGTTGGGATTTATGTTTTTGTTGATGGGATTAGTAGTTTATGGTTAGTAGATGCTTTGTGATTGATTTATTTTAGTTTTTGGTGAAAAACTTGGTGATTTTTGGATCAAAACCGTGTTTCCTTGTTCTTCGGTTGAGTTTCTGCATCTGGGTTTCCCAGAAGTTCCGAATCAGTGAATAGTAACTTCCGAATGAGTTGTGTTTTCAAAAGTTCCGAGTCAGTTAAAAGTTCTGAATGAGTTTACCTTTAAAAAGTTCCGAACCAGTTTAAAACTTCCGAACCAAACAAAAGTTCCGGATGAAGCATTAAGTTCCGAATCAGTTTGAAAAGTTCCGAACGAAGCAGAAAGTTCCGAACCGATTTATTTACTAAAAGTTCCGAATCGGAACTTACAAAAAGTTCCGAATCAGTAAGTTCCGGATCAAGCCAAAACTTCCGAACGAAGCTAAAGTTCCGAATCAATTTTCAGACTTCCGAACCAAAGACTTCCGAATCAGTAAGTTCCGGATGAGTGTAAACTTCCGAACCAAGGTTAAAATTCCGAATCAATTTTCCTTTTAGTGTTACTGTTTGTCTGTTTTACTGTTTCTTTATGTTTATTTCACAATTTATATTTTAACTGTAATTTGAACTTTAATTTCAATTTTAATTTTAATCTTAATTTTAATCTTAATTTTAATCTTAAGTTTAATACAAGTCTTTGTTAATTATAATTAAAGTATTTGCCTTTGATTTAAATTTTCATTTCCACTTTTTATTAGACTAGAAAACCAAACCCTTTTATTTAGTAACCAAGAACAATCATTCCACTTAAGACCGAGATCAATTCGAGAGGATTCCGAGAGAAATCTGAACCCATATAAAATCATTATATCAGTGACTCATACATGAGTCGGTGTGACTTATACATGAATCACAGTGACTCATATATGAGTCATATATGACTCATACAATTCCTGGACTATTCTTTTATTAGATTGTGAAACAGATGCTCATAATTCACCAAAACATAGTTTATACATTCATTTTGAGTCACCCGGAGGATCGACATATTGGGAACCAAATGTTGATGAGCAGTACGTGCCTCTTGAGGGTAAAGAATTTAAAATGATAGAGGAGAGTATTGACTTTTATGAAGCTTATGCTGAAAAAGCGGGATTTGAAGTTAAAAAATACACACAAACAAGAAATAGAAGTGGTGAAGTAAAAAGTAAATACATCACGTATAACCGACATGGGAATATAAAAGATATAAATATCAACACATTGGTTAATAGTGGAAAACAAACTAGGCACACGAGGCACCGTATAACAGGTTGCATGGCGTAAATAAAAGTTGATTTAGATTATGTCCGGAAAAAGTATGTTGTGACTAAGTTTGTTGCTAAGCACAATCATCCCATGATTCCTAATGAATATAAGCATCTAACGAAGAAAGAAATAAAGATGAGTCAATCGGAAAGGTTGTTTGTAGTCAGAGATTCAACAATGAAACTTGGTGCAACAAAGGCACATACCTTGTTATCTGGCATGAAAGGCGGATCTCAGTATGGTCATGGCACTAGTGATGATTTTAAGAATCACATCAGGGATGTTAATAATTATAGGAGAAAGTGATGCACAAATGCTTATTAACAAGATGGAAAATAGGATGAAGTGTGTTCCAGGATTTACATTTCAGTATATGATTGAAGATAGTGTATTAGTTGCGATGTTTTGGGTAGACGAAGTTGATAAACGCAACTACGAGGAGTTTGGAGATATTATATCTTTTGATGCAACTTTTCGAACAAATAAGTAAGTTGTCTGTTTCACATAAATCACATGTGACTCATGTATGAGTCACAGTGACTCATACATGAGTCACAGTGACTCATGTATGAGTCATAGTATGAAATATTATATCTTTCTAATGTATCTGTTTTGCAGGTATGACATGGTTTTTGTACCATTCACTGGGATAGATAACCATAGCAAGTGCGTCAACGTTGGCTCTGGATTGCTTTTAAGAGAAGATACAGAAGCTTATACGTGGCTACTAACATCACTCATGACAGCTCACAAAAAACAACCAAAAATGATCGTAACGGATCAAGATGGGGCAATGAAACGAGCAATTGAAGCGGTTTTGAAAGAATCTAAGCATAGATTGTGCATGTGGCATATCTTGCAAAAAATCCCAACAAAGGTACTGATTGTTTGTTATTTATCAGATAACTCATACATGAGTTATAAATATACATGACTCATATATGAGTCACATGAATCATATATGAGTCACATGAATCATATATGAGTCATATGACTCATATATGAGTCAGTGTGAAAACATACAAGGAAACTGATATCATATACAAGGAAACTGTTATTCATGTATGATCATACATGACTCATATATGAGTCACATGACTCATATATGAGTCACATGACTCATATATGAGTTACATGACTCATATATGAGTCATTGTGAATACATGACTCATATATGAGTCATTGTGAATACATGACTCATATATGAGTCACATGACTCATATATGAGTCAGTGTGAATACATGATATCAAAATATCTTAACATTCATACATTCTTCATTTTCAGATATGTGAAAAGATTTACAAGGAAACTGATTTTAAAGATTGTTTCAACAAACTTGTGTGGAATATGTTCATCGACTTGAAGAGTTTCAAAAAAGATGGTTTGAACTTATTGAACGCTTTGGATTGGAAACACACAAGTGGATGACGAAGATGTATAACCTTCGTAAATTGTGGTTACCGGCTTATTTTATTGACTCACCACTGTTTGGACTAATGAGAACTACTTCAAGATCTGAAAGTGAAAATGCATTCTTTAAGAGTTTCACAAATCATGGGTCAACATTAGTAAATTTCATGATGTGCTTTGAATCGGCAATCGAAAGGCAAAGACATAAGCAAGAACTTTTGGACTTCAAAACATAGGACTCGGCTCCAAATCCTGAAACGAAGTTAAATATCGAAGAACATGCGCGTAAAGTTTATACTAGAACAATATTTCTCTTGGTTCAAGCTGAAATGGTAGAATCAATTTGGTCATGCCAAATACAAGAATTTAAGATGGAAGAGGGTATTGAGACGGTTATGGTTTGAGACACGGGAGCGGGTGCTTATAGAACACTGTATACAGAAGAAGGCAAAGAGATGGTTGTACAGGAAGAAGACAAAGTAATAACCTACAAGGTTAGTGAAACATTTAATAGATACATGAATGACTCATACATGAGTCACAGTGACTCATACATGAGTCACTGTGACTCATGTATGAGTCATTGTGACTCATGTATGAGTCACTGTGACTCATGCATGAGTCAGTGTGACTCATATGTGTTATGCTCACTTATTAACATGTTTCATGTTTATGTTTAAGGTTCTCTGTAATCCTAGAGATGGATCTGTTGAGTGTACATGTAGGTATTCTACGCGTTATGGTTTTCTTTGTCGCCACATATTCTGTGTTTTGAAGAACCGTGATATTGAAGAGATTCCGTAGAAGTACATTTTAAGGCGTTGGAGAAGGGATTTGATACCACTTTCATAAAGAAGAAACACAAACAGATACGGGGAGAAGAACGAAACAATTCAGAGACTAACAAATGAGGCTAACTTCCACGTAGACGAGTGCTTGTTTTGGTTGAGTAAAGATGCAGAAAAGTTGGCGAAATATGTGCAAAAGCTGGATAAAATAAAGAAAGAATATCAAGTTTTAGTGTCTAAGCCCCTTCAAAGAAAACAAAGGACGTTATTGAAGATATATATGCAATTGAGTAACCAAAGAAAAAACTTGTTAAAAATCCAACTAGGGCTAGGCTCAAAGGTGGTCGTAGAGGAGCGCGTATAAAAAGTGCAAGAGAAATAGCTATGAAGGCTAAAAAGAAACAACCTCGTACGTGTGGTTACTGTAAATAGAAGACAAACGAGCATACAAAAATGACATGTCCACTAAATCCATACTATATCGCAAAACTAGCGAAGATAGCTGCAGCTGCTAAACAACAAGCACAGGAAACAGGAGAATCAAGTACAACAACTATTTGAATATATGTTTTTAATTTTCTATTTTTATTTTATTGAATTATTGAAAACCAGTGTAGAATATCTGATTATGTTATGATATTATGACTCCTATATGAGTACTCTTGAAACATATATGAATTGAATACTATGTATTGAATATAAAATCAAGAGTCACATGACTCATGCATGAGTCACATGACTTGAAGCACAAACTGGAAAGAAAACCTATTTTAACCAAAAAAAAAGTATTATATGTAAATTCAAAATGATGAAAACTTGATGCTTATATATTTAAAAAAAGAATATAAAATTACCAATTCAGTATCGGATAAAGAAAGTGAAGTAGCATCATTAATACGCAGAAATGACCTTTGAAAACAATTTATATTGTACACCATCAGACATTTTTTTGTCTATCATTCCTTGTACACGCGTTTAACAAAGATACAGTATTAGCAAACAATGATAATAATTATTGAAAATCTAAAACATATATATCATGTGAAACTTACAATACATCCAGTTGGCATAAAAACCCTTCTTGGTTCTGGATTCTCTTTCCATGACTCCTAAAAATTTAAAATGGTAACCAAACAATCAACAACACTTGCATCTAACCACAACCCTGGTGTCAATGTTTCCAAATTTACTCGAACAGCTGATAATACATAACCATACACAGGCTCTGCTCGGAAAATGGTTTCACTACACGTTAAAAAAAAGGAACACAATCAGAATAAATCATATGATATTCTAAAAACATGCAGTTTAGACAAAGAAAAAGAAAAAAAAATGCTTACTATTTTTCTCCTTCCATCGCAAATAAAGAATTACCCGACACAAACTCAACCCTTTAAAGCTTTACTAGTATCACAACTCTGATGCATAAAAGGGGAAGGCAAGTATGGACACCGCTTAGCAAACTGCTTCCGTGGAGAAGAACGGGCAGCCACCTTTTTAGGAGTGCTAGGACGCACAACATCGCCATTAACTGCTGGCACAACATCAACTAGAGGCACGCCATCTTCAATAACTGGCTCATGATCCCGAGGCCCAAAATAAGCATCCTCCTAAAATATTATAAAAACTTTAATACTGGCTCACATAGTGTTAGTGACTCATATATGAGTCATGTGACTCATACACGAGTCACATGACTCATGTATGAATCAGGAAACTCATAGACTCATGTATGACTCACATGACTCATGTATGAGTGATAGGTGTGAAAACACCCATCCTTTTACCACTTAATTACAATAATAACCAAGCCAAAACGTGTATTTTATGTCTTAAATGTCAGAATTATGCATGGTTTGTGTTTTTGTTGTGATTTAGGACCAAAACGTGAAAAGGGAGGAAAACACGGGCTTTCACGGGCTTTTATCGAAGAAAAAGACAAAAGACGAAGTCAAAAGATCAAGAGTGCAAAAAGAACGGAAGTCCAAGGCCTATTCTGAAGATTTATCGAAGAACAAGTCTAAAGACGGAAGTTTAATTAAGCCGAAGAACTCAAGTCTAATAAATGAAGAAATTATAAGACGAGTTTAAATTAATCCCGAGACAAAGTCGAAAAAGTCGAAGAACTTAAAAGACGAAAAGACGTGAAGAAAGAAAGAAAGAAAAGAGCAACACAAGCATCCCCTCCTTTCCTATAAATACCCTTCATTTCACCACATGAAAGGGTGTTAGTCATTTAGGAGTAGATTAGTTTTAGGAGTAGGAGTAGATTACTTTCTCTCTCTAGTTTTCTTTAATGTTCCTCAAGCTTTTTCTTTGAACTTGTTTAAATCTTTGATCTTTAATCTTTTTTATTCAAGTTTTTAATCATCTTCTTCTACCTTTCTTATTTTGTTTATCTTTTATTCATGTTAATCTTTGATCTTATTTCATCTTAATGCTTATTTGATTTAAAGTTTTCTTAAAAGTATTCATTTTATTAAACTTTGATTTCAAAGTTCTACTTATTTAAGTTTTAAAAGTTCTTATTCGTGCTTATTTCGTTATTTTCATTAAATAGTTATTTAAGTTTCGGTTTTAGCTTATTGAAAAATAGCTTATTTGATTGCTTTTTACAAGTTCTTCCAATCGGAAAAGGGTTTCCCCTTTCCGATCAGCTTTCCGATTAGGCCCCTTGTATTCCGATCACTAGATCGGAAAAGGGTTTCTAATATTCCGATGGTGTGCCTTGTGATTCCGATTGGAATTCCTTTTTACATTCCGATGGTGTGTTTTGTCATTATTCCGATCACTTCTTATTTACCTTATTTCGATAGCTTAGGTTTAAGTATTCCGATTATGTTCCTTTTACTTATTCCGATTGCATCATTCCGATAGGGATTCCGATATGGATTCCGATTGCCTTTCCGACGGGATTCCGATTAGACTTTCCGATGGGTTTGAGTTTTGTTTTTAGTCTATTTTAATTACGTTTTGCATTTTTATTTGATTGTCAATTTACTTTTCGTTAAGTTTTAATTTTACGTCATTTAATTTCTCGTCATTTATTTTTTAAAGTCTTGCACATTTATTTTACTACAACTAAAAAATATTATTTTTTACCAAAAACGACTGAGTCACACTTTAAACCGGAAATCAATTCGTTAAGACACCGAGAAACGAACTTTTCAACTAGTAAAATCCTAATTTCAAATGGCGCCGCTGTCGGCTCTTTTCGTGAAGATTAACGGTTTTTTTGTGAGAGACGCGTTGGCTTTTGGGATCCGTTCACTCGTGAACGTTATTTTTCGTGTCAAAAATTTTCAAAATTCCCAAAAACATTTGAAAAATCATAAAAAGCATTTCTTTTTCAAAGTTTTGCACCAAAAATATTCTTCTTGCTTATCTATTTTTCTTAATGGATTCTTATGTCCATTGCGTCGGGTGTGGGAGACGATTATACGGGAACGACTCATGTCAATGGTGTACATGTGAGCGGTGCGGAAACGATATCGATAATACACAATTCGGATTTTGTCCATCGTGCAACTCGACTAATTCGTCCTTTTCTAATCCGCCTCCTATTCCCCCTTGCATCTATTGTGGAGGCGATTCTCATTGGCATGTTTCGTGTCCGGTTCGATACCCGTATGATCACGGGCAAGAACCGGGTTACAATTATGACAATGGAAATAGCTATCCACAAAACTCACCATATTTTTCTCCATACCCATGCTGCCAAAATTGTGGGGGTCTTCACGAAAGTTTTCACTGTCCAATGGGGAATCAAAATTACTATAATTATACCCCTTCCAGTTTTGACCAACCCCTGCAATACCCAATTGATCATCAGCCTCGTCACGGGATGAGTTACCAAGAACCTATTGACGATCTTGCTACAGTTGTTCAAGAACAAACGAAAGCGATTTTACACACGCTGCAAACTTGTATGGAGTCATTTTTAAAGCAGCGAGATCAGACGAGTACTCATATCCCTGAGCTTATTATTGGCCCTTTAAGTAATGAGGAGAGTGATGACGATATTGAGGTGATTTTCAACGAAGAGGAATTTCTAAAGCAACGTAAGACTTATCCCATTCCTCCTTCGTCTATTGCTATCACACCCGAGGAGCCCGTTGGCTCTCTCATAATGGAGGATGAGCATCTTGACATTATTTCGGCAACGGAATCAGACAAATTCCTAAAGTCTAGTGTCGAGGAACTTGTCGTCATCCCAAGTGAGCCCGCGGGTGTTCCGGAAATTTTGTGTGATGTGCCGACTTTTGCGGAGCTTACGGACAAGTTTGCTTCGCTAGTCAATGATCACATACTCACAAATCCACAAGTGATAATTGATTCTCCCAACAAGAGTTCAACATGTGGTGAGTATGATGATTTCGTCTTCGAGCCCGAGATTGAGGAAATTATCGACCGAGAGCTAGCTCTTTTACCTCCACTTCCACCTACGAGTGAGGACGATTTTTCCAATATCGAGGCCGAACTTGATGAGTTGGAACGTCTTATTTTTCATAATAATGACGAACCAACTCACATGCCCAAACATCCAATTCTCGAGGAGTTACCTAATCAACACTCCTCTTATGAGAATTACGTTTACCACATTCGTGAGGATTTAACTTATCAACAATCCTCACAAATGAATGATGGTTTCGTACTTGATCGTGATCTTTTCAAACGAGTTTCTACAGTCCTTATCTACGATGAAATCAACAAGATCAACGTTCATGAGGATAAATGCTTTGACCCGGGAGGTGACATGGACCATTCTATGATTGATAATTTCACGGCTTTGCCAATTGGTCAGCATCCATTGTCTTTGGAGGATGACAATGTGATTCCTTTACCCACCCCACCTCCCGTCAATCTGGACTTCACTTGCTTTTCTTATATCGAGCGGACTTTCCTACCTTTCACTACTTATCCTCCTGCCTCTCCTTTATTAATGTCCTCCGGGAACGAGGACAAGATCTTTGATCCCGGTATTACATTCGAGGCTTCCCCATGGACCATTTAATTCGGGGACGAGTCAGGCTCATGACTAGGTTAAAAAAAACAAGCGCTCTTCGGGGGGCAACCCGATTATCTATCTTTACTTGTTTTCACCATAAGTGTAGGGGGAGCCCCATTGGTGTTTCTTGTTTTCTTTCTTATCATGTGCAAGGATTAGAGCTTCAAAGACACACTCTTGATGACTTTTGACGACTCGTGATTCCGTGTTTTCGTCTTCCCGGTTCTATCCTAAACTCTTTTCGATTCACTATTCTATATTCCTCAATATTAAAATAGGAATCTCTTTAGTTGTCTCTTTCTTAGCAAGATTTAAGCAAAGTGCACAATGTCCTAAGTGTAGGGGAGTTTACTCCCACATGCTTAAACATTGAGGACAATGTTTATCTCAAGTGTAGGGGGACTTCTATCGAAGTTAAGTGGCCTTTTCCTTGTATTTGTCCTCATTTTAACCGGAAAATTGACTTTTCGACACTTTTCAAAACTTTTAATCTATTTTGGCCTAGTTGTATAGTTGTATTTTCCTTTGTTATGGTTATTTTATTTCCTCGCTAAAATAAAGTTTAATAAAGTGGTTTTAAAATTTTTCAAAGTCGTAAATATTTTGACTCAACCCGAGTTTACTTATCTAAGTTTACTCTAGCTAATATCCTTAACGTGTTTAAGTCAAGTTTTGCTAGGCTTTTATATAGGGAGCTTTAAAACGCGAAAGTCTTAACTCTCACGGGTTAAGAACAAGAACTTTTCGCAAGTTCCTATAATTGATCCTAGAGAGTTGTTTATCAAGGGAACTTTAAAATGCGATTAAAATCCTAAGAATTTGCAAGATCCTATAGATGACTCGAAAACCCAAAACTTTGATTTAATTGGCTAAGCATCCACGAGTCTCATTCTTTGAGTTTTTAAATTGTGGAGAACGAGAGATGATAGAGTCAATTATAAGTTTGGTATCCTTTCGTGAATTTATGTGAGTTAATTATGAGCCTATTCTCCCATCGCTTGTTAATAAATTTATCTGCAATAAATAAGGTTGTACGATTTGAAAAGTTACTTAGCTTCTAGCACAAGATCGTTTAAAAGTTGCTCGGTATTAATTAGAGTTCATAGCCAAGGCATAACTTATTGAAGCGGGATGCAAAGATTGGCGAGTCCGAAAAGGCCCTAACAAGGCATGAGGGCTACATTTTGTTGCTAAAGATCCAAAAGTGATGTGAAGAATCATTTATCGAAAATCAATATAAAGGATCGAGACACACGACGAAAAGCAAAAACTCCCCAAAAGATCATGGAGGAGTCTATCCAAAAAGGCCCTAACAAGGTATGAGGATAAATAGATCCAAGTCCTAAAAGGAGGCGGATCGTTGTATATCAAAGTCCAAAATAAAGATTGGAGAAAAATGAAGAAGTTGTGGTCCAAATACGAAGAATCTCTCAAAACTTCAAGTGAAGACATTCCTATTATGAAGAGAAGACCATAATTTCAAGAACGTCTCTCAAAGATTCGAAGTATGAAGTCGCTGCCAAATATCAGTCCGAGAAAGGTCTCAAATCGTGAAGCGAGTTATGCCAAGATATGAACTTTAAGAGGTCCCGAGAAGCAGTTTTAAAAGATTTTGTCCTTTAGCTAACTATTGATTAAATCGTCCACTTTATTTTCGGCCGAAATAACTATCGAAATAAGTCAAACAATGCATCCTCGTGATCATTCAAGACAAAAATAAAATATAAGAGATACACCTAGGAATAAGGGAGTCTAAGTAAATAATTGGCCCACATGAATTCGTGTTAGTTTGCCAACTTATAATAACAATGATCTCGTTTTTAAGCTTGGTTTGGAGAACGTGAAACTTGAGGGTGATAATCATTCATGACATTTCCAAAACCCTAAGGTAAGTTTTTGATCTCTTTACTTGTTTTCTTATTTTTGAAATTTTCTATCATTTTAATAAACGCCAATGTGGATTGATTATGATGGAAAATGTAAAACTTGCTTTGTAACTAATGCATTGCATGAGGACATTGCAATGGTCAAGTGTAGGGGATTTGATAGGTGTGAAAACACTCATCCTTTTACCGCTTAATTACAATAATAACCAAGCCAAAACGTGTATTTTATGTCGTAAATGTCAGAATTATGCATGGTTTGTGTTTTTGTTGTGATTTAGGACCAAAACGTGAAAAGGGAGGAAAACACAGGCTTTCACGGGCTTTTATCGAAGAAAAAGACAAAAGACGAAGTCAAAAGATCAAGAGTGCAAAAAGAACGGAAGTCCTAGGCCTATTCTGAAGATTTATCGAAGAACAAGTCTAAAGACGGAAGTTTAATTAAGCCTAAGAACTCAAGTCTAATAAATGAATAAATTATAATACGAGTTTAAATTAATCCCGAGACAAAGTCGAAAAAGTCGAAGAACTTAAAAGACGAAAAGACGTGAAGAAAGAAAGAAAGAAAAGCGCAACACAAGCATCCCCTCCTTTCCTATAAATACCCTTCATTCCACCACATGAAAGGGTGTTAGTCATTTAGGAGTAGATTAGTTTTAGGAGTAGGAGTAGATTACTTTCTCTCTCTAGTTTTCTTTAATGTTCCTTAAGCTTTTTCTTTGAACTTGTTTAAATCTTTGATCTTTAATCTTTTTAATTCAAGTTTTTAATAATCTTCTTCTACCTTTCTTATTTTGTTTATCGTTGATTCATGTTAATCTTTGATCTTATTTCATCTTAATGCTTATTTGATTTAAAGTTTTCTTAAAAGTATTCGTTTTATTAAACTTTGATTTCAAAGTTTTACTTATTTAAGTTTTAAAAGTTCTTATTCGTGCTTATTTCGTTATTTTCATTAAATAGTTATTTAAGTTTCGGTTTTAGCTTATTGAAAAATAGCTTATTTGATTGCTTTTTACAAGTTCTTCAAATCGGAAAAGGGTTTCCCCTTTCCGATCAGCTTTCCGATTAGGCCCCTTGTATCCCGATCACTAGATCGGAAAAGGGTTTCTAATATTCCGATGGTGTGCCTTGTGATTCCGATTGGAATTCCTTTTTACATTCCGATGGTGTGTTTTGTCATTAATCTGATCACTTCTTATTTACCTTATTCCGATAGCTTAGGTTTAAGTATTCCGATTATGTTCCTTTTACTTATTCCGATTGCATCATTCCGATAGGGATTCCGATATGGATTTCGATTGCCTTTCCGACGGGATTCCGATTAGACTTTCCGATGGGTTTGAGTTTTGTTTTTAGTCTATTTTAATTACGTTTTGCATTTTTATTTGATTGTCAATTTACTTTTCGTTAAGTTTTAATTTTACGTCATTTAATTTCTCGTCATTTGTTTTTTAAAGTCTTGCACATTTATTTTACTACAACCAAAAATATTATTTTTTACCAAAAACGACTGAGTCACACTTTAAACCGGAAATCAATTCGTTACGACACCGAGAAACGAACTTTTCAACTAGCAAAATCCTAATTTCAAATGAGTCACAATAACTAATAACAGTGACTTAGGTATGAGCCATGTGACTCACGTATGAGTCACATGACACATACATGAGTCACAAAGACTCATGTATGAGTCACATGACACATACATGATTCAGGCAACTCATGGACTCATGTATGAGTCACAATGACTCATGCATGAGTCATGTGATGAGAAGCCAACTTATTAAAAAGTTAAAAAATAACAAGGATATAACAAAGTACATTAAGATATATGTCAACAAGAAGATCCATCACCTCTGCATACCAATCAATGTTCTCATCAATCCACCTATCACCAAGTATAATTTGTTCATTACCAACATCTTCGTTACCATCAGGTTTAACGGCAATATCTATCAAAATAGAATCGCCAAAAACTCCTTTATATCTATCATACAACACTAGAAGATCTTCGTCATGGGGAAACTGTGTATTGGCATTCTTTAACATGGTTTCAATTTCAATTTTTTCTCTAGATATAAGAGAAAGCTTTTCTTCAACATCCTTCAACATTTTCTGTATATAAAATGAAAATTCATAAATGTTTATAAGTCGTGTGATTCATACATGAGTCATGTGACTCATACATGAGTCATGTAACTCATACATGAGTCACTATCAAAACATATGATTATAATAAAAACATAAAAATAAGCTAATACTAACCATTTTTTAGTAGGAGGCACACTATCAGGCTTTAGAGTCCCAACACTATCAGGCTTTGGAGTCCCAACACTATCAGGCTTTGGAGTCCCAACACTATCAGGCTTTGAAACAAAACCCTCACTTTGTTTCGCTTTGGACGGAGTCCACTCTCCATACAATTTCAATCTGCCCATAACATCGTCATTTAATTCAACAGTTTGGCGGCTAGTCATGAGTCTTGTATTCCAACTTTGAATAGTTGGCCTCAACCGAATAACTGGAACCCGCTTACACTTGGTAGCATCTAAATACTAAAGCTGTAAACAAAAATCCATGTTTGTTATTTGAATCATAAAAATAAAAACCCGCTCATGTTTTTTAACAGTGACTCATACATGAGTCAGATGACTCATGCATGAGTCATTGTGACCTATGCATGAGTCACTGTGACTCATGTATGAGTCACTCTGAAAAACATATATGTTATATATAATTAAAACAGAAAACATAAAAAACAGATTAAATCACTTAAAATTAGAAAACACAATGAGCCGTTGTAATAGCCAGTCAAAGTCCTCGGTAGTATACTGGTTTCGAGACACTTGTGAATGTACCCACACCAGTCAATGTTCTTAACGTCTGTATCTTCAGGAATTCGACGAAAAGCAATCAAACTTGGGTAAGAATTCATTGTTTCACCTTTCCCAAAAACCAACGCAAAAAGCTCAAGAAAGTTGACTTTAAACATAAAGTCAATTTTATCCGCTTCAATCACCTTCAACGTGATATCAGCTGCACCGAGTTTCCTCAACTTCCTTGGCTCAAACTGTCTAATCCATTTCCTAACAAACTCATCATCCATCTTTCTCTCAAGTAAATAAAAAATGCTAGTACCACCAAGAGGAACTCCTAGAATATCTTTTACCGTCTGAGGTGTGACATGAATATTACCATTTGTAAGCTCCAGATTGTAGGTTTTTTGATTAAAATTTTTAACCACATACCTAGCCAAAATACTAGGTAATTTATTTATCTTGCGCAAACACAATGCACCAAGACCAATCTCCTCCATGAACTCTTCTATACCCTCCACATTTGCATCACGAACACATTCAAAAAAGGAAGAAGGTACCGTCCTACAAAATAGAGGCAACGTACCATCATCCTCTTCCCCCTCCTCCTCCTCCTCCTTCATCTTCTTTGAAGGCTTTTCATCATCCACCTCCTTTTTAACAGCCTTACGCTTCTTAGAAGGCTTGAACTCCTTTTTAACATCCTTTTTTACTTCCTCTTCAACATTCCTTTTAACCTCCTTTTCACTTCCTTTTTAACCATTTGTTTTTTAGGAGGCTTGACCTCCTTTTTCACTTCCTTTTTAACCATATGTTTTTAGAAGGCTTGACCTCCTTTTTAACTTCATTTTTCTTTGAAGGTTTTGTTTTATCCTTTTCTGTTAGCTCCTTCTTAAGATCTAACGTAGGCTGAAAACTAGATCTTGTCCTCTTGTCAATCCTTTTAGGAATAATAATAATCTCCTCCTCACTTGTCTCCTCATCAATCTCACCCCCACTCCCATTATCCGACCCCTGTTGATTGTCCACTTTCTCATCATCACCCCCACTCTCATATCATCACCCCACCATCACCACCACTCTCATCCTCACCATCACCACCACCGTCACCATCACCCCCGCTATCATCCTCACCATCACCCCCACTCTCATCCTCATCCTCACCGTCACCCCCACCATCACCCCCACTCTTATCCTCACCATCACCACCACTGTCACCATCACCCCCGTTATCATCCTCACCATCACCCTCACCGTCACCATCACCCCCACTCCTACTCCCACTCTCACTCTCACTCCCACTGCCACGACCACTACCACTTTCTTTAAGACCGGTCAAAACCTTCGCAACATCCACATCAACCTCTTTTAACTGCACAACATCCACATCGGTTTCTTATACCTGCGCAACATCCACATTAGCCTGAGAATCCACATAAAACTCAAAACATCATATATACTTGACGTCACTATGTCTGTTTTTGGGTATCTGAGAATCATGAGTGTCTTTCAATCATGCATGATTCAGGTGACTCATGCATGAGTCATAATGACAGAATATGTATTATAATGACTCATAATATATATTAACTGTTAAAAACACTTTTACACTTTTACCTGCGCAACTTCCACATAAGTCACTTTTAGACGCTTATTTGAAGGATGGGGAGCAGGTTTTGGCGAAACAAGCTTAGTTGTAACACTTGAAGGTTTACGTTTAGCAAGCTCGAATTTAGGAAGTTTTAGATTTGTAGGAGGTCGATTAGCTTTTGGATTTATAGGAGGTAAATTAAGTTTTGGAAATGGATTTTTAGGAGGTAGATTATGTAAATGGATTGGAGGTAGATTATGTAAATGGATTGGAGGTAGATTATGTTTTGGAAGAACAAGGTTTTGTTTTATCCTTTTATGTTAGCTCTGCAACAAACAGATATGAATAATAATTAGTAAACAACAAACTGAGCTTAACATTAGGTCAATGAGACACTAAGCTTAACATTAGGTCAATGACTCATACTATGACTCATGCATGAGTCACTGTGACTCATGCATGAGTCACTGTGACTCATGAATGAGTTAGTGTGACAACCATGAGATATATGATCAACTGCTACTTCTAAAAATAATCAGAAGCTTCTCATGAACAATCAGAAACTTGACTTCTACCAAAAACCGTAAATTAAGGTTACTATCCGCCACTAACAACATATAATCGTATTTTACTATCCGCCACAAACAACATATAACTGTATTTTACTATCCGCCACTAACAACTTATAACCGTATTTTACTATCCGCCACTAACAACATATAACAACATATAACCGTAAAATTACTAATTAAACATCAAAACAACTTCAAGATTAAACCGTAAATTACGGTTACTATCCACATAAACATAAAAAACAACATATAATCATATTTTACTCATACATAGGTCACTAACACTGATAAAATACTAATTACACAATTTAAAAAAGGTTAGGGTTCAAAAAATCATAAGCAACAACTGATTAATAATCAAAAACTCATATATGAGTCACTAATAAGCAACAAAACTCATATATGCGTCACTAATAAGCAACAAAACTCATATATGAGCCACTAATAAGCAAATAACTGATTAAAAATAATTAATCAATTCATAAGCATAATAATCAACATAAGCATAATAAATAAGCATAATAAATAAGCAAAACAACAAATAAGCATTATAAATAAGCAAAATAATTAAAAAAATTAGGGTTAGGGTTTACTATCAATGCCATCAATAGCCCTCGCAGTGGCAATCTCCATTTCATGACGAACATCAATACACCTCGCAGTCGCAAGCTCCATTTCATCACAGATATCCATCGGAGACTAATTAGGGTTATATGAAGATCAAAGGTTTTTGATCAGAATCAATGGAGGTTACTGTAATCGAAATCAATGGTGGATCAATCTCCGGAGATGATAAATGGATTCCTGGTGGTGTGTGTGTGTTTTAATGGCGGTGTGTGTGTGTGTGTTTTAATGGCGGTGGGTGGTTGTTGAAATGAAATAAATAGATACAATAAGCCAAAAGTTCTATGCAGTCCTTATTTTTTGCAAAGTCCTCATGGACTAATCCCCACCATCAACAAATTTTACATCCAACAGCCCAGATTAAAGAAATATAAACAAAACCCCCCTCTTTTTTGAACCGTATATATTGAAAACACAACACCCACCAACAACCACTACCTCCCACCACCGTCGCCCACCACCGTCGCCCACCACCGCCCCCACCACCAACCAACACCACCACCACTAACAACTACCAGCAAGAACCACGATGAGATCTACATTATCCCGATCAAATCCACACCACAAAACCTTAATTTTTAAAGCTAAGTTTCATGTCGATGATTGTAAGTTGTTTTGATTATGCTTGTTTTTATGTTTTTGTTTCATTTTGATTTTAATAAGAAGATTTCATATCTACTCTAGGTAAAACACATGTTATGATTGTTGATGCACACCATATGTTTGATGAAATGACATAATGATAATCACATGTGCTTTAGCAAGTTTTAATTTATGAGTGAGCATTTTTATGGAAGTTGGGTCGATTTTTGTAGCAGATAAGCTGATTATAGAAGTGTGACTTATGATTACAGATTATGACTCGCTATGACTCGTTGTGACTCATGTATGAGTCGTTGTGACTCATATATGAGTCGTTGTGACTCATGTATGAGACACTGTGACTCATGTATGAGTCAATGTGACTCATGTAAAAGCTTCATTTGTTTTCTATTATGACTCATTATGAGTCATTATCTATTATTGAGCAAAAGCTTTATTTGTTTTCTGATCCAGGTTTGTTGCTGTGAATGTTGCAAAGGATGCAACTGATTTAGTAGCCAAGTTATGTGCATATCACCATACTGCAAAAACTACCAAGGGCGGGACATCGAAGAGGATAAACAACAACCACCGTAGCAGTACAGTTGGTGAAAGCTCCAGCTTAAGCTCGTCGCACAGTGACAAATGCCTTTACTTGCACGTCCTAAAAGGTTTCCTACTAATGAGTTGTTTGCTTAGTCCCCCGGGTTATGCTCTCAAAGGTGGTGATTCTCTCTCTCAGATTTGTAGCATGCTGTTGGTTCAAGTTCGATCATGATGGACTCACGTTGTAACAATAGGGGCGATGATGATGATTAATCGGTCTTGTGTTTATGTGTTGTCTATTTGAATATAGGTTTGGGACAATAACTTTGTTAAGGTGTTAAGTCTGTAACTAGTTTCCCTTTTCCACTTTCTTTTTGTGGTTCTTTATTGTACCCTTTTGCTTGTATATATAATGAAAAAGTGTTACCTTTTATATCCTACGTTTGTTTTCGCACAGACGCTTTTTATATGAGTCGGGAATTGTATGATATATGAGTAACTCATGTATGAGTCAGAGTGACTCATACATGAGTCACACTGACTTATGATCTTAAGTAGTATGTTTTAAAAATCATAATAGTATGTATTTGGGTGTCTGAGAATCATAAGTGTCTTTGACTCATACATGAGTCAGGTGACTCATACATGAGTCAGGTGACTCATACATGAGTCATGTGACTCATGTATGAGTTAGTATGACTCATACATGAGTCATAATGACATAATATGTATTATAATGACTCAGAATATGTATTAACTGTAAAAAACACTTTTACGTGTTAAGTGTAGAAATGACAAGAATCAAATGTACAAGTGTTTATAAACACTTGCAAAATTATATGACTCATGCATGAGTCATAATGACTCAAAATATGTTTTAACTGTTAAAAACACTTTTACATATTTATAAAACTGTATTAAGTGTAGAAATGACAATAATCAAATGTACAAGTGTTTATAAACACTTGCAAATTTATATGACTCATGCATGAGTCAGGCGACTCATGCATGAGTCAGGTGACTCATGATATTCAATACATAGTATTCAAATCACATATTCAAGACATGTTTTCAACACTTCAATAAAAGAAATCATAAATTTAAATCAAATAGTCAACACATGTTTTCAACACTTCAATAAAAGAAAAACAGAAAATTAAATCAGATATTCAACACATGTTTTCAACACTTGAAGTAGTTGTTCTATTTAATTCTCCTACTTTTCTGCATCTTTACTCAACCAAAACAAGCACTCGTCTATGTGGAAGTTAGCCTCATTTGTTAGTCTCTAAATTTTTTCGTTCTTTTCTCCGTATCTGCTTGTGTTTCTTCTTAATGAAAGCGGTATCAAATCCCTTCTCCAACGCCTAAAATATACTTCTATGGAATCTCTTCAATATCACGGTTCTTCAAAACACAAAATATGTGGCGACAAAGAAAACCATAACGCATAAAATGCCTACACGTACACTCAACTGATCCATCTCCAGGATTACGGAGAACCTTGAACATAAACATGAAATAAGTTAATAAGTGAGCATAAATCATGTATGAGTCACACTGACTCATGCATGAGTCACACTAACTCATACATGAGTCATAGTGACTTATATATGAGTCACAGTGACTTATACATGAGTCACACTGACTCATGCATGAGTCACACTGACTCATGCATGATTCACACTGACTCATGCATGAGTCACACTATATGAGTCATACTCAGTTAAATGTTTCACTAACCTTGTAGGTTATTACTTTGTCTTCTTCTTGTACAATCATCTCTTTGCCTTCTTTTGTATACATTTAAATGTTTCATAACTTAGAACTTGCTAAATCACATGTGATTATCATTGTGTCATTTCATCAAACACATGGTGTGCATAAACAATCATAACATGTACTTTACCTATATTACAAACAACAGCTATATGCATCTTCAATAACATTGACATCAGCTTCATATATGTATGGAAAAGGTGGGTTGGAGTGGAGATCGCCAGAAAAGAGTGATTTGGTATGGAGGTCGCCGGAAAAACGTGGGTTTATTGTGGTGGTTGCGGGAAGAAGGTGAGTTTGTTGTGGTGGTCGCGGGAAGAAGGTGGGTTTGTTGTGGTGGTCACTGGGAAACGGGGGGTTGGTTGTGGTGGTCGCCGAAAAAAGTTGGGAGATGAGGTTGTTGTGGTTGTCGGCGGTTAGGTGGTTGTTGTGGTGGTTGTCAGTGGTTAATATCCCAATCCATTGTTTTTTTCTTTTCTTTTTTTAAAAATAAAGTTTGGTTATAAGAAATGTGGGTTTAATCACAACCCTTAGATCATTTAATGATGGATAGTGTGGATTGATTCATGGAGTCATTGTTAAATATGGGTGTGTGGGGGATCTTCTCCCGATACGATAAACGGTTATTAAAATAAAAGGGGGAGTGGGGAGTATTTTTTTTTAATTTGGGTATTTGGATGATAAATGGATTGGATGATATGGATCAATCCATCATGACTTTGCAAAAACTAGGAACTTCATAGAACTTTTGACATATAAATACATGTCGTGTTTAATACAAATATAACAAAAGAAATATTATCTTCTTAATATGTTACTTGTTTGTGAAATCGTATATTTTAGTTCTTTTTACTTTATTCTTGGGAAAGAATAATTTGTGCAAATGATGACTTAGAATTCAGAGTCTCATTCTGAAATGAAAAACATCGGTTAAAATGGGCCTTTTGGGCCATCCAATATACTCTTTAAGATACTTGTAGTTTGACACTTTGACATCCTTAAAGAAGTTAGGGTCCGTTTGGTTGAGGTTGTTGGGCCTTTGGGTTTAGACTAAAAGTAGAAAAGTGTTGTTTGTTTAACGTGAGTGGATTTTTAAACAGTGTCTAATGCCCATGAAATCTTCATTTCACAAAAGTCTAGTCAGTGGGTGGAGTTTCTGACACCACTGTTGAATTTTGTTTAAAAATGCATTGACCACATTCATTAATACCGTAACTCATTTTTAGCCATGCATTTTATTTATTTAATATTCTCTATCAAATAAGTAATTACAAATGAAAGTCTCATGTATATTATAATAATGTATATATAAAATATTTTTCAAACTTGTGTGTAATCAAACACCATTTTTTAAAACCCACCTCTTATTCTAAACCAACCATTTATAAACCCTACACCTAAAGTAAAACCCGACTTCAAACCAAACGGACCCTTAGTAATTTTTAAGGTGGTTAGGGTCAATGATGGAAATTAAACATTTATATTGAGAGGTCGAACTATTTTATATATATGTAAAAATCGTGAATCGCTACTCGGCGGGTCGATATTTTGTAGCTTTTAATCGTTCTAAGCTGAATTAATCGACGATTAATCAAATCGGTATTTTTAGCAACTTTTGGGTATTTTCATAAAGTTTTTGGTAATTCTAACGAGTTTTAGACATTTTTGACATTATTATTGCTAAAATCATACTTATCATACTTATAAATAGTTATTATAGTTATAAACACAAGTTTATAGTTAGTTTTCGGCATTTTCGGTAAGATTTACATGTTTCCGACAAGTTTGACCTCTCTTGACCGCCATTGACCCCAGTTGACCGCCATTAATCGCCTTTACATTAATCGGTAAGGTTGATTGCCTTGTAGCGATTAATCGGCCTTATAAACCTTGTTTTGCAACATTGATATATACTAAAATAAAAAATAGAAAATAATTTTAAAATTTAATTAGTAATCTTTACATTACTCGTCATAAGATTTTACATTACTCGTCAAGATTTGGAGAAATCGGGGCCTTCCCCGGTTCCTATGAAGATCCGTTCTTGATTATGGTTTCGACATATTAGCCGACTGAATATTTGGATACATACGGAGAGTAACATTTAAGTTTCTTCCAATTCCATTAATAATCGTTTTATTGTGTGTTATCACGGTCAAATTCATTTATTTGGCCTATATATTTAAAAAGAAAATTGCAAGAAAAAAGATATAGTTAATGAGATAATTAAAGAATTGTGTCAAATAGTAATTATTTTTTAGTTTACTTGTCATCCTTAAAAACTCATGCATTGTCTTTAACAATATTTTTATTACAAAATTCTGACATAAATTTTGTGCATGATCTTTAAATACACACATTTTGAGCGCCAAATATGGAATGCTGATAAAATTACAGTTACTAAACTACCAATAAACATGGCCATTTTATTCGGCTTCATTTCAACCATTTTCACCAAATCTATGTTAGAATTCACATGGTCCAAAATTTTCTTAATCAACAAAAAAACTCCCACTCTCAATCTTTCAAAACAAACATTCATAAAAATTTTAAGAAAAATGGCTCAACCACAAGCAGAACAAAAGTTTCAAGAAAAACATGACAAAGAAGCAACGAAAACCGACGAGAAATCGTTTAAATTTAATGCACATGCACCAGAATTTGTGCCTAGCTCACAAACTCAGATTCCGGTCACGGGTTATTTTTATCCGTGTTATAGTTATGTTGGTTTGGGTGGAAATGATGGTAGTGGTTCGGGTGATTGGGTTTATGTTAGTGGTGTTGGTGATCAAGATCAACATGTTCAGTTTTTTTCGAATCCGGATGTTACAAGTCCTTCGTATGCTAAGAATGTTCTTACTGAAGATCTTCAACAAAAGATTATAAAACAGGTTATTTTGATACTTTTGTGTTTATTGCTTTCGTCTAAATTATTTGCTAACTTGTTTATGTGATTTAGTGATGTTATAGATGATTTTACATAATTGATTGTCAAATTTTAGATCAATGTTTGAGCTATGACAACATTTTAACCTTGCTTTGTGTTGGGTCGATCAAAGAGGCGTGCTTAAAGATAGGTCTTTTTGGCCTCAATTTTGGTTTGATCGACCAAAAGTTGCTCAAAATACGTCAAGACTTTAGATTTTAGTATGAGTTTTTGGCATCAATTTGTGCACAATATCGTCTTAAAAAATGCAGGGTCCCAAAAGTATCGGGTTAGCCATAAGGGTGTTCAACTTAACGTTGTTAGCTAGCCATTGACCTCATGTTTTATTGATTGACGAGGACGTACGTGTACCTATAGCTTTGGCCTCATATACTGGATTCGCTTCACGTACACACATTTTTTGTTAAAATGAAGTTTGGCCTCAATTTTAATTGGCCTAGCCATATCGCTGTCCATAATTGTGTTCAAAATGAGTCTTGGATTTGGATGTGCATATGTTAACTTTCAAACTATCTGCTATCATATAACTATGATTCATTATATAATTTGGAAAAGTAATTTTTGGTAAAAGTTATAAACGTTCAAATTTTGTTCCATCTTTAACAGGTGGAGTATCAATTCAGCGGTCTGAGCCTACTTGCAAATGAATCCCTGGTGAAACACATTAGTAAGGACCCTGAAGGCTATGGTAAGATCACAAAGTCGTCCTTTAAACTATCTGTTTGTCTTAAAAATTTCATTAATCGATGTGCTTTTAATTATGAATCGGCATCTTGTAACAGTTCCTATATCCGTTATTGCATCTATGAAGAAAATTAAATCATGCATCACGAACAATCAATTGCTTTCTCAAGCTCTTTGCTCATCATCAAAGCTGGTAAGTTCCTTATCATTTCAATGACCAAATTGGTTTTTCGGTTTTTAACTGATTCCTTGATAGGTTGTAAGCAGTGATGGCAAAAAAGTTAGACGTAAATACCCCTTCAGTGAGAAAGACAAAGAAGAGCTTCAGGTTAGTCAACTTGTTTAATTTCTAGAACTTTAATCAATGATGTTAACTTTGTTAATGGTCGATCATTTTTTCATGCAGTCTCGTACCGTTATTGCTGAGAATTTACCCGAAGATCATTCTCATCAAAACCTCGAGAAAATCTTTAGTGTGGTCAAAAGGTAGGTTATGCAAATCAGCAAATTCAATACTGATTTCAAAACGGTTGTGGGATTGCTTACTTAATTTTTTAAGCATATAAACAATCTTATTTATATCATCGTGTAGTGTCAAAACCATACGTATATGCCACCCTCAAGAGCCTAATTCTTCGCGCTCAAGAGGAGATTTTGTTTTTAGTAACAAGGTATTGATCTATTCACATGTTGCTTCATAGAATCTTGAGCTAAATGACTACTTCATTAACATTGTTTTGTTTTTGACTTAAAAGCTTCATGCTTTGGTGGAATACGAAACTGCAGAGATGGCTGAGAAAGCAGTATGTTTTCTATAATCGAATCTTGAGCAGTTGTACTCTTGCAATGTAGTTTAAGAGGTTTCTTTTCAGGTTGACAAGTTAAATGATGAAAGGAATTGGCGAAAAGGGCTAAGAGTTAGATTGATGCTCCGACGTTCAGTATGTGATCTAAATGTATAGTGAAATATGTTATCACTATTTAGTTATACAAACCATCGGTCTGTTGTTGTTGTTAAGTATTCAATTCAAATGTGCAGCCGAAGTCTGTATTGAAGGGCAGGAGGTCAGAGTTTGATGGATTAATTGACGACGAAAATGATGAAGCATATGACTTACCCGAAGAATCTTCTCCATCTAGCCTTGCAGAATCTCCTCCTGTTGAACATAATGTAAGTGTAAATATTGACACAGCTTTTAACTAGGCTGGCCAATCGGCTCGGGTAACATGCATAAGTTCCTGTTAAAATGTGCCGTGTTGGGTTAAACACTTTTACACATGAATACGTTTTGGATGAATTTTGACCCATTTTCTTTCTAGTAATTGACCCGTTACAGATAAATGAGAACTGAATTACCTCATTTAAAAGTTAATCAGTCAAATGTAGGATTTGTATGTTTTAGTGATCTTGATATACTGTTTCTAGTTGGAAGAGGGTTCAAAGAAAGGATGGGCACGAGGGCGAGGCAAGTCAAAGATACGCACAACAAGTCATAACGGACGAGGGGTTCTTTCACAATCACCACAATCAAGCGGCTCAAATCATTCCGAAACATCATTTTCACCCAAACTTAGTCCTAAAGGGCCAAGAATGCCGGATGGAACACGAGGTTTCACCATGGGAAGAGGGAAGCCAATATCTTCTCCTCTCGCTCTAACCACCACACCATAAGAGTTCAAGTTTTGTCATGATAGTTAGGATCAATAGATGTTAATTAGTTTTCCTTTATTTTCTTTGTGTTTGTAATAATTTGGTATGTTGATGAATCTTCTGTGTATTTATGTTTCATAATAATTCGCCTAATAGTATGCTAGTTTGATCTTATAGCATTTGTTTTCGTTTCACCATATTTTTTTAACAGCGTGTACGTGTAGTGTTATAAAACAACTAGCAAGAGGCTAGACGAAAGTATTACAAGCGGGGAGATTGTGATAAAAATTGAGTATACATTATATTTTCTTCTATCAGTGTATCATTTCTTGGTGGTTTGAGGTCGAATATAGCTTGTTCCAGTAACGCCTCGTTACTACATAGTTGATATCTAAAGCCAAATTACCGAGCCATGATCTTTTTCCCGAAGAATATAAAATGGATTGGCATGCTTCAGGGGGTGAAGTAGCTGCTTTGAGTTGCCCAAAAGCAAAAAAGAAGAGCAAAAACATATTCATTTTCATTTTCTGTATTATCATAAATTTATTAAATTCAAAGTTAACAACTTGGCCTATTAGCTCAGCTGGTTAGAGCGTCGTGCTAATAACGCGAAGGTCGCAGGTTCGAGACCTGCATGGGCCAATATTTTTTTTAGTTAAAAAACATCAAGTTCTGTTTTGCGACGTAACAACAAAGACTAGACAACTTAACATTCGGAAAACCTGGTTATCAATGTTTTCAGACCCGGGTCGACCCGGCCGGGTCAACCGGTTGAACCGGTTCCGGCCGAAAAAACGGGTCATATTGACCCGGGTTTCATATTTTCGAAACCCGGCTTGACCCGGCGGGTTTGGGGTGACCCGAGTCAACCCGGTTCTCAAGACCCGGCCGGGTTTCGAATTTTTCGGGTTTTTTTTAATTTTTCTTTTTTTAATTTTACGTATTTGCGACGAAATTTTATTTTTACATATTATTTTGGTTGGTAAACAATTTATATTTTCAATATACGTAAGTTTTTGTAGTTTTTATAAGTATATTTTTGTTAATTATTAAAAATATAAAAAAAAATATTTTTTTTATAAAACCGGGTTAACCCGGGTTGACCCGGGTCGACCCGGGTTGACCCGGACCCGGCGACTCGACCGGGTCAATCTAAGACCCGGGTTTTAAAACATTGCTGGTTATCATTAGGTTTGGTTAGTGGCATATTTACGGGTGAGAAAAAAAACCGAATCAATCTAGTCGGTTCACTTTTCGCCTTTATAGATTTACAGTTTTGGTTCGGCTCATTTTGTGCAAAGAAAAAAAACCACTTAAACTGTTTGAACCGATTTGAGCGACTTAAAAGAATCTTTTGCTGGACAGTTGGGGTGGAGAATTAGCCACCGGAAAAAAAAAGTAAAAAAAGCCTAAAAAAAAACTTAAACTAGCAAGAAAAAAAAAAAAACCACTTAGGTGCCGTTTGGTTGGGGCATATTGGAGGATATTGGGGGATATTCAAAATTTTGACATTTTAATTTCCCCCAAAATGAAGGATATTGAAATTACTCTAAAAAGTGAGGAATTTTAATTTATTTGAAAATTTTATTTTATAAACTTTTTTTTAATCATTTTTATTCGGGTTTTTATGTTTATATAAAAAATTATAAAATTCAAAAAATTTATATAAAAATTATTTTTTTTATTTTTACTCTTTTAAATAGCAAAAATAAAATTTATATTAAAAATTTATAGAAATTTTTTATAAAATTTATAGAAATTTTTAATAAAGTTTATAGGAATTTTTTACAAAATTTATATAAATTCTATAAAAAATTATTGATTTTTTTTATAAAAATTATAATTTTTTAAAAAAAATTATACAAGTTTTTATAAAGTTTATTGAATTTTTTTATAAAATTTATATACATTTTTTATAAAGTTTTTATTAATTTTTTATAAAAATTTTGTAAACTTTATATAAATTTTTTATAAAATTTATATAATTTTTTTATAAAAAAACTATATAAATTTTTTTATAAAATATATATAAAAAGTTAAAATTCGATTTTTAAATTTTCAATAAAATTTTTATAAAAAATATTTATTCGTTAATTGTTTAATACAAATTCAAGAGTTCAAAATATTACAAAATTCTGTCAACCAAACATAATTAGTCATTTTAAATTCTAAAATTTTAAATTTTTAGGAATTTTAATTTACTAGATATTAGAATTTCAGAATTTTAAAATCTTGAACCAAACGACCCCTTAAACTGTTTAAACTAGCAAGAAAAACAGTTTATGTGGTTTTTTATTTTTAAGTTTTTTTACTTAAAACCGCTTATTTTAGGCTTCTTTTCCTACAAATCGGTTTTTGGCTTGAGTAATTTTTAATTGACTTGGGTTAGTTTTAACTCGATGCTCATCCATACATATCTATATTACATATAAAACATTAGGTTAAATCTTTGAATTATAAAATATTTAAAAATTCAACTTATTACATACGATCAAAATAAATTTAAAAAATTAAAATAACAATAATACTTAAAACACTCATAACTATTAAAACTAATTAATTCATATTATACTAATAATTAATACACACTTGAAAATAAAAATAATTAATATATAATTAATACACTCAATTACATATTTTTTATTTAATTAAAAAATATATTTACAAAAACCATCTGAATGACTATCAGTTCGATTAGCAAATAAAAATCGTCTGAAAACAAAAAAAAAACCAAGAACCTATAAAAATAAAAAATGAGAACCTATAAAAATAAAAAATGAGTAAACCAAACTTTTACTTTTATATTATTCTCTGATTTACTCACTTTTTTTCACACAAACATAAACGTCTTATACTAAGGCTGATCTGAACCAGATCAAACAATTTTGATCTAGTCTTCGATCCAAGGTTTTAGAATAATTCGGTTTTTGGTATTGTTCAGTCGGATTCGATCTATCAAAACCCCGTCGATTATATTTAATAAAACTAAACCTAACCAAAAACTAAATCAGACCGAACCAACCCAGACCAAACCATTTTGAACCATTTGGACCGGTCGACCCCTTAAGGTTTACCAAGGTTCTAAATAGCGCGTTATAGCGCGCCTATAGCGTGCTATAGCGTGAAGCGTGGCCTCCACGTTACGAAACAAACTAAAGCGTCATCTCTAGGCGTTGCGTGTTAAAAAAACGGTATATAGCGCGTAGCGTGACACTTTTTTTTAATCTTTTTGCAAATTTACCAGAATTGGGCTTAACTACGAGTTTTGGGCTATTTAATAGACTTGTGTTTAGTAATTTTACTATGAAGAAAAATCCTTAAATAACTATTAGCCGATTTTGTTTTATATTTGAATTAAAGTATTGCTTCATCTGTAAAATCGTTATATAAATATTAATTTATAAATATTTTATGCCGCTATATATCACACTTCAAAAAACGTAATAATTTCGCTATAACTTGTGTAGCTTGAAACTTGGCAATGCTGCTTACGCCACGCTTCACGAGGTTTACATACCTCTTTTTTTATTAGAAAAATAAAATAAAAAAGAAAAACAAGCCTAAAAAATGAGCGTGTACGGCGGAGACAGCTGGGGTGGAGAAGCAACCAACCGGAAAAGACGACTCGGAGATCTTCTACTGGACAACGTTGCCGGAGATGAATCATCTTATAGGAAACTTAATTCTGGGAAATATGTCTGTCTTGTTTGCCCACATAACCCTGTTCTCGATACTCCTCTTATGCTATCTGTATGTTCTTCCAACCTTATTCACTTTAATGTTTTGCTTTTTTTTTTTCATAAATTATAACTAGCTTAGAAAAAAGCATTTTATGTTGTTTAGAATTGTATTTAGTAAATTAAGATATTACTGTATGAGATAGCCTATTTGTAGGAATGGCAAAAATCCCCATCCCCAAACCCGGTTCGCAAAACCCTCCCCTGAACCAAGTGCAATTCTTATCGGGGTGTCCTCTTTTGGGTGTAATGCTCCAGTTTGGTGTTTGTTTAAGCTTATATGTGGGCTTATGAGCTTATTTGATTTCAGCTTATGGCTATGTATAAGTTGTTAATTATAAAGGTGTTAACATTAGATATAAGCTGTGTTGTTTTTCAATAAAAGTGTTTGGTAAATTAGCTATTAACTGTAAAATTAAGATGTAAAAT
Organism: Glebionis coronaria; assembly: GCA_025667525.1. Classification (NCBI taxonomy): domain Eukaryota; kingdom Viridiplantae; phylum Streptophyta; class Magnoliopsida; order Asterales; family Asteraceae; genus Glebionis; species Glebionis coronaria. Next base: position 559,952,314 of record CM046880.1, on the reverse strand, counting down.
GACTTAAAACGATATATTTAAATAAATTATAATATGTTTGGAGGGTATATCAGTGATTTACAGCTTTTATATAGCTGGTTATTTAAAAAGCTGTATGAATCAGCTTTTCACTTAAAAGCTATTTGTTTAAAATAAAAAACTAACAACTCCAAGAAGTTGTTGTGCCAAATAGAGAGTTATTTTAGAAGAGATTATTTTTGAAATAAAAAGCTAACAACTCTCAGAAAGCTTTAAGAAATCTCTTTCCAAACATAGCATATGTATTACTCGTATAAGCTCAATTTTGTAGCTGAATGTGAGACTTTTGGGCTTATGTAAGTTTATCATATTAGAATAATCTTATATAAGCCCACAAATCTCAAAGTAAGCCGGAAAATTGGGACTTATGAAATATAAGCCAAAAAATAAATAAGCTCATAAGCCAAATATAGGCTTAAAGAAACACCCATAGATTTTATGCAATAACTTGAGGAATCAAGAAAACATTAATAATAATGAAGCTCTAGGCTTAACGAGTCTTCAGTGATAGTATATGTTAGATGTAATTTTCCGTAAGTGGTCTTAAGCCGTAGTACTTCGGAGGATTAGGATTAGGCTGCTCCTTTGTCCCTAGGATGAAATACGACAAGACACTGTTAGTTCGCCCGGGGTTTTTAGTCTCAGACCATGCTTCGGCGTGAGACTAAGTATATGTTCGGTATAAGTTTTTAGAGAGATAGCGTAGAGAGAGAAAGTAGTGGGAAGCGGAGTGTGTGTGAATGTGTCGTTCATTAGGGTAAACGACTCAATTTATACTACCTGGGCTCTACTCCATGACAAGAGGATTCTGGAGACGAGGTTGCCATCTGGGTGCAGCCTTTGCTTTCGGGGCTCAGGCTGTCGCGACTTACTCGCTTCAGTTTGTACTGATCAGGTGTAGATCATTTTCCATCATCATTCCCTCCGGATCTCGGATGACCTTCGTCACCTCAGCTAATCCGGAGGACGGTTCCAACGTGAGATGGCCATGCCTTAATCTCTGCCAAAGAGGGCGACCAAGTGTAATTATCTCCTCTATCCGAAGGAGACTATACCTCAGCAGTATTAAACATAAATAACGACCTTAACAAATCATAACTTCTCTTAAAAATATGACACGAAACAAAAACTAAAGTTTAGAGAATTATGTTTTTATTACACAACTACGGAGTACATTCATAACCAGCCCCGCCAAACAATATTTCGGATTTTGGGTTCTAGTGAATAAGCATTTTCAAACTAGCAAGTCCCTCCTTATTTTGCCCCAAAACAGCAGAAGCTTTTTGTGTTATCCAAACACTCCGAACAGTTTCTCTACTAAAAGATAAGCAGTTAAGAAGAAAATAAGCTAGAACCCTCTCGATGAGCACTACGAGACTAGGGGGATGAACCTATTTATTTTCAAGCAGAGAAGCACTTTAAAATCAGCAATCCCTAACACCCTAAAATTTTCAGTAATTAATTACCTGGTCATCAGATCTTTAATAACGAGCACTTTCAAACACTATCGTTATCTCAACTGATTCTATTATTCCGATTTGTTCATGTTTGATGATAACTTTCAAAAAAAGATGTCAACCAAACTTGAGGATACCTGCACAAGACGCATAATTTCATATCTGCTTGTTCCTAGATTCATTTTTATGAAATATGATTACAAAATAGTAATAGTGTCAAATAATATCAAAAATCAGTATAGAATATTGATCTAGTTATTGAATAATATGGTTTAGGAGGCTTTAGGATGCTGCAACTTTACTTTGAGCGGCTTTCGACCGGTTTCACTTATTTGACATATTTTTCCTTTATAAGCTAACTTTTCTTGTTATACCCGTTTGACCCGCTAGAAATGAAAAGAAAAGTAAACCGAATGTACCCATCTATATACATATCAGTAACTGGGTCGAAATTGCCGCCTCTAGATGATACCTTTCTTCGACACACATTTAATGTCCTAATTCTATTTGGAAATCAATTTACAGATGCACATGAAAGCCAAACGCCATCTTGCTGCAGAAATGAGGCTCAAACAAAGAGAAGAAGAAAGACAAAATGAGATGAATAAGCGGATTGCTTTGTCACTAGATTCTACTTCTACCAAGCAGACAACAAACATAGCTAGCAAACCATTGACTGAAAAAACTTGGAAAGCAACTTTTGAGTTGCTTCACCAAACTTATCCTGCACAAACTGCTGCAAATGACAGCAAATCTAGACGCCCAATATCTGAGAGTACAGCATATGAGTCAGCTTCTGTTCAAATTGAGGAATCTGGTAATGCTGTTGTGCAACTCCCATTTGATTACCGGGAGCGCAGGGAGAGAGAACTTAAGTTTACATCAGCTGGTTGGAAGCGTGACTGCAAAGGAGGCTGGTTTAGAGATGAAAATGTCTACCTTCTTGTAGGGAATATTGCCAAGCAAGTTATACTAAACATATGCTTCATTTTTGACAAATAAAGGAGCGGGTTACACTTTTGAGAAATCTATGGACCAATATTAATCAATATTGTTTAAGTTTGACAAAAAGATAAACTTTTCTTGTTAAAAATTGGACCTAATTTTATCTTTTGACTAAGGCGAAATTAGTGGATATCTCACATTGGCATATTTTGTATTAACTTCTTGGCAATTCTCTTCTTTTATCCCCCGTATATTATTTGTGATTTTAGCAAGATTCACAAAATGTTATCGTGATTGTATATACAATTTTGATTCAGGTTGAATTTGATTCTGATGAAGAAGATCCAAATGAGGTTTTCGCGAAGGGAGAATGAGCAGTGATTGAATAAGTGGTGTGATCAACTTAATGTCGTGAGCAACTGATTTTAAGATGAATCAGGGGTGAAGCGGTTGTGCAGCTCTGGTAAGTTCGGAATGTTTTTTTTTTTTGGGGAACCTGCCCTAGTTGCGTGGAATCGAAACAAGATTGCGAATTGTGATAGTAGGATTACTTGTCTGAAGTAGAGATAAACAACAGGGGGAGTTGGGTAACATGTGAAAATGGGTCATCTTTGTATGCCTTGTCACTTATTGTAAGCATCTAATGTATATATATGATTGCATAATTTCTTCTTTTTTTTTTCATAAAAGACTAGTTTTTTGAATTAATATATTTGGAAGCTTCTCAAATTTGTTGAGCTTCTTTTTAAGATTCTGTTATGTGTTTATAACGAAATTTTGGCGTATCCTTACTTTTGTTACTAACAAGGAGTAACCTATTTGCGTTTCATCGATGAGATCATTTGTATCGCCTAAACTTATGAAAAATGTTTGAGTCTGTATAGTCATGTTCACAAAAAGAAAAGGAAGAAGATTTACTCATCACTCTGCTGATTGCAGGTAGTAATATTGAGTTTAAATGCGCCTATCTTCTGTACTTGGCTTTTTCACCATTAACAAATTAAAGCAACTTATCAACCCCCACCTCAACCTTGGAAATACAATGTTGTCTCCTTCACAAGGGTCAGTTCGCGCAGTTGCTAAACTAGTGAAATTCCCAGATAAGTTTTCAGGTAACATAGGGACTACTTTATTTTCTCCTTGCCTGACATTGGAGTTATTGTGCCGCAATGCAGGCCTCTTTTTGGGCAGAGAACGGGTAATGCAAAATTTGGTGATTGTTTCTTAACTCTATTGCATTGTCTAATTCTTGCTTCTTCCTAGCCCAATTATAAATGAATTTGGACATAGTATGATGGTTATGGCTCGTAAAAGTCTGTAATTATCAACGAATCCGGATATACATTGCGCACAAAGAAGCCCTGTCACTTCAAACAGAGAGGGAATGGCTATGGGTAAGCAAACAGTGAGACGAAGAAACCATCACCAAATGGCCTAGTGATGAGGTTCCTGACTTTCAAACAAGATATCAGAGATTCAAACCTAGGTGTTTGCATTTGGGGTTGGCTACTTGGCTATGGAGGTTCACTGCACCGACTCCGGACTATCCAAATCATAGTCGCTTTGGGGTTAGTCGGCTTGCAAGATAGTCATAAAACATCGAAACGATAGTTACCCAAATAATAATACTCAAAACTTACTAAAGTTGCACAGGGCTTTAGGAAATAATGTCCTAAGTTATATGTAAATGTGCTTGAATGGTTAGTGTAATCACCTTAATCATTGCAAGAAAGTAAATGTAAAGATGAATCACATATGTTCAAACGTTGTGCAACTCTAGTAAGTCTTGATTATTGTTTCTTTGGGTAACCATGGCTTCGATTTTTTAATTAACCGACGAATTTATGAGATTCGAGTCCATCACGATGATCACGATACATACACAAACCAGATACAACCCTCCCCTTTTTAGGAAGATTGCTATAACCGCTTCAAGATTGTTTGCACTTAGGCACGATACCTAATCAAGAGATAACAACATGTGCAAGATTATATTTCCGTTAAGAAAATTGCTGCTTAGATTGAGCTAGCAACAAAGGACGATTTAAGGGTGTTTACTAAATTAAGTGGCTACTTTTGAGCCACTTAACTAGCCTCTTAGAGTAAAAGGTGTCACGGCGGAGGGGCTCGTCGCTCCGACGTGGCACCCTCGCCGGTGCTCGTCGTGACACCACCCCACCCTCGCCGCTCCCCCTTCGCCAATCTTCAATGAGAGGAAAAGTGAAAAAAACGGGCCCAACATGTTTTTTTGTGAGGGGTGTTTAGTTGGTGGGACCCAAGTGAAGAGGAGAGAGACTAGTTGTAAGTGAGGGGTGTTTAGTTGATTTTTTGTTTTGGTTAGTTGAGATGATGTGGCGATGAGGTCGCACAAGTGAAGAGGGGGTTGCTTGTCGTGACACCTTTTGCTCTTAGGACATCTACTATAATGAACCTTTTAATAGGTTTATAATAGTGTCAAATATTCAAATGTCATTAATGTATAAACCTTGATCATACTATAAACCTATTACCACTATAAATAAATCTTCTAGTTGGTTTATAAACATGTCAAATCATGCAATGCATTAAATTATAAACTTGTTCAAAATCTTAGACTTTTTCATGTCACATAGACTTGAAATGGTTTCTCACTATGATACATAAAATTATAAACCTCTTCATAATATTTTGGACATCTCTTTAAACCACCATAGTAGCTCAAAGAGAAAAAAAAAACGCTCATCATCCTTTTGGATGATGGGCTAGAATCATCATCCGAGTTGACTAGTGAAAGTTATAATTCAAGACATCCATTTCCATGATATCGAGTACTTGGGTCTTGGACTGAATCAAACCTAAAAAAAATAAAAGATGAATGATAATTTAATATGAGCAGTTGCAATCAGTCAACTAGCAAGTGGGTGATGGTATTGACTAAATCATAATGATGTTTGCTGACTTTTTATCCCACTCATCCTTTTCAAGAAAAAAAAGTCGTTTATATGTGACATACAGATTTTCTTTAGGATTTTTTACCGACAAAAGAGAGCATCATTAAATTATGTAAGATAAACTCACTATGTTTAGCATTTCTTGGCTATTAAAACAAGCTAGCTTATAAAATAAAATTTATAAACAGACTTGTGTAAGTTTTATAAGCAATAAGTCTTCAAAAGTAGGGGTGTCCATTATTTGGGTTTGACCCACGAAAACCGAAAATCGAACCGAACCGAACCCGAATTAGAACCGAACCAAAAACCGAATTCGGATTATGGGTCATAACCGAACCGAACCGAACTATTAATTTGGTTTTCGGGTTGGATATGGGTTTGACAATCGGAACCGAAAACCAAATTTATACAAATGTATATATTTATATATATATATATGTAAAAATTAATTATTAAAATTTAATTTTAATATTAAAATACAACTTTTATACTTGAAATAACTTTTTTTTTTGCTAAATATTTAGATATTTATGTATTTTTTAAGAAAAATTCGGATAATTCAGGTTATTTTGGTCAACCCGAAAATCGAACCGTATTCAAATTCGGTTTTTGGTTCGGTTCGGTTCAAATCTAGTTCGGTTCGATTCGGTTTTCAAGTTGACCCAGGAAAAACAATTAACCGAATAACTCAAACCGAATAAACCGAACAACCCGAGAACCGAACCGAAGAACACCCCTATTCAAAAGTCCAAATTTATAGAAAAATGTTTATCATACAAAAGATAAATTAGTATATGGATTTAATTTAGTGTATTTTTATGATTTAACATTAATAAGATTCACCTTCAAGTAATTTGTCAAAAAACTTTTTACAAATATAAGTTATTTTCAGCCTCTACCTTAACCGTACCATGTAAACTTAAAACATATATTGAATATTATATATCTCGTAAATTTATTTTGCATTTTCATTTTCTAGATTTTCATCAATCATTTTCTCAAATCTTTAATCACATCATCATATACAATTAAAAAAACAACAATCAAATAACATAATGTACAACAAAAACAAAATTACTAAAGTAAAAAAGACAATAACATAACATCGTATAAAGTTAAAAACAATAACGTAAAGCGAACATTATAAACATGTCAAAAATAAAAAATCCTTCTTTATAGTCTTAATAACTAAGGATGTGCTTGGTTAAGGGTATTAATGGGTAAGGAATGAGAAACATAATGATTAATGCTGTTTGGTTAATGAAAATTCAAGTGATCATTACCCATTAATGGGTAATGAACTATTCCCCTACAAATTGAGGGTAATGGATTCTAAGTAATAGATTGACGTATGTATATGTGTGTCTCCATTTACCACCACCTAAGTAACAAAGGTATCATGAAGAGGCAATTCCTCTTCATTTTGGATCCACGGTTGCCACATCATAACAATACAACTAACGATAATACATCATCACTCACAACACACCCAACCTCTCTTCACTTTGGCCCCACGACCCCCACAACTATCTTTTTTACCTTTTTTTTCACACAAATTAAAATTTATTTAATTTTGGCCGTTCCCAATGTCGACAATCTCCGAAACACCATACCAACATTTGGCTAATAGTTCTTCTTCTTCTTTACTCCAACGTACCGGTGCCTAACTCGATGTTTCAACAAATTCTATATCATCATCATCGGCTTCCAAATCAACAACTTGTGATTTTTTGGCTTTGTTTTTTCTGTTTTTGCCTTTTATGGCTGGTGATCGTGAGGCCGGAACTTTGAATTGGGTTTCTGGTACATGTTGTTGACTGGGGTAATTTTGAAATTAGCTTTGAAACTGTGTGTTAATGCAAGTGATGCCTAAAAACATTATTAGTGTTAACTAATCTTTCTTAGTTTTGATCACAACAAACTATACAACACATTTAGTGTAAAACACAAAACGAATTATTTAACTAACACTATCATCAAGGTAATAATCATATCACTAACTTTTCTTAATCATACTTAGTGATCATCAAAGTGATTATCCTTAAAACTCACTTTTGTTAATATGACAAAAGATTTTTTAATAAACTTTCTTTTTAAGAAAATATTTTATTAAAATGGAAAATGTAAATTTGAAAATGGCATATTCCATATGCCATAAGAATATCCTTTGAAGGTTTAAAAAACCTCAGATATTCCTACCCTACTAAAAGACAAAATCAGAGCGTAGTCTACTGGGCGGTCCTTTAGATAGCTAGGCGGTTCTCTAGGAATAAGGAACCACCGGGCTAGATAAGGAACCGCGCCCAACTAGCCGTTGCACTTTGTCTCCTATAAATAGTGGATCAAATCTCATTTTCCAATAACCCTTTTTGGACGTTTTTCTCAGCCCCCTTTCTCTTTTCTATAGCATAATCATTAGTAAATGATCACTTAATGTGTTAAGTATGTTTACATATGATTATCCTCTTGATCCCCTGCTTTACCTTGTCCAAAGAGAAGATCACTCACTCACTAGTGTTGTGATAAAGATGAATCCATGAATTAGTCATGTTCATCATGTTAGCCTTTTTGTTTTATGTTAATCCATTTGTATTTATAAATACTTGGACTAGTTGTGTTTATCCAATCTATTTGTGAATACTTGGATTTGTTGTGTACATCTATTGCATATGTGTTTGCTTGGATTTATGTTGTGTAGATCCAAGCTACATGTGTGTACTTGGATATATCTAGTTGAGTTGTAATAGATTGTGTAGTAGTTCTCACTAAACTATAAAGTGATGTGGTTGTGTCTTGTGAGTTCTCACTAAACTTGAAAGTGATTAGTAGTTGTGTTGTGTGAAGTTCTCACTTAGCTTCAAAGTGAAGAGTCGTGAAGATTGGTTCTAGCTTTGGATTAGAACTCGACATCTAGCCTTGTGTCGTAAAATGGTGAAGTAGGCAACGTCGTGAAGACTTAGTACTCATCATAGTCATTTTTGGGCTTTGCATTGATTCCTTGATGGATTGGAATGCTCTTTGTGGCCAAGGTACGCTTTCGTTCTTTCACACGCCCTTTGATCATTCTTTTGATCATTACTTGACTATGGTGCTTGTTCTTGGCATCCTTGCCTTGACATTTGTTTGTGGTTTGTGATTCTTTTCTTTTTCCTCTCTAACCGTCATTGCTTGGATAGTTGACTCACTATGGTGATGTAGAGTGAGTTAGTAGTAGCTTAAAGTATCAAGCATGATATCCATGGTTTGCACTCATACGGTTAGTAGGCCCTTTGTGGGAGAGAAAGTGAATTAATACCTTGCTCATATTTTGGTTTAGACTAAGACTATTATTGAAAGTGATCTTAGTCTATGCATCAATATTTGCTTTGTGTTTATTCATTACCAAAGCCGTTTAACACTTCGCCGGAAAGGCACGTCTTAAACCACTATATATGACACAAGCTCTTCGTCTCCACGATTTGAAGATTGTCATTAATCCCTTGAGCATTGGTCTTAGTCTTGATTCACTTCCCTTGACTTCTCTCCACTTTGCTTTTTCGCTACGAGTAGTCGTTTGTCCGTTTTGGTTCTTTTCGATCTCGATTCAACTCGTAATCCTTCATTAAGGCATATTGCTTAGTGTTATGATGATCCAATGATATTCTAAAAGGTTTAAGATATATTTTTAAGTATTTTAGAAAACTTGGTTTTCAAAATTTTGGCGTATTTCATTGATAAAAACCTGCCTCTGTAGGCGGTTCTTTATCTCTGGCGGTTCAAACCCGCGGTTCTCTATCGATAAGGAACCGCGGGCAGTAAAACTTGTCAGAGCGCCAGATTTATTTATTTAATCTTTTTCAAACAAAACCCTCTCTCTCCCAAAAACACACAGCCGTCGGGTTCCCCTTTTTCCACCATTGTTGAAGCTTCAAAAACCTTCAGTCACTCAAATTAATTGATTCCAAGTTGTGAGTTTCACTCATCCTTCATCAAACATCAATTAATTATAAGTATTTTCTTTCAATTTCATCTATTTTGTTCTAGGGTTCATCCTTTCATAATTGGGGATTTTTAAGAATTGAAATTGAATCAGAACCTTAATAGGAATATGGGTTGACATGGTTATTTTACTATGTTTCCTTAGGTTCATATTCATTGAGATTTCACTAAAACCCACTTGTAGAACAAATCCGAATTTTGGCTAAATGTTAAAAGATGGAATTGAGATGAACCCATGAACAAATAGGTAATTGCATTGTTAATGCTTACCTAAAAACCTTGTTTTGAAAAACCAATGTTCTAGTCCACTGTTGATCCAACATAGTTCATATGTTCTTGGTTAATAATGTAATAAATACATTGTGAACATGAGAATGATATGGATTCAATCCTTTGTTTGTCAAGAAATTGATATAACACATTCTCATATTTTGATTTTTGATTTTATTTTTCATATGAGTGATTGGAAATATATTTCTTGTGTTTATTTAGGTACTAATCATGCCTTCACGATACCAAAAGGATCATCAACTCACTAAACAATATATGCCTAACCTTTCCGACTTTTGTCACTCAACACATCTCGCCCATACTTATTCCTCCCTTCAATCCCGTTGTTTTCATGAGGGTAGAGTTGTCCAAAAGGATATTAGGGATTATGTCTACATCAAATCTATGTTTGAAAACATTGGGTTTGATTGTTTGTTGCACATTAAGGAAGACATCTATCCCCGATTCCTATTGGAGTTCTTTAGCACATATTCCGTCATTGAAAACAATGATGGAATATTTGTTAGGTTCATCTTGAATGGTCAACTCATACAATACTCTCTCGAAGTCTTCGGTCAATGTCTTGATGTCTAATTTGTAGGCACTTGTCGCTTCACGGATAAATGGAAGCTTAGTGCTCTCCTTGAATCATACAATTGTCCTCCAAATGATCATGCGGAAATTGATCTTGACTACATTGTTGACATTGTCTCCAAGAAGCGTAATCGACCCGTTGTAAGAAGCCTTCATACTAAGGTACGTTCGGTGAAACGTCATGAGGTTCTCTTAAGCGACCTTAATGATAATATGGTCCAATGGACCAATATCCTTAGGTAAAATGTGTTTTGTCTTGGTGGAAACCGGGATCATGTTCTGGCGTGTTTAGTGCACATGTTATTTTGCATCTTTACCAACACCAATTATAATTTGGCATATTTTATCGCTCAACGGATCAATTATTCTATTCACAAGCCTAAAACAAACCTCCCTTACGCAATGCTTCTCACTCGCCTTTTTAAAAGGGTTGGCCGTGATTTTCCCAATCTTGATCTTTCTCATTTTCAACCGGTCAAACGGGTTATGCTACCTATTCAAGAGGTATATGAGAGAAAGACAAGATGTGATCGTAGACCTAGAAAATCCGACCAACAAGAGTCCAATGATGAGGAAATTGACATGCCAACAAGTGATGGTGATAACATTGGCACAAGTGCTCCCATTGGCTCTTTGAGTACTTCTCACCACTCCACACACTCATTCGTGGACGGTTTAGATGACATTGTTTCCCCTCCTCATCATTCCACTAGTGAAGTTCCGAATAATCTCAATATGGAGGAACTTTACCGTCAAAGTCTTCGAACCCGAGGTGAGTTACATGAACATCGGGTTGAGTCAAGGAAGGGATTCAAGTACTTGGGAAACATGATCAAGGGATTGGGCAAGAAAAGAAGATGAAGACTTTGAATTGTTTCAAAGTATACATGTTGCTAAACATGTAATGTGATTTTGAACATTTGCTTCTTTTTACTTTATTTTGGTTGTGTATTAACTAATACTACTTGTTTGGATTACTTATTATATTAATCATAATGTTGTCTATGCCATCGTGTTTACGATTTGCATAGCTTTGTGCATCATGTGTGTTAGTTAGCTTCCTAGATTTTGGTCAGTAGTTAACTTTGGCTTGTTAATCCTTTGGTAAAAATCTGGGCTAACCAAAGTTTGAGAAAGTGCGATTTTTGAACACCTCTGGTCGCGGTTCCATATCGACCAGCGGTTCCTTATCGATAAGGAACCGCCCATCCTAGATAGGGAACCACCGGCTACTGTGTCCGACAGAATCTTTGCTTTACACTATTTTCCTTAATATGTGTAAACCTTGCTTGATTCTTTGCAAAAACCTGCACATTTCCTAAACTAGGTTACCTAAATTCATTATTCACATAAAATGTTTTTAACCCATTACTAGTTTGAATCATCCCCTCACCCTTTTTAAACCCACCTTGTTAGCCATGTTCTTCACACATCAAACCATTCATCCTTAACCCTTAAACCACTCATTACAACCATGGTTTCTACAAGAACCTCAAACTCATCCAAAACCTCCACTTCAAAGAAAATCCTTAAGATTAAGATTAAGTTGCCCAAACTTAACTCTTCACCCTTTCACACACCCAAGAATGAGATTGTTCCAATTCTCATCTCTTCATCACTCTCACCACCTCTTGCTCCATGCAAGACTACCTCAACCCATGGTACCAACTATTCTCATGGTTCTACCTCCTCTTCATTCCAATCTAGAATGAATGAGCTAACCTCACCCTTCACTCCAAGTACTCTCTTGGATGTGACTACCCTACCTCAACCCATCCAAAGCATTCCCATTGTGAATGACTTTGTTGATACCTTGATGAATTCACCTTTTACCCACCCAAACTCACCCACATCACCTATTTCACCCTTGGAGAACATACCTCCACACTCACCCACATCACCCTTGGAGAACATACCTCCTCCACCTCCTCCACCTCCCTCAAACACTCCAAACTTGGGTGATCCTCGTTTTTATGAGTATTTCATGCACAATGGCACTAATTGCCCTTGTTGCTTCAACAACTACTATCTCATTGATATCCTTAGATTGGAGATGATTGGGGCTCACATAAAGTTGCAAAGCCTTTTGTTGAATCTCTTTGCCAATCATCCTCCTAGGAGATAAATGATGATTTTCTTTAATAAGTGTTTTCCAAGAAAAACCAAGCCAAGGAAGACTATTCATCAAGAACTAGTTTTAATCTAACTTTGTTTTAGTTAGTTGTTTTCATTTCCTTATTGTATTTCCTTCCCTCCATGAGTTTTTCATGAGGATGATTTATGGATTTAGCTTTATGTGTCTATCTTTATGTGCACATTAATCTACTTTAAATATTAAATTAAAATTGAACCTAAATCTATCACAACCTCTAAAACTTGACTAAAATTGATTCAAAATGTTATCTAAATATTTTGTCACCCTTTGTCAAGACATTCTTTGTGAATGTGTTGCTTTTATGCAACTCTAGCATAATTTAGTGCTAATAGAGGTAAAATTCCAAGATTTGCAATTTTTTTGAAAAAGTCGTAGTTTTTCTCAAAACCCTAGAAAATCATGGTTTCACGTCCACTGTACGCGGCTCATTAAAGTTGTGCGGTTCCTTGAGTGCTAAGGAATCGCCAGTCCCTATAAGGAACCGCGGACTGATAGCCAATTTTTGGCTCGTTTTTTGTCTTTCTTCATCACCCTGTCCCCTGTCAAGATTCCATGTTTACTCAATTTGGCTAAACATTCCTTGACACTTCACTTTTTATTTTTAAATCTTTGCCTTGTCTACTTTCTTCTTATACCCCCACCTTGAGATTTCATTCTCACACCTCAACAATGCCTAACTCCTCCTCTCATAACCTTGACATTTCATTGTCGCAAACCTCCTCACCCAAAGATTTCTCATCCAAGCTTTCCAAGAACCGAAGATCTCGGTTTGACCTATTTAGATCAAGAAAAATGAACCCTCTTCTTCCAAACCACCCAAGAACCCCACCTTCTCTCCAATCAAGTATTGGAAAGAGACCTACTCCATTAACCCCATCACCGGAGAAAAGGAAAATGTTCCCCCACCACCAAAACCTTTCGACACCCCTCAACTTAATGACCTTTCAACCTTCCTAAGCCTCACAAGGCATTGTGAAAACATTTCCTACCCACTCTCCTCACCACCACCAAACCCTAGGTTTGATGGCCTTCCCCCATCAACCAAATTTGTTTTGCATCATGGATCCTCGTGTGCTTGTTGTCGATTTCAACAAATTGAACTTGCTCATGTGTATGAGAAGTTAAATTTTCTTGAATTCCTCCTCACTCGACCTCCTCTCAAAGTTTTCGTTCCCGTGGATAAAACTTCGAATGATGCCTCGTCGTCTTATTTTTCCAACTAAAGGACTAAGCACTCTTGGAGTCAATAATACTTTAGTTGTTTTGGAGTCAATAACATTTTAAGTAATCTTGGAAAATTATCACTGAATAACTTGTGCTTTGTGGATTATTTTCCATATTTTTTGCTTTAGATGCTTATATTGGTGCGTATGACTATCTACCTTGTTTGTTTCTTTCATATTTTTGTAATATGAAACCTTTGTGTTGTTTTTGTTTTCTTTCTTTGATCATTCTCTCATTTTCTTTTGAGTTGATCGTGGTTAATCTTTATAATTGATTATGGGTGATTCCATCAATTCTAAACTTTAACCCCTTGACAAATTTATCATCTTCATTGGTTGGATGTTTCTTTTCTACCTCCATTCCACCAATTAAACTTTGATTTTGTCATTTACCTCTTTGGACATACTTAGCAATACTTGCTTCTAATTTGAGATTTCTTCTCTTTTTCCCTCTCAAGTTACTTAGTAGGTAGTGATCATATATACATTGGTGTTTCTTTTCTTTCTACTAACTTTTGTGTAGCATGTTACCTTAGCTCATACACTTGGTGCCCCAAGCAAGGGGGAGAAACCACCAAGGGGGAGCTACTAGTAAAGTCCGGTTTCTTCAAAGACTTGTGCTAACCTTTTTGCTACGACAAAGGGGGAGAAATGATAGTGATAAACTCGTTAATAATTCGATATTTTTTGTTTTTACGTAAATGAGTTTATAGTTTGTCGTAATCAAAAAGGGGGAGATTGTTAATGCAAGTGATGTCTAAAAACATTATTAGTGTTAACTGATCTTTCTTAGTTTTGATCACAACAAACTATACAACACATTTAGTGTAAAACACAAAACGAATTATTTAACTAACACTATCATCAAGGTAATAATCATATCACTAACTTTTCTTAATCATACTTAGTGATCATCAAAGTGATTATCCTTAAAACTCACTTTTGTTAACATGACAAAAGATTTTTTAATAAACTTTCTTTTTAAGAAAATGTTTTATTAAAATGGAAAATGTAAATTTGAAAATGGCATATTCCAAATGCCATAAGAATATCCTTTGAAGGCTTAAAAAACCTCAGATATTCCTACCCCACTAAAAGACAAAATCGGAGCGTAGTCTACTGGGCGGTCCTTTAAATAGCTAGGCGGTTCTCTAGCGATAAGGAACCGTCGGGCTAGATAAGGAACCGCGCCCAGCTAGCCGTTGCACTTTGTCTCCTATAAATAGTGGATCAAATCTCATTTTCCAATAACCCTTTTTGGACGTTTTTCTCAGCCCCCTTTCTCTTTTCTATAGCATAATCATTAGTAAATGATCACTTAATGTGTTAAGTATGTTTACATATGATTATCCTCTTGATCCCCTGCTTTACCTTGTCCAAAGAGAAGATCACTCACTCACTAGTGTTGTGATAAAGATGAATCCATGAATTAGTCATGTTCATCATGTTAGCCTTTTTGTTTTATGTTAATCCATTTGTATTTATGAATACTTGGACTAGTTGTGTTTATCCAATCTATTTGTGAATACTTGGATTTGTTGTGTACATCTATTGCATATGTGTTTGCTTGGATTTATGTTGTGTAGATCCAAGCTACATGTGTGTACTTGGATATATCTAGTTGAGTTGTAATAGATTGTGTAGTAGTTCTCACTAAACTATAAAGTGATGTGGTTGTGTCTTGTGAGTTCTCACTAAACTTGAAAGTGATTAGTAGTTGTGTTGTGTGAAGTTCTCACTTAGCTTCAAAGTGAAGAGTCGTGAAGATTGGTTCAAGCTTTGGATTAGAACTCGACATCTAGCCTTGTGTCGTAAAATGGTGAAGTAGGCAACGTCGTGAAGATTGGTTCTACCTTGAGATTAGAACTCGACATCTAGCCTTGTGTCGTTATATTGTGAAGTAGACAACGTTGTGTAGATTGGTCGTAGCTAAAGATTAGGTCTCGACATTTAGCTTAGTGTCGGAAAATAATGTAAGCGAGGATGTAAGGTTTTCTCCGCCAAGAAGGGAGCTTGTGGATATAGTGGAAATCTCGAGTAGGTGTACTCGAGGAGTGGAGTAGAAACGAGGATAGAGCCTCGTTGTTGAACCACTATAAATCTTGGTGTTTTCTCATTAGGTTGTCTATTTCCTTACTCTTTACTTATTTCATTATCATTATACTTACCTATTACCATTTCTAATGCATTTGAATTGAACCTAATCATTATGCAACTTAGCTTCAAGTAAAAGATAGTTTTGATACAAACCTAATTGAATGTAATTTTAATTAGGTGACTAATAGAAGAGAAATTATTCAAACCCCCTCCTTCTAGATTCTACATTGTGCTTGTTGAAACAAGATTTGTTGTTTTTGGTAAATTTGTTCGGGAGTCATTTGGGAGAAATAGTTTGGAGGAATAGGAGGATACGAGAATTGGGAGCCGGATGGAAATTGGGAGCCGGATGGAAATTGAGAGCCGGATGGAAATTGAGAGCCGGATGGAAATTGGGAGTCGGAATGAAATTGTGGGGAGCCGGATTGAAATTATGCGAAGCCGGGAGAAGTTGATACGGAGTTTTGTGACGATGGTATAGACGGGTTTGACGATGGTGTCGAAGGGTTGCTAGTGTTGAGAAGCCCAATGAAGTTGAGTTGTGGGAATTGATAATTTGGTATGTTAGACATTTTTTTGGTTGATGTTTAGAGAAATTTTGGAAGAAATTATGTGTTAAAAGTGGGAAGAATATGTAATATATATATATATATATTAGTAGTGTAAATGAAAAAAATATATTTTGAATTCAAAATATTACCGTTGGAGGGGGCAATGGATACTTTTGATTACGTGGCTCGTCGTTTAAATTTCGTTTTTCTGAAATCTTGACAACGAAATGGGGGTGGGTGGGTGGCAACGAGAGACGATGAGCCTCGACGAGCATACTACGTCGAAACGACGAAGTTACCCAAGCCGTGACACCCTCCTTTCTAAAACACATACATAGAATCACCAAATGATCAAAATCTAGAAAGAGGGGAATAATTTGTTTACGATTTTTGTTTTGACCACGTTATTTGGTTTGCACTAATTCAAAATTCAATTATAGCCGATTTACTTGAGTTTTGTAAATTGGTTGGATTCTGGTTTCCGGTTCAACTTGTTGGACCACCCAGTTTAACCTGTTGGACCACCTAATTCATTTCGGTTTTCAAAGTAGTATGTAATACTGTGAATTTGTGATTTTTAATCTAACTTCCTTATAAAAGAGATTGATAGGTTATTAATAGAATACTTTAATTTTCAACTTACAAAATTAATAACACATGGTACAAACAAAATAAGCTTACCAAACAAAAATAGAAATTTAAAACATAGAACTGTAACAAAAGAAAATTAAATACTATATTTAAAATACCAATCACCCTATTTTACAATAAATATAAAACATGATACAAGTAATATATGCCAATTATTACAACACTACTCCTAACTATCTTTCCCATTGCCTACCTCATCTTCATCATCAAATTAAACTAGAACAGACCAAAAAAACATATAAAAAATCTCAGATTTAGTATCATAGACATGCATAGTTCTTATCAAAATCTATACATCCCGAATCAACCTTGTGTTTATAAACGAATAAAAAAGAAAAAGAACTCAAACTAGAAAGTTTGGTTCTTGTTTTCCTAGATCCGAGAATTGACTTAATACAACAACCGAAACTTAATACACCTAGCCAAGACCTTTGTTTATCAGGGTCTTGAAGCCACAGTTGTGTTTTGCAGATTTGAATGAGAAGCCAAGATGGTTAAAGGTTCGTTCTTTTTTGTTTGTTCTAAGAAATTGAAAAGATTATCTTGGGATTTCGCTGTGTGGTTAATATAGATTGGATGGTGAAGGTTTCATAGATGATTGAGATGAGAATGATTAGATGGTGTAATACTTGGTTTTTTTTACCTCGTATCAAAATTCGTTAGTCCCAAGTCTTTTCGAATTGAAAACCGGTCTTAAGTGCGACTCAGTCGTCTTTTGGTGAATCAAAGATTTGGTTTGTTTGTCTAAATTAAACTATTAGCAAGTAATTAAAGTGTCGTTGAGTAAATTTGAAACTTGGATAAAATTAAAGTTAAAGTTAAATAAGAAAGTACTTGAAACTTAAAGTTTTGAAAAACTTAAAAACTTAAAAACTTAATCAATCGGAATAAAACAATTCATGTCCATCGGAATCACCAAATTAGCATCTATCGGAATAATTATCAAAATCCCTATCGGAATAATTAAGATCAATACCCATCGGAATACAACTATGCAAGGTCTATCGCAATGAGTATCTATCGGAAAGCTTACTATCGCAATGTGCATCAATCGCAATAACTCTATCGAAAAATGGGCAGCACTTCGTCTCAACCAAGACCTTGATCCCGTCGGAATATGCGATCGCAATAAGCGATCGCAACCCAGATCGGAATAAGGGGTAATTACCAACCGATCGCAAAGTAGAACCCTATTGGGTTATTGCGATCAAATACCAAAACCTATCGGAAAGTGTATAAGCCGTCGGAATGTGTACCAAAACCCTAGGATTGCGATGGAAGGTAACTGTTTCCGAAATTGGTGGCAAGAGTGAATCTCAATAAGCAAATGCAATAAGCTACTCTAAACGAATTCAAACAATTCAAAAAGCATAAATTTGATGACTTTTCAAAACTTAAAATCAAGAACTTTATGAAATGCACTTAAAACTACTAAAAACCTTGAAGAAATCCGAAAATCAATAAACTAGAACTCGAATAAGCCAATAAGCATTATGAGCTTATGGCCTAAACGTGTAAGAACTTATGTGTAAACCGAGAAGAACAATCCTTTAATCACGAAATCATAAAATCACACGCATGAAGTATGCAATTCGGATCAAGGGTAAGATAAATCAAGAAGTGTAGAATGAGAATAAGGATTTAAAAGCTTAAAAATGGAACTTGATTAATGAAAATAAGCAATACAAGATGTTTAATCTTCAAAGATTAAAAGAGAGAATGAAATCTAGTGAGAGAAAGTTTAAGACATTCTCTCTCTAAAAACTAGAAAGAAAACTTGAAAAATAAAAACTAGCTAACCACCCTCCTAATGTGATTAGGAGGGTATTTATAGGGAAGTGGGAGGCATGTGTGGTGCTTTCTTATTTCTTTTCTTCTTGACTCGATTAAATTCATTTTGGTCTTTCTCGATGTCGTCTCGGGATTAATTAAACTCGTCTTAACATTTCTTCATTTATTTAGACTCGAGTTCTTCGACTTCATTAAACTTCCGTCTTTAGACTTGTTCTTCGATAAATTTTCAGAATAGGTCTTGGACATCCGTTCTTTAAGCACTCTTGATCTTTTGACTTCGTCTTTTCCCGTTTTCTTCGATAAAAACCCGTGAAAGCCCGTGTTTTCTTCCTTTTTCATCTTTTGGTCCTAAAACACAATAAAAACACAAACCACGCATAATTCCGACTTTTACGACATAAATCACACGTTTTGGTCTTGTTATTATTGGAAATAAGTGGTAAAAGGATAAGTGTTTTCACACTTATTAAATCCCCTACACTTGACCATTGCAATGCCCTCATGCAATGCATTAATTTTAAGCACGGTTTACATTTCTCATCATAAATAACCTACCTTGGCCTTTATTAAATACTAAAGATGAAAAGATAGAAACAAGTAAAGAAATTAAAAACTTACATTGGTTTTGGCAGCCATGAACGTTTATCATCCTCAAGTTTCACGTTCCCCATACCAATCTTAAAAACGAGATCATTGTTATTATAAGTTAGCAAACTATCACTTACTCATGTGGGCCAATTATTCACTTAGACTCCCTTATTCCTATGGGTATCTCTTATATTTTATTATTTGTCTTGAATGATCATGAGGATGCATTGTTTGACTATTTCGAGAGGTATTTAGTCTGAAAATAAAGTGCACGATTTAATCAATAGTTAGCTAAAGGACCAAATCTTTTAAAACTGCTTCTCGGGACCTCATAAAGTTCATATCTTGGCATAACTCGCTTCACGATTTGAGACCTTTCTCGGACCGATATTTGGCAGCGACTTCATACTTCGAATCTTCGAGAGACGTTCTTGAAATTATGGTCTTCTCTTCATAATAGGAATTTCTTCACTTGAAGTTTTTGAGAGATTCTTCATCTTTGGACCACGACTTCTTCATTTTTCTCCAATCTTTATTTTGGACTTTGATGTACAACGATCCGCCTCCTTTTAGGACTTGGATCTATTTATCCTCATACCTTGTTAGGGTCTTTTCGGATAGACTTCTCCATGACTTTTGGGGAGTTTTTGCTTTTCGTCGTGTGTCTCGATCCTTCATATTGATTTTCGATAAATGATTCTTCACATCACTTTTGGATCTTTAGCAACAAAATGTAGCCCTCATGCCTTGTTAGGGCTTTTTCGGACTCGCCAATCTTCGCATCCCGCTTCAATAAGTTATGCCTTGGCTATGAACTCTAATCCGTACCGAGCAACTTTTAAACGATTTGGGGCTAGAAGCTAAGTAACCTTTCAAATCGTACAACCTTACTTATTAGCAGATAAATTATTTAGCAAGCGGAGGGAGAATAGGCTCATAATTCACTCACATAAATTCACGAAAGAATACCGAACTTATAATTGACTCTATCATCTCTCGTTCTCCACAGTTTAAAATCTCAAGGAATGAGACTCGTGGATGCTTAGCCTATTAAATCAAAGTTTTGGGTTTTCGAGTCATCTATAGGATCTTGCAAATTCTTGGACTTTTTCAAGTTTAGAAATCGCATTTTAAAGTTCACTTGATAAACGACTCTCTAGGATCAATTATAGGAACTTGCGAAAAGTTCTTGTTCTTAACCCGTGAGAGTTAAGACTTTCGCGTTTTATAGCTCCCTATATAAAAGCCTAGCAAAACTTGACTTAAACACGTTAAGGATACTAGTTAGAGTAAACTCGGGTTGAGTCAAAATGTTCACGACTAAGAAAAATCTAAAACCACTTTATTGAAAATTTATTCTAGCAATGGGAAGAAAATAAACATATCAACGGAAAATACAACTATACAATAGGCCAAAATAGATTAAAAATTTTGAAAAATGTCGAAAAATCAAATTTTCCGGTTAAAATGAGGGCAAATTCATGGAAAAGACCACTTACTTCGATAGAAGTCCCCCCTACACTTGAGATAAACATTGTCCTCAATGTTTGAGCATGTGGGAGTAAACTCCCCTACACTTAGGACATTGTGCACTTTGTTTAAATCTTGCTAAGGAAAGGACAACTAAAGTGAATTCAATGTGAACATATAAAATATGAAATATTGAATCACAAGAGTTTAGGATAGAACCGGGAAGATGGGAACACGGTATCACGGTTCGTCAAAAGTCATCAAGGTGGATCTTTGAAGCTTTAATCCCTGCACAACACAAGAAACAAGACAACAAACACATACGGGGCTCCCCCTACACTTATTATGAAAGCAGTAAAGGATAGAACACGGGTTGCCTCCCGAGAAGCGCTTGTTTTTGTTCACCGAGTCACGAGCCTGACTCGACCCAAATTTTAGTTCATGGGGAACGTGGTGAGAGATGGAATCATCTCTTGGGAGATGTCCTCACCAAAGTATAGCTTCAGACGCTGGCCATTCACCTTGAAATTGGGCCCATTTGGCTGAGAAAGCTCAATGGTCCCATATGGAAAGACTTTGGCGACGGTGAATGGACCAGACCAGCGGCTCTTCAACTTGCCAGAGAAGATCTTCAACCGAGAGTTAAAGAGTAAGACTTGATCACCAACGTGGAACTCTTGGTTCTTGATTTTAGCATCGTGGATAATCTTCGTCTTCTCCTTGTAGATCAGCGAGTTCTCATAAGCTTCATTCCTCCGTTCAGTTAGCTCGTTGAGTTGTATCTTGCGATGATCACCGGCTTTGTTGATGTCGAAGTTCGCCCACTTCAAGGCCCAGTGCGCCTTATGTTCCAGCTCGATTGGGAGGTGGCAGGCTTTCCCGTACACAAGACGATAAGGTGTACAACCGATCGGGGTCTTGTAAGCAGTACGGAAAGCCCACAGAGCATCATCTAACTTATCGGCCCACGCGGCGCGATGCTCTCCCACAGTACGCTCCAAAATTCTCTTCAAGCCACGGTTGGATATCTCGGCTTGCTCATTGGTTTGGGGATGATAGGCGGTGGAAAGACGGTGATTGACACCATACTTAGCCATGACTCTTGCAAATTGATCGTTGCAAAAATGAGTCCCACGGTCACTGATGATAGCACGAGGAACGCCAAATCTAGCGAAAAGCTGCTTTAAAAAGTTCACAACAACCCTCGCGTCATTCGTAGGAAGAGCCTTAGCTTCAACCCATTTAGAAACGTAGTCGAAGGTGACGAGGATATACTTGTTCCCTTTGGAGGATGGAAGTGGCCCCATAAAGTCGATGCCCCATACATCAAAGATTTCACATTCCTGTATGAAATTTTGAGGCATCTCATCCTTATGTGTGATCTTGCCTTGGCGTTGGCAAGCATCACAATGCTTAACCATTTCGTGAGCGTCACGATAAATGGTGGTCCAATAGAATCCAGAATCAAACACTTTCTTAGCGGTGTAGTTGGGACCAAAGTGACCACCGGTGGGTCCTTTGTGGCAAGCTTGTAGGATGTCAAAAGTTGCCGGTCCGTCAACACATCGACGAATAATCAGATCAGCACACTGTTTGAATAGATAAGGGTCATCCCAAAAGTAAGTCTTAACATCATTCAAGAACTTCTTCTTTTGTTGGGATGTTAACCCTTTGATGAGAATACCACCCGCTAAGTAGTTTGCAATGTCCGCAAACCACGGGGTGTCATCAAGATTGAGATTTATAGACATTAAGGTCTCAAGGGGGAAAGAGTCATTGATCTCTTTGTTCGGATGATCCCCTTGATATGGATCCTCAAGTCGACTCAGATGATCCGCGGCCAGGTTTTCGGCTCCCTTCTTGTCACGAATTTCAATGTTGAATTCTTGAAGGAGCAAAACCCAGCGAAGAAGTCTTGGCTTAGAATCGTTCTTTGTCATCAAGTACTTCAACGCGGAATGGTCCATGTATACGATGGTGGTGGATAAAACAAGATAGGGGCGAAATTTTTCAAAAGCATAGACAACAGCTAAAAGCTCTTTTTCGGTTGTCGTATAATGCAATTGAGCCCCCGTCATTGTTTTGCTAGCGTAGTGGATTGGTTGGAAGTGTTTATTCACTCGTTGGCCCAAAACCGCACCAATAGCAAAGTCGCTAGCATCACACATCAATTCAAAAGGCAGCTCCCAATTAGGGGTAACCAAGACCGGTGCCTTAGTTAGCTTATCCTTAAGAAGATTGAAGGCTTCGAGACACTCTTTAGAAAAGATAAAAGGAGTATCTTTTTCCAAGAGGTGGGTCATCGGGCGAGCGATTTTAGAGAAATCCTGAATGAAGCGACGATAGAAGCCCGCATGACCCAGAAAACTTCTCACACCCTTCACGGTTGAGGGTGGAGGTAATTTAGCTATGACATCTACTTTAGCACGGTCGACTTCAAGAACGGCTTTAGAGATTTTGTGTCCTAGCACAATGCCTTCTTTTACCATAAAATGGCATTTTTCCCAATTCAGAACAAGGCGAGTGTCTTCGCACCGCTGAAGCATTCGTTCCAAATTGGCAAGGCAAGAAGAGAAGGAATCCCCAAAGACCGAGAAATCATCCATGAAGACTTCCATGGTCTGCTCAACCATGTCATGGAAGATAGCCAACATGCACCTTTGGAAAGTCCCGGGGGCATTGCATAAGCCAAAAGGCATTCTTTTATAAGCAAATGTGCCATAGGGACAAGTGAATGTTGTCTTCTCTTGATCTTGGGGATCGATGGGTATTTGGAAATAACCCGAGAAACCATCAAGAAAGCAGTAATATTCATTACCCGCTAGACGTTCAAGCATTTGGTCCATAAAAGGTAGAGGGAAATGATCCTTTCTCGTGGCATCATTGAGTTTGCGGTAGTCTATACAAACTCTCCACCCAGTAACGAGACGGGTAGGAATCAACTCGTTGTTTGCATTGGGCACAACGGTGATACCGCCTTTCTTAGGCACACAATGGACTGGACTAACCCATGGTGAATCCGAAATAGGGTAAATCATACCCGCATCAAGAAGTTTGATAACCTCTTTTTTGATGACTTCGTGGATTTTAGGATTCACCCTTCGTTGACTTTGAATTGAGGGCTTAAAGTCGTCCTCCATGAGAATTTTATGTGTGCAGAAGTGAGGATCAATTCCACGGATGTCGGAGATTTTCCAAGCGATAGCTCTTTTATGCTTCTTCAACATAGCGACAAGTCGGGCTTTTTCGTCTTCTTTCAGATCCTTTGCGATGATGACCGGTAACTTCTCGTTGTCTTCTAGGAAAACGTACTCAAGATGAGGCGGTAGGTCCTTAAGCTCGAGAGTAGGAGGATCCTCAGTAGATGGTGAAACTAACGATGGGTCATCATTGGTCACCTCTTTAGGAGCAATAGGGGAAAGTGGGTCCTCATTGAGAAGTCTCTCAATAGTACGAATGTCCTCATCCCAATTGGTGGACAAATTATCATACTTAATATTGAGAGGACCCAAGCTAGCTTCGAAATCATCCAAGTCACTTTCTCCAAAAGGAGTCAATGCTGGAGCAATTGAGGCAACGGTCTCAACATTGGGTAGAGAAGAAAGAGTACTTTTGCAAGCATCATGAAAATATTCTTCACAAGCCTTATCGAGAACATCAATAGCATTAACACTCTCATATGAATAAGGTTGCTTAGAAATCTTACCCATGTTGAAGACAATTTGATCGTCACCAACTCTCATGATTATTTCGCCCGCGGCTACATCGATGAGAGTGCGACCGGTCCTCAGGAATGGACGTCCAACGATTAATGGAACACGGGGATCCATCTCGTAGTCAACGACGACAAAATCCGCCGGGAAGGTGAATTTGTCAACGCCAACAAAGACATCTTCGGCTATCCCCACTGGATAAGCAACCGTACGGTTGGCTAATTCCAAAGTCATTTTGGTGGGGACTAGCTCGGGGAGAGATAATTGCTTCCAAACACTTAAAGGCATTAAGTTTATACTGGCACCTAGATCGGCTAGGGCCATGCAATTCTCTACTCCCGGGAAGTTGCAAGGAATCAAGAAGCGACCCGGATCACCAAGTTTGGTGGGCAATTTCCTTAAGAGCACTGCGGAGCAGTTCTCATTAAGTTGGGTCTGAGCAATGTCAAGAAGCTTTTCCTTATCACTTAGAAGATCTTTAAACATCTTAGCGTATTTGGGCATGTGAGCGAGAGCCTCGGCAAGGGAGATGTTAAAATTCAATTGTTTAAACATTTTTAGAAAGTTTGAAACCTAAATATCATCCTTGCTCTTTTGCTTCTCTTTCCTCAACCTTGAAGGATAAGGTATATTGGATGAAGAAGAAGGCTTTAGGGGAATAGGATCACTCACAACCACGGGTGGTGGGGAAATGGGGATAGAAGGTGAAGGAGGTGAGGAAAGTTGCTCGGTTTCCTTGTTCACAATCACGGGTGGAGGTGTAGGAAGCTCGGGTTCCATATAACCTTTTCCACTACGAGTGGTGATTGCTTTCATCTCCCCTCTTGGATTCGCAACGGTATTACTCGGAAGAGTACCCGAAGAAGAGGGTTGATTACTTTGGATGAGCGAACCAATCATATCACGAAGGTGAACCGCTTGATTATTAAAAGAGTTTTGCATGTTAGCATTAATTTCATTGCTGTGTTTGGCCATATCATTCCTTAGCTCGGCTCGAATATCGCTCCCTTGTTTCACCATGTCATTCTTCAAGTTGGCAAATTGACTCTGAAGATTCGTCACCATCTCACGATTAGTCTTCATGAACGTCTCGACGTCTTGATTCACTGCCATCGGTTGATTGAGAGGTGGAGCTTGGTAAGCTTGAGAATTTCCTTGAGTTGGGTATGGGTTTCTTTGGGATTGATATTGATTTTGAGCACGAGGTTGGGATTGGTTGTTTCGGTTGTAGCTTTGTTGTTGGTTGTGGTTTGCAGGAGGGAAACCGGGAGGAGCAAGATAGTTGTTCGAACGATAACTTAGCAAGCCACGGTCTCCTTGAGGGCGGGCTTGATAACCTCCCGTTGGATAAGTGCCGTATGCTGCGTTAACGTTTTCAGAATAATTGCCTTGGGTAGAAGGACAATCATTATAAGAATGAGGACCACCACATGTGTCACAAGAAATAGCAACGGCTTTAGCTTGTTGAAAGTTGTTTGTGGCTATGTTCATGAAATCTTTGTGCATCATTGCGATTTGTCGGGTAAGTTCGGATATCTCGGGATTGGAGGTATTAGAAGAAACATTGACTCTCTGATTAGATCTTGAGGATGCGGATGAATCCCAATTCTTGTGGTTAGTAGTCATGTTTTCAATCAACTCTCGACACTCCTCCGGTCTCCTTTTCATAAAAGTACCACCGGCGGCGGCATTGATCGTGTCACGATCACGAAAAGTGAGACCATTGTAGAAGGTGTCAATGAGAGTGACGGGGAGCATATTGTGATTAGGACAGCGGTCGATCAAATCATTGTAGCGTTCCCAAGCATCGAAGAGTGATTCATCATTCTCTTGCATGAATCCACTGATTTGGTTACGAAGGCTAGTGACCATGGATGGGGGAAAGTAGCGCGATAAAAAGCGTTGAGTCATGTCATTCCACGTATGAATAGAATTCTTAGGAAGACGGTCAAACCATTTTTCGGCATGGTGAGAAAGCGAGTGTGGAAAAAGTTGAAGGCGAAGGTCATCCATAGAAACACCGGAGCACTTCATGCTTTGGGTCATGGTAATGAATTTGTCGAGGTGTTTGTTGGCATCATCATCCGGAATTCCACGAAATGGGTTCGTTTGCACTTGCTGGATCATGTGATGCTTCAACGAAAACTCCTGAGCCGTGACGTGCATTGGCGCAATCGGGCCTCCGCGTCCGTTCATGGTGGGTTGGCATAGTTCCTCCATTGTGCGTAAATCAGGCAAGAGGACATTGTTGTTGTTGTTGTTGTTGTTGTTGTTGTTATTCAAATTGTGTTGAGGTGGGTGATTATTGTTGTTATTAACACCAGCCATATCTAAATCTTCACGAGTCTCGGGCTCAGAATAGTTCGAAGATCTAGTACGCATACACCTGCAGGAGAAAAATATACACAAAGAATATCTATATAATCTTTTTGGTGCAAAACCTTTTGATGAGAATTGCTTTTTAATGATTTTTTATTGTTTTTGTATTTTTGAAGAGTTTTATATTTTATAGGATTTTTTTTTTTTTTGAAAATTTTTGAAGCAAGGAAAAATAACGTTCAAAGAACGGATCCCAAAATTCAATGCGTCTCTCACTAGAAACCGTTTATCGTAACGAAAAGAGCCGGCAGCGGCGCCATTTAATACTTGGTATTTTACCCCCAAAGTATCAAAATTCGTTAGTCCCAAGTCTTTTCGAATTGAAAACCGGTCTTAAGTGCGACTCAATCGTCTTTTGGTGAATCAAAGATTTGGTTTGTTTGTCTAAATTAAACTATTAGCAAGTAATTAAAGTGTCGTTGAGTAAATTTGAAACTTGGATAAAATTAAAGTTAAAGTTAAATAAGAAAGTACTTGAAACTTAAAGTTTTGAAAAACTTAAAAACTTAAAAACTTAATCAATCGGAATAAAACAATTCATGTCCATCGGAATCACCAAAATAGCATCTATCGGAATAATTATCAAAATCCCTATCGGAATAATTAAGATCAATACCCATCGGAATACAACTATGCAAGGTCTATCGCAATGAGTATCTATCGGAAAGCTTACTATCGCAATGTGCATCAATCGCAATAACTCTATCGAAAAATGGGCAGCACTTCGTCTCAACCAAGACCTTGATCCCGTCGGAATATGCGATCGCAATAAGCGATCGCAACCCAGATCGGAATACGGGGTAATTACCAACCGATCGCAAAGTAGAACCCTATTGGGTTATTGCGATCAAATACCAAAACCTATCGGAAAGTGTATAAGCCGTCGGAATGTGTACCAAAACCCTAGGATTGCGATGGAAGGTAACTGTTTCCGAAATTGGTGGCAAGAGTGAATCTCAATAAGCAAATGCAATAAGCTACTCTAAACGAATTCAAACAATTCAAAAAGCGTAAATTTGATGACTTTTCAAAACTTAAAATCAAGAACTTTATGAAATGCACTTAAAACTACTAAAAACCTTGAAGAAATCCGAAAATCAATAAACTAGAACTCGAATAAGCCAATAAGCATTATGAGCTTATGGCCTAAACGTGTAAGAACTTATGTGTAAACCGAGAAGAACAATCCTTTAATCACGAAATCATAAAATCACACGCATGAAGTATGCAATTCGGATCAAGGGTAAGATAAATCAAGAAGTGTAGAATGAGAATAAGAATTTAAAAGCTTAAAAATGGAACTTGATTAATGAAAATAAGCAATACAAGATGTTTAATCTTCAAAGATTAAAAGAGAGAATGAAATCTAGTGAGAGAAAGTTTAAGACTTTCTCTCTCTAAAAACTAGAAAGAAAACTTGAAAAATAAAAACTAGCTAACCACCCTCCTAATGTGATTAGGAGGGTATTTATAAAGAAGTGGGAGGCATGTGTGGTGCTTTCTTCTTTCTTTTCTTCTTGACTCGATTAAATTCATTTTGGTCTTTCTCGATGTCGTCTCGGGATTAATTAAACTCGTCTTAACATTTCTTCATTTATTTAGACTCGAGTTCTTCGACTTCATTAAACTTCCGTCTTTAGACTTGTTCTTCGATAAATTTTCAGAATAGGTCTTGGACATCCATTCTTTAAGCACTCTTGATCTTTTGACTTCGTCTTTTCCCGTTTTCTTCGATAAAAGCCCGTGAAAGCCCGTGTTTTCTTCCTTTTTCATCTTTTGGTCCTAAAACACAATAAAAACACAAACCACGCATAATTCCGACTTTTACGACATAAATCACACGTTTTGGTCTTGTTATTATTGGAAATAAGTGGTAAAAGGATAAGTGTTTTCACACTTATTATGGTGCGTTTTTTATGATATAAGAAAGAAAGAGGCGGAGGATACAAGTATGCGTGTGAGATATTAGGGTAAGCACCTAATATTAGGTTTAAGTGTTATGCATTTGGACTTGAGCTATCCATATATTATTACTTTCACATAGGCTGCGGTTTGATTTTGTTGGGCGCAAATAAAAAACGATGCTATAATATTGGACACATGTTTGGTTGCAAGTTTGGTTTAATGAAAATTGGATGGTAATTTTATCTTAACTATATATTAAGTATTTGTGCACTCTCTTCTTTATAAATGCAAAAAAATTAAGTTGTTCAATTAAAACAACATATTACACATCTTTTTAATGCATCGATTCAAATATGATATAAGTAATACAAGTTTAATAGTCATTTATACAACGGTTTACCATACAATAATTACATATCTATACTACTTTATAAAGTATTTAGACACTTTCTATAATTGGAATTCTTAAAAAATTCAGCCTAAAACATTTCTAAAAAAAGAAGTAACAACTGGGTCAATATTGTTCAAAATGTATATTCATTATTTAGTCAACATGAAATTATTGCTATAGCAAAAGGTATGTAACATTTTTTTAAATGAAAAGTAACCGTCCTTATATTAATGTGCACTTTTAATATGCAAAATAAGTAACCGCTTTTCAAATAATATAAAAACTATCATAAGACACTCTCTCATACACATTCATATCCATTTCTCTTTTCTCTCGATATCTTCAAAATAATAAAAAAAAACAACTTCTATAAAACCTTCTACATCACCACATGCCCACAGCCTCTACCACTTCCGTCTCTACCACCACTACCGTCACCGCTGCCACCATCAGTCGCAAAAATAAAAGGTTTGATGTGCTTTGGTAGTTTTGGCTGTAGATCTGGTGGTTTTCGTGATTACGACAGAAGAAAAAAATCAATGATTTTATTGTGATTAGTGTTTCGATTGGATGTGTTGTGCCAGGATTTGTAAGTCTTAAAATTGAAATCCTTCACAAGCATTGTTATTGCTTAAGTTATTTTAATGTATATTATCATTCATTTGTAAAAAGTTATTGTAAAAAAAAGTTAACCATATAACATTTACTAACCACAAAATATAGTCACAAGGTACCCGCCGCCGCATTGCGCGGATACCTGCTAGTAATGTTAAAAGTAATAATATCACTCGATTAAAATTTCGTTTTGTATAACATGTTTTTAGATGAAAGCTATCTATTCAGAAATTATATTAAGAAAAACGAGCAATTGCGCCGAAAAATTTAGTCATAAGGTACCTGCCGTCGCATCGCACGGGTACCCCGCTAGCAGGGGCGGGTCTATGTTGTAGCTTCGGGGTGGCGGCGCCCCCATAGCTAGACCAAAACGACGAAATTTTAGTGTATTTTATCTATTAGTTTAAGTGTTTTTTTTAAATGCCCCCTACTCGAAACTCATATTGCCCCCCACTCACACATTGAATTCCGACATTTAACATTTAAAAACCTAAAAAATTCAATTTTTCACTTATAATACTCGGTTATTTATTCGAATTATAGTTTTTTCGCCTTGTTATTGTCAAAAAAATTTTTTTTACCCCCCACTATAAAATTTCCTGCGTCCGCCACTGCCCGCTAGTGTTATATAAGAAATTATACCATTTTTTTTATAAAAGAAATTAAATTATACTACCATTTTGGAAAACCTTTTGCTGTTATAAGCATTTATTTTTAAAGTATTCTTTTTGTTTTTTCGATTTTTTTATATGAACTAAGCATGTCCTAAATTATTTTATTCAAAAGTTTTGTTGTAGAACACTCATTTGATGTGTCTCCTTATATATTGACAATGTGTCTCTTTTGTTCACTTTCTTTTAATCCTTTTGCCCTTTACCTTGGCTTTCGACTCCATGCTTCCAAAGGGTCCCTTTTATTCACGAAGTGGTTTGTGACATCATGGCATCAACCCTAAAGTAAGACACCTTTCCATTGAACTAAGCTACTCATCATCTCTAAGTTAAAAAAAAAAAAGCTACTCATCATCTCCTTCATTTTCATGAACCATATTTTAAACAACATGTTCAAGAGCAATCATTGCATTTAAGGACGG
Organism: Glebionis coronaria; assembly: GCA_025667525.1. Classification (NCBI taxonomy): domain Eukaryota; kingdom Viridiplantae; phylum Streptophyta; class Magnoliopsida; order Asterales; family Asteraceae; genus Glebionis; species Glebionis coronaria. The sequence continues at coordinate 559,921,497 of CM046880.1, read as the reverse complement.
AGCTATTAGAAAATTAGTGGATGCTAAGTTTTTTCTAAGAGCACAGGGAGTCATCACTCCAATTAAGTCGAATTTGGAGTGGCACGTTAGCGAAACTCACTCACTCACTCACACGAAAAAAACAGGGGAGTCATCACTCCAAGTAATTTCCAGTTTTTCAGAATTTTACAAAACACCCCCTAAACAAACTTACATATTTAACAATAGTATACGTTACGAATACTTAATAAAAAAACATGCTCGTACACTAAAAAAACCAAACGAGAAAAAAAACTTAAACAAAAAAAAACATATATTTAAACATGTTTAACTTTGTAAGCCTTTTAAAATCTACTGTATTTGTAAATGAAACTAGATTGAATTTATAGGACCAAAAATGTAAACATTAAAACCTGTGTGGGGTGAAGTGTAGATGACACATAGTCATCATCTTCCTCATCTTGTTCCCAGCACACACCATAACAGCCACCACCACCACCCCTTCTACCGCCATCAACAACCACCACCACCACCACATCTTAGCCACCAAAACACAACACAAAACAAAAAAAGGGCTGGTTACATGTTTTTATACCTTGGGGGGTTGAACGAATTTTTTTTTTTTTTTTAAAAGCCTTTCACGCCAAGTGAGTCGACCCACGCCACAGGCTCACGTCGTGGGTTTTGGTGATCGCTGGACTCACAACGCTGACCGCGCCGTGGGTTTGTCACCCCACGGCGCCACCACTCCCAACCCTCTAAGCAAATTATTTATATTATTATTTATGTGTATTATAAATTATTTTTTTATTAGTTTTTACATTATATCTCCTATATTACTATGACCTTTTGCTTTAAATATGATCAGTTCTTTTAATTATAAATCCCGACTCAATCCCGACTCCGCCCTGCATCAAATATCCACTTGTCAGTTTTTGGATTTTAGACATCGTCTTCATTTGGTTGGATCTAAACAAGCTTCAACATTGATTTTAGGTAAAATAAAATAAAATTAAGTTTTGTAATACTATTAAAGAATTAAATGTAAAAAAAAAACTGGCTTACCTCAGTTGAATACCAAAATTCTATTAAGTGGTTTCCTTGAGGGAGGTTCCCGTCAAGACCTGTCAAGGCCCTCTCAGGCGAAACAGATAAAGACTTTAACATAACTAGGCGTAGATTCATAAAAGAAATTTTGCCGTTTGATGTTATTGTACGATTTGATCCACTAACTACTGATATTTGCCGTGCTTTAAAAAAAAATAAGTGTAAAAAAAAAGGTAAATTTGAAAATGGGATCGTGTATGGTTCCAAAAGGAAAAGAAAGGCCACGTAAATAGAAACAAAAAGCAGCCACACTAAGAGCACGAGGTGTGGTTGGCTTGAGCCATCCCACAACACCACAAATTTTGCACGGTATGGTTGAGCCGTGGTAAATATTCCCACAACACCAAAACCTTCACAACACCAAAATTAAGGCTCCTTCGTTGGCTTGAGCCATGGGAAACAAGCTGGGCCCTCAAATTTCCACGTGTCAAAAAACTATTCGTTAAAAAAAAAAAATAAAAAAAAATATGCACGAAAACGCGAGCACGGGGTGTGGTTCTCGCGTTTTCGTGTCGCGTTTTCGCGCGAAAACTCGCGCCGTGCCCTAGGCGCGAGGCTCGAAAACGCGAGGTGGGGTGTGGTGAGTGGCGTTTTCGGGTGGCGCCGTGGGAAAACGCGAGGGGATTACCCCCGTACCCTGTGCTCTAAATGAGCATAAGGCATGTGGGTTCCTCAACAATATAGACATAATTCGACTTTACTTGAGTGCATGTATTTCTTCATGCATGGTTACAAAATCAAACATATAGCAAACCAAATGACATTTTTAACCTGACTATTTTAACGTGTGAATAGTTGTCTTAGAAAAACCGAAACCGAGGAGTCATTTAGGTCCTGTTTAGTTAGGGAAAAATACATTATTTTTTTAGAAAATTTCATATAAAAATAGAAAACAGAAAACTTGTTTAATTGTATTTTTTTTCAATATTTTTTAAAAAATGAAAAAAATATCATTCTTCATTTTTACATAAAAAAATAGAAAACTCTATTTTATACTCGTACTTTTCTATTTTTTCCTTTTCTATCTAAATACTTTTTAACTTTTTGAAAAAAAATATATAAAAAAGTTTTCAAAATTTTAAACTCTTTTATAAGGAAGAGAATAATTTATTTCTCTAAAAATTTAAAAACAAATAAAAATGAATTTTTTTTACAACTAAACAGCCCCTTAATTTGTCTATTTTAATAACTATAGTTTTTAATTTTTTCACCAACTAATTTATAAGGCTAGGCACAACGCACCGGAAAAAACCCGGTCGCCAGTAGGTCGCGACCGAGTCGTCGCGTTGCGGCGATTCGATCGCCGGACTAGGTCGAGCGCAAATCGACTCCACCCAGGGTCTAGTTGAAAACTCGGTCTCCATGTTTGTCTGTGTGTTTGTGTGTATAAAAAAAAAACTTTTTTTTTTCTAAATTTAACATGTTTTAATCGTGTTTTAATTATATAAATTTTATAAAAAATTTCCAAATTTTTATATATCGAGCTTTGTTTAATTCCTCACAACATATATTAATTTGACAATTTTTGGAGTTAGTTTTAGCTAATGCATTATACCCTCTTTACTTCTAATGTTCCGTAATATTTTTTAGTTTATATAATGTTTTTGTTTTTTAAGTGTAATGCATGTTGTATTGAATAAAATATATATTTTTTGGAATAAAATATTATTTTTATAAATTTAACATGTTTTAATCGTGTTTTAATTATATAAATTTTATAAAAAATTTCCAAATTTTTATATATCGAGCTTTGTTTAATTCCTCACAACATATATTAATTTGACAATTTTTGGAGTTAGTTTTAGCTAATGCATTATACCCTCTTTACTTCTAATGTTCCGTAATATTTTTTAGTTTATATAATGTTTTTGTTTTTTTAAGTGTAATGCATGTTGTATTGAATAAAATATATATTTTTTGGAATAAAATATTATTTTTATTAAATATAAAATGTTATTTTTATTAAATATAAAAATAAAAAAAAATTGAAATAGGTCGCACTAGGTCGCTGGGTTGTGGCAAATAGGTCGCACTAGGTCGCCGGCCGAAAAAACTAGGTCGCGACCCCCATGCGTTGTGCCTAGCCTGAGGTTTGAATTCACCGTTAGACAACTTAAACCAAGTAAAAACTCACTCTTTCCAGGATGTTATTATACCAGAGTCCCTTGTTTGATTTGGTATCTTCTTTTTTTGGCCTATTTTTTCTTTTTCTTTTGACCAAGTCATTTGCTTGATCTGATATTTCTTTTTTGGCAAGCTGTATCTAACATGTTTCGTTCCAATCCACACATAACATTTATGATTTAATCAATAATTTGTAGTGAAAAACGCTTTTATTAATCTTTATACTATAGCAAAATTCATGAATTTTTACAAAGAATAAAAAAAAAATCTTACAATAAACTCAAAATAAAAAATAAAAAATCATTATAATCTTATTCCTCTATTAGAAACCTCATGGTGCATAGTAATCCCACACCCTAAACACCCCAAGAAACCCGACTTATACGGCAACATCGTCTTCCTTCGCCTCTCCTCAGAGACGGCCCTATTCGCGGTATAATGAATTTCATGTGCCGACACTTTCCTCTTCATCTTTCTCCTAGAAGATCCACTAACCGAACCATCAACGCTTCGAAAACTCGTATTATTAGAACAATTCTTAGCTTCTTTAGTTATCTCAGCACTTCCAGCTGATGTGCTCCTGAACAATAGCAAGTTTTTCAAATTCCATTTGTTGTGCCATGTGAAACCAAACAACGATGATGTTTGATTAGTAGTCGTGATTTGAACGTTGGTTTTAACGTTGGAACCTCGTATTGGAGATAAAGAACGGGATGGTTTGTGCTTAGGTTTAGTCTGGTCTCGATGAAATGTCTCGATGAAATTTTTATCTTTTCTCGAGCGATGAAATGCTTGCGCGAATTTTGGTGATTTAGGTTTTGTTTGGGGTGGTAAAGGGTCTAATGGTTTGAGTTTTCCGCTTTCGAAAAGCTCGTCTGCGTCCGAGATAGAAGGTACTAACTGACCACTAAAATCGAAAGCAAAGTCGTCGATATCTATTTCTTCTTGTTCGACATATTGATCATTTGGGTGGAAACTAGTGAAGTTTTGGGGGCTTGAAGGAGCTGTGTTGAGAGGTGAAGTATGTGAGCTGTCGAACATGAAGTCTATTGGTGGTGGTGCTGGTGGTAGTGGTAGTAGGAGGTCCGTAACCATGGAGTTTGCTTGTTGACGAACCATGGTGTTTGACAGTGGCGGATTCAGAATTCTGCTAACGATGCAGCTTGTTGCTCGTTTGAATTGATAATGTAAATACTCTCTAGCTCAAGTATACCTAAACGAAGATGAATTGTGACTTGTTTATATGTATGGAAGGTTTAGGAAAGAAGTAGGAAACTACTCAGCTATCAGCCGCCTTTATTTGCTTAAAGACAAGTAGTTTTTTGTACGTTGAAACTAACAATTAAATGAACCAATCAACTTCAACGAAATATAGTAGTCAAAAAATATTTTGGATAAGAAACGTGCATAAAGGGTTTATTACTAATTATTTATTTGATTCTGGTTATTTTAGAAACTTGTTTTTTGTTAGAATCTAAGGGACTAATTCTAAATATCCATTACCTAAGATTAAAAAAGACACGGAGGGACTATTTTTGCCAAATGTTTAAAATTTGCAAAAAAGCGGCGGAAGGACTAAATTGTAAATATGACGAAAATTGGTTATAACAACTGATATTTCGTTACTGATAAAAACGATGAAATATCACTAGAGATAAACCAATGAAATCACTAGTGATATTTCATTAACATAGTTACTGCGTAATATCTCAGTGATATTTCATTGTTTTATTAACAGTGATATTTCATTGATTTTCGCTAGTGAAATATCACTAGTGATAATTCATTACTCCGTCATATTTACAACTTTGGTACCTCCGCCCATTTTTTCAACTTTTGGACATTTTGGCAAAAATGGCCCATCCGTGTTATTTTAAATCTTAAGTTAATATCTACCATTAGATCAAAAATAGATTAAGGATGAGGATTTGTCCCTTGGTTTCTATCAAAAAATAAGGATGCAAAATAAGTTTTCTCTTATTTACTAATAGCCATTTTACTTTTGTCCGTGGTCTTGAACTTTAAAAAGGCTAGCTTATAAAATAAGACGTTTATGAAAGATTTATAAACTATATTGCTCCATAAACTCAAATCAGCTAAAACAAGATTACGAGAGCTTATGATTAATTAGATTACTTAAATCCATTTCAATATATTTTAGATTATCACCCAAAATCTGTAAGTATATCTGAATTAATTTGATGTATTTTTCGTGATTTTACATTAATATGTTTCAACTCTAACAAGTTGCCAAATAACTTTTTGAAAATATAAGCTTTAGTCTCCAATTTATAATATAAGCTCTAATCCCATCTCTGACTTATTTTGTCAAACATAACCATGGTTTTAGTTTTGAGGTATTAAGATGTCGGGTGCTTTTTTTAGCTAAGTTATTGGATATTCTTATTGTTGAAATATTTAATCTTAACCTGGAAAAGTAGTTTGTTTGTGTTATATGGTGCAGGGATTGTGGCTGCACCTGTTGAAAGCTAAAGGGGTTAAAGTGTAAAGCTATGGATACTTGAAGGGCTTAATGTGACAAGTTGCTGAAGTCTCAAGGGTTGGAGTATATAAGTTGAACACGCACCTCTTTGGCTCATAACTTGCAACCAATTCTCTCTCATTATTTTCACACAGTTGTTACGATTTGTTCTTGGTGATTGAGATCATCTTGATCTTGTTTTCTAATCTTGTTCTTTAATTTCTGTTTGTAAAACTATTATCAATTTAGATAATAGATCTCCACCTGTTATTAACAGTGTGAGATTTGTTTTTAATAAACTTGAATTGAGATTCATACTTGTGCTTTTATAAATTCTTACATGGTATCAAAGACAGGTTTCATCACCTTGCTTTTGATATTGTGATTTTTCAAATTAGGGTTTTCAAAGTAATTGGGATTTTTTAAATTAAGAGGTTCTTGGTTGATTAACTAGCGTTAATCAATTCATCTTGTGGTTAATTCATCATTCCTGGTGTTCTTGATCATTAACCCTAATTTCTTGGAACTAAGGTTTTGTAGAATCTTGATAACCTATGAATCTATGAAGTGGGTTGATGTTTTCTAGAGAGAGAAACTAGAGAGAGAAAGTGAGAGAAACTATGTGTCTTTTTTTCAAGTGAAAACAAGAAATGAACAACAACCAACCCCTTTCCATGGTGGAAAGGGGTTTTTATATCCAAGGCCTTATTTGGACTTGGGCCGGCCCATGACAAGCCCATGGGCCGGTTTCTTACTTAACTTAATAAGTAACATTTACTACGATCTATTACAACATAAATAATATTGTGGAGTGACCGATACTTCTAATATACGTTAAAACGTATTTCTAACAATCTCCCCTTAAGGGAGGTCACTCCACGTTACAAAGTTCTAAACCTAGCATACTATACTAAGTCTTCGTTCTTTAGCTCGTAGTCTTTTCTTCTTTTTCTTTTTGTTGTGAATATGTTGGTTTGATCTTTTAGGCTTTGGCTTGAGAGCATTGTTCTTTTGGCCTTTCACGTGCGATCTTTGCCTTCTTGTGAATCTTGCCTCCTCGTGACTCCATGTTCCACACACTTATGTCTTTTTGTTGAATTCTCGAAAGCTTCAGAGTTTGGTACAGCGGAAGACTTCATCTTGTACTTTCTTGAATTTTTGCTGAACTTTGATGCAGAAAAACATAAGCATGTGGGAACGACTTCTACAGGTACACCGCAACACCACCGTCTTTAACTGGTACACAGCAACGCCACCGTCTTCAACAGGTACACAACAACGCCACCGTCTTTAACAGGTACACAGCAACGACACGAATAAAATGGCTTTGACATTTTATTCTAATTCGGTAGCATTTTACCTCCGGTCGGTGAAGACCGTTGGACGATATTAGATATCGTACCCGTGACGGATAGTTTCAATTAAGTAACTTCCTGACACGATTTCGCGGGTAAACCCGTTCTCTTTATTCGACCGTCCAAAGCTGACTGCGAACATAAAGAGTGAATCACTTGGATAAATTATCCTTATGATTTGAAGCCGTCAATTCATGAGACCTGGAACAAGTGAATTTCAATTAAGATTTTCACCATCGTTGCTTTCCAGTTATCACGAGCTCAATTCATAAAGAATCTTGCACGTCACCTACCAAGTGCTGTTTGATGTTAACACTAGAAGGATTTCCACTCGTCACTGTGATCAATAAAGAGTCACTCTGAGTGTTCTGGCAAGATCGTATGATAATGCGTAGAGGCCTGGAACGAGTTTAAGTTCAATTAAGAATTAAACCACTGTTTCTTTCCAGTTTTTCACAAGATTGGTTCTAAAAGAACCGCACGTGTAACCTACCATGAGCTTGTTTGATGTTGGCCAAGCAGGATTTCCATCTTCATTGTAGTACTTGCGTATTACTCGGATGTTCTGGCAATATTACAAGAATACTGCGTAGGACTCATAAAAATCTCTTACTTTTCACAGTGTGTGAGAAAGCAAGGAATAAATGGAAAGTGTCCTAATGAGACTTTTGATGATTTCGTGGCTCTAGACTCGATAGTGCGTTTTGATTTAGTGAGCGATGGCTGGAGAGGAGTGCCACCTTTTCAATATCAGTCTATTCGGAGTGAATAAACCAATGATAACGTGTTGATCTCCGTGTGATTAAAACAAATACCTTTTGAGAGATATTTGAGTTAGCTGGGAAGGGTTGTGCATTGCATCACTGGGTCCATGACGTCTTTCTTCAATATCGAGAATCATTAAAAAAATGACCTCAATAGCATATGTATTGACCCGGTTTCTGCCTAAAGTTGTAAGGATGGCTTCTTTCTTTACACCCTTTATCTTTACAATTCTTTTTCATTCTTCAACCCCTTCAATGCTTACCAATACGTCATAACTAGCACCTTGTTGTGATTGTTCCAGTGCTAGCTTAAGTACTTGGTCGGCATTCAGCTACGTTCACAATCTTTCTCCAACTTTCCTAGGACTTCTAATTCTATCTAGGGAATTGTCCTTGGGAAGATTCCATCGACTCTGATGAATCATTGGACTAAACCTATTCCTACCACCCTTTTGTCACCACATTCGTCGTGAATTAAGCGTGTTTTGGGAAAGTATAGCCACCATGAAAAATCCTTGAAAATCACCTAATGTACTTGTGATATTGTAATCAAAAGTTTTGTACCTTAGGTGTTTTGTTCATCAAAAACGCTCCCCCTTAACACGTGCTTTACACATATTAAGTTGGATAATCGTTAAGTCTTTTTCATCTTTTAGCCAAGTATCATTTAAGTCTCCTTAATCCCATTTTCTCCCCTTATCCAAAATGTTAACCATTAATATTTGGGATATTGAATGGATTAACCGGTCTTTGGGTAAAAAATGAAATCGATGTTTGGCCATAGAACATGTTAATGCTCCCCCTTAAATTAATAAGGGATAGTTGTAGTGCTTTAGTATGATATATTTTGAAAGATTTAGAATCTCGTGAGAAATTCTTGAAAAATTATCATACCTTAACACTACATCAAGCCATAAAAGCACAATATTCACAAATTTACATATTCACAATTAAAAACCAATATAAAGTGGACCTGAAATGTACAATCCATTAGATGGATCGTTGCAGTAACTTGTGGTGCACTCCATATGGTCTACCACCAACGAATCTTTCTAAGCTCCTCATCAATCTACGTTCACGGAGCTTTTGATCAATCTTCTTGATTACGTACTTCGCCATTTGCCGATAACCCTGATGCCAATCCTCAGTCATCTCTAGTAAAGACCCACCCGAATTGAGATGATCCAGCTTTCCTCTGACGTAGATGAGAGTCCCATCACTGTACTTATAAAGCTCACCCACCCTCATAAACTTCATTAACCCTCGACTGTTCAAGTAGAAAATCCCGCAATTCGGAACAGAAATGCCGGTATAGGGACATCTGTTGACATGTTGAGGTAACACTTGATTCACTGGACGGGTTAAGTTAAGCTTCCTTTGGTAGCTTTCGACTCCCAACTGAAGATCTTCAACTCGTTTCTTGATAACAACGCTTCGTGTGAACATACGAAGTGCTGTATTCAAAGCAATGATGTCTTCACGAGCAATATGGGTGAGTTGATCACGGGTCATCATAAGCAACATATCTTCGATATCCTCAAGGCGAATGATAGAAAAATCTCCCTGCTGGATTTTGTATTCTCGATCATCCTCCCTTTTCAGACGAATCTCCGTCACATGATAATAGCCATTCTTGGCTTCAGTTTTCAGCCCTAAAATACTGGAGATGCGAATATCGGATCTAACATTGCTTCCTGAATTGGCTAAGCAGCAACCCCTGTACGCCCTTCGGACTCGTTCGTCCCAATGAGATGCACCTATAACAGCATACATATCATAATTACGAGTTACCCTTGGGACCCAGAGTCGGTTTACCTTTTCCTCGATCCAGGGTATTGTCCCCCAGTTGGCAGCTTTCAGCAAGGTCAGGGAGGTTGCGTACTTTGATGAACCCTTCAGGAGATACTCAAGATCATAGGTGACGAAGAAGTCGAGAGCAATCTGATTATCTTGAGAAGGATCAAGTGGAGGTGGAGCTCTTTCTGATTCATGGAGGCCTGGCCTTTGAACGGTGTTAAGAGCTTTCAGGACCTCGTCAGCATAATACTCGAACTCCATTCGGGTCAACCTGGTTTTGGCGCGAATTCTCTTATCCTTTAGCGCTCTCTTCACCAAAGACGGAGTAACCGAAGTCTTATACTCATGAGCCAGAAATGCACACAAGTCAATCGGACCGCGGATACGGAGATATAGAACATCTCTGTCAGCGTCTGTGATTGGATCATATTGAGCCGCTGCCGTGATCCAAGCTTGTGGCGGTGCAGTCTCGTCAATCTCCAAAGTATCTGCCGAGTCCCGTGTGCTTGACTCAGGAACAGTAGATTGTGGTTCTTGTTGTAGAGGAGTAGAGACATGAACACGTGCTGGTTCTGATTCAGGCATCTCGGCGGTGTCATGAACAGGCGAGTGTTGTGCAGCTTCAGGTTCAGTGACTGATTCTGCAATCACAGGAGCAACAACAGAACTAACAGGGTTAGTGGTAACAGGTATAGACACAGGAATAGATGTACCGGGAATCGATGACGCTGTAGTAGCATTCACATCGTGGCGCCACTTGGATCGTCTTGATTCCGTTGAGGTGGATTGTTCCTTCTGCGCAGCATCTTTCTTAGACTTGGTTCCAGACTTAGAAGGTTTCTTTGTGCTGGCAACCTTATCCCCTGTTTCCGGCTGTTTACCACCATCATCCTTATCGCTATCCTCGTTGCTTCCCTTAGCACTCTCCTCATTTCCATAACCACCATCATCACCATCATCATCATCATCATCCTCATCATCATCACCATCATCATCCTCTTCTTCTTCTTCTTCTTCTTCTCCTTCTCCTTCCTCACCTTCTTCTTCCCCGTCACCCTCTTCTTCTTCACTTTCTTCCCTTTCTTCCTCAGGCAGAATGTGGTAAGGTACCACACTTCCAAACATCTTGAACAACCGGTCATCCTCCATGATAGCGTCATTCAGGGATTTGTAGAGTGTCCGTTGAATCTTAGATTTATCAAAAGATCCAAGTTCCCTCATGCGAGCTTTCAGGATCTTTTTTAATTCAAAATCCGTTAACTCATAAGCAATTTTGTAGGCAGATTCTGAAGGATTGGATGACTTGATCATCAAGTTATCAGCCGCGAGTGTCTTCAACTCATCACGAAGTTTTGACATAATGGACTCAACGGATTCTTTCACTCTCTCTTCAACAGAAGCTTCAAGTGCTTCTTTCTGCTCCTTGTATTTATCTCTCATAGCTTGAAGTCTCGTGATTCGTGCAGCATGTTTATCAGCTTCAGCCTGCTTAACCTGAGCTAGTTCTTCTGCATGAGCTTTACGTGTCAACTCCATCTCTGCAGCGAACTTAGCAAGCATCTCTTCTTGGGCTTTCTTAGATGCTTCTTCACTTTGAACTCGTCTATGTAGCTCTTGGCGAAGTTCATCCATCTCTCTCTTTTGAATATCCGTATGTTTATCCAACATTTAGGCCATTACAAATGCAGCCATTGTAGACGATGCAGAGCTGCTCTGGGTTGGTTGAAGAGGCTCGGTTGTGACCACAGTACTGAGAATGGGAGTTATTGGCGGTGGAAGTAATGGTGTTGAAACCGGTCGGGTTGGTAAGGGTTGTATTGGTGGAGGTTGAGTTACTAAAGGTTGAGTAGGTACCATGACTGTAGGAGCAATGGACTCCTTTTCAACACTTGATGAAACAGGAATGGATGTCTCCTTCGAAGTAGAATACCGTTCAGGTGATCCAAACTCATAAATATCCTCTGGCTCCTCATACTCTTCTTCAATATTTATCTGTGCACCAGAACCACTACCTCCCGTGTCTTTCCTACTCCTTTCAATAGCTATCTTCATTAATTTTCTCTCAGCCTTGTCAAGAGCAGGATCATCAACATTTTCTTCGTGACGTAGAACAAACTCATCAGCAGTGCCTTTTCCCTTCTTAGCCTCAGTCTTCTTCTTCTTGGTTTCGGGTTCAGGTAACGCAGCTGGTTGCTTGCGTTTACCTTTACTCTTGACCGTAGTAGACGAGTCTTCTACTGTCTGAAGGCTTGCTTTTAGCTTCTTGATTTCTAGCAGCAGTAGCTTGTAATCAGCAGAACCTTTAATTTTATCCGTCAGAAGATAATCGGGAATAGGACCAGGAATCACACCACCAGATGGTCCTTCATGCCTTAGATCTACAGTATGATCAGCCTCTTCAGTGTGATGACGACTTGCTGCACGCCTATCAATAGTAACATCATTCTTTATACAATAATTAATGATAAGCTTGATAAACCGAGGGTAAGGAAAGAAATTATTCTTCAGCTTCTTGTTTTGGAAGAGTTGAAAGGTGAATTCTTCCCATAACAATAATGCATAATCTGCATTTGCGCCCGTGTACATTCCATGGAAGATGTTCATAATCGGACTACGCAAAGCATCATGCCCACTTGTTTTCTGCGTAAGACATCTACTGAGAATACCCAACATTGCTCTCCAAGGTTGACCTACTTTAGCGGTGGTAAACTCAGACACAACTCGGATGTCAGGACATCCAAGAGCTTCGAACATCTCCAAAAGTTCGTCTTTAGTGGGATCCCTCGAAAATGACATACCTTTGGGTGTATCCCGTATGCCAAATATCTTACGGAAGTCACAGTAAGTGTCTGCTGCTTGTTGTCGAGAGTGAAGGTGATCTTGTTTGAAGTGCTTTCCTTGGTAGCCCAGAACTCATACATGTAATCATAAGGCACCGAGGCAGTACTCCTTAAAGCATTCTTGAAATGAGAGTGATCAAGGATTGCTATGGCTACTTTAAATCCATGGTGAGTGGATTTTGAGACTTGCTTCAGCCGGTAATTGTTTGGTATGAACTTGAGTGTTCGTGCTTCGGCAATTGCTGCTGCTCTAGAGTCTTGGATTGCTTGTACTGTTGGATTAGTCATCGTATCTGCTTAAGATAAGACATGAAAGGTTGATGCACAAAAATATATAGATATGTATCATTATTACTTCTAAGCATAACACATTTCATAACACATTTCAACAAGTACTTATAACAGGCAAATACTATCAATCAAATAATCCTTCATCCGGAACTCTTCATTCGGAACTCTTCATTCGAAACTCTTCATTCGGAAGTCCTTCATTCGGAACTTCTTCATTCGGAAGTTCTTCTTCATTCGGAAGTTCATTCGGAACTTCCTTCATTCGGAAGTTCTTCATTCGGAACTTCTTCATTCGGAAGTTCACTCGGAACTTCTTCATTCGGAAGTTCACTCGGAACTTCTTCATTCGGAAGTCCTTCATTCGGAACTTCTTCATTCGGAAGTTCACTCGGAACTTCTTCATTCGGAAGTCCTTCATTCGGAACTTCTTCATTCGGAAGTTCATTCGGAACTTCCTTCATTCGGAAGTTCATTCGGAACTTCCTTCATTCGGAACTTCCTTCATTCGGAACTTCCTTCATTCGGAAGTTCATCCGGAACTTCCTTCATTCGGAAGTTCATTCGGAACTTCCTTCATTCGGAAGTTCGTTCGGAACTTCCTTCAGTCGGAAGTTCGTTCGGAACTTCCTTCATTCGGAAGTTCATCCGGAACTTCCTTCATTCGGAAGTTCGTTCGGAACTTCCTTCATTCGGAACTTTGCAAGCTATGTTCATCCGGAACTTCACAAACGCACCTATGAAAGATTAATCTAGTCGCGTGTGTGAGATTTAAGGCAATCTAAGGCAACTTAACATCTTTCTAATGATATTCCGCATAAATCCCACCTAAAACCTTAATCAATTAATCCTAAATAGGCAAACAAACCCTAAATCTGATAAAGTTTATTACCCGAATAAATTAACAAGATTTAATGATGAATTAGATGATTGATAAGTTAAAGATTGGATGTTAGTACCTTTGAGATCGAATGAAATGTAACAGATTGGATGATCTAGACGAGAGTTTTTGAGAGCTTAAATGTGTGTTAATGGCGGAAAAATGATATAGCATAAACAGTGAATGAAAAACGGGGGGGGGGGGGGGGGGGGGGGTGGGTTTTGGTTTGACTTAGGTCAATTTTTGACAAATTTCACAAATTGTCACTTAAGTCCCTACAGTTTTCATTCCTTTTCCCTTTTTATTCCTTATCTTTCCATTTTTTCCTAACCATTGTTAAATTTTGCCAACACAACTTAAGCATCGCAACCTATTAGCAAATCTCAAGATCTTAAAGCAATTCCTATCACATTGAACGAGCACAAGTCGTTTTCTAAAGCAAGACCACTCATTTACCATTTAGCCAATTAATTTTCCACAAACACTTTTTGAAAAATCGTTTTGATGACGAAGATGATTTAATATTTTCTCCCCCTTAAACGATGACCCATTTTCTATTTAAAGAGTTGTAGTCATTGTTTAAAGAGTCAAATATTGATGAAAGCATTTCCAATTAGTATCTTGAAAAAGATTGATTCGTGGTGGCAATAAGATTTCTCTTATTTTGACAAATTAATGCACTGAGACGTACACTAATTCGTGTTAGACCAAGTTGTAAAGTAAACTTGATCCCTTTGCATGATTTGGCTTGTAAATCATGCCCGAGAAAATTAATTCCCGTTGTGAGCCAACGTTTTCCAAAGAAATACGTGACTTTAATATGAAAACCGGGTTGCAGTCTGAAATAACTACAAGCCATAATGGGCATGTTTTAAAAATGTACAACTTTTATACGGACTCTATTTATGGCACCGTGTCAATATTGATCGACATTTCTAAGGCCGTAAATATTACCGTACTAAAAGACATGCCCGTTTTAAAAACGAAAAAATATTTTTGGTTTTTCTTGATTTTATAATTTTTATGGTTTTTGTAGGTTTTATATTTTTTATGGTTTTTCTTGGTTTTATATTTTTTATGGTTTTTCTTGGTTTTATATTTTTGTATTTTTCTTTTTGTGGTTTATATATATACGATAATATACATGATCACGAACAAAGGATACACCTGAATAGTTTACCACCACTATTCAGCTGATTCTTCTGCCAATTCTTTGAGAGTCGCTGGAGTGAATGATTTCATGCCAAGCTTGTCGATCAAAAACTCGATTCGTCCTCGATCTAAAGCTTTGGTGAACATATCTGCCAGCTGATACTCAGTAGTGACAAAATACAGCTCGATCACTCTGTTCTCCACCTGCTCTTTAATGAAATGGTAGCGAATGTCTATGTGCTTGGCCCGGGAGTGTTGAACATAGTTGCAGCAAAGGGCAATGGCGCTCTTGTTGTCACAATACATCGGGATTTTGTTGAATCCCAAACCGTAGTCAGTTAATTATAATCTCATCCAAAGGACTTGAGCACAACAACCGGACATGGCGATGTATTCAGCCTCCATGCTAGAAATTGCAGCGCTTTTCTGCCTTTTTGAAGACCAATTGATCAATCTGTCTCCAAGGAGTTGCACAGATCCAGAAGTGCTACGCCTCGTGTCTTGACACCCAGCATGATCGGCATCTGCGTATGATATTAAAGCAATAGAGGAATCTTTCGGATACCATAGACCACGATGAAGTTTCCTTTTAGATACCGAAAGATCCTTTTAACAACATGTAGGTGCTTTTCGGTAGGCCGAGCCTGATACCGGGCACACATGCATACGGCAAATTACAAATCAGGCCTGCTAGCAGTCAGATAGAGAAGGGTGCCGATCATCCCACGGTAAAGTTTTGGATCGACAATAGTCCCATTCCTATCTTCATCTAACTTGGATTTCTCCACCATTGGAGTGTCCACGGGGGCACAATTATCAAAGTTATATTTCTTTAAAGATTCTAGAGCATATTTGGATTGATTAATAAAGATGCCTCTGGGATTTTGAGAAATTTGTAATCCTAAGAAAAATGAAATTTTTCCCATCATTGACATCTGAAAGCGTGTGGACATTATCTTCTCAAAGCGTTTTGACAATTCTATGTTAGAGGCAGCAAATATTATATCATCAACATAAATTTGTACCAGAAGCATGTCGTTGTCCTCCTTGAGAGTGAATAGAGTGGGGTCCACCTTGCCTTTGGAGAAGCCTTCCGAGATGAGATATGTTGAAAGGAGATCATACCACGCGCGTGGAGCTTGTTTCAACCCATAGAGAGCCTTCTTAAGCTTGTACACATGATTAGGAAACTCCGTGCTAACGAACCCATCCGGCTGACTAACATAGACTTCTTCCCTTAGTTCACCAATCAGAAATGTCGTCTTCACATCCATTTGATAGACGATCATGTTCATATGAGCAGCATACGCAAGGAATAGTCTAATAGCCTCCAATCTTGCAACATGAGCAAAAGATTCTTCAAAGTCTATACCCAAGGCTTGTTTATATCCTCTAGCAACCAATCTAGCCTTATTCTTTAATACTGCACCCATCTCATCAAGTTTAACCTTATAAACCCATAACAAAGTAAGGATGTTAACCTTGTCAGGGAGAGGAACTAATTCCCATACTTCAAGTCTTTGGAATTCATTTAGTTCCTCCTGCATGGCTTCAATCCAAGATGATTGAGTCATAGCCTGTTGCCAATTTTTAGGTTCAACTTCGGAGAGAAATGCATCAAAGTAGCAATAGAGTGCACTCTCTTGTAATTGATGGCGTGTAGAGACTGGTCGATCTAGATCTCCAATGACATTCCTAATTGGGTGATCTTTTGTCCATTTGGTGCTATGATTTTCAATCCTAGGTGGTCTGGAGTGAACAATAGAAGGAGCTTCTTCTGAGGTAGACGCGGCTGAAGGGTTTTCAGGTATCGCTACACCAAAGAAAGGAAGCTCTTGTAGGTGAGCATGTTCCAAATCGTGATCAATAGAATCCTCTTCCACATCATTAGGCACAAGTAAGGGTGACGATTCAGGTGTAGTTTGAGAATCACTTGGTAAAGGTGCATCCGGTTCTATGTTAATTGAAGATGCATTAGATAAAGCTTCATTTGCTTGAGCAACAACTTCAGGGATTGGAGCTATCACTACAGGTGCTGGAACTTCATCATTTGGGGGATCAAAGAATTCATCAAACAACGGTTGAAACAGTTTATCCCACTCGGGCCTTGTAGGTGGTAAAAATGATGTAGAAGTAGGATTATTGGGAACTAATCCGGAACTAATAGCACCGGTTCCCATCTCATGAAGTGCGGGTTCAGAGCTGCGTTGCTCAGAAGCCATCGCTGTCAGCTCATCAAAATCTGCGTCCATAGTTTCTACAATCTTGCCAAGACGACGGTTGTAAATTCGGTATGCTTTCTTAGAGGGTGAGTAACCAATGAAAATACCTATATCGGCTTTCGGTTGAAGCTTGCCCAAGTTCTCACTATTAATGTTTGGACAACAAAGAGCACCAAACACATGAAAGAATGAAACATCGGGTTTACGATCATGTAGAAGCTCGTAAGGTGTTTTTCCATGGCGTTTCCGAATGATAGAACGGTTTTGGGTGAAACATGCAGTAGATATAGCTTCTGCCCACAAGAACAATGGAGCGTTCGCATAAATCAGCATAGTCCTAGCAGCTTCCATAAGCGTACGATTCCGTCTTTCAACGACACCGTTTTGTTGTGGAGTGAGTGCAGCGGATGTTTCATGTGAAATACCAACATCTTCATAGTAAGCACGAAGAATCTGGTTGACGAACTCTGTTCCATTATCTGTACGAATACGGTGGACAGTAGTATTCAAACATACCTGAATGAATTTCAGAAAAGTGATGATAGCCTTCGGTGCTTCATCCTTTGTACGTAGAAATCTAACCCATGTAAACCTGGAGAAATCATCCACAATGACAAGAATGAATTTCTTACCGCTCACACTTTCAGTTCTCATTGGCCCACAAAGATCCATATGCAAAAGATGAAGTTTTTCTTGATTGGTGTCTTCAGCTTTGGGCTTGTATGATTTCTTGGTACTTTTCCCCCTTGAACACGCGGAACATAAATGATTCTTGTAAAATTTGAGCTTTGGAAGACCACGAACTAATTCGTTTTTATCCAGATGATTAATAGCATCAAAGTTAAGATGAGATAATCTGCGATGCCATAACCATGACTTGGTCTTAGATGCTTTAGAGAGAAGACATACTGGACAGGCGGCCATCATGTCTTGTAGGGACAACGTATAAAGATTTGCACCACGAGATCCCTTCAACAAGTATTTTCCTTCCAAGTTGCGGATGAAACAAGTATGTTGTCGAAAAGCAACCTCTAGGTTGGAATCACAAAACTGTCCTACTGAAAATAAGTTATGACCAAGACCTTCTACATAGTATACCCTTGAAATCGTAACGTTTCCAATCTGATATTCACCATACCCCATTATCTTTGCTATATGATCATTACCGAATTTAACCGTACCAAGAAACTTGCTGACGAAATTTCGGAGCATCGAGCGATCTCCGGTCATATGCTTTGAACAACCGGAGTCCAAATACCAGAGGATGATTTGGACCACCTGAAAATATCACCACACGAAGACAATGTAGAGGTATCGGAATCTGAATGTTCCTTGTTATTAGCAGGTACAGATTTAATAATCTTAGATTTGCTAACTTTAGGTTTCTTAGATTTCCTAGCCTTCTTCTTCCTAGTTGGTGGTGTAGATTCTAGTTGGCTTAAATCCTGAGGTATTTCTTCACTGATAGGCACTATAGTGGGGGCTGACCTAATTAAAGGGAGCTGTTTCCATACTTTAGTGCGAGTGTGCCTAACTAAAGGACGCTCAGACCTAACCTCAATGGATGCATTCCTAGTTAAAGGGCACATTTTTCCATCTAATGTAAAGGTCCTACCAGTGGGACGCCATTGCCAGCCAACTTGGGCACGAGTTCTACCAGTTGGCTTCCATTCAAGATTATTCCTAATGGCATTCATTTCATTCACATGATCAATAAGACACAAATCATGACGTTGGGAAAACATACATTCATTACAATTCCAACAATTCAAATTAGAATTCACGAATGGTTTAGGCTTCTGCACAGGCATAGAGCTTTTAGTCTTAACATGATTCTTTTTATTTAAAGCTGAACTAACATTCCTATGGTGAGCTTCTACTTTCTTCTTGTTGGTACTACTAGTGGAGGGCTTGATCTTATCTTTCTTGAGTGGCGATCCTTTAGCCTTAGTAGACTCTTTTACTCCTGTAGAAGGCAAAGTGGGAACATTAGCAACAGACTTTAAAGGTGCCTTACTTGATAGTGCCAATGACGGTTTTGCTCCTGGGGTCTTATTGAATGGAGTTACAGCAATGGGTTGATTAGTGAGTAGTGCAGAACCTGGTTTACCTATGTATTGCAAATATGCTAAGCAATATTGAACTCGCTTAATGTATTCATGAGCTGAGTAGTAGTAGCTACTTGAGGGATCTAAGGCATAAAGATCGTCTAAAATATCCCTAACAAGATCTACATGCTTAATTGCGTTCCTCATATAATCATCGTAGGTAACTGGGTTTTTCTTATGGAGCGGGTTCTTATAGAGCACTACTGACTTGGTTGTTGGAGCACTAGTGGACGGTGCAGAGTCGGTAGCTAAGTTATCAACAACTTCTTGTCGGGTGAGAAGAAGTGTCTCCTTTAACTCGGCCAAAACCATGTTTTTGTCAATGAGCAGGATGTTTAAGTCAGAGATTTCCTCACACTTTTGGTTCAGTTGTTCAACATAAGATTGTTGCTGTGCTGCATTAAAAGCTAAGAGTTCTTCTATTGAACCATAAAGAGCGGATAGTCCCTGTCTTGCCCGATCCATCTCCCCTAGAATAGACGAAAGTCTAATTTCTAAGTCCTGGTTTTTAGACTCTGCAGCCTCTAGTTCTAATTTTAGTGTTTCATTTGATGACACATCTCTCTTCAATCTCATAATCTCTTCCTCTAATGCTTTAACTATTGCAATCATCTTGTCACTCGTCTCAACACCGTTTTCACAACCATTTGATATCAAAAGATCCTCATTTTGAGTTTGTTGTTTTAATTCTAAAGATATACAATGTTGTTCGAGTTGATTAAAGCGTTTTGAAAGTAAATTGTAAGAATCTTGTAGCTTTAAAAATTTAGCGTTAGATTCGTGACAAGGATGATTATCTACCTCATTTACAGTATCAGCAACATTTACAGAGAGATCACACACATCATCACAAATATTCACATCATCACATTTAATCATAGCGGATGTAAGCTCATTCGAATAATTAACATTTACAGTAGTAAGCACATCACACGAAATTACTTGGGACAAGAATCGGTCATATTCGAATAAAATCTTTTCCTTTTCAATTAGTTGTAGTTCGTAAGTGGTGTCCATTTCATAAAACACTTTTTGAACTTCTCCAATTTCAAACTCAAGATTTTCCTTAAGAGATGCAAAACTTCCTTTTAGACTTTCGACAAATGGATTGATCTCATTCTTAAACACCTCGTTCATGTGTTCGAAAGCCCATTCTCCGGCGTTTAGGCCATTTGAAGTCGTACATTCCAAAATGACCTTGTCAAAATTAGTAAAGTATTGATTAATCTCTTGCAAGTTTAACCATACAGTGCTAACAGGTGGAAGATCCTTTGGAATTTCCTTAGGACCTTCCATTTTGACAAGTGTAGGAAGTGTACTAGGGTTTTCTTCATTCAACATGTAGGTTGGTGTTGTAATGAGATCTTTGTCCATATGGAAGCGAATTCTAAAATCCGTTTTAGCAAGCTCCTGATTCATTTTAAAATAATCACAATCGGGATATTTTGCAAAATTGTATGACCGATTCTCATCAACTAGATCCTTATTGGTGCGATCATCGAAAATAACAATCGGGTCTAAAACCAATCCTAATTGGGTTGCATTATAAAGTCTTGGACTATGGCTTAAAGCTTGTTTTGCATACCGTGGGTTAGGGGGAAGGCCTTTTTGACGTGATAAGTTAAATTCTCTAAACGAAGCATCAAATAAGTGCACTAGTTGAGAGGCAGCATATTGTCTTAAAAGCAAATAATCTAGACTTCTAATCTTATTAGCTGCATTAATTTCCACTTCATTCTTCTTAGACTCGAGTAATTCAAAATCCGTTTGTAGTTTTTGAAAATTAGTGACCACTAACTCTTTTTCTTTAAGTTCATTAAAAAGATCTGCTCTTAAGGTTTCAATTTCTTGCAAATGACCCATTTGTTTGTTTTGAAAATGATCATATTCGGGATTTGTTAGAACACTAGACGAAGGCACTAATTCCAAAGTTTGAACTTTCTCGTTGCTTAAGGCAAGCTCATCAGACAAATTCTTATTCTTAGCTAGGGTTTCTAAGAGTGTAGCATTCATTTGGCTAAGTAATGTAGCAGTAACCATGACCAAATCTTGTTGAGCAGGAGTATGCGTATGCGAAATGGCTCCCGGTTGTGATTCACTCAAAGTCTGGAGACTCACATTGATATTACTATCATTGATTGTATCCTCATTTGAAAGACTCACCACCGAAGACTCATTCGAATCAGCACGCTCTTGCACAACTTGATGTGGTTGAATACTAGCATCAGTGGTATTATCAGTGGTATTAATAAGTACCTCAGATCTCTTTTCTGGCCCTTGGCTAGAGATAGTTGCCATAAGAGCTGCCTGTGCAGATTGAAGTTCATCGCAGTCTGAATCATAAGCATCAAGATCATCTGCTTGGTATGCTGCATTCTGTGTAGTGACAACGTCTTGTTCAGCAATCCCTGGATCAGCAAGAAATGCAAGCTCCTCTTCATCAAGTTCCCTTCCTTGTGCCTGAGCATTCACCAGATAAATCTTCTCTGCAAACCATTGACCATCCCTTCTCCTCTTGGGTTTCTTGCAATCCCTGGACATGTGACCTTCTTCCTTGCAGTTGTAGCATGTAATCATTCTCAACTTGCCTGTGGAATTAGCCCGTGGAGGAGTGTTGACCATTGGAGCAGGATTGACCGTGCGAGCATTGGTAGTTGATGTAGTAGGTCTCCCCTGATAAGGTTGAATAGGTTGAACCATTACCCTGCCATTCTCAATAGTAGCTTGTTGGCGAGAATTGGATGAATTCCTGAGCTGATTGTTAGTAGGAGCTGATCCTCTAAATCCTCGTTTGCTTAAAGTCCTTGTGAGATAAGCAGACATAGTGGCTAACACTTCAACTGGATCAGTTCCTTGTTTGAATTCAGGAATTGGGACTTCATCATCATCACAATACAGTGCTTGGTCTTGTTGAGCTGCATAAGCACTAGAAGGAACACTCATGTGGTCAGAGTAGCTTGATGGATATGCTGCATTCTCTTGATAAGAAGAATATGAAGATTGAGCATAAGGTGCAATACTTGCTGGGTGATGTTGTGAAGCATAGTGTGGTGAAGGTGTATTAAACCGATATTGTTGCTGATGTGAGGTGGGTGGTTGCGGTAGAATCGAGTATTGGGGGAAGGTTGGTGTCATGTAAGGTGATGGATGATAGGATTGATGTCCCAAGATATAAGGAGTGTTGTTGTGTGACAAGCTTGGTTGATTCGCCATCAAAGCTAAAGAATCAGGGTACATACCTCGAGGCGAACGGTGCATGATCACATGTTTCTCATGCTGCTGAAGGAAAGCATAGAGTTGATCCAAATTGCACTTATGCAAATCCCTGGTTAACTTAACATCGGTAATATACTCACCCCATTCAGCTTGAGGTAAAGTATTCAAAAACTTGGTGTTAACCTGGAATGGAGCAATCACGAGATTGTATACATTCAGATCATTCATGAGAGTAGTGAATCTGAAGTAATAGTCGTGAAGCGTTTCCCCTGGGTTGTACGTGAATCTATCAAACAGATCATACAACTGACATTCCCTTTCATGTTTGGTAAGAGACGTACCTTGTAGCAACACCTTTAGACGTTCCCATAAATCCTTTGCCATCGTATACTGACTTACCATTCGATAGATGTCATGTGGAAGAGCTTGGAGAATGGTTTGAAGAGCCTTTTCGTCTGCATCGGCAACAAGTTGTTGAGCTGGTGTAAGTTCTTCAAACTCCCTTGGTCGAGTCACATTGTTAACCACGATGGTACCATAGTCAAGTGGACCATTTAAAATTGACTTAACCATAAGCCTCCCATATACCGGTTTTCCCTTAAGGTAAGACATCATCCGGCCTTGCCATGCTTCAAAAACTTCTTTGATGAGCATTGGAGGGCGATTATCCGTTCCCGTAATGACGGAAATATCCGTAAGGGATGTCATTTGAGGCATTACTAAATTCGGATTCATTTTGTTCACTTCAAAGAGACAAAGATTATCGGTTGATCGAGCAGTGAAGTAAAGCTTGTGAATTATGTTGAGTTTTTGTTGTAAGAAACCAAGATTAAATCCTCTAAAAAATCGTTGAAAAAACAAGTAAAATATCCCTTGATTCGGAACTTTTGTTGATTCGGAAGTGTTGATTCGGAAGATTTTGGCTTGGAATACCTTGATTCGGAACTTTTGGTTCGGAAGACTTGATCCGGAACTTTCCCTTGATCCGGAAATTTTCCCTTGATCCGGAACTTTCCCTTGATCCGGAACTTTCCCTTGATCCGGAACTTTCCCTTGATCCGGAACTTTCCTTGATCCGGAACTTTCCTTGATCCGGAACTTTTGGTTCGGAACTTTCCTTGATCCGGAACTTTCCTTGATCCGGAACTTTCCTTGATCCGGAACTTTTGGTTCGGAACTTCTTGATCCGGAACTTTCCTTGATCCGGAACTTTTGGTTCGGAACTTCTTGATCCGGAACTTCTTGATCCGGAACTTGTTGATCCGGAACTTTTTGATCCGGATGTTTTTGGTTCGGAACTTTACTAGGTAATCAGAAACCTTGTTCGTATGAACAGTCGATCAAAAAATGATGATTAAACCCAGATTTTTTACCAAATAACCCAAAAAGTTTTGCGATTTCTACAATAATAAGTAAAAACTAATACTTATCTACTAATCCCAATCACAAAAACACAAAAAACTCCAAGAATCAAGATGGATCTTCTTAAAGAACACTAATACAATCAAAAACTAAAAAACCACACAAATCATTACCTTAAATCACCCCATAGCTCTTGATACCAAATGTAGAATCTTGATAACCTATGAATCTATGAAGTGGGTTGATGTTTTCTAGAGAGAGAAACTAGAGAGAGAAAGTGAGAGAAACTATGTGTCTTTTTTCAAGTGAAAACAAGAAATGAACAACAACCAACCCCTTTCCATGGTGGAAAGGGGTTTTTATATCCAAGGCCTTATTTGGACTTGGGCCGGCCCATGACAAGCCCATGGGCCGGTTTCTTACTTAACTTAATAAGTAACATTTACTACGATCTATTACAACATAAATAATATTGTGGAGTGACCGATACTTCTAATATACGTTAAAACGTATTTCTAACATGATTGCGGTTGAGTTGTTCGATTGGTACTGTGGGTGTGGTGATTTGGTGATTTACCCTAGTTTTTTGAGAAAATTAGGGTTTGGTTATGGGTTTCTTGATTATCCTTTGACGAAGTGAATCAAAGGGTGATTAAGTTCGCTTCCGCTGGTTCTATTTCTCTGTAACACCTCCTTTATTTTTTTTCTCTTTATGTGAATCTTGATTGCTTTATGTGATTCTTGATTGTTTTTTGTGATTCTTGATTGCTTTGTGTGATTCTTAGTTTTTTCTTGTTTGTAGAATAATATTTTCTCGTGTCAGATCAATCTTTATCCCTTGACCTGCCATCCTTGAATGGTTTAGAAACCTGAGAACTAAAAGGGGTAAGTTTTGACTTATTTACTGTTTTTGTCATGTTTGTTGTTTCCTTTGTCATCATGTATCTTTATGGTATGTTTGATGATGAGTATGAGCATGTTAGTGATGGTTATATTAGTGATGCCACCTGAAGGTGTTACTAAGATTAGTAGTTTAGATATCAGCGGTCTTTTGCATCTTCATCCTAATGACTCTCCTTCATTAACTGTTGTTTCTGTTAAACTTAAGGGTACTGAGAATTATCAAGTTTGGTCTTGTGCTATGTTACTTGCTCTTTAGGGTAAAAATAAGATTGATTTTATTGATGGTTCTTGTAAAAGATCCAATGTTGATGAGGTTCTGGGTGGACAATAGGATAGAGTTAATGTTGTTGTGCTTAAGTGGATTTTGAACTCTATAACTGAGGAATTGTTCTTGGGTCAAATTTTTTCTAAAAGAGTTAAACATGTTTGGGATGAACTTAAATAAACTTATGAAAAAGTTGATGGTTCTGTCACTTTTAATCTTCATCAAAAATTCATTCTTTGTCTTAAAATGGTTCTGTTTTGGCTGATTACTATCATAAACTTAATGCCATTTGGAAACAGTTTGATGCCTTGGTACAACTTCCTAGGTGTACTTGTCATGATGCTGAGGACTTTAAAACATAATCACTTAATGAAACTTATGCAATTCTTGATGGGACTTGATGATTCTTATATGTAAATTAGGAGCAGTATTCTTTCTAGAGACCCTTCACCTGATGTTAAAAGTGCTTATGCTATTATTTCTAGTGAGGAGTCTCACAAATTTATGTCTGGTTCTGGGTCTTCCCAAAGAAGCTAGTCCTTTGTGTTTAACTCTAGTGTGGATAGTGGTAATGCTCAGAGGCCTCAAGCCTCTACTAATTTTGTTAGACCTGCTAATGTGAATATAACTGCTAATGGGAATAAAAGGTCTAATGGTGGACCTACTTTGGTGTGTGAAAATTGTAGGTTCAATGGTCATACCATTGATAGATGTTTCAAGATTATTGGTTATCCTTCGGATTTTGGAAAAAAGAATAATACTGGGTTTTCCAACAATAATCAAACATCTTAGAATTTTAACAAAAGATTTGTTAATAATAATAATGATGGTTCTAGTTCTACATCCTCTTTTTCTGATGAACAGTTGTCTAAAATCATTGCTTTGATTAAAGACAATTATGTTAGTGCTCAAGGTCATGTTTCTCAAGCCAATATGGCATGTATTATTTTAAATCAAAGTTCTGTTTTTAACAAAAATTTTCATAAGTTCTTTTGTTATAATAGTCAAATTAAGTCTGAACATGTGAATAAAGGACTTATTGTTGATTTAGGTGCGAATCAGCATCTTACATATGATGATAAGTATTTGGTTAATGTCATTGATATTTCTAAACTTGGTATTAAAGTGTCTCATTCTAATGGGACTGAGGCATTTATTACTAAGGTTGGAAATATGGTATTAAACAAAGACTTAGTTTTATATGATGTGTTGGTGGTGCCTGAATATTATGTTAGCCTTATGTCTATTCATAAAATTTCTAAAGATAGTAAGTTTGTAGTTGCTTTTGATGAGTCTAGTTGTTATATTTTACCTCAGGGTTTGAGGGAGATGAAATTGTTGGAGACTGGTAAACAAAAAGATGGCTTGTATTTTTTTGATAAAGGTACTAGTTTTAAGAAACCTGGTATTACTTGTTATTTGAGTAAAGATATGTGGCATTGTAGACTTGGTCATCCCTTAGAACAAGTTCTAGATGTTTTAAACGATGATTTAGTTTTTGAGAAAGCTAAAAGTGAATTTGTTTACGAAATTTGTCAAAAACCTAAATAGACTAGAGAACCATTTCCCTTAAGTGACCATGTTTCTACTAGTTTGGGTGAATTAGTCCATTTAGACCTATGGGGTCCTTATAAAGTTATCAGTAGAGAAGGATTTAGATACTTCTTGACTGTGGTTGATGATTTTTCTAGGGCTGTTTGGGTTTATT
This sequence comes from Glebionis coronaria, assembly GCA_025667525.1. Lineage (NCBI taxonomy): Eukaryota > Viridiplantae > Streptophyta > Magnoliopsida > Asterales > Asteraceae > Glebionis > Glebionis coronaria. The sequence continues at coordinate 559,894,945 of CM046880.1, read as the reverse complement.
TGTTGAAGAATAACGGTGAAGTGTTTGATTGTATAAAATTTTTCTTTCATCTGATTAAAATCAGCTTAATAAGACTATTAAAACTTTTAAAAATGATAATGGTATTGAGTTTGTTAATCATAAGATGATTGAGTTAAATGGGATTATACATCAAATATCTTGTCCTTATACTCCTCAACAAAATGAGATTGTAGAGAGGAAACATAGGCATCTTCTCAATGTTGCTAGATCCCTTATGTTTTAGGGGGGCTTGCCTCTGAATTTGTGGTCTGAGTGTATTCTTACTGCTACTTACTTGATTAACATGTTGCCCACTTTAGTGCTGAAAGGAAAAAGTCCTTTCCATATTGTGTTTAATAAAAAACCTCGTTTAAAACATTTGAGAATGTTTGGTTGTATTTGCTTTGCTACCTTACTTACTAGTAATGATAAGTTTGGTAGTAGATCAGAAAAATGTGTGTTGGTTGGGTATTCTGGTTTTAAGAAAATGTATAAGTTGTTTAGTCTTGAAAAGGGTTAGTTTTTGTTTTCAAGAGATGTTAAATTTTTTGAAAATGTCCTTCTCTTTAAGACTAGTGACAATAGTACTCTTAGCAGTGATAATCAGGGTCTTACTCTTGATAATTTCTTAAAAGTTATTGTTGATTCAGATCCTGGTGTACCCTATGATGATAAATCTTCTGCCTCACATTCTAAGGGCAGCAACTCTTCTCATAGTGTTGAACCATTAGTTGACCCTATTGAGAGTGAGGAGGGGCACTCTTAGGGTTCCAATGAGTTTAACCTTGAGAATGAGATGGTTGCTCCTCTTAATGAGCATGTGTTGGAAATACGTTTTACGTATTAAGAAGGATCGGTCACTCCAACAATAGTCCATGTAATAGCTCGTAGTTTAGTTACTTATCTTTATTTAACAAACAAACCAAAGCCTAGCCTACAACATGTGTAGGCCGGCCCAAATGTAAGCCCAAGCCCATGACAAGGGCTTGGGTATATAAACCCTCTCCTTAGATGGAGAGGGAGAGTGGTTCTTCATTTTACACATAGTGAAAAAGTGTTTTTCTTTCACTTTCTCTCTCTAAGTGTGTGTGTTCTCACCATCTCTCTATCTCTTTCTCTCTCTAAAACATAAGCAAGATTTACATATCCTACAAATGGTATCAAGAGCCATGGGATGATTGTATTGTTTATGTGTTTGTGTTCTTGATCTTTGTAGCCTTTTGATCCATTTAAACACACGTCCAAATTTTTTTTTATGTTTTTTATGGTTTTTTCTTGATACAAATCTTCTACATAGTTGTGGTAGGGATTTGGTATAGTTACTTTGGCTAAAAACACAAAATTTTTGGGTGTTTTGATCATTTTTTGGCTTAAAATCACGAATTGGTTGCATTTTGTCCGAGAAAAGTGGGAAGTATTCCGATCAGGTCATCGGAAAAGGGTTTATAGGACATTCCGATCAGTGTAATCGGAATAGGGTTTAGGGATTCCGATTTTGGTACATTCCGATCAGGTATTCCGATTAGGTATTCCGATTAGGCATTCCGATCTGGCACATTCCGAAAAGGAACATTCCGATTTGGCACATTCCGAAAAGGGACATTCCGATTTGGTTTATTCCGATTAGGGACATTCCGATTAAGGTTATTCCGATAGTGTTTATTCCGACAAGGGTATTCCGATTAGGGTATTCCGATTAGGGTATTCCGATTAGGGTATTCCGATTAGGGTATTCCGATCAACGGTATTTCGATAGCCTTTTTCCGACAGCTTTCCGATCACTATTCCGATCAATATTCCGATAACAAAAAATTATTCCATAAAAAATTTCGAACAAACTTGCAGTATCGTGTGTAATTTTGACTTGGAATTTTTGGTTTATCGAGGACATATTTTAGGGGATTTTAACATTGTTTCTCGACTTCAACTCACAACAACAAACACATTTACTTTCTTTCATTGATCGATCAACGTTTGTAAATCTTAACTTATTGAAATGGAGTACACATCTCTTACGGATAAGTCCATCCTCTCGGGTACGGATAATCGTCCACCAATGTTGGTGAAGACTATGTATGAGGAATGGGCTTCTCGAATGGAACTTTATATGTTGATCAAGGAGAATGGACATCTCATTTGGGCATCGGTGCTCAATGGACCATTAGATTATGGTACAGTGACGGAAGGTACAACTACTCGTCCTCGCACAACGGGTGAATTGACTGGAGATATGAAGATTCAAGACAAATGTGATAAGTATGCTACAAACATCATTCTCCAAGCTCTTCCTCCAGATGTCTACAAACTCGTCAGCAAACATAAAGTTGCCAAAGAGTTATGGGATAGAATTCGTGTTCTCATGCAAGGCACCTCGTTAACTAAACAAGAACGAGAGTGTAAGCTTTATGATACTTTTGATAAGTTTGCCTATGTGCCAGGGGAGACTCTCAATGATTACTATTTGAGATTTACCCTATTGTTGAATGAGCTCAATATCTATGGCATGACAATTCCTACCTTTCAATTAAACACCAAGTATTTGAACACTCTTCCTTCAGAATGGAAAAAATACGTGACGGATGTTAAATTGGCTAAGGACTTGCATAACACCAATGTGGATCAACTTCAAGCTTTTCTTCAACAACACGAATGCCATGTGATCGAGGCTCGATTGTCTACACCTCAAGTTCATGATCCACTTGCTATGTATGATTCTCAACAAAACATGGCTTATACTTATCAACAACCATCATACTTGCAGCAACCACCACCACACACCTATCAGCAACCATCTTATCAACCACCAATGATGCCACAACAAGCATTTCAACAAAGTGTTCATCAACAATCTTTTCCGCAACAACCACCATATCAGACATCACCATCACAAGCCAACACTTCTCCAATGGGTTATACTCCTCAGCAAGGATATTTTCCAATAGAAGCACAACCAGCACAAGCCTTCTACTCTAATGAACTTCCACCTATCCAAGCACCGGTCTTTACTCCAAATGATACGCCAGCTGATGTTCTAAACCATCTCACAGCCTACTTGTCAAAACTTGTTGCAACTAGAGTATTTCCACCAACAAACAATCAGCTCCGCACCTCTTCAAATCCTCGACAACAAGCTACTGTTCAAGATGGTCAAGTAACAGTGCAACCTATTCAGGGAAAGCAAAATTCATATGGACCTCCTACAAGGAGTGTGAATGCTCAAGCTGTGAATTCACAAGCTAATGGAAATGGAAGTGGAAGTCCCATTGGTCCTAAAAAGGTTGTGACTTGCTACAATTGCCGAGGACAATGTTATATGGCTAGGGAATGCACTCAGCCGAAAAGGAGGAGGGATGATGCATGGTTTCGTGAGAAGATGTATTTGGTTGATGCTCAGTCTAAGGGGAAGATTTTGGATTCAGAGGAGTTAGCATTTCTTGCAGACCCAGGGGCAGCAGATACTGAAGGCATTGCAGTCGTTTCTACTTCTAATGCAGCTTATCAAGCAGATGATCTTGACGCATATGATTCGGATTGTGATGACATTCACTCTGCCCAAGCTGCTCTCGTTGCTAATCTCTCTCACTACGGTTCTGATGACGTCAGTGAGGTACCAACCACATCTAATAATATTGATGATAACTAACATCAAGTTGGGCATGAAAATGACAACCTCGAATAACATTCGGGAACTAGTAACTCTAATGATGTGGTACCCAATCCTACACATTTGAGTGAACCTCAACCAAATGCTACGACGGGTATGGAATCTTATGCTCAACATGATTTGGTCATGGTGCCTAAACATATTATTGATCAAATGCATATGGCCCTCAGACAATCCGTAGATACAGATTCCAACCTAACTGCTGAGCTTGCGTTGCATAAAGAAAAGGTCAAAACTTTTGAAATGGTCCCTCAAGCAGATAAAATAACATGTTCTGAATTTGACCAATTTCGTTTGAAAAGATTGAACACTTGAAAGAAATAGAATCATTAAAAGCTACTCTTCCAATGAATTAAAAGAAAAAGAGTCGGGTGTCAATGATTTTCATAAACTTAAAATGGATTTCGAAACTCTCGAGTATAAAAAGTCTGAATCGAAAATTAATGCCACCAAACTTCTTAAATTCAAAGAACAACGGCTTTTAAAACAATACGCTTCCACAGAAAAGGTTCATCTTTTAACTAAATCATTTAAAGAACTCGAACTTAAGCGTCTTCAAGATTTACCACCTAATCCCGGTTATGTAAAACAAGCTCAGGAATATATTCCGTGTCTTTATGATATGACCCTCATTGGCAAATCGAAAGAAGCACCTTTTGTTCGTAGTTCTGAGGAGACACAGTCACTTGCGGATGAAACTCATTCTAAAATGCTTTCAAAATTCCATACAATTGATTATGATCAATATAACAAAGATCAATTGTCTAAAAAGACCCGCATTCGCTTACAAAAGTAATTAGCTGAATTGACAGTTCTTGTGCCCCAAAGTTTGTCAAATGAAAACCCTCCTAGTACGTCTCCTACACTTCTCAAAACGGATTTAACGAAGTTAATTCCACCGGTAAGTAAGGCGTCCGTTAACTTAAATGCGGTACACCAACACTTAGCCGATTTTGACATGGTCATTTTGGAACGTACGACGGCTTCGGCCATAACGGAAGGTGAATGGAATTTTGAGCACACTAGAGCTGCGTTTCGAGACGAAATTGTTCCTTTCGTAAAGAATGTTAAAGCTTGTGTTAGTAATCTTGATCAAGATTTGTATTTGGAAATAGAAGAAGTTAGACGTGTTTTCAATGAAATGGATGATGCTTATGAAAACAGTTACTTGAAATAGAACGGGTTTCACGCCAAAATGATCAGCTTCTGAAGCAAGTGATGTCTCATGATATAGTTTCCGTCTGTGTGAATAAAAGTGTTGATAATGATTCTATTGTGCATAATGTTGAATCTGTGGATACTTTGGTAGATAGTACTTGTCACGAATCTGATACTAAATTTTTAAAGCTTCAAGATTCATATTCTTCGCTTTCAAAACGTTTTGATGAGATTCAAAACATTGTATTTCGCTTGAATGCAAGCAACAATTTATTCAAGAAATCTTTGAAACGTCATTCGAAGGTGTTAATATCGATGATGCAAACTTTGAAAAGAATTTTCGATTGAATTTACAATCAAAACAGCGTCAGCCAAGTGAGAAGGTTGCTCAATCTTTGCCGATAGACATAGAGAAATCTAAGGAGCTTAACTGTGTGAACGTACTTGAGGCTACTGAGAATTTTAAACTTGATCTAGATAATCGAGTTTCCAAGATTTTGTCCAAAGTTGATAACTTAAAACAGAAAAATACACGACTCTTTGATTCAGTAAAGCCCGCATGTGCTAATACCCTGCACAGAATCAATCATTTGATTGAACAATTGAATCGAAAGTCGGTGGAAATATCTGATTTGAGGGAACAAATTTGTGATAAAAATCTGGTCTTGGCTGAGTTAAAGGAAACACTTCGTACTCTAAAAGGTAAGAATGTTGTGGATAACGCAGCCACTATCTCAGCATCGTCCTATAGTGCAATCAAAAGGAACCTTATAGCCGTCACACCACTTAACAAGGGCCCTAGGACTAAACCATCTCAAACTTTGGTCACTATAGATAAGGCGGAATCAAAAACAGCTTCTAATATTCTCGTGTTGCCTTCTACAGGAGTAAGCACCACTACTAAGGCTCAAAGATCTAAGCTTAAAAGAAACAAGAAGAATGATAGGATCTTGCCCCCATCTAGTAGTCAAGTGAAGAAGAAAGTAGAAGCCCATCCTAGGAATGTTATTTCTGTTTTGAATAAAAAGAATCATGTAGCTAAACCTAAAGGCTCTGCGGTTGTGCAGCGTTTTAAGCCTAGTGTGAATTCTAATTTGAAATGTTGGAATTGCAATGAATGTATGTTTTCTAGTCGTCATGATTCTTGCCTTATTGACCATGTGAATGAGATGTATGTCCGGAAAAATGGATTAGAATGGAAACCGACTGGGAAAGTGTTAACCCAAGTTGGTTGGTTGTGGCGCCCCACTGGTAGAACTTTCACTATAGTAGGAAATACGTGCCCTTTGACTACGATCACTCCCACTAAAGCGAAGAAAGCGTGCCCTTTAACTAGGAGTACCAAGGCTACCAAAACACAAGCGTGTTCTTTAACTAGGAACACCGACACTACTTTAGGAACCAAGTGCCCTTTAAATAGGTCTACTCCCACTGTAGTGCCCGTTAATACTCCAAAACCTAAGAAAGTTGGAACAGCAAAACCTGTTAGTGCTAAAACTCACATTAGAAAACGCAGGAAATCTAAGGGTCACAAACCTGTTAGCAATTCTGATAATATTTTATCTGTATCTGCTAACACTCAGGAACCAATAGTTTCCAATGCATTGTCTACTGTTGTTATTGAAAACAGGTGGTCTAAATTGTTCTCTGGTATTTGGACTCTGGTTGCTCCAAGCATATGACCGGAGATCGCTCTCAGCTCAGAAATTTCGTCAGCAAGTTTCTTGGTACGGTTCGATTTGGAAATGATCATATTGCAAAGATAATGGGTTACAATGAATATCATATTAAGAATGTTATAATTTTAAGAGTGTATTACGTGGAAGGTCTCGGTCACAACTTATTTTCTGTGGGACAGTTTTGTGATGCAAACCTAGAAGTTGCTTTTCGAGAGCATACCTGCTTCATACGTAATTTGGAAGGGGTTGATTTATTGAAAGGTACTCGAGAGAATAATCTGTACACTTTGTCTCTACAAGATATGATGGCCGCTTCTCCCGTATGTCTTCTCTCCAAAGCATCGAAGACTAAGTCATGGTTATGGCATCGACGGTTATCTCATCTTAACTTTGACGCTATTAATCACTTGGCGAAAAACGAACTTGTTCGTGGTCTTCCTAAACTATCATTTCACAAGGATCATTTGTGTTCCGTGTGTACAATGGGGAAAAGCACTAAGAAGTCATACAAACCTAAGACTGAAGACACCAACCAAGAGAAACTTTATCTGTTGCATATGGATCTTTGTGGGCCAATGCGTGTTGAAAGTCTTAGTGGTAAAAAGTACATCCTCGTCATTGTCGACGATTACTCTCGGTTTACATGGGTGAAATTTCTTAAAGCAAAAAATGAGGCACCTAAATTCATCATCGGATTTCTCAAGATGATTCAAGTGCGCAAGGTATGATCTTTTGTCACAATTCCTCGCGCCTGGTATGATCTTTTGTCACAATTCCTCATTACGCAAGGCTTCACTAAAGGCAAGGTGGATCCCAGCTGTTCATTCAGAAACGAGGTAAAGATATGATTATGGTACAAATATATGTTTATGATATTATATTTGCAGCCTCGACCCAAACCTTATCGGATGAGTTTGGGACACTCATGTCTTCCAAGTTTAAGATGTCAATGATGGGCAAGGTATCATTCTTCTTAGGTCTTCAGATATCTCAGAGTCCTAGAGGCATCTTTATCAATCAATCCAAGTATGCCCTTGAATCGATTAAGAAGTATAAGATGGAATCTTGCGACCCCGTGGATACTCCAATGGTGGAACAAACTAAGCTTGATGCAGATCCACATGGAGTTGCCGTTGATCCGACACTTTATCGTGGAATGATCGGTACTCTTCTGTATATCACAGCTAGTCGTCCTGATCTTCAATTTGCTATATGTATGTGTGCTCGATATCAAACTAGGCCTACTGAGTTACACATGGCTACGGTCAAACGATCTTTCGATATCTTAAAGGAACCATTAATCGGGGACTTTGGTATTCGAAGGACTCTTCGATTGCACTTATGGCATATGCAGATGCGGATCACGCGGGTTGTCAAGATACAAGGCGTAGCACGAGTGGAACTTTGCAATTACTAGGAGATCGATTAATCAGTTGGGCATCGAAAAGGCAGAAAAGCACTGCAATTTCAAGTACGGAAGCATAATACATAGCTATGTCCGGTTGCTGTGCTCAAATTCTTTGGATGAGATCGCAATTAACCGACTATGGTCTAGGGTTCAACAAAATTCCGATGTACTGTGACAACAAGAGTGCAATTGCCTTATGCTGCAACAATGTTCAATTCTCCCGGTCGAAGCACATTGACATTCGCTACCACTTCATCAAGGAGCAAGTGGAAAATGGAGTGATCGAGCTTTACTTTGTCCGATCTGAGTATCAATTGGCGGATATTTTCACGAAGGCTTTAGATCACGCTCGAATTGAATTTTTGGCCGACAAGCTAGGAATGAGAACTTTCTCGCCTGAGACTCTAAAGGAACTGGCAGATGAAGCGAAAGAATAGTGGTGGTAAAACTATTCTCCGTATCCTTGGTGATCATCTGTATATATTGTTTATTTTTTTATCCACAAAAGCAAAATACAAAAATATAAAACCATATAAAACCATAAAAATTGAAAAATCTAGAAAAATCCAAAAATATTTTTACTTTATTTTTCAAAGGCATGTCTTTTCGTACGATAATATTTACGGCCTTAGAAATATCGATTAATATTGACACGGCGCCATAAATAGAGTTCGTACAAAAGTTGTAAATATTTCATAAAACATGCCTAAATGGCTTGTAGTTATTTCTGACTGCAACCCGGTTTTCATATTAAAGTCAAGTATTTCTTATGAAAGCTTTGGCTCACAACGGGAATTAATTTTCTCGGGCAAGGTTTACTTTAAAACCTTGTAAGAGATCAAGTTTACTTTATAACTTGGTCTAACACAAATCTATGTACGTTTCAGTGCATTTATTTGTTAAAACAAAAGAAGTCTTGTTTTTATGAAGTTATCATCTCTACAACCATAGCTATCTACAATTGGTATCTACATACTCGAAGATGCGACTACTCAACCGACGACTACAGCTCTTTCAATAGAACACGGGTCAACAATTGAGGGGGAGCAATTGTCAAGTATTCAAAATCTTCGATGCCGAACGTGCCAAGCTCACTAACTGGTGTCAAGACAACAATACCAATCATACATGTGGTGTCAAGAGATGACTTCAGACGTGACGAGGCGACCAACATATGCTGACAAGAACCATTTGATCTTCTCATATGATGTTCTCATCTATCAGGTCTAACCTTGTCAATTCTTTTCTAATATGGTGAATATGTGATCATGTTACAAATCGGTATCATGTCTCATACGTTTGATATCATGAAGATAAAATAGATGATGACGTATAGTCCCCAGCCGGGTCATGAACCCGGCCCAAGGGTACTACCCGTATCCGGCCCATCACATATGGGTGGGATAATGTCAGTCAGGCTTATGGGCTTGAATGAACAGTAACCGCACACACGTGTGCGGCCCACGGCCCGGTACGGCCGACACGGCCGACATAGGGTTAGACAGAATAATATTCTGTCTAGGAATATCTTTACCCCAATAAGAGAGGATATTCACTACCAGAATTAGAAGATAACAATCATTCTAATTCTGGTGCTTATCTCTTCCTTGGGGCCGAAGGATCAGTGAAAGCCCACTAGGGTTTCACTGCCTATAAAAGGAACCCCCAAGGGTTCCACAAAGGTATCACAATTCTCTCTAAACTCACATATAACCCTAAATCGATTACTTACTCTCACGCCGGAGTCTAATCGTGGGAAACCTTCCCACGGTAAGCTTAACGCGTGTTGTTTAGTGTGCAGGATCCCAACCAGAAGATTCACTTGGTGCAGGAGCCGGTACCCAGCCAACCCGAATTAAGCCTAATTCGGGTCTAGCAAGGATCAACCAACTTTTGCATCAATAAGTTGGCGCCATCCGTGGGACCAGTAACACTAAGCTAGAACAAAATCTCATCTCAAATCTCCAATGACGAAGGGACACCCGCCGACTAACCCCAGGAATGTGAATCCTAGGAACCGGAAGTCCCAAGGGGAAGGGATTCTCATCCCCAACCAGTCACCTAACCGCCTCGCGGGCGGGCTGGGTAACCGTAGCGGTTTTCAACCCGCGGGGGTAACGAGCACGATCTCGGTGACACCCCCACCCACTTCAACCTTGGACAACCCTGATCCAGGGAGTGCGCCAGACCCTCCTAACAAGGAACCACGCAGACCTTCGGCGGAGGAAGAAGTGGAAGCCCTACCACTCAGCGAGGAGGATCTTAATCGAGTTCTCACTCAGAATTTTGAAAGGATCGTCCCAGGGATCGCATCAAGATTGAGTCTGGGGAGGAACCTCCAAGCCCGACTCAACTTTGGCGACAGTGGACCATCCACCCCTTCCCAAAACCGGAGAAAAAGGAGGACTCGGCCTCAAGAGCAGGGAACCTTCGAGGAAAACCCTCAACCCAGGAATGTGTTTGAACGCATAGGGGATCACATCATACAAGAATTGACGCAGTCTCAAGATGGAGAAAGGTCGGATGGCTCACCCGAGCGGCCAGATCGAGAGCTGACCAGAACCACACGCCGCCCAAGCGTGTGGGATAGAATGAACACAGGGAGGAAGGCTCCCGGATCGTCTCAAAAAAGTGGTCCCCATTCAAAAGGCGGGGCACCGCCGCCGTCCCCAGATCCGTCTGGGGAGGACTCAGATGACCATCCGCCCAAACGCCGCCGGCCTAGGCGCACGCCTCCACCACCAAACAATGATGAGTACTATGGTGGCCCCTACTATCGGGATACGGAAGCCGAGGACCTCTCACGTCCGTGGTGTGAACCATGGGATGACCCTAGGCTCACACGGCCATGGGCTGATCCCAGGGAAGATCCGTTTACCCTCCGCATACGGAACTATTCTGAGGACACCAAACGTCGCATGCCGGCATGCATCAAGACGTATGATGGGTCCGGTGATCCTGTCGATCACCTCAAAATATTCGATACTCAGGCTAAAATTGAGCGATGGCCCATGCCTATATGGTGCCAAATGTTTAATTCGACCTTGATTGGAAATGCTCGTGACTGGTTCGAGGCACTCCCCCCATGAAGCATTGATAGTTTCACGGAACTACGCACTGCGTTCGAGAACAATTATACTCAAAGGAAGAAGTATAATAGGGATCCGGTTTCATTGGCAACTGTCAAGCAACGGCCGGGGGAGTCCACAGAAGCCTTCACTGAGCGCTTCAACGATGAGTGCACACGCACGAGAACCATGCCAGAGCTCCTGAAAATCTCTGACTACATGCACGCCATAACAGACAGAGAACTGATCAGGCGTCTCAACGACAAGCATCCAGAGAGATATGATGACCTCATGGAAAGAGTTAGGAATTTCATAGAGGGAGAGACAGCCGTTGCCGCAGCCTACCCATCCCGAGGAAATGGGTACCGCTCAAATGACCAGTCCCGGAGACAGTCGGGCGGTCAAGGCAACCAGAACAATAACAAGGGCTCGGACTATAAGAGCCAGAGCAAAGGCAGACGGTCGGACGACAAGTTCACCCCCCTAAAGATGTCCTACCGGGAGATCTTGTTGATTGAAGGGGAGAATTTTCCAAGGCCTCCCCCAATGACCACACCCCCGTAACGTCGGCAGGGAAGTCGCTTCTGCGAGTTCCATAATGACAAAGGACACGGCACGGAGGAGTGTATCCAGCTGAAGAAGCATATTGAGTCGCTAATCAAATCAGGCAAACTCAAGCACCTAGTTAAGGATTGGAAAGACGGAAAGGACAACAACAAGAAGTATGATAAGAAGGATCCCCAAAAGGACAAGCCTTCTACCATATACATGATCCAATCCAGACAGCGCCGCACGAGACAGAAAATTGGCCAAAAATTTTCACGCGGCAAGGAAATCTCATTCCCTCTCATTACAGCAAGTGACGTGGTTGATGCGCCTCTCACTATCGAGGTAAGCATTGGAACACACAATGTTCGTCGCATGTATGTGGATGGAGGGTCGTCAGCAGAGGTGTTGTATGAACACTGCTTTGTGCAGTTATGCCCAGAAATAAGAAGCCAATTAGTACCGGCCACGTCGCCGCTTACTGGCTTTAGTGGAGATACCATCTGGCCAATAGGGCAGTTGCGTTTGCTTGTCACCATTGGGAATGAGGAACATTCCACTACAACATGGATGAACTTCATGGTGATACGTTCACACTCTCCTTATAACGGAATCATAGGCAGACCAGGAATTTTGGCTATCCGGGCAGTACCTTCTACGGCACACGGAATGATTAAATTCCCCGTTGATGGGGGAATCGTTACTATTTATAACACAGTCGTGCCAACATCCGAGTGTCACACTGTGACAACACCGGCACCACCTGTACCACCCAAGGATGGAGCACCACCACCCAATTGGAAGGTGGCCATTCACCCTGACTACCCGGAACAGGAGGTTTCCATAGGAGGGGCGCTCTCAGATAGCGGAAAAAGGGCCATGTGTTCTCTTTTAAGTGCAAACCTGGACATATTCGCATGGGAGCCAAAACATATGACGGGTGTGCCACGCGCGATAGCAGAGCATAAACTCCAGATCCGCCAAGGGTACCAACCCGTCAAGCAAAAGAAGCGCGGCCAGGCGCCCGAGCGAAGTCAAGTTATACTGGAGGAAGTACGGAAGCTGGTGGACGCAGGCATCATGCGCGAGGTATACTACCACGAGTGGTTATCCAATCCGGTCATGGTCAAAAAACATGACGGAAGTTGGCGCATGTGCGTGGATTTCACGGATCTGAACAAGGCCTGCCCACAGGACTGTTACCCGCTACCAGAAATCGACTGGAAGGTAGAGTCCTTATGTGGATATCCTTTCAAATGCTTCTTGGATGCATATAAAGGGTATCACCAAATCCAGATGGCGGAGGAGGATGAAGAAAAAACGGCGTTCCACACAAGCCAGGGCGTATATTGCTATACAAAAATGCCGTTCGGATTAAAGAACGCCGGCGCTACATATCAGCGGTTGGTGGATAAAGCTTTCGAATCACAAATAGGACGCAACTTGGAAGTATATGTTGATGACTTGGTGATAAAAAGCCACACGGAGGAGGCACTTCTCCGGGATGTCCAGGAGACATTCGACACGCTGAGAAGGATTAACATGAAGTTAAATCCAAAGAAATGTACGTTTGGTGCAACAGAAGGAATGTTCCTGGGATATTTGATCGACCCAAACGGCATCAGACCTTGTCCAGAGAAGACGGACGCAGTGATACGGCTACCGTCCCCGCAGACACGGAAGGAGGTGCAGTCCCTGAATGGGAAGTTAGCCGGGCTGAATAGATTTCTATCTAAATCCGCAGAGAAGTCCTTACCCCTATTTAAGACACTCAAGAAGTGTATTAGAAAGGGAGACTTCCGTTGGACGAAGGAAGCTGAGGAAGCCTTTGGCCAACTCAAGCAGCATCTCGCATCTCTCCCCATGTTGGTAGCTCCCCGGCCAAAGGAGGAACTCGTTATGTATCTCTCAGCTACTCATGGCGCAATAAGCGCGGTACTGATGACAGATAGAGACACAATACAGACCCCGGTCTACTTTATAAGTAGAACATTACAAGGGGCGGAGCTGAATTATTCCCCCATGGAAAAATTGGTACTAGCACTAGTATTTGCCACAAAGCGGCTGCGCCGGTACTTTCAGGCGCACCCGATTGTTGTGATCACGGATCAGCCAATTAAGCAGGTTATATCTAGACCAGACGTGGCAGGGAGACTAGAGAAGTGGAGCATCCTATTGGGAGGGCATAATATATCTTACAGACCAAGGACGGCTGTTAAAGGCCAAATCTTGGCAGATTTCCTGATCGAGAAGCCGGATGAGGAAGAACCAATCGTTAAGCAAGAGGAGGTCCCAGCGGAACCTGGGGTGCTATTCACGGACGGATCCTCATGCACAGACGGGTCTGGGGCAGGCCTCATCCTCACAAATCCAGAAGGAATGGAATTCACGTATGCCCTCCGTTTCGAGTTCACGGCCACTAATAACGAAGCGGAATATGAAGCATTAATTGCGGGTTTAAAAATCGCCGCTAGAATGGGAGTCCACAACCTTGAGGCCTACGTGGACTCACGGCTTGTCGCGAACCATATTCTAGGTGGGTATGTGGCTAAGGAGGACAACATGGTCAGGTATTTGGAAAAAGTCAAGACGTTAATCGCGACTTTCAGTAAGTTTTCCATCAAGCAGGTGCCAAGAGGCGAGAACAAGAAAGCGGACGCTCTCAGTAAGATCGCATCCACGAGCTTCGCCCACTTGTCTAAACAGGTTTTGGTGGAAATACTCAAGGAAAAGTCTATCACGGAAGGGGAAGTGACTGCTATAGTTGAAGAGGAGGGACCTACGTGGATGACCCCAATCATCAACTATTTGACTAATGAAACCCTTCCAGACGAGGAAAAAGCAGCAATGCGCGTTTAAAGGAAGTCACAACATTTCAAACTCCGGGAAGGCATCCTTTACAAACGTTCTTTCTTGCAGCCGTGGCTGCGGTGTGTTGGACCACGCCAGGCGGCCTACGTTATCAGTGACATACACGAAGGGTTGTGCGGCATGCATGCAGGCCCACGATCCGTGGTAGCCCGAGCCTTACGAACAGGATACTATTGGCCCACTATGCACAGAGACGCGCGCGATATGATTCGCAGGTGCAATGATTGCCAAGTGCATAGGCCAGTACCGCGGCACCCGCAGCAGGAGCTTACACCTATCACGTCCCCATGGCCATTTTACAAGTGGGGAATTGACATTGCAGGACCATTTCCTGTAGCTGCGGGAGGGGTTAAATTCTTGATTGTTGTAATGGATTACTTTACACGATGGATAGAAGCCAAGGCAGTAAAATCTATCACGGGTAAGCAGGTCAAGAAGTTTGTGTGGGAACACATCGTATGCCGTTTCGGTCTACCTGGAGAAATTATATCGGACAACGGCAAACAGTTCACGGATAACCCATTCAAAGACTGGTGTGCATCATTGAACATCAAGCGGCGCTTCGCGTCTGTTAAGCATCCACAAACGAATGGCCTTGTCGAACGAGAAAATAGGAGCTTGGGGAATGGAATCAAGGCGCGGCTGGATGAACGACAGGGCAAATGGGTCGATAAATTGTCGCACGTGCTATGGGCACATAGAACCATGATAAAAACAGCCAACGGAGATACTCCGTTTGCATTGGCTTACGGCATTGAAGCCGTTATACCAGCAGAAATAGGGATGCCTACCATCCGCACGGCGGAGGTTAATGCCGTCACAAATGATGAACAACTGCGAATCAACCTGGATCTGTTGGAAGAAAAAAGGGAAATAGCAGCCATCAATGAAGCTAAGTCCAAGGCTAAGATGAAGGCTTATTACGACGCCAAGGTCAAGGGTGTTTCTTTTCGACCGGGAGACTACGTCTATCGTGCTAACGAAGCAAGTCGAGTGGAAAATACAGGAAAACTGGGCCCTAAATGGGAAGGACCATATGAAGTCACTGAAACCTTGGGACGAGGCGCGTACAAGTTGCGCGATATGGATGGCCGCGACCTAGAGCGCACATGGAACATCGCCAATCTAAAAAGGTGCTATCTTTGAAAGCTACGGCTCCCGCATGGATACTTCGCTATAGGCGGTCTTAATAAAGAACCATGCGGGTTATTTGTCTTATTTGTTTTTCTTATGTTTGTTTAAGTTTCCTTTATGGACTTTTTAGGACTTGTCGTCATTATTCAAACAAAAATGTAAACGTTCTAATAAAATGCCGTGGTGCCTAGCTAGCTCCACGGCCTGTTTCGTGCAAATTATTTTCCTCTTTGTTAGATTCTTTGTTAGTCGTATGAATTTTACTTGTGTTATAATATGCCATGTTTCTTTCGTATGCATTCTCTCGAAATACCGTACATGTACCATACGCCTCCAGGTGGGGTAAGAGGATTAAGTGAACCTACTAATTCAACTTGCCGCGTAAGAGGGATGCAACCCCAGCCGCACGGATCACGTATCCTTACTAGACACCTTACTCACAAGACGTTGGGGTAAGTTTCGTATGCTATAGCCATACCGTGCTCTGCATAGTAAAGACGCACGTCGCACGTCTAGTAAATTATAGACTTGTATGTATTTTCTTTGTGAGTAAGACGTGGTATATCATGCAGTATTGAACTACAATATTTTGAACACAAGCACAAATACACAGGTTTCCAAACAAATCAAAATTGCCGTGGTTACCCACGGACTTATATACAAAACATAAAAATTGTTAGCCGTGTACATACACGGACGAATCGAAACGATACATATTCATAGATTACAAAGCAAGTGTTTTGGTTATGAAAAAAGGAGCATCCTAAATTGAGGGGAGAAACCTACCCATTTATGCCTTTCTTCCACCAAACGCGGCAACCATTCATCACTTTCTCCCTGCTTCTGGGCTTGGGCCGCGGTTCTTTCCAACACCACATCTAGGGGTTCCTCGTCAAGTACGACCCTGGTTACGTCCTCATATACAGGAAGGGTTAGAGGAAAGGAAGCATTGGAAGGCGTGCTAGGACTGAGTTTTTCCATGATTTCAGTGTTTGGGGCATCTTTGGTGGCCTCTAGCTCATCCAGGAATGGGTAATGTAGATCTTGCATCGCGGCCATGGAGGCAGTCATCTTGCTGGCGGCTTCGGGCTTAAAGAAGGTATGACGGGCGATGTCCCCACCTTTAGTGATCAGTTCAGCAGCCTCAACCATTCCTTCGTGCCGTCCATGGTCGATACCATCAGATACAAGGTTGGCAAATTGTTGTACAAAGGATGGGGCCTCTAGCACCTTCATCACGGCCAGGCGTGCTCCATGCCCAACCATCCACCTACGGCCTGCAATGGCTGTTAGCAGTTGGGGGCATAGTACGTTGTCACGCTCAGCGGTCAGGGCATCAATCACCAATTCTTTTTGGGCAACTGCCTCTTTCAGCTCTTGGGTGATGGCCCTCTCCTCAGCAAGGTCTGTCTGCATTTTTTCCATGTTTTGGACGGCCAAATGCGCGTCCTCTAGCTTCTGGTTCAGAACATCTACTTGGCTGGAGTAAGAATGGGCAGAAGCTTCGGCCGTGGTTACCTATAGTGAAAAACGTGTTAGTACATTCATTGTTTAGTATATATGGGTGGTGCGGCACGGATATGTACCTTGGTGTTTGCAGCATCTAGTTGAGACTCAAGGTGGGCTACTTGCTGATCGTGTTCACTCGCACGGGCTGATTGTGTTTTGATGGTTGCCTCAGCATTCGCTAGTTTGGATTGGAGGTCAGCAATTAGGGCTTCATTATCTTCAATCATTTTTTCTCTCCGTCCAACTTTCCTCTTGAGAGAGTCCACATGCCCAAGCGCAGCTTCAAACCTGACCCTCATCGAGGTTCCCATCGCCATCTGATGTACCAGCGTCCCATTATACTCATCTGCCAAATCCGCATGACTGAGCGAGTTTACCTCTTGCACCAAGCTTGGTGGTATGCAGTTATTGAGGTACTCCCGGCACTCGTCAGCACTCCTCAATCGCGACGCCGTGGTAATAGTCCATATAGGGTTGAAAGGTTGGGGAGCGCCGGATGAAGGGAAGTCTTGGGAAACCAGGGGTGAACCATCTTCAAAAACAGGGCCGGACTTTGTGGGGGCCGCGGGGTCTTCTTCGACAGCTTTTCCTTTCTCCTTATCCACTTGGGTGTCAGAAGGAGGCGCGGCACCAGCTTGGTTGTCCCTGCGACATGAGTATTACGAAATATCTTAAGTATGGCTTAAAAAAAAAAAAAAAGAGAGAGGAAGCGGAAATTCTTGCATATTGAGATGGTTTCTTACATATTGCTTCTTGCTCCTTCGGAGGCAGTTGGGGCAATTTGTGGGACGGGATCGACATGAGCGGCCCGGTTAGCCTCGGAACCCTGCGTGGCACTCCCAACAGATTGATACATGGGGTGGTCCTCTCGAAGCCTCTTGGCGGGAGCATTGTGTTCACCAATCTCCACCGATGCAGTCCCTCTCGCACGGTTTCCTCTCTTCCGGGTGCGCCTGGTGAGGGGCTGCGTTGTGAGTTCAGCAACTTCCTCTTCGGCTTCCTCCTCTTCGTCCAAGTTGACATGTTGTTGCACTTCATCATCATCATCATCGCCCATCAGTCGGCGGATGCTGGAGTCGGTTTGTTCAATGTTGTCTCCCTGTTGTTCTCTATGAGGTGAGGAGGGCCCGGCCCCTCCTTGGTTCATCTGGTTACCATCACCATGGTCTCCATGTTCTTCGTCAGAATGGGGATCAGGCACGGCTTCCAAGGCGACCGTCACTGGTCGGGTGTGCTCGAGGAGGGGTTGTTCATTTTCACGAAGAGGACGGAGACCTTCCGGCACAAGCCTTGGATCGCCCTGGCGCAACAGTCCAAAAAAGTTCATCTCTGTCCAGCACAAAACAATAGATGTTAGTTATTATACAAACACATGTATACACTCTTATTGACGTACGAATGATTAGCCTACCTTCGCCCTGCCTTCTCCAAAAAACAGGATACCTATTGGAGGGACCAAAGTAATTGCGGCTAATTCCTAGCAAGCATAAGAATGATTCGGGTAGGTTTCTGTGGAACCCAGTCCTATTTAGGTCTAACTCTTGAGAGTGAAGGGGATTGTATGTACTGGTGTGCGGCTTGGGGTCGTGCGGGAGTCTGGTCCTAATGACGTAATCACCCGGCCATACCACTGCGTCAATGAAAAAGTAATGATCATACCAATTTTTCAGTGAATCCATTGGTTTGTTGTGTGATTGTGGGCTGTTGGAGGCTCGTTTTTTGAAAGATACCCAACCGTTCACTAAGTTGGGGGTGTAAAACAACCTACATATCTCTACGGTTGGGGGGATTCTCCTAGCACGGCAAAGAATCTCGAATTGGCTAATTTTACAGGCGCCTATGCAGTGGAGTTGACTAATGTGTACATTGTAATATCCTAACAAATCTACGAGAAAGTGGGTGAAAGGGATGCGGTAATTAGCCGCGTCAAACAGGCGAGTATAGAGGCCTATCTTACCCGCTGGAGCCTCAGTTATGAGGTCTCCGACGCCAGGAAGTGAGGGGTGTAGGTTGGAAGGGATGAAGTAATTTGTACAAAAATGGTTTAACTGGTCTTGGGTCATGACATTCAGCACGGATCCGATGGTAGGGCTGTTTCTATTAGCCATTACTAAAAAAGAGTGTAAGGACGTGGTATTCTAACCTGCGTGTGAAGGGATCCGTGCGTACTTGGTTCAAGATGAGAGGAAAGCTTTAATGGCAGAAATGGAGGTTATGAACTGTGTGTTTCACACAGCCGTAGGGGTGGCTTATTTATAGGGTTACCTTGAGGGTCACAGCCTGTTGGATATGTGACACGTGTTGGCCACTATTCTTAATCGTGTGGCTAGGGGGCAAGTGGCAAGTGAAACGTCAGATGGGACCCACGGGTCATATCTGACCCACACGTTTGCACTGCTCAATGTTCTGACTGTCTGCACTTTTGTCAGTCAAACAAGTCAGATGAACAGTTGTTCATGTCGGGTTACGCGGCTCTAACGTAAGACTTGACATTTAATGATATATTTAATTTGTCTCGGCTATTATGTATCGAGCATCTTTGTCCTTTGCTATGATTTCCTTGGTACGTCCGGGAGCATCTTTGTAGTCTAGAGGTTCCACCTGCGGTTGTAACAACTAGACTGGGGGGACATGATGACGTATAGTCCCCAGCCGGGTCATGAACCCGGCCCAAGGGTACTACCCGTATCCGGCCCATCACATATGGGTGGGATAATGTCAGTCAGGCTTATGGGCTTGAATGAACAGTAACCGCACACACGTGTGCGGCCCACGGCCCGGTACGGCCGACACGGCCGACATAGGGTTAGACAGAATAATATTCTGTCTAGGAATATCTTTACCCCAATAAGAGAGGATATTCACTACCAGAATTAGAAGATAACAATCATTCTAATTCTCGTGCTTATCTCTTCCTTGGGGCCGAAGGATCAGTGAAAGCCCACTAGGGTTTCACTGCCTATAAAAGGAACCCCCAAGGGTTCCACAAAGGTATCACAATTCTCTCTAAACTCACATATAACCCTAAATCGATTACTTACTCTCACGCCGGAGTCTAATCGTGGGAAACCTTCCCACGGTAAGCTTAACGCGTGTTGTTTAGTGTGCAGGATCCCAACCAGAAGATTCACTTGGTGCAGGAGCCGGTACCCAGCCAACCCGAATTAAGCCTAATTCGGGTCTAGCAAGGATCAACCAACTTTTGCATCAACAATAGACTTGTATTTTTCTTCCCAAAACCTTTGTTAAAACTTCATTAAATCAATTGATATTAAAAACATCGATTGGATTAATTTTTTTTAAATGGGGGAGAAAATGTGATTTAATATGGGATATTATCACAAATGGTTTGACTTAATGTGCTGGCTCATCCCGACATGTTCGAAATGTTTTCGAATATCGTGGCATATGTTAAGGGGGAGCAAAATGGATTTGCTATATCAAAATGGATTTTCATGGTGACATATACTTACCCAAAACCCTTTTATTTCACGACGATGAAGATTGTGGTGACATAAGGATGGTAGGATAGGTTAAGTCCTATGATTCTTCCAGAACCGGAGGAATCTTCCCAAGGAAATTCCATAGCTAGAAATAGTAGTCCTTAGGAAAGATGGAGAAAGATTGTGAACGTAGCTGAATGCCGACCAAGTACTTAAGTTAGCACTGGAACAATCACAACAAGGTGCTAGTTATGATGTATTGGTAAGCATTGAAGGGGTTGAAGAATGAAAAAGAATTGTAAAGATAAAGGGTGTAAAGAAAGAAGCCCTCCTTACAACTTTAGGCAGAAACCGGGTCAATACACATGCTATTGAGATCATTTTTAATGATGCTTGATATTGAAGACAGACATCATGGACCCAGTGATGCAATGCACAACCCATCCCAGCTAACTCATATATCTCTCAAAAGGTATTTGTTTTAATCACACGGAGACAACACGTTATCTATCGATTTATTCACTCCGAATAAATTGGTATTGAAATGGTGGCACTCCTCTCTAGCCTCCGATCACTAAAAATCCAAAATGCACGATCGAGTCTAGAGCCATTTGAGATCATCAAATATCTCATTAGGACACATTTCCATATTTCCTTGCTTCTTCACACACTGTGAAAAGTGAGAAAGATCTTAAGAGTCCTACGCAAAATCTTCATGATCTTGCCTGAACATCCGAGTAATACGAAAGTATTTACAATGAAGATGGAAATCCTTGTTGAGCGAATATCAAAAAGCTCATGGTAGGTGACTTGTGCGATTCTTTATGAATCAAACTTGTGATAACTGGAAAGCAACAATGGTTTAATTCTTAACTGAATTTAAACACGTTCCAGGCCTCTACGCAAAATCTCAGTGATCTTGGCAGAACACTCAGAGTGATATCTTAGTGTTCACAGTGATGAGTGGAAATCCTTCTAGTGTTAACATCAAACAGCACTTGGTAGGTAACTTGCAAGATTCAATATGAATCAAGCTCGTGACAACTGGAAAGCAACGATGGTGTGGTTCTTAATTGAATTTCACTTGTTCCAGGAATCAGAATTGACGGCTTCAATCATGCAGATAATTTTATCCAAATGATTCACTCTTTACGTTCGCAGTCAGCTTTGGACGGTCGAGTAAAGAGAATGGGTTTACCCGCGAAATCTTGTCAAGGAGATTTTTAATTAAATCTACCTGCCACAAGTACGATATTTTATATCGTCCAACGGTCTTCACCGACCGGAGGTAAAATGCTACCGAATTAGAATGAAATGTTCAAAGCCATTTCGTTCGTGTCTACTTATGTTGCGGCATTTGAAGACGGTGGCGTTGCGGAATCCGAGAAGAAGTCGTCCCCGCATGCTTATACTTTATGCACTTAATACCTCATCTAATTCAAGAAAGCCTAAAAGTTAAGTCTTCCACTGTATCGAACTCTGAAGCTTTCAAGAATTTCGAAGGTATAAGTATGTGGGACGTGAGGTCACGAAGAGGCGGAGATCACAAGTGATGGATGCACGAGATCAAGGCAAGAGATTAATGCTCAAGATTGATATCAAAGATCACATCAGCATGTTCACCAGAAAAGAAAAAGAAAAGAAAGACGAAGACTACGAGCTCAAGACAAGCATAGTATGCTAGGTTTATTTCATTATTGTAACTCGGGTAACACCCTTGTTTGGAGTGACCTCCCTTAGGAGGAGATTGTTGGAAATACGTTTTACGTATTAAGAAGGATCGGTCACTCCAACAATAGTCCATGTAATAGCTCGTAGTTTAGTTACTTATCTTTATTTAACAAACAAACCAAAGCCTAGCCTACAACATGTGTAGGTCGGCCCAAATGTAAGCCCAAGCCCATGACAAGGGCTTGGGTATATAAACCCTCTCCTTAGATGGAGAGGGAGAGTGGTTCTTCATTTTACACATAGTGAAAAAGTGTTTTTCTTTCACTTTCTCTCTCTAAGTGTGTGTGTTCTCAACATCTCTCTATCTCTTTCTCTCTCTAAAACATAAGCAAGTTGGAACAGTAAAACCTGTTAGTGCTAAAACTCACATTAGAAAACGCAGGAAATCTAAGGGTCACAAACCTATGTTAGTGAGAGTATGCCTAATGCTTTGAGTCCTATTGTTGGAAGATCTGAAAGAGTGTTTGTTTTTCCTAAAAATATAATGATTATGTTTTAACATCTAAAGTTAAATACCTTGAAAAATTTATTAGTTATTCTAGACTTAAGTCTGATAACTTCTGCTTTGTTACTGAACTTAATGTTGAACCTAAAACTTTTTGGGAGGCTAGTAAGAGTCAGCATTGGATTGATGCTATGAATAAGGAAATGGATGCTTTAAATGAAAATAATACTTGGACTACTACTGATTTGCCTAGTGATAGAAAATCTATTAATGGTAAATGGTTTATAGAATTAAGTATAAATCTAGTGGTGAAATTGAAAGATACAAGGCTAGATATGTGATTAAAGGATATAATCAAAAGGAAGGTGTTGATTTTGATGAGACTTTTTCTCTTGTTGTTAAAATTATTACTGTTAGGTGTTTGATCAATTTGGTTGTGCAGAATGATTGGCCTTTATTTCAGCTTGATATTAATAATGCTTTTCTGTACGGTGATCTTGATGAAACAGTGTATATGTCTTTGCCTGATGGATATTTTGATAAAAATGATAAAAGAGTTTGTAAGTTGAATATGTCTTTGTATGGGTTAAAATAAGCTCATAGACAATAGAATGCTAAGTTGACTCAGGCTCTTATTGAACATGGTTTTGTGCAAAGTAAAAGTGATTATTCTTTATTTACCAAAAATGAGTCTGGGGTGTTTCTAGCATTACTTGTTTATGTGGTGATATTGTTGTTACTGGAGTAGTATGATTCATATTGAAGAGTTTAAAAAATTCTTAAGGAGTAAATTTCAGATTAAGGATTTGGGCAATCTTAAATACTTTTTGGGCATTGAAGTTATTGATATTGATCATGGACTTTGTCTTAGTCAGAGAAAGTATTGCTTAGATCTATTGTCTGATTTTGGATTGCTTGCTTGTAAACCTTCTGCTACTCCTCATGAACAAAATCTTGTTATTGCTAGTGATCTTACTTATTCTGATTTTGTGCTTGATAATATAACTGAATATCAGAAATTAATTTGCAAACTTATTCTATCTTACTCATACTAGGCCTGATGTTTCATATGTTGTGCATTTCGTTAGCCAGTTTATGAATAAGCCTCTTAGGTCTCATCTTAGGATTGCTCTTCAGGTTTTTAGATATCTAAAAGGATCACTTGGCAAGGGTGTTCATATAGTTAAATGTCCTAGTGTTTCTCTTGAGACATTTGTGGATGTTGATTGGGCTAAGTGTCTTGTAACTAGAAAGTCTGTCACTGGTTTCTGTTTGCGTTTAAATGGATCATTGGTATCATGGAAAAGCAAAAAGAAAAAATCAAAATACCATTTCTAAGTCTAGTGCTGAAGCTGAATATATAGCTTTGGCTTCAGCCACTTCAGAAACTGTTTGGGTCCTTAAAAATTTGAAGGACTTAAATTGTGAAATTTTTTTACCAGTCAGGTTATTTTGTGATAGTCACGCTGCTATTAAAATAGCTGCTAATCATGTTTTTAATGAAAGAACTAAACATCTAGAGATTGATCTTCATTTTGTGAGACATAATATTTTGGCTGGTATGATCAAAGCTTGTAAAGTTAATTCAGCAGATCAAACTGCTGATATCTTTACTAAAGGCTTAGATAAGTTACAACATGATAAGCTTGTTGGTCAGTTGGGTTTGTATGATTTTTTCTAGGTTCAGATGAAAGAGGGGTGTTGAAATATTTAATCTTAACCTAGAAAAGTAGTTTGTTTGTGTTTATATGTTGCAGGGTTTGTAGCTGCACCTGTTGGAAGCTTAAGGGGTTAAAGTGTAAAGCTATGGATACTTGGAGGGCTTAATGTGACAAGTTACTGAATTCTCAAGGGCTGGAGTATATAAGCTGAACACGCACCTCTTTGGCTCATAACTTTCAACCAATTCTCTCTCATTATTTTCACACAGTTGTTACGATCTGTTCTTGGTGATTGAGATCATCTTGATTTTGTTTTGTAATCTTGTTTTTTAATTTCTGTTTGTAAAACTATCATCAATTTAGATAATAGATCTCCACCTGTTATTAACAGTAGGAGATTTGTTTTTAATAAAGTTGAATATTTATACTTGTGCTTTTATAAATTCTTACACTTATTTCATTTGTTAAGAATAAAACGTGATTCACATTAGTAAATAAGACTAAACCAATTGTTCAGCACAAGCTAAACAACTCTTTGTACTCCAAAAGCAATACTCCGTCCTAAATTTATAGTTATTTTTTTCATTTCAGGACGTCCTAAAATTATTGTCTCCTTCTAAATATAATTGTGGGTAATTGAACAAGTTTATTATATTGCACCTAATATTATTAGAAATTATAAATGTTATTCATAAGTTTAATTAATTCCATAAGGGTATGATTGTTATTTTGTAAAAAGATAAGAGAGAAAATAATATAATTATTATTTTTTCTAAAATTTTGTGTTTTTTGTCGGGGACAATTAATTTGAAACGGAGGGTGTAGCTTGTATGGTTGTCCACGAAAAGAAAAAGAAGCGAAAACTTATACTGCTTAAAGTCATTAAACTTTTGTTCATATGTTAATACCGATCACATTCATTGTATTTTGAAAATTTCCAATAGTTAGAACTTAATAATATTATTATAACATAAACGTTCTAGACTAAATTACTAAGTAATTAGAGAAATAAAAATAGAAAATGGAGATATGCTAACATTTTCATTCTAACATGTGGGAGTATTATGCAATTTTTAATTATGATGCGAGTGATTAAATATTATTGGATACCTCTCAAGCATCTACTAACGAATAACTAGAACTTTAAATAAGAGACTTTTTTATAATGTGCAAAAACCTTTTTTTTTAGAAAAAAACACGAGACTCGAAAGTGTAACTGAAATTTAGATCTTATTACATGTACGTACCAAATATTTAATAGCAGATTTACATGAGAGTCGAATGTGCTACCGGGTGTACCTATTATAAATGTTGAATCCGTTTATGCAAGTAACCAAATATGTTTGAATATTCTAAAAACAATAACTAGTGGTAAATCAAGAGTTTGTCGTTGTTAATGGACAATTTAGCACTCGTGGACAAAAAAGTAACCTTTTGACTTTTTATGTTCTTCTTTTCTGACTTTTTGTATCTAACCAAAATGATAAAATAAGTACAGTAATTTAAAAAGGTTACACACGGGCCCTATATGGCTTATTGGTTGGTTAGCTACCCAAATTGGAAAGTTTGTACTTTGTATCTGTAAGCATGCTTATTTTACTTTCACTTGTATTTTAGTCTAATGTTTACTTATTCAACATCACGAAGATTTTTAACTTAAGTTCCTTTGTATTTTTCGAAAGGAAAAAAAAAGCATCAACTGCTCATAGGGCCGCCATATCACGTAAATTCTCAAATTATTATAGCGGCCCTTGGTTAGTGTTTTTAACAATTTTAACCAAGGTTTTAAATATCGAGTTCTTAAGCTAAGATCGTTTACCTCTTTTTGCAGTCGTGAGAATAAAATAGATCACGATCTTAAGATTATAGTATAGTGTACTTTCCTAAATAGGTATTTTAAAAGGCTAGTGATTTGTACATTCTCAAAAGTTGTTTGTATACTTAAAATATTAGGTATTTTGCTATTTATAACCTTAAATTACTTAATAAAATGTGTAATTATTAAGGGTATAATTGTCACAACACACATAATTTGAGTGTGCAAATAACTATTTGGAATGTGCAAATCAACTCCCATTATAAAATTATTCAGATCTAACGTATGCCAAATTTAAATGATGATTATAAAGTAGTTTATACAATTAGCATATTATTTTTCATGTTCTACAAAGAAATATAATGCAGGTCGAGATTTTAAGATTTTATGGTCAAAATCAGAACTGAGATCATTTTTGTTTTGTATTATGGTCAAAATCAGAACGAGATTTTAAAAAGTACTATTACTAGAATGGAATTGATATATGCTAGAGGTGTTAATTTCATCATATTGAACCAAAAGTAAGTTAATGTGGGTCAATTTTTTATAATAAAATGGGTTGAAATGAGTTGAGCAAAAATAGAGTGATGGGTCAAATGAGTCACTCTTCTTTTTGTGGAAAATGAAGTTCAGGTCAAATGGGTTTAAGAATAGGTAAAATAGTTTTTAATATTGGACCGAAAACCCAATAGACTAAATAGTTAAATCTTATTACTAAGTCGAATTTTTTACGTTTTCCTCCGATTTTTTCGTGTTTGTCAATATTTTTACGTTTTCGTCACTAAATTTATGTTTACGTCAGTATTTTTACGTTTTCGTCAGTAATTTTACGTTTTTATCAGTAATTTTACGTTTTCGTCAGTAAATTTACGTTTCCGTCAGTAAATTTACTCTTTCGACAGTACTTTTACGTTTTCGTCAGTAAACTTACGTATTCGTCAGTAAACTTACGTATTCGTCAGTAAACTTACGTATTCGTCAGTAAACTTACGTTTTCGTCAGTAAACTTACGCTTTCGTCAGTAAACTTACGTATTCGTCAGTAAACTTACGTTTTCGTCAGTAAACCTACGCTTTCGTCAGTAAACTTACGTATTCGTCAGTAAACTTACGTTTTCGTCAGTAAACTTACGTATTCGTCAGTAAACTTACGTTTTCGTCAGTAAACTTACATTTTCGTCGGTATTTTACGTTTTCGTCGGTATTTTTATGATTTCGTCAGTAAATTTATGTTTTCGTCGGTAAATTTATGTTTTCGTCAGTAAATTTACGTTTTAGTCGGTAAACTTACGTTTTCGTCAGTAAACTTAGGTTTTCGTCAATAAACATAAGTTTTTATCAGTAAACTTACGTTTTCGTCAGTAAATTTACGTTTTCGTCAGTATTTTTACATTTTCGTCAGTATTTTTGCGTTTTCGTCAGTATTTTTACGTGTTCGTCAGTAAATTTACGTTTCCGTCAGTTTACTTACGTTTCCGTCAGTAAACTTACGTTTTCGTCTGTATTTTACGTTTTCATCAATATTTTTACGTTTTCGTCAGTAAATTTACATTTTCGTCAGTATTTTTTACCTTTTCTCAGTAATTTTCGTTTCGCCAGTAAATTTACGCTTTCGTCAGTATTTTTAACGTTTTCGTCAGTAATTTTACGTTTTCGTCAGTATTTTAACGTTTTTGTCAGTAAATTTAAGTTTTTGTCAGTAAAATTAGGTTAGTTTACTGACGAGAATTTAAGTTTACAGACGAAAACGTAAAATTATTGACGAAAACAAAAAAATACTGACGAAAACGTAAATTTACTGACGAAAACGTAAAAATACTGACCAAAACGTAAAAATACTGTGGAAAACCTAAAATTATTGACGAAAATGTAAATTTACTGACGAAAACGTAAAATTTACTGACGAAAACGTAAATTTACTGTCGAAAACGTAAAATTACTGACGGAAATGTAAATTTACTGACGAAAATATAAATTTATTGACGATAAAATGAATTTACTTATGAAAACGTAATTTTACAGACGAAAACGTTAATTTACTGACGAAAACGTAAATTTAGCGACGAAAACGTAAATTTACTGACGAAAACGTAAGTTTATTGACTGACAAAAACGTATGTTTATTGAGTGACGAAAACGTAAATTTGCTGACGAAAACCTGTTGTCCCATAAAATATGTGATGATTAAACAAGAAAGGTAGATAAAAGAGAGATGATTTCTAGAGAGAGAAAGTATAGAGAGAATTGTTGGAACTTGGTGAATATTAGATTGAGAGATAATGAGAAAAAATGAACCAACCTCCTCCTAACATGTTAGGAGGAGGGTATATATAGTCCACCCACATACGGGCTTGTATGGGCTATATATTAATGGGTCGGGCTTTCCTTTTAGGCTTTAGTTACTTATGAATGAACTTTAGCTTAAAGTTAAGCCCGTAAACCACGGCTAACCTACTATCTATTACAACGTTCTTAAATACGATACATAATAAACATATGACCGTACATTCTTGTCTGACTCAATATTTTGAGGCTAACAATCTCACCCAATGAGAGGTCATTACCCTTTATGAGAGGTCATTACCCTTTGTCATTTGGAGATTTGTAGAGATTACTAATCTCGCCATAAATGAGCCTTGAACGTGTAACAGTAGTCTTGTTCCTTCATGCTGTGATCTTTAAGCCTTTGTCGCTGTCTTTCGATTTTGTCTTTTGATCTTGAGATCTTCAAATCATCCTTGACTTGTCTTTGCCATCTTGCGATCTTGTGTCTTTATCCACATGCTCACACTATTAATTGTTGAATATGTCTTTAGGCATGAGTATGTGGGTTTTTTTTCTTTTGAATCTTTGACTTTGCTGAGTACACCATAATGCCACCTTCTCGAGACAAAACATAGACACGGACTGAATGGCTTTGACATTCGTCCTAAATCGGTAGCGTTTTACCTCCGGTCGGTGAAGACCGTTATACGATATTAAATACCGTACCTGTGATTAGGTAGATTCAATTAAGAATCTCCTTGACAGGGTTTCGCGGCTATACTAGCCGTTCTCTTTACTCGACCGTCTCAAAGCAAGACTACAAACATAAAGAGTGAATCAACTGGATAAATATCCGCTTGATTAAAGTTGTCAATTCAAATTCCTGGAACAAGTTTGATTCATAAAGAATCTTACCATTGTCGCTTTCCAGTTGACACAAGTTTGATTCATAAGAATCTCGCAAGTCACCTACCGTAGCGCTGTTTGAGGTTGACGCTAGAAGGATTTCCATTCGTCACTGTGAATAGTAATGAATATCACTCTGAATGTTCTGGCAAGACCATAAAGATATTGCGTAGAAACCTGAAACGAGTTTGAATCAATTCAGAATCAAACCACTGTTGCTTTTCAGTTCTACATATGTTTAATTCATAAAGAATCTTACATATGACCTACCGCAGTGCTGTTTGATGTTAATACTGGAAGGATTTCCACTCATCATTGTGAATACTGAGTAGTATCACTCTGAGTGTTCTAGAAATTTCGCAAGGATATAGCGTAGGACTCTCTTGTTCGTCATCTCTCGTCCTAATGAGATTTGATTGATCTCTAGGCTCTAGACTCGATTTGTGCACTTTTAGTGGTCGGAGGTTGGAGCAGATGCCACCTATTCAATATCAACTATCTCGGAATGAGAAGGCTAATAGAAGTCATGTTGTTCTCCGTGAAAATAAAACAAACTTCTTTTGATAGAAGCCTAAGTAGCTAGGTAAGGGTTGCGCATTACATCACTGGGTCCATGATGAGTTATCTTCATGATGTGTTGACCCGATTTTTGCCTAAGTTGTATGGAGGGCTAATTTCTTTACACCCTTTATCCTTACATTTATTTTTCATTCTTCAACCCCTTTAATGCTTACCAAGACATCATTACTAGCACCTTGTTGTGATTGTTCCAGTGCTAGCATCAGTACTTAGTCTGCATTCAGCTACGTTCACTATCTACTTCATCTTTCCTAAGGACTTCTAATAACCTATTGGATTGTCCCTAGGAAGATCCCTCCGGTTCTGGTTGGATCATAGGACTTAAACCTAACCACCCTTTTGACACCAATAACGTCGTGGATTAAAGATGTTGTGGGTATGAGATCGTAACCATAAACCACTTTAAATTCTAACAAAGTGTTTGAAAAACATTTAACACCTTGCTAGTTTTGTCGTTTCAGAAATGCTCCCCCTTCACATGTGCATTAATAATCGAAAGTGTTTCGCACATGTAGGTAAGAGTTAAAGTGATTGAGTCTTGCAAAATAGATCACATTTTAATCACATTTTCTCCCCTATCTCTAATATATAAAATCTTTTGATATTAGAGATACCAAATTTGATTAAAATATATTTTGAAAATAGTATTAAAAATCTTCGGGAGAAAGATGTGTCAATCTTTGCATGAAGTTGAAATGCTCCCCCTCAAAAATTGATCCAATTGAATTGTCATTGTGAGGATGTGATCCACATTTCACTTTTTGAGGATGGGAGTTGTTGAACACACAATTTTTGAAAGATTTTGAATAATCATTGAAAATTCTTGAAAAATTTGTGTTCAACGCTTTTTGAAAAACTCTATTTCCTTTTGGCGAAGAGGTTTTTCTAAAGCATAAACTTGAGTTCATAGACTTTGAATGTCTTGACGAATCCACTCAAGTGTAAGAAGATTTCTCTTCTTTTGCTGAGGGTAAGCGCACTAAATCGTACACTTCCCCGTGAATATCGATTCGGGTTGCAATCTGAAAGTGATTACAAGCCATTGTGTTGAGCTCAAAACGTTGAATGTTTTGTGACAAGCTAAAC
Source organism: Glebionis coronaria (assembly GCA_025667525.1). Classification (NCBI taxonomy): domain Eukaryota; kingdom Viridiplantae; phylum Streptophyta; class Magnoliopsida; order Asterales; family Asteraceae; genus Glebionis; species Glebionis coronaria. The sequence continues at coordinate 559,863,977 of CM046880.1, read as the reverse complement.
CCAAGATAGGTTTCTCTACCCGTTGTTTGGAAATTTTGTCCAAAATAGACAATTACCTTTATTAAAAATATAAATGACATGTTTTGAAAAATATTTACAACTTTTATTCGAGCTTTATGTACACACCCGTGTCGTTGTTGAGCGACATTTCTAGGCACGTCCATATTATCGATACTGAAAGACATGTCGAGAAGAATATTTTTGGATTATCAAAGATTTTCAATTTTGTGTTTTGTTTTTAAATGTTTTATATTTTTGTATTTTGCTTTTCAATGATATTTACAAGTAGATGTTTAATAGATAAATCAAGCAGATACCTTCGCCAGAATCTCCAGGTCAGCTGGAGTCAAACATCTCATACCAATTTGCCTAACGAGGTACCCAAACCTATCTTTCGACAGAGCTTTCGTAAACAAGTCGGCAAGTTAGTAATCCGTTCCAACAAAGTATAGTTCAACGATCCCTCTTTCAACTTGTTCCTTTATGAAGTGGTATCTGACATCAATGTGCTTCGTGCGGGAATGCTGTACCGGATTGCAGGAGATGGCTATGGCTGACTTTGAGTCACAGTACATAGGTACTTTATCAATGTGGAAGCCATTAATAAGTGTGAAAACACTTATCGTTTTACCACTTAATTATAATAATAACAAGACCAAAACGTGTATTTAATGTCGTAAAAGGCGGAATTATGCGTGGTTTGTGTTTTTATTGCGTTTTAGGACAAAAATATGAAAAAGAAAGAAAACACGGGCTTTCACGGGCTTTTATCGAAGAAAAAGAAAAAAGACGAAGTCAAAAGATCGAAAGTGCAAAAAGAACGGAAGTCAAAGGCCTATTTTGAAGATTTATCGAAGAAAAAGTCTAAAGACGGAAGTTCAACGAAGTCGAATAACCAAGTCTATTAAAAGAAGAAAATTAGAAGACAAGTTCATGTTATCATTCGACTAATCCCGAGACAAAGTCGAGAAAGACGAGTTTTTTTAGAAGACGAGAAGACAAGAGAAAGAAGGAAGCAACAACACCCTCCCCTTCTCCTATATATAGTCTCCTAATAGTTCATTAGGAGGAGTGAGTTTATTTTTGTTTTTAATAGGTAATTAGGAGTAGGTGCTACTTTCTCTCTCTAGAATTTTCTTTCAAGTTTGCTTAATCTTTCATCTTTTTAATCTTGTAATTGAATCTTAATCTTTAATTTAATCAAGCTTTTTAGTTAATTCTCATTCTTCATTTCTTAATCATAATCTATTGTTTTGTTTTATTAATCATGTAGTTAGTTTAATCTTGTTGATTGTGTGATTGATTTGCTTATTGGATTGAGCTTATTGATTTGGTGTGTTTGATGTTTTAGGCTTATTGAGCTTATTGCTTATTAGTGTTTAACTTATTTTTAATTTAGTTGTTTTTATTAGTTTAAATCTTTTAAAAAGTTGATTATAAATATTTTGATTATGTAGTGTTTTTAAAGTTTTTAAATTGTGGCTTATTTGCTTTTTCCTAAAATCAATTTGGTTAAGTTTTTAGTTAAGTGCTTATTTGAGTTTTGCTTATTTTGCTTAATTTTTCTTATCCGGGTTTTAGAAACCCTAGTATCATGAATTATGTATTTAAGTATTTTTCCGAATTAGATACTGTGTATGTCATTCCGAATAGTAGCATTTTCATTATTCCGACTTAACATTTTGGTTATTCCGAATTGCCTACAAGCTAAGATATTCCGACTTACAATCAACATTTACATTCCGGATTGTAGTTTCTTTAAACATTCCGGATTAGCAAAATTATTCCGAATAGTAGCTTAATTTCTCTTCATTCCGGATTAGGTCACGTTTAGCCTATTCCAGATTAGATCAAGGATCCTTTATTCCGGATTGCTTATATTTGCTTATTCCGGATTCTTATCCGGAATCCATATTCCGGATTATATACAAAATCTGTTTCCTGAATTGTGTGCAAAGTTTTTTTTCCGAATTGTTTGTGTGACTGGTATTCTGGATTAGGGCTTATATTGATTCCGGATAGAATCAAGCACCACATTCCGAATTAAGCAAAGTATTGGGATTCTGAATAGGGTTGGTAACATGGATTCCGGATTATGAGTTGATTACATAACCCGGATTTGGTCTTGTTTAAGTGTATTCCGACTTATGTTTATTTTGGTATCCCGAATTATTTCAAAACTTAATTTTTTCCGCCACTTTTCTTTAGATTTATTTTCAAAGTGTTTTGTCCTCGTTTATTTTAAAGTTTATTTCTTTTATAAAGTTTTGATTTTCAACATTTACTTTTTATAAAGTTTTAATCTTTTGTCATTTTATTTTCAAAGTTTTTATTTTTGTAACTTTAAAGTTTCAAACTTTATTTTAAATAGATAACCACCTTTCTTTATTTTACCAAGAACAACTGTGCATCATTCATTCCAGATAAGCTATCAAGGTTAGATATTCCTCTTTTATTTTTATGTTTAATAACTTTAACGTTTATATTACTAGTAGACATAGATAATCAAAAGCTCCCCCTTTTAGTGACCAAAAACAATAAGTCCACCCTAAACCGTGATCAATTCGAATTGAATCAAGTACGGACAACACGAACAAGAACACATAAAAAGTTTGTCATATTAAAATAGCGCCGCTGCCGGCTCTTTTCGTAAAGATTAACGGTTTTTTGTGAGAAAAATTGGATTTTGGGATCCGTTCTCTTAGGAACGTTATTTTCATAGCATAAAGAATTTCAAAAAATCCTAAAAAATATTAAATTTTCAAAAAAAAAAGATAAAAAATCAAAAATATTGTATTGCATTTTTATTGTATGCGTACTCGATCTTCGTCTAATCTTGAGCCCAAGACTCGTAAAGACCTAGATATGGCCGGTGTGCATAATAATAATAATCCACCACACCCCGTTGTGAATAATAACAACCATCACCCTCAACCCGACCTTCGTACGATGGAGGAGTTATGCCAACTGACTATGAATGGACGTGGAGGACCGATTGCGCCGATGCAAATCACGGCTCCCGAATTTTCGTTGAAGCATTACATGATCCAACAAGTTCAAAATGCTTGCCCATTTCACGGATTACCGGATGATGATGCCAACAAACATCTCGATAAATTCATAACCGTCACTCAAAGCATGAAATTGCCCGGTGTTACCATGAATTTTCTCCGTCTTCATCTTTTTCCACACACTATATCCCACCATGCCGAAAAATGGTTTGACCGTCTTCCTAAAAACTCAATTCATACATGGGACGAGATGACTCAACGATTATTGTCGCGCTTCTTTCCACCATCCATGGTAACTAGTCTTAGGAATTAAATCAGTGGTTTCACTCAAGAACCCGATGAGTCTCTTTTCGATGCTTGGGAACATTATAATGTCTTGATCGATCGTTGTCCTAACCATAAAATGCTCCCCGTCACTCTAATGGATACTTTCTACAACGGTTTAACTTTTCGTGATCGTGATACGATTAATGCCGTCGTCGGTGGTACATTTATGAAAAGAAGACCCGAGGAGTGTAGAGAGCTAGTCGAGAACATGACCACTCATCACAAAAATTGAGATTCATCCGCATCCTCAAGAAATAACCCAAGGGTAAACGTTTCTTCTACTTCATCAAACCCCGAGTTAACCGAACTCACCCAACTCACCCGCCAACTAGCCGAGATGAACAAAAATGTCTTAACCATGGCTACGAAGAAATATCAACAAGTTAAAGTTGTAGCACTTTCTTGTGAGACTTGTGGACGTCCTCACTCATAAACCGATTGTCCTTCTACTCAAGACAATCCTTGTGAGAACGTGTACGCGGCTAACGGTAACTTTTCTACGGGAGGCTATCAAGCACGTCCTCAAGGTGACCGTAATTTGCTAAGTTATCATTCAAACAATTTTCTTTCACCACCCGGTTTTCCTCCTCAAAACCAAAAAAACCTTAATCGCAACAATCAAAGCCAACCTCGAGCTCCTAATCAATATCAAACCAAAAGAAATCCATATCCACCTCAAGGAAATAATCAAGTTTACCAACCACCTACCTATCAACCACCCGCTTACCAAGCTCCACCTTTTAGCCAACCCACGACATTTAATCAAGAGATTGAAACCTACATGAGGACTAATGACGTGTTGGTGAAAAATCTTCAAAGCCAAATTATTAACTTGAAAGGTGATTTGAATAAACAAGGGAATGATCTTCAAGCCGAGCTTAGGAATGACATGCGAAATTCTTTAAACAATCAAACAAATGACATAAGGGATATGATGGCTAGTTTCTTCCCAAGTAATCAAACCTCTGCTTCGGGTTCTCTTCCAAGTAACACCATTGCTAATCCAAGAGGGGAGATGAAAGCAATCACTACCCGCAGTGGAAAAGGCTACAAGGAACCCGAGATTCCTAAACCTACTCTGGTGATTGTGACAAAGGATAACGAGCAACCTTCACCAATTCCTTCACCTTCCAACCCCACCCCCCTCCACCCCCAAAGGATGTGAGTGACCAATCTATTCCAAAGCCTTCCTCCCAACCCGACATACCTTATCCTTCAAGGTTGAGGAAAGAGAAATTGAAGAACAAGGATGATATTCAAGTTTCAAACTTTCTTAACATGTTTAAACAATTGAATTTCAACATCTCCTTTGCTGAGGCGCTTGCTCACATGCCTACATATGCCAAAATGGTTAAGGATCTTTTAAGTGACAAGGAAAAACTTCTTGATATTGCTCAAACCCAACTTAATGAGAATTTCTCCGCGGTTCTTTTAAGGAAATTACCAACCAATCTTGGTGATCCGGGTCGCTTTCTCATTCCTTACAACTTTCTCGGGGTAGAGAATTGTATGGCCCTAGCCGATCTAGGTGCTAGTATCAACTTAATGCCTTTAAGAGTTTGGAAACAATTATCTCTACCCGAGCTGGTCCCCACACGAATGACATTGGAGTTAGCTAACCGTACGGTTGCTTATCCGGTGGGGATAGCCGAAGATGTCTTCGTCGGTGTCGACAAATTCACCTTTCTGACGGATTTTGTCGTCGTTGACTACGAGATGAATCCCCGTGTTCCATTAACCGTTGGACGTCCATTCTTGAGGACCGGTCGCACTCTTATTGATGCAGCCGCGGGCGAATTAATCATGAGAGTTGGTGACGACAAAATCGTCTTTAACATGGGTAAACTTTCTAAGCAACCTTATGCACACGAGAGCGTTAATTTCAGTGACGTACTTGATGAGGCTTGTGAAGAACATTTTAAAGACGCTTGTAAAAGTGGTTTTTCTCCTTTATCTCATGTTGAGAACTCTATTGCTCCATCATTGACTCCATTTGGAAAAAGTGACTTTCTTTTGAAAAAAATTGAAGCAAGTTTAGGGATGTGGACTTAAAATATGACGATTCTCCCTCTTACTGGGACGAAGACATTCGTACCATTGAGAAACTTCTCAATGAGGACCATATTTCTCCACCTACTCCTAAGGAAGTTACAAACGATGATCCTAATTTGACTAAGTCTTCCATTGACAATAAGAAGTTACCCGTCGTCATTGCAAAGGATTTACTGTCTCATTTTGAATAAGTTTTCCTAGAAGACAATAAGAAGTTACCCGTCGTCATTGCAAAGGACTTAAAAGAGGATGAAAAATCTCGACTTATCGACGTGCTCAAAAATCATAAGAAAGCAATTGCTTGGAAAATTTCTGACATCCGCGGAATTGATCCTAACTTTTGCACTCATAAAATTCTCATGGAAGATGACTTTAAACCCGCAATCCAAAGCCAAAGAAGGGTTAATCCAAAAATTCATGACGTTATCAAGTAAGAAGTTATCAAACTTCTAGATGCCAGAATGATTTACCCTATTTCGGATTCGCCATGGGTTAGTCCCGTCCATTGTGTACCTAAGAAAGGCTGAATAACCGTTGTTCCCATTGAAAACAACGAGTTGATTCATACTCGACTTGTCATGGGTTGGCGAGTCTGCATAGATTATCGCAAGCTCAATGATGCCACTCGTAAGTATCATTTTCCTCTTCCTTCCATGGATCAAATGCTCGAGCGTTTAGCGGGTAATGACTACTATTGCGTCTTAGACGGTTTCTCCGGGTATTTTCAAATTCTTATCGATCCAAAAGACCAAGAGAAAACCACATTCACTTGTCCTTATGGAACATTTTCTTACAAAAGAATGCCTCTCGGCTTATGCAATGCTACCGGGACTTTCCAAAGGTGTATGATGGCTATATTCCATGACATGGTTGAAGAAACTATGGAAGTCTTTATGGAAGATTTCTCGGTCTATGGTGATTCTTTCTCATCTTTCATTACCAATTTAGAACGTATGCTTAAACGGTGTGAAGACACTCGTCTCGTTCTTAATTGGGAAAAATGCCATTTCATGGTAAAAGAAGGCATTGTCCTTGGTCATAAAATTTCAAAGCCGGTATCGAAGTCGACTGTTCTAAAATGGACGTCATTGCTAAGTTACCTCCACCTACCACCGTCAAAGGAGTTAGGAGTTTTTTAGGTCATGAGGGATTTTATCGTCATTTAATCCAAGATTTCTCTAAGATAGCTCGACCAATGACTCATCTCTTAGAAAAGGATGCTCTTTTCATCTTTTCTCAAGAATGTCTCGATTCTTTCGAACTTCTTAAAGGTAAATTAACTAAGCACCGGTCTTAGTCTCTCCAAATTGGGAGTTACTTTTCGAGCTCATGTGTGATGTTAGTGATTTCGCGGTAGGAGTGGTTTTAGGTCAACGAGTGAACAAACACTTCCAACCAATCCATTATGCTAGCAAGACAATGACGGGGGCTCAATTGCATTATACCACTACCGAAAAAGATCTTTTAGCCGTAGTGTATGCTTTTGAGAAATTCCGCCCCTATCTTGTGCTTTCCACCACCATCGTTTACACCGATCATTCCGCCTTGAAATACTTGTTGACCATGCAAGATGCTAAACCGAGACTCCTTCGTTGGGTTTTGATCCTCCAAGAATTTAAAATCGAAATTCATGATAAAAAAGGAGCGGAAAACCTATCCGCGGATCATCTTAGTAGACTCGAGGATCCTTATCAAGGGGAACTTCCTAATCAAGAGATTAATGAGTACTTTCCCCATGAGGCCTTAATGTCTACTAACTCCAATCTTGACGATACCCCATGGTTTGCGGACATTGTCTTATAGAAGGGTTAACGTCCCAACAAAAGAAAAAAATTCTTTAAGGATATTACACACTATTATTGGGAAGACCCTTACCTTTTCAAGAAATGTGCGGATCTTGTCATTCGTAGGTGTGTTGAAGGGATGACAGCTTTACTAATCCTTGAAGCTTGCCACAATGGACCCACCGGTGGTCACTTTGGTCCTAACTATACAGCGAAGAAAGTTTTCGACTCCGGATTTTATTGGCCCACCATTTATCATGACGTTCATAAAATGGTTAAACATTGTGATGCTTGCCAAAGATAAGGCAAGATCACACATAAAGATGAGATGCCTCAAAATTTCATCCAAGAATGTGAAATCTTTTACGTATGGGGCATCGACTTTATGGGGCCATTTCCATTATCTACAGGGAACAAGTACATCCTCGTAGCCGTTGACTATGTATCTAAATGGGTTGAAGCAATGGCTTTACCTACGAACGATGCGAGGGTGGTTGTGAACTTTTTGAAACAATTATTTGCTCGATTCGGTGTTCCTCGTGCTATCATTAGTGATCGCAGGACTTATTTTTGCAATAATCAATTTGCTCGAGTCATGGCTAAGTATGGTGTCAATCACCGACTTTCCACCGTGTATCATCCACAAACTAATGGTCAACCCGAAATCTCTAACCGTGGACTTAAGCGAATCTTAGAGCGTATCGTGGGAGAGCATCGTGCCTCATGGGCTGATAAGTTAGATGATGCTTTGTGGGCTTTCCGTACCGCTTATAAGACGCCTATAGGTTGTACTCCTTATCGCCTTGTGTACGGAAAGGCTTGCCACCTCCCTATTGAGTTGGAGCATAAGGCTTATTGGGCCTTAAAATGGGCTAATTTTGACATAAACAAAGCCAGTGATCTTAGGAAAATCTAACTCAATGAGCTTAATGAACTTCGGAACGAGGCTTATGAGAATTCATTGATCTACAAGGAGAAAACTAAGCTCATTCATGATTCTAGGATTAAGAACCGAGAGTTTCACATAGGTGATCAAGTTTTACTCTTTAACTCTCAGTTGAAAATCTTTTCAAGAAAGCTTAAGAGTCGTTGGTCCGGCCCATTCACTGTCGCCAAAATCTTCCCTTATGGCACCATTGAGTTATCTCAACCAAATGGGCCAAACTTTAAGGTGAATGGCCAGCGTGTTAATTTGTACTTTGGTGAGGACATCTCTCACGAGATGATTCCATCCCTCACCACGTTTCCCTTGAATTAGTTCTAGGTCGAGTCAGGCTCGTGACTCGGTTAACAAAAACTAGCGCTTCTCGGGAGGCAACCTGATGATCTATCCTTTTTACCCGTTTTTATAATAAGTGTAGGGGGAGCCATGTAGATGTTTGTTGTCTTGTTTCTTATGATGTGCAGGGATTAAAGCTTTCAAAGAGCACTTTTGATGATATTTGACGACCCGTGCTCCCGTGTACCCGTCTTCCCGGTTCTATCCTAAACTTTTGTGATTCAATATTTCATATCTTATATGTTGACATTGAAATCACTATAGTCGTCTCTTTCTTAGCGAGACTTAAACAACATGCACAATGTCCTAAGTGTAGGGGAGTTTACTCCCACAGGCTTAAAAATTGAGGACAATACTTATATCAAGTGTAAGGGGGACTTCTATCGAAATAATAAGTGGGTTTTTCCATGAATTTGTCCTCATTTTAACCGGAAAATTTAATTTTTCGACGTTTTTCAAAATTTTTGATCTATTTTGGCCTAGTAATATTTTTCAATTATTTTATTGCATCGTATGTATATATTTCATTTCAAGAATAAAGTCAAAAGAAAAATAAATAAATAAAATGTTTTTAACAAGTTTAGATGTCTTTGATATATTAGGCCCGTCATGAATCTTTTGACTCAACCCGAGTTTACTTATCCAAGTTTACTCTAGCTAGTATCCTTAACGTGTTTAAATCAAGTTTTGCTAGACTTTTATATAGGGAACTTTAAAACGCGAAAGTCTTAACTCAGACGGGTTTAAGAACAAGAACTTTTCGCAAGTTCCTATAATTGATCCAAGAAAGTCGTTTATCAAGGGAACTTTAGAATGCGAATTCTAAACTTGAAAAAGTCTAAGAAGTTGCAAGATTCTATAGATGACTTGAAAACCCAAAACATTGATTTAATTGGCTAAGCATCCATGAATCTCATTCCTTGAGATTTTAAATTGTGGAGAATGAGAGATGATAGAGTCAATTATAAGTTTGGTATTCTTTCATGAATTTATGTGAGTTAATTATGAGATTTTTCTCCTATCGCTTGTTAATAAATATAATTGCAATAAGTAAGGTCGTACGATTTGAAAAGTTACTTAGCTTCTAGCACAAGATCGTTTAAAAGTTGCTCGATATTAATTAGAGTTCATAGCCAAGGCATAACTTATTGAAGCGGGATGCGAAGATTGGCGAGTCCGAAAAGGCCCTAACAAGGCACGAGGGCTACATTTTGTTGCTAAAGATCCAAAGTGATGTGAAGAATCATTTATCAAAAATCAATATGAAGGATCGACACACACGACGAAAAGCAAATACTCCCCTAAAGATCATGGAGAAGTCTATCCAAAAAGACCCTAGCAAGGTATGACGATAAATAGATCCAAGTCCCAAAAGGAGGCGGATCGTTGTATATCAAAATTCCAAATAAAGATTGGAGAAAAATGAAGAAGTCGTGGTCCAAGTATGAAGAATCTCTAAAAAAATTCAAGTGAAGAAATTCCTATTATTAAGAGAAGGCCATTATTTCAAGATCATATCTCAAAGATTCGAAGTATGAAGTCAATGCCAAATATCGATCTGAGAAAGGTCTCAAATCGTGAAACGAGTTATGTCAAGATATGAACTTTATGAGGTTTCGAGAAACAGTTTTAAAAGGTTTTGTCCTTTAGCTAACTATTGATTAAATCATCCTACTTCATTTTCAGCCTAAATAAACTATCGAAATAAGTCAACAATGCATCCTCGTGATCATTCAAGATGTAACACCCCATTTTGATAATGGAATGTCACGCGTAATTATGGCGTGTCATCAAAGCATACAAGGAAAAATGTCTAAACATTACATGACCATAAAAGGAAAATACCGATATCAAACATCGGTAGTCCAAAAGTAAAGCTCATCACACACAAACATAAGTATTGTAAAGGAAAGGACTAAACAATGTCCATAGCAGAGTATCAAAGTAAAGATAATGCATAAAGTAAAGAAAGGCTAGAAAGCTTCCAGTCCATATGCACGTACGCTTAAAGTCTACGAGCGTCCCTGAGTACCTGCCATTTTGGGAACATAGAAAAGGAAAACGGCTGAGCAATACGCTCAGTGCACGGATGTACAATAAAGCATGAATAGGATAAGCATATAACATATAACAGCAGAAGAAACTAAGTCCCGAATAACCTGGTTAAGTCTTGGTAAAATTGGTTTTATAGTTTGAAAAGCCTTATGTTTATCTTATAAAAACTGTTTAACATGTTCTACCATTAGCCAATATAAGTCATGAAAATCTACCGTGCATGAATACTTGGAGGGTGACCTCATCATGCAAATTAGAGGGGCTGCCTCTAATTTAATATACTGGTTTTGGGTAGGAGGGATCAGCTCCTTGTGACGGATGCAAGGCATACACCACATTCACACTGAGTAATCTGCTGAAAAACATGTAACTAGGATGCACCCATACGCCCCACATGATAAATATAAAAATATGGCCAAACGCTGAAGGGACGCCACGAGCAATCACTCCGCCAAAGTGAAGTCATAACATCAGTGCCTCTAATGTTATGGTTATGGTACCTCCATAACTAGGTGAAACTGGTCATACATGTATATGGCGATAGGTATTCTAAATTAAACATAAGCAAGTCAAACATATAAACTTATACTACGGGAAAACATTTGGCTGCATACGGGGAATCCTAATAAAGAAAGAATGTCCATACTGAAAGGACGGGAATCCGTACCTTATGTCTAGTGAACGAAGAAGATGAACTGAGGAGAATCCTACTTCGGTATCACTAATGCTACATAAATACATACGTGAATAAGTATCTGCTTACTAAATACGTAACTGGTTTATGTCATGTCTTAGCTTATTTTATATGTTCATATCATGTTTTACTGTTTAAAGCCTTAAATTTTGTTTATCTTATATTCTATCTATTCTGATTAAGTATTTCTGGTATTTCATGTATTATTATACTTACTGTGTAATAATAAGTAACTTTCCAAAAATAGCAGGTTTCCTAAAATAGAAAGTTTCCAAAAATAGAAAGTTTCCAAAAATAGAAAGTTACCAAAAATAGAAAGTTTCCAAAAATAGAAATTTTCCGAAAAATAGAAAGTTTCCAAAAATAGAATTACTGCTTAAAATAGATAAGTTTCTAAAAATAGAAAGTTTCCATAAATAGATTAGCTGCCTTAATTAAATAAGTTTCTAAAAATAGAAAGTTTCCATAATTAGATATAAGCTGGTTAAATAAGCTAAGTATATAAGCTTAAGTGTTTTTCTGATTATTTTCTAAGTCATAATGATATAATGTATAGTTTATTAATTATTACATGTAATTTAAATAAACTATAGGTTAAAAGTATTTAATTAAATATATCATGTTTTTAATTAAATAAAGTTAAATACTTAGGTTAAAACATGTATTATTATTTATTAATAATATAACCTAAGTCATGTTAATTAATTAATTATAACTATGGTTTTTAATAATTAATTAATTATAAAGTCTAGAAAATATAAAATACTTAGGTTAATAACTCCATGATTTTAATAATTAAATTATAACCTAAGTCATGTTTATTAAATTAATCATGTCATATTTATTAATTTTTATTTAACATATAATTATATAAAAAAATAATCTTAACATAAATCGTGAACCGGATCTTGACTAGAAACCATGAACCGGACATGAAATCGACACCACACCCCGAACCACTTCGGGGTTCCCTTTGGTTTGCTGCTGCCGTGGGACCCACACCACCAAACCGGGACCATATGGTCTCGGTGGTGGTCTATTAGCCAAACCGAGACCCCCTTGGGGTTCGGTTTAGGCGCCGGCCAAACAAACACCCCTAAAAACATCATTTTTTATTTACCCAATAACCATTTACATGATTGATTTATGTTTTTAATTAGGTTTTTTTAAAACATCATGTTCTTAATTATTTTTATTATATCAAATCAAAAAGAAAATGATTAAAAGAATATATCGAATTCGTGGATCTAACGAGGATGAACACACACGAACACACGTACAAAAACCAAGATCAAAATCAAATGAACACCCATCTTTGGTGTGTTATATGCGGCGACCACAAGAGGACAAGAAGGAGAAGGAGAAAAATATTTTTAGGTTTTTGTTTTGGTTTCCTGTAAAGTGAAAATGAGTAGTAAAAATTACCTTAACCCCTTCTTAGTAAACTTTGAGATGGGCTTGGCCCATATCCTTGATGTAGCCGCGGTTTAGGGGCCCCACATGGGGTACCCGTACCGTTTTCCGTGTCTCGTTGTTTAAGTGTTCGTTCGTGTCTATTTGTGTTCGCGTTTTATGTGTTCTCGTTAAATATTTACCGTGACCTAATATATTTATACACGCTCGTAATAAATATATATATGTAATTAATATTAGTTCGTGATTTAATTACGTTCATGATTTCATGTTCGCATGTTCGTGATTAGTTATTGTTAAATAATTATTGCGTGTTCGTGCGTAATAAATACTTATCGTGTTCTAACACGTACGTAATACGTAAAATCCTAACACGTAAACGTAATCATACTATAAAAGGAAAATTTTAATCTAGTACGTACGATCTTAAGGGTACTATTCATGGTAAAAGCATACGGGTTTTACAACTCTTCCCCCTAAAAAGAATAATTCGTCCCCGAATTATAGATAAAGTAAACTGAAAAAGAAGAACATACCCGAATTCAAAATATGAAATGAGGGTAAGAAGCCCGGATAGACTCCTCTGTTTCCCAAGTGGCTTCCCGCTCGGTATGATCCCTCCATAGGATTTTGACGAATGGAATCGTCTTCCTTCTCATGACTCGTTCTTGTCTGTCAAGAACTCGTTCGGGTTCTTCTATGAAGGTGAGATCTTCACGTATCTGTTCCAGTGGATACTGAACCATGTGAAGGGGATGATACTGGTACCCTCTGAGTAAGGACACATGAAACACATTGTGCACATGCGAAAGCTGCGGAGGTAACGCCAACCGGTAAGATACTTCACCGACTCGTTCGATGATATCAAACGGTTCGATGAAACGAGGACCGAGCTTCCCTTTAATCCTGAAGCGTCTAACACCACGTGCCGGCAAAACCTTAAGGAAGACGTGATCTCCTACGCTAAATTGTATGTCCCTACGATGCTTATCGGCGTAACTCTTCTGACGTGACCGTGCCTCTTGAAGTTTCTGCTTAGCTACTGCGATCTTCTCATTGGTCATCTCTATAATTTCTGGTCCTTCAAGTGTTCGTTCGCCAACCTGATCCCAGCAGATTGGGGCGCGAAACTTCCTGCCATACAACATATCAAAAGGAGCACACTTGATACTTGCGTGCCAACTGTTGTTGTATGCAAACTCCACCAAACAGATGTAATCGTCCCAATCACCCGTCCATTCCAACTCACATGACCTCAACATGTCTTCCAATGTCTGAATCGTTCGCTCCGACTGTCCGTCCATTTGAGGATGAAAAGTCGTGCTAAGCATAAGTTGTGTACCCCAAGCTTTCTGAAGACTCTTCCAAGATCGCGAAGTGAAACGAGGATCTCTGTCTGAGACGATGCTGGATGGAGCACCGTGGAGTCTCATGATCTCTCTTCTATATGTATCAGCGAGTTTACTTACCGGATCTTCCTTGCGGATCGGTAAGAAATGAGCTGATTTGGTAAGTCGATCTACGATAACCCAAATTGCATCGTGCTTCCTCTTGGTAGGCGGAAGACCGGTAACAAAATCCATGGTGATTTTGTCCCACTTCCACTCTGGAATATCTAACGGTTGAAGGAGACCGCCAGATCGCTGATGCTCGATCTTAACCTGCTGGTAGGTAAGACATTTGGAGACGTAAGTTGTAACACCCCATTTTTATAAATGGAATGTCACGCGTAATTATGGCGTGTCATCAAAGCATGCAAGGTAATATGTAGTAAAACATACATGACCAAAGGGAAAACCGGAATCAAACATCGGTTCCCAAACATAAGCCCAAAACATAAATAAAGGAAATGAACTGAATAAAGACTAAACAAGCATAACTATATGAAGGCAAAAAGGAAAAGAAGTCTCTGGCAGCTTCCATCCTATGCGCGTCCTCCAAATGCTCGAGTCTTGGGTACCTGCCGTTTTGGGACATGGAAAGGAAATTAACGGCTGAGCAAGACGCTCAGTGCACGGATGTACAATATAGCATGAATAGGATAAGCATGTAACATATAACAGCGGAAGACTAAGTTCTGAGTAAACTGGTTAAGTATCAAGAAAACTGGTTTTATAGTTTGAAAAGCCTTATGTTTATCTTGTGAAAACTGTTTTAACATATATATATCATAGCTCATATAGGTCATGAAAAGGTCACGTGCATGAATACTTGGAGGGGTGACCTCATCATGCTGACTAGAGGGGATGCCTCTAATCAATATACTGGTTTGGGTAGGAGGGATCAACTCCTTGTGAAGGGTGCAAGGCACACACCACATTCACCATGATAAAATGAATAAAACATGTAACTAGGATGCACCCATACGCCCCACCTGATATAATAATATGGCCAAAACTGAAAAGGGACGCCACGAGCAATCACTCCGCCGTGGGGAAGTCATAACATTGGTGCCTCCAATGCTATGGTTATGGTACCTCCTTAACTAGGTGAAACTGGTCATGCTTGTATATGGCTATAGATTATGCTAATTAAACATAAGCAGTTCAAAACAATAAAACAAATGCTGGGGAAAACAGTTGGCTGCATACGGGGAAATCCTAATAAGGAAAGAATGTCCATACTGAAAGGACGGGAATCCGTACCTCAAGTCCAGTGAATGAACGGAAGAAAGACTCCTACTTCTGGATCACTAACGCTACATGAATACACACGTGTATAAGTATCGATTCACTGATTACGTACTGGTTTTCTGTCTCATTATAGCTGATTTGGTATGTTTTAGGTCATGGTTCACTGTTTAAAGCCTTAAACTGTGTTTATCTAGTATTCTGATTAATCTGATTAAGTATTACTGGTGTTTCATGTATTATTATACTTACTGTGTAATAATAAGTAACTTTCCAAAAATAGCAGGTTTCCAAAAATAGAAAGTTTCCAAAAATAGAAAGTTTCCAAAAATAGAAAGTTTCCAAAAATAGAAAGTTACCAAAAATAGAAAGTTTCCAAAAATAGAAAGTTTCCAAAAATAGAAAGTTTCCAAAAATAGAAAGTTTCCAAAAATAGAAAGTTTCCTAAAATAGAATTTACTGCTTAAAATAGATTAGTTTCTAAAAATAGAAAGTTTCCAAAAATAGATCAGCTGCCTTAATTAAATAAGTTTCCATATATAGAAGGTTTCCATGATTAGATTAGCTGCCTGAAATAGATAGATTTCCATATATAGAAGGTTTCCATTAATAGATTAGTTGCCTTATTTAATTAAGTTTCTATAAATAGAAGTTTCCATATTTAGAATTAAGCTGGTTACATAAGCTAACATATAAGTCTAAGTGTTTATAAGCTTGTTTCTTAAGTCATATGATATAGTATATAGTTTAATTATTATTTCATGTATTTTAATTAAACTATAGGTTAAGCATTTTAATTAAAGTATAACATGTTTTAATTAAAATGAAATGAATATACTTAGGTTAAAATGTGTATTATTATTATTAATAATATAACCTAAGTCATGTCTAAATTAATTAATTATAGGCATGTTTTAATAATTAATTAATTATAACTTATAACATAAAATACTTAGGTTAAATTAATGTCATGTTAAACTAATAATTAAAATAACCTAAGTCATGATTTAATTAATATTTCATGTTATTAATTAATTATATCCTAAGTTCATGATTCATAAAAATTAACATGTAACATAGATCATGATTTTAACCAACGAACCATGAACCGGGCATGAATTCGACACCGTACCCCGGGCCAAACCCGGGGCACATGTGTCTCCCTGCTGCCGTGGGTCCCACAAGCACCAACCAAGACCAAAAATGGTCTTGGTGGTGGCGGCAATAAGCAAACCAAACCCCCCTCGGGTTTGTTTTGCTAGGCGGCTACAAACAAACACCCTCTTTTAACAACCTTTGATTTTAATTAACCTCAAAACATGTTAGATCTATGATTAATTACCATGTTTTAATAAGAAAACAATAACATATTCATGAACATAAACAAAGATTCAAAAGAATTAAAAAGAAGGGTTTAAAAAGATATACCACTATGTAGCTTGGAAAAGGATGAACAAACATGGATTAAAGCAATGATTTTTAAGATAAAAATCAACCAATCACCCTCCTATGGTGATCTTAGGGTGGCGGCATAAAGAGGAGCAAAGGAGGAGGAGAGAAACTTTTTTAGGGTTTTTGTTTATTTTCTTGAAAAAGTGAAAATGAAATGAAAAGTTACATAACCCCCCTTTTCTTGTAAAAAGTCCATGGGCTAAGCCCATTATGGTATATGTGCCGTGGGTATGGGGGCCCCACATGGGGTACCCGTACCTTTTCTCGTGTCCCGATGTTTCATGTTCGTTCGTGGTTAAACGTGTTCGTGTCTGAAGCGTTTCTGTTTATTTTGTCATGTAGTTTATCGTAATCTTAACGCTCGTAATTATATTATATGTATTTACGTAATTATTTTAGTTCGTATTTTAAATGGTGATCATGATTTAATTATGTTCACGTGACATATTTATTAACTGTTTATCATGAGTTCGTACGTAATCGATACTTGTCATGTCATACACGTATGCACTTGCTTGATTATTAGCACATGAATGTGATCAATACTAAATGAGGTAAGTTTTAATCTAGGACGTACGATCTTAAAGGCACTATTCATGGTAAAAGCATGCGGGTTTTACAATTCTTCCCCCCTAAAAAGAATAATTCGTCCCCGAATTATAGATAAAGTAACTGGAAGCGAAACATACCCGAATCAAACTGGAAAGGTATGCAAAAATAACGGAAATGAAGATGACATGGTAGAAGGGAACGTGGAACGTGACATGTCTTGAAAAGACATGGAACGTGACGTGACTGAAAGGACATATCTAATCGATAAGAGAAAAATGGATAAGAAGTCCGGATGAACTTGTCCGTTTCCAAGTGGCCTCCCTCTTGGAACGGTTCCTTCAGAAGATCCTGGCACTAATGATAAATCTTGGTCCTCCTGACCTTGGCTTGGAATACGAAGAAATTCTTGGTTATCAACGGAAGGTAGATCCCCTAAATTCGATCGAGGAAAAATAAGAGTTAACGTGCAAGGGTAGCTGAAACATTACGATGCAAGACAATCTGACATAACTGATAATTAGAAACGATGCGCGAGACATAAAGAAACGTAGTACGTGAAAAATTTTGAACGTGATACGTGAAAAATTTTGAACGTGCTACGTGGAGATATGGCGAGTGTAGTATGAGTAAACCTATCGTGATCCATGATACGTGTAACATATCTTGATCATGCTATGAGGAACTTGGAATGAACATGACATGTGAGACATATCGTGATCATAGAATATAATGGCGGTAACGTCAAACGCTACAAGGTGAGACGTGGGATATGACGTGAAACGTCTATCTGATGATGGAGAGTTATACTAAACTTGGGTCTGGTCTCTCAAGTTCTTGCAAAACTTCCCAGAACGAAAAGAACGTAAAATCGTAAGCAAAAATACGATCATGAACGTGAATAGTGTCATGAACGTGAGCGCGAAAGCAAGTCGTGGAATTAGAATGAAGACGTGAAGTAAATTAGGAGTACAATTACGAATCTTTGTCTGACCCGATAGCTGAGGGATTGCCAAGTGATCGGATGAGCCTTGGCTGGAACATGTTCGTCCAATCTGTTGGTTCTGAAATCCGTACGGATGTAAGGATTCTGCAGACTTGATCAAACTGTTGACAATAACCCAGATAGCATCATGCTTCTTCTGAGTTTGCTGAAGTCTGGTAACTAAAATCCATGGAGATCTTGTCCCTTTTCGATTCACAATATCATATGATGAAAACATACCCGTCTGTTGGTGTCCTATCCTAGCCTGTTTGTATAACAGGTATGAAGATATGAACGTAACTGTATCCTGTTTCGAAGAAACTTGATACATAGAAGGTTGCGAAACTCTTAGTCTTTGAATCAGACTTCTCCCAGCGTAGGATTTTCTAGAACACCTAATGCAGTGTAGGGTTCTCTCCTTTACGCATAAGCTGAGTCATGGTAAGATTAACCGTAGAATGCCATGTGATTCAGCGTGTCACTTAAATCAAACAGAATTGATATCGGAAGAATTTCCAGGGTAAAATTTCACTTGTCATAGAATTTACAACATAATGCATATAGGGTCTTCCTGTTCTTCTCTAGGCTTAGAGGAAATCAGGTTATCCTCAATGAAAACGCTGATGAATTTGCTTATGAGTTCGTGGAAACTCACTCTTATAGTGTCGTTTGAGCATTAATGAGACTAATTCAAAATCATAAATCTAGCATGACCGAGTCGTGTACGAATAGCAGTCATGGACATGTCCTGCTTTTTCACTCGTCACTGTTGGCAGCATGATCGTGAGTTCGATCTTGGAAAAGTGATCAACACTATACGGTTGATTGGACATGTCGTCAATACGTGGAGGAGAATAACGGTCATGAATGGTGATTTGTTTAAGTCAACGGTAGTCGACACATAATCTCATGGTACCATCCTTCTCCTTGTAGGTTCTGCTGGAATGTATAGGAAGACTTTGGAATAATCAACTGGCTGTGCGTAAAAGAGTTAAGTGGTTGTGTCTTACTGACGGCTAGAAAATTTTAGCGACCATGGCTAACAATGCACATGCTTGTAAGCGTAGAAAATTTGCACAGATATTCCGAGGGAAAATCAAGCTGAAGTATTCAGGAGCCTGAACATTACTGTACATAATTATGAATCGTAGCATGGTGTGCTGTTCATAGTCCATAATTAAGATAAAAAAAAAATTCATCTCGTGTCTGTCCGAGGAAAATGCGTTAGCAGCTTGGATCTCATCATTAAGCTGACGGAAAATCTTCGTATACGTGGGAATACGAACGGCGTCCTTCATGGTCAGGAATATATGAACTATGGTGAAAGAAATGAAAGTGACATCGGCAACATGACAGTTCTCACTGATGCGCTGATAATGGTATTGAAATTCTTGTGGCCCGATTTATACATGGCACAACAATTAGATGTACCCTTGGAGGGTACCCTGAATTTCTTAGAAATGCTCCATAAATAGACCTGAGTCATGTGTCTTGACTCGTGTCTTGAGAAATGTAAGCGTGACATATGTCTTGATTGGTATCTTGACATGTGTCCTCAGAAAGTATACGTGAGACATGTGTCTTGACTGATGTCTTGACATGTGTCTCGAGATGTGAAACAATTAGAACTACAAATATTAGGTTAATATGCCAGAATTGGCGGATCGGTTGGACTACTGATCATTTGTATGTCTGTTCATGTCTGCGGCCAGAGCCTCGGTTGCAATTTCTAGGATATTTTCTGTCATGGTAGTGGTTACTATAGTCCTGTCTGTCGATTCCATGACGGTCATTCTCATGACCGTGACTCATGTAGCTATTTAGCTGAGTGGCCGGCTGGTACTGGTTTGCACTCATATGGCTGAAATGACAGCCGAACGACGTGTGACATGTAACTATGAATTTGGGACAATGATTAATGGAAATTGTCTGATGGTGAAGCATCTTCTCGTCCAATTGCTTTGCTCCAACGCCTTTGTCTTCGTCTTTTAGGATCTCCAGGTTGTGAACAGCATCAGCATCGGCATCACGTAGCGTCTCCCAACATCAGCAGCATCAACCTTCAGTAACATCTCCAAGCTATGAGCGGCATCGATAATCTTGTAGAATATCAGCAAGTGAACATACGCCTGAGATGATTTAGAATCAACTAGCGAATCCTCGTGAAGTATTGCAAGTGGAATACACATGGATTAAGGTACATGTAATACACATGAAATACGGTACGTGGAGTGCACATGGAATGCACATGAAATGATCGGTATTGGCTCGATCATTTGTCATGATTTAAAGAAAGTAAACCGGTTAAACGGTTAGGAAAACCATCATGATAACCTGACAGTATTAGCATAGACATCATTCTGGTTGCATAGAGAAACGCTAAAGTGTGGTTACACAAAATTCAACGATGATTTGCCTGACAGCATGATCCATGGAAACCAACCATGACTATCATGAAAGCATGATTCAAGAAATCTAACAATGTCTTGCAGGACACGTAAATAGCAAAAGAGGCGTGAAACAAAATCAACATGAAGACGGAATTATCATGAGGAAACATGAAACCATCTATTACGAAGAAGTGTATAACATAATCAGCATGAAACTGAAGTTAACCATGACAGTATGAAGGCATACTTGACATAAAGACATAATAACTTATGATGGGACATAAAAAAAATTTATGCCAATTTAAATCATGAGAAAAATTTTATGCAAGAAAAACAGTGCATGAATGCGTAATGTAGTTTATAAAACCTTTATATGTGCGAGGGAACGCCTATGGTTCGGTTCCAAAACAAAAGACATGGCGAGGGGACGCCTATGGGTCGGTCCCAAAGTTAAAAGTTTCGATAAAAGCACATGCGACTAAATAGGGCCAGTCCTGTACCAACCATTACTTAGTCAAAATTCCTGCAATAGATGACATATGATATAAATTCATGAATGCATGAAACATAATAATTAAAAGTCATTGTCAAAACTTAACAGAAAATAATTTTATGTGAAAATTATGAACTACTGGGGTTCAGTTCACATAATCACCGTTCACTAGGAACATCATGCATAGACACTGACACATAACTAAGTATGGATGACGGTTGTTCATTCCATATTAGTAAGACGATACTGGTGAAAACATCATGGTGAAAACAACAAGGTGCTGAAAACGTCATGGCTAAAACAAAAAGGTGCTGAAAACATAATGGTTAAAACAACAACGCGCTGAAACATCAATACGTGGAATAACAATCGTTGGCTTAGGGAGCTCCTGGTGACTACACACTAGTCACAGGTCGAGTTTTATAGCCTACAGGTCGAAGCCTTGGTCTCTGATACCATAATTGTAACACCCCATTTTTATAAATGGAATGTCACGCGTAATTATGGCGTGTCATCAAAGCATGCAAGGTAATATGTAGTAAAACATACATGACCAAAGGGAAAACCGGAATCAAACATCGGTTCCCAAACATAAGCCCAAAACATAAATAAAGGAAATGAACTGAATAAAGACTAAACAAGCATAACTATATGAAGGCAAAAAGGAAAAGAAGTCTCTGGCAGCTTCCATCCTATGCGCGTCCTCCAAATGCTCGAGTCTTGGGTACCTGCCGTTTTGGGACATGGAAAGGAAAGTAACGGCTGAGCAAGACGCTCAGTGCACGGATGTACAATATAGCATGAATAGGATAAGCATGTAACATATAACAGCGGAAGACTAAGTTCTGAGTAAACTGGTTAAGTATCAAGAAAACTGGTTTTATAGTTTTAAAAGCCTTATGTTTATCTTGTGAAAACTGTTTTAACATATATATATCATAGCCCATATAGGTCATGAAAAGGTCACGTGCATGAATACTTGGAGGGGTGACCTCATCATGCTGACTAGAGGGGATGCCTCTAATCAATATACTGGTTTGGGTAGGAGGGATCAACTCCTTGTGAAGGGTGCAAGGCACACACCACATTCACCATGATAAACTGAATAAAACATGTAACTAGGATGCACCCATACGCCCCACCTGATATAATAATATGGCCAAAACTGAAAAGGGACGCCACGAGCAATCACTCCGCCGTGGGGAAGTCATAACATTGGTGCCTCCAATGCTATGGTTATGGTACCTCCATAACTAGGTGAAACTGGTCATGCTTGTATATGGCTATAGATTATGCTAATTAAACATAAGCAGTTCAAAACAATAAAACAAATGCTGGGGAAAACAGTTGGCTGCATACGGGGAAATCCTAATAAGGAAAGAATGTCCATACTGAAAGGACGGGAATCCGTACCTCAAGTCCAGTGAATGAACGGAAGAAAGACTCCTACTTCTGGATCACTAACGCTACATGAATACACACGTGTATAAGTATCGATTCACTGATTACGTACTGGTTTTCTGTCTCATTATAGCTGATTTGGTATGTTTTAGGTCATGGTTCACTGTTTAAAGCCTGTGTTTATCTAGTATTCTGATTAATCTGATTAAGTATTACTGGTGTTTCATGTATTATTATACTTACTGTGTAATAATAAGTAACTTTCCAAAAATAGCAGGTTTCCAAAAATAGAAAGTTTCCAAAAATAGAAAGTTTCCAAAAATAGAAAGTTTCCAAAAATAGAAAGTTACCAAAAATAGAAAGTTTCCAAAAATAGAAAGTTTCCAAAAATAGAAAGTTTCCAAAAATAGAAAGTTTCCAAAAATAGAAAGTTTCCTAAAATAGAATTTACTGCTTAAAATAGATTAGTTTCTAAAAATAGAAAGTTTCCAAAAATAGATCAGCTGCCTTAATTAAATAAGTTTCCATATATAGAAGGTTTCCATGATTAGATTAGCTGGCTGAAATAGATAGATTTCCATATATAGAAGGTTTCCATTAATAGATTAGTTGCCTTATTTAATTAAGTTTCTATAAATAGAAGTTTTCATATTTAGAATTAAGCTGGTTACATAAGCTAACATATAAGTCTAAGTGTTTATAAGCTTGTTTCTTAAGTCATATGATATAGTATATAGTTTAATTATTATTTCATGTATTTTAATTAAACTATAGGTTAAGCATTTTAATTAAAGTATAACATGTTTTAATTAAAATGAAATGAATATACTTAGGTTAAAATGTGTATTATTATTATTAATAATATAACCTAAGTCATGTCTAAATTAATTAATTATAGGCATGTTTTAATAATTAATTAATTATAACTTATAACATAAAATACTTAGGTTAAATTAATGTCATGTTAAACTAATAATTAAAATAACCTAAGTCATGATTTAATTAATATTTCATGTTATTAATTAATTATATCCTAAGTTCATGATTCATAAAAATTAACATGTAACATAGATCATGATTTTAACCAACGAACCATGAATCGGGCATGAATTCGACACCGTACCCCGGGCCAAACCCGGGGCACATGTGTCTCCCTGCTGCTGTGGGTCCTACAAGCACCAACCAAGACCAAAAATGGTCTTGGTGGTGGCGGCAATAAGCAAACCAAACCCCCCTCGGGTTTGTTTTGCTAGGCGGCTACAAACAAACACCCTCTTTTAACAACCTTTGATTTTAATTAACCTCAAAACATGTTAGATCTATGATTAATTACCATGTTTTAATAAGAAAACAATAACATATTCATGAACATAAACAAAGATTCAAAAGAATTAAAAAGAAGGGTTTAAAAAGATATACCACTATGTAGCTTGGAAAAGGATGAACAAACATGGATTAAAGCAATGATTTTTAAGATAAAAATCAACCAATCACCCTCCTATGGTGATCTTAGGGTGGCGGCATAAAGAGGAGCAAAGGAGGAGGAGAGAAACTTTTTTAGGGTTTTTGTTTATTTTCTTGAAAAAGTGAAAATGAAATGAAAAGTTACATAACCCCCCTTTTCTTGTAAAAAGTCCATGGGCTAAGCCCATTATGGTATATGTGCCGTGGGTATGGGGGCCCCACATGGGGTACCCGTACCTTTTCTCGTGTCCCGATGTTTCGTGTTCGTTCGTGGTTAAACGTGTTCGTGTCTGAAGCGTTTCTGTTTATTTTGTCATGTAGTTTATCGTAATCTTAACGCTCGTAATTATATTATATGTATTTACGTAATTATTTTAGTTCGTATTTTAAATGGTGATCATGATTTAATTATGTTCACGTGACATATTTATTAACTGTTTATCATGAGTTCGTACGTAATCGATACTTGTCATGTCATACACGTATGCACTTGCTTGATTATTAGCACATGAATGTGATCAATACTAAATGAGGTAAGTTTTAATCTAGGACGTACGATCTTAAAGGCACTATTCATGGTAAAAGCATGCGGGTTTTACATAAGTAGCCACATCCTGTTTCATACCACTCCACCAAAAGTGTTGCTTGATGTCATGGTACATCTTAGTCGAACCAGGATGTATAGAGAATGGGGAGCTATGAGCTTCAGCTAACAAGGCTTCCCGGAGTTCTTGGTCATTAGGAACACAAAGTCTCGTGCCCTGTCATACGATACCGTCTGCATCTACTCTGAATTCCGCCTGTTTCTCCAAATTCTGTACTATCGCCCAGATTTCTCCATCATCTTTCTGAGCTTCCTTGATCTTAGAGAGTAACTCAGGTTCCACTCTAAGATTAGCCCAGTAACCGTGCTGTCCACGTACCATGATCTCGATGTCTAGTCGCTCCAAGTCTCTTATGATTTCCTCCTCGATTTTAATGTCGTTGATCATTCCGGACTTCCTGCTAAGAGCATATGCTACTACATTTGCCTTTCTGGGATGATACTATAGATTAATGTCATAATCCTTCAACAGCTCTAACCATCTCCTCTGCCTCATGTTCAATTCACGTTGAGTGAAGATATACGTCAAGCTCTTGTGGTCCGTGAAAATGTCACATGATTCTCCATATAAATAGTGCCTCCATATCTTCAATGCAAACACGACTGCAGCAAGTTCCAGGTCATGCGTGGGGTAATTTTCTTCATAAGGCTTAAGCTGCCGTGAAGCGTACGCGATCACTTTCCCATGTTGCATGAGAACACAGCCAAGTCCCTTCCCCGATGCATCACTATAAATTTGAAATCCACCCGTACCAGATGGGAGAGTAAGAATAGGTGCAGATACTAGCTTCTGCTTCAGGTGTTCAAAGCTCTTCTCTCGTTCTTCAGTCCATACGAATTTCTCCTTTTTCCGCATCAATTTGGTCAATGGTAGTGCTAAGCGGGAAAATTTCTCCACGAACCTACGGTAATAGCCAGCTAAGCCTAAGAAATTGCGGACTTCCATCGCTGATGTCGGTCTTGGCCACTTAGTAATGGCCTCAACCTTCGCTGGATCCATAGTGATTCCTTCAGCTGATACAATGTGACCTAAGAATGCCACCTTGTCTAACCAGAACTCACACTTGGAGAATTTAGCGTACAACTACTTCTGGCGAAGAATTTGTAGTACTGTACGAAGATGGTCTTCGTGTTCCTCCTTGGACTTTGAGAAAATCAGGATGTCATCGATGAAGACAATGTCGAACTTGTCCAGAAATTCATGGAAGATTCTGTTCATCAAATCCATGAACACTGCTGGAGCATTTGTCAGGCCGAATGGCATAACTACAAACTCGTAGTGGCCATAGCGGGTACGAAAAGCAGTCTTGGCGATATCCTACTCCTTGACCCGTAGCTGATGATAGCCTGACCTAAGATCAATCTTGGAGAAGTGTTTGGCCCCTTGGAGTTGTTCAAACAGATCGTCTATACGCGGCAGTGGATACCTATTCCGGATAGTAATCTTGTTGAGCTCGCGATAGTCTATGCAAAGACGCATACTGCCGTCCTTCTTCTTAACAAATAAGACCGGTGCGCCCCATGGAGATGCGCTCGGTCGAATGAAACCTCGTTCTAGAAGTTCTTGCAGTTGATCCTTCAGCTCTATGGGAGCCATGCGATAAGGAGCGTTGGAGATTGGTTCAGCTCCTGCCTCCTGGAATAAGCTCGATACTGAATTCCACTTCTCGTGCAGGTGGTATGCCCGAAAGTTCTTCTGGGAATACATCTTCGAATTCTGACACTATTTGTTGATCCTGAATTGATGGAGATTCAGCATCCATGTCGTGAACCGTATCTAGATAACCCTCGCAGCCATGTGACAGTAGTGCACGCGCTTGCATGGTAGATATGATTTGTACAGACCGTCCGGGTACGAACCCGTTATGAATGTACTCTGGTGCATTAACATCACCAAAGATAACTCGATATGAATGGCATTCTATGGTAGCATGATGCTTGGATAGCCAATCCATGCCCAAAATCATGTCGGAGTCATTCATGTCCAGCGGAAGTGCGTCAACAGGTCAAACCTTATCGTCAAATTCTAGGGGAAGACTCTTGTATACATGGGTGATTAATACAGAGTCCCTCAAAGGTGTGGAAATAGTAAGCCTATTCTCTAGTGGCATGTGGAGCATCCTAATGTTCTTAGCATAAGCAGTAGAAATAACCGAGTGAGTAGCACCCGTATCGAAAAGAACACATGCAGCTTGACCATACATATACAAGATTCCAGTGATGGTACATGTAGACTTGTTGGCCTGGTCTCGAGATGTCGTGTAGACACGCCCAGTGGTAGGAGGCGGCTTGGAAGCAGCATGTCCCGATGTGCACTCCATCTCGCCCTTACGGCAATCCTTCATGATATGGCCAGGAAGACCACACTTGAAGCATGCGTTCGTGTTACGACGACATGGCCCTGGGTGCCTACGGTGGCAAGTAGAGCAAAGAGGATGAGTATATCCTCCAGCAGGTGCTCTGACTGGCTGGGAACCTGATAAAACATTTTACATAAGACATGATAATAGGGTACAAAGGACAATGCGGATAATCGTAAGATTGAATACCAGTGATAGCTGGACGGCTAGGCTGTGAACCTATCTGGTTCTGGTCCCTACCGTTTCCATGGTTCCTGGTAGAAGTTTTGATAAAGTGTCAGAATATGAGTTATAATATGAAATCATAAGAAAATTGCGTAAGTATTAGGACCTGCTGCCATTGGAGTGTCCAGCATTGTGACGGTAATTATCATTACCGCCACGCCTATCCGTAGCAGAACGGTCGTTAGTCTGACCGTTTCCCTTGGGCTGATGAGGCTGCTGCTGAGTAGCCGGGTGAGACCGGTCCCCAGTTTTCTGCCTGGAAGATACATTTTAAAGAGATGAATAATTGACATATATGGAAAGAATACGGATTGATCACCGCTTGAATACGAATGTTTACCTCTTGTCAGGTCTCTCAGCTTCCCCGAACTCATCCCTCTCCTGCAGCATCTCCAGCTTACGTGCTGCATCGGCCACTTGTGCTACAGTGTTGAACGTAACACACACCAGATTGTTTGCGACCGATGTGCGAAGAGCCCACCTAAAGTGGTGTGCCTGCTCTTCAGGAGTACCTGCTGCCGCACCAAGGAAACCAGCTAAGCGAAGAAAGTGCTGCATAAACTCGTTGCTATTCTCCCCAGCTCTCTGTCGGATCCCATGGTACTCCCTCTTGAGCTTGTCTTGCTTAGCCTTGGGAAAGAACTGCTCCATCAACCTGTCCTTGAACTGAGCCCAAGTCAAACCAGCAACCCACTAGCCACCTCCCTCAGACTGCATCAACGCTAACCACCAATTTAGCACATCGCCTTCGAGCCGATAGCATGCCAACCTCGCCTTGTATGCGGGGTCACAACCCATGGCATTGAAAATCTTCTCGATGTGAGCCAACCAGCTTTCAGCATCACTAGGGCTATATGTCTTCTCAAAAGCTTGAGGACGGAGCTTGTTGAATCTCTCCAGCCATACTGCCAATGTCATTGGAGGAGGAGGAGGAGGTGCCTGATTATGTTGCTGATTGTTGTCAGCTTGAACCTCAGCCCTGATGTCGTTCCTCAGTTGAGGAAGCAAAGCTTGCATTGCAACTTGGATTGCAGCATTAAGTTCTTCCTGTTCGCGTGTGAGAACCATCTGACAGTATAACATAAAACATATGATTAAAGGATCAAAACATAAAATATATATACATGAAAAAAAAATTTATACCAAATTTCAAGAGAAATATTTTATGCAAGAAAATTTTGTGTATGCATGCACGATGCAGTTTTATGAAAACTTTTGTATGCTCGAGATTGAACGCCTATGGTCAGTTCACCCAAAATAAAAGACATGGCGAGGGGACGCCTATGGGTCAGTCCCAAATGTAAAAGTTTCGATAAAACACATGCGACTAAATAGGGCCAGTTCTGTACCAACCATTACTTAGTCATAAACCTGCGACAATGACATATTATGTATGCACAAAAATGATGAATGCATGAAAACGACTGTCAGTTCTAGGAAGACCATAGTGACTACCCACTAATCACAGGTCATATTTTGAGAACCTACAGGTCGAAGCCTTGGCTCTGATACCATAATTGTAACACCCCATTTTGATAATGGAATGTCATGCGTAATTATGGAGTGTCATCAAAGCATATAAGGAAAAATGTCTAAACATTACATGACCATAAAAGGAAAATACCGGAATCAAACATCGGTAGTCCAAAAGTAAAGCTCATCACACACAAACATAAGTACTGTAAAGGAAAGGACTAAGCAATGTCCATAGCAGAGTATCAAAGTACAGATAATGCATTAAGTAAAGAAAGGCTAGAAAGCTTCCAGTCCATATGCACGTACGCTTAAAGTCTACGAGCGTCCCTGAGTACCTGCCGTTTTGGGAACATAGAAAAGAAAACGGCTGAGCAATACGCTCAGTGCACGGATGTACAATAAAGCATGAATAAGATAAGCATATAACATATAACAGCGGAAGAAACTAAGTCCCGAATAACCTGGTTAAGTCTTGGTAAAATTGGTTTTATAGTTTGAAAAGCCTTATGTTTATCTTATAAAAACTGTTTAACATGTTCTACCATTAGCCAATATAGGTCATGAAAATCCACCGTGCATGAATACTTGGAGGGGTGACCTCATCATGCAAATTAGAGGGGCTGCCTCTAATTTAATATACTGGTTTTGGGTAGGATGGATCAGCTCCTTGTGAAGGATGCAAGGCACACACCACATTCACACTGAGTAATCTACTAAAAAACATGTAACTAGGATGCACCCATACGCCCCACATGATAAATATAAAAATATGGCCAAAAGCTGAAGGGACGCCACGAGCAATCACTCCGCCGTGGTGAAGTCATAACATCAGTGCCTCTAATGTTATGGTTATGGTACCTCCATAACTAGGTGAAACTGGTCATGCATGTATATGGCTATAGGTATTCTAAATTAAACATAAGCAAGTCAAACATATAAACTTATACTACGGGAAAACATTTGGCTGCAAACGGAGAATCCTAATAAGGAAAGAATGTCCATACTGAAAGGCCGGGAATCCGTACCTTATGTCCAGTGTACGAAGAAGATGAACTGAGGAGAATCCTACTTCGGTATCACTAATGCTACATAAATACATACGTGAATAAGTATCTGCTTACTAAATACGTAACTGGTTTTATGTCATGTCTTAGCTTATTTTATATGTTCATATCATGTTTTACTGTTTAAAGCCTTAAACTGTGTTTATCTTATATTCTATCTATTCTGATTAAGTATTTCTGGTATTTCATGTATTATTATACTTACTGTGTAATAATAAGTAACTTTCCAAAATTAGCAGGTTTCCTAATATAGAACGTTTCCAAAAATAGAAAGTTACCAAAAATAGAAAGTTTCCAAAAATAGAAAGTTTCCAAAAAATAGAAAGTTTCCAAAAATAGAATTACTGATTAAAATAGATAAGTTTCTAAAAATAGAAAGTTTCCATAAATAGATTAGCGGCCTTAATTAAATAAGTTTCTAAAAATAGAAAGTTTCCATAATTAGATATAAGCTGGTTAAATAAGCTAAGTATATAAGCTTAAGTGTTTTTCTGATTATTTTCTAAGTCATAATGATATAATGTATAGTTTATTAATTATTACATGTAATTTAAATAAAATATAGGTTAAAAGTATTTAATTAAATATATGATGTTTTTAATTAAATAAAGTTAAATACTTAGGTTAAAACATGTATTATTATTTATTAATAATGTAACCTAAGTCATGTTAATTAATTAATTATAACTATGGTTAATTATAAAGTCTAAAAAATATAAAATACTTAGGTTAATAATTCCATGATCCTAATAATAAAATTATAACCTAAGTCATGTTTATTAAATTAATCATGTCATATTTATTAATTTAATTTTAACATATGATTATATAAAAAAATAATCTTAACATAAACCGTGAACCGGATCTTGACTAGAAACCATGAACTGGACATGAAATCGACACCACACCCCGAACCACTTCGGGGTTCCCTTTGGTTTGCTGCTGCCGTGGGACCCACACTACCAAACCGGGACCATATGGTCTTGGTGGTGGTCTATTAGCCAAACCGAGACCCCCTTGGGGTTCAGTTTAGGCGCCGGCCAAACAAACACCCCTAAAAACATCCTTTTTTATTTACCCAATAACCATTTACATGATTGATTTATGTTTTTAATTAGGTTTTTTTAAAAACATCATGTTCTTAATTAATTTTATTAGATCAAATCAAAAAGAAAAGGATTAAAAGAATATACCGAATGCGTGGATCTAACGAGGATGAACACACACGAACACACGTACAAAAACCAAGATCAAAATCAAATGAACACCCCTCTTTGGTGTGTTATATGCAGCGGCCACAAGAGGACAAGAAGGAGAAGGAGAAAAATATTTTTAGGTTTTTGTTTTGGTTTCCTGTAAAGTGAAAATGAGTAGTAAAAATTACCTTAACCCCTTCTTAGTAAACTTTGAGATGGGCTTGGCCCATCTCCTTGATGTAGCCGCGGTTTAAGGGCCCCACATGGGGTACTCGTACCGTTTTCCGTGTCTCGTTGTTTAAGTGTTCGTTCGTGTCTATTTGTGTTCGCGTTTTATGTGTTCTCGTTAAATATTTACCATGACCTAATATATTTATTCACGCTCGTAATAAATATATATATATGTAATTAATATTAGTTCGTGATTTAATTACGTTCATGATTTCATGTTCGCATGTTCGTGATTAGTTATTGTTAAATAATTATTGTGTGTTCGTGCGTAATAAATACTTATCGTGTTCTAACACGTACGTAATACGTAAAATCCTAACACGTAAACGTAATCATACTATAAAAGGAAAGTTTTAATCTAGTACGTACGATCTTAAGGGTACTATTCATGGTAAAAGCATGTGGGTTTTACACAAGACCACAATAAAATATAAGAGATACACCTAGGAATAAGGGAGTCTAAGCGAATAATTGAGCCAAATGAGTGAGTGTTAGCTTACTAACTTATAATAACAATGATCTCTTTTTTAAGCTTAGTATGGGGAACGTGAAACTTGAGAATTATAAACATTCATGACAACCAAAGCCCTAATATAAGTCTTCGATCTCTTTACTTATTCTTCCTTCTAGCATTGTGTAATTTTCTATCTTTTTAGTTTCCTTAGTGTCTAGTATTTAATAAAGGCCAATGTGGGTTAATTATGATGGAAAATGTTAAACTATGCTTTGAAATTATGCATTGCATGAGGGCATTGCAATGGTCAAGTGTAGGGGATTTCATAAGTGTGAAAACACTTATCCTTTTACCACTTAACTATAATAATAACAAGACCAAAACGTGTATTTAATGTCGTAAAAGGCAAAATTATGCGTGGTTTGTGTTTTTATTGTGTTTTAGGACAAAAATATGAAAAGTAAGAAAACACGGGCTTTCACGGGCTTTTATCGAAGAAAAAGACAAAAGACGAAGTCAAAAGATCAAAAGTGCAAGAAGAACGGAAGTCAAAGGCCTATTCTGAAGATTTATCGAAGAAAAAGTCTAAAGACGGAAGTTTAACGAAGTCGAAGAACCAAGTCTACTAAAAGAAGAAAATTAGAAGACAAGTTCATGTTATCATTCGACTAATCCCGAGACAAAGTCGAGAAAGACGAGTTATTTTAAAAGACGATAAGACAAGAGAAAGAAGGAAGCAACAACACCCTCCCCTTCTTCTATATATAGTCTCCTAATAGTTCATTAGGAGGAGTGAGTTCATTTTAGTTTTTAATAGGTAATTAGGAGTAGGTGCTACTTTCTCTCTCTAGAAATTTCTTTCAAGTTTGCTTAATCTTTCGTCTTTTTAATCTTGTAATTGAACTTAATCTTCAATTTAATCAAGCTTTTTAGTTAATTCTCATTCTTCCTTTCTTAATCATAATCTATTGTTTTGTTTCATTAATCATGTAGTTAGTTTAATCTTGTTGATTGTGTGATTGATTTGCTTATTGGATTGAGCTTATTGATTTGGTGTGTTTGATGTTTTAGGCTTATTGAGCTCATTGCTTATTAGTGTTTAGCTTATTTTTAATTTAGTTGTTTTTATTAGTTTAAATCTTTTAAAAAGTTGATTATAAATATTTTGATTATGTAGTGTTTTTAAATTGTGGCTTATTTGCTTTTTCCTAAAATCAATTTGGTTAAGTTTTTAGTTAAGTGCTTATTTGAGTTTTGCTTATTTTGCTTAATTTTTCTTATCCGGGTTTTAGAAACCCTAGTATCCTGAATTATGTGTTTAAGTATTTTTCTGAATTAGGTACTGTGTATGTCATTTTGAATAGTAGCATTTTCATTATTCCGACTTACCATTTTGGTTAATCCGAATTGCATACAAGCTAAGATATTCCGACTTACAATCAACATTTACATTCCGGATTGTAGTTTCTTTAAACATTCCGGATTAGCAAAATTATTCCGGATAGTAGCTTAATTTCTCTTCATTCCGGATTAGGTCACGTTTAGCCTATTCCAGATTAGATCAAGGATCCTTTATTCCGGATTGCTTATATTTGCTTATTCTGGATTCTTATCCGGAATCCATATTCCGGATTATATACAAAATATGTTTCCCGAATTGTGTGCAATTTTTTTTTCTGAATTGTTTGTGTGACTGGTATTCCGAATTAGGGCTTATATTGATTCCGGATAGCATCAAGCACCACATTTCGAATTAAGCAAAGTATTGGGATTCCGAATAGGGTTGGTAACATGGATTCCGGATTGTGAGTTGATTACACAACCCGGATTTGGTCTTGTTTAAGTGTATTCCGACTTATGTTTATTTTGGTATCCCGAATTATTTTTAAAACTTAATTTTTCCCGCCACTTTTCTTTAGATTTATTTTCAAAGTGTTTTGTCCTCGTTTATTTTCAAGTTTATTTCTTTTATAAAGTTTTCATTTTCAACATTTACTTTTTATAAAGTTTTAATCTTTTGTCATTTTATTTTCAAAGTTTTTATTTTTATAACTTTAAAGTTTCCAACTTTATTTTAAATAGATAACCACCTTTCTTTATTTTTACCAAGAACAACTGTGCAACATTCATTCGGGATAAGCTATCAAGGTTAGATATTCCTCTTTTATTTTTATGTTTATTAACTTTAACGTTTATAATACTAGTAGACATAGATAATCAAAAGCTCCCCCTTTTAGTGACCGAAAACAATAAGTCCACCCTAAACCGTGATCAATTCGAATTGAATCGAGTATGAACAACACAAACAAGAACACATAAAAAGCTTGTCATATTAGCCATAATTCGTGAGTTGTGTTCTCATCCAAAGAACTTGAGCACAACACACAGATAGATATACATACTCCGCTTCCGCTGATGACAGTGACATGCAATCCTGCTTCTTGGAAGACAATCCCACGAGCTTATCTTGACCTAGAAATTGTGCACCACCAGAAGTACTTTTTCATGTATCAAGACACCCTGCATGATCAGAATTTGAATAGGCCGTTAAAAAGAAACCGGTTTCCCTCGGATACCAGAGTCCCTAATGAATGGTATTCTTGAGGTACCGAAAGATCCGTTTAACCTCCTTGAGGTGCTTTTCAGTGGGTCGTGCTTGATATCGTGCACAATAACACGTAGCATGTGAAATATCGGGTCTGCTTGCTGTCAAGTACATGAGGGAGCCGATCATGGAACAATATCTCGTTTGATCTATGACATTTCCCTCAAAGTCAGCATCTAGAGATGTGGTAGATAAGGTGTCCCAACAGAGTCACATGAAGTCATACCATGCTTTTTGATTATCTCTTGACAAACTTAGCTTGGTTTATAAAGATACCACTTGGGGTTCGGTGAACTTGAATTCCTAGAAAGAATTTTAGTTCGCCCATCATTGACATTTCAAATTTGTTGTGCATTACTTTTTCAAACCATTTTGAAAGTTTTGGGTTTGTAGACCTGAAAATAATGTCATCAACATAAATCTGCACAAGCAAAATGTCATCCCCATATTTAAAAGTGAACAGAGTTAGATCAATGGAACCTTTTGAGAAACCTTTGGATACCAGAAATTTCGAGAGCTCTTCGTACCACGCCCTTGGAGCTTGCTTGAGTCCATAAAGTGCTTTGTGGAGACGATACACCTTGTAAGGATAATGAAGATTAACGAATCCTTCCGGCTGCGTAACATAGAAATCTTCCTTCAAAGGACCGTTAAGAAATGCTGTATTCACGTCCATTTGATAAACAATGAATCTCTTATGTGCAACATAAGCAAGGAAAATCCTGACCGCTTCCATACGAGCAACTGGTGCAAATGATTCGTCAAAATCAATTCCCTCTATCTGGCCGTACCCCTTAGCCACTAGCCTAGCTTTGTTCTTGATGATCGTGTTTTCTTCATCCATCTTGTTTTTCCAGATCTATCAAAGATTTAACGGTATTACATCGTATGGTCTGTCAACAAGTTCCCAGACCTTAAGTCTTTCAAATTGTTGAAGTTCATCTGTCATTGATTCAATCCAAGCATGATCAGCCATGGTTTCTTTGATGTTTTTCGGTTCAGTTGTACTCACGGCGAGTGCAAACATACAAACATCGCCATCGGTTGCTAGTTGTCTCTTGTACGAAGAGGCTGTGAAGGGTTTCCAATTACTTGAACCAAAGGATGATCTCGGGTCCAATGATGTGTTGAAGGATGTCGTTGATAAAACGTATGCATATTTGACGGATCAACATGACAAGTAGAAGACTCTCCAATTTCGTGTACTGATGTACCGAATGGGTTGTGAAAATCGTCATCGTTAGATAATTCATCATCTGCTTGATTTGTGTTCGCTAGAGCAATGACAGTAGTTGTGGATGTTGTATGATCGATTGTTGAGGTAATATTTTGAGGAGGTAAAGCTGCAGCAACCTGTGTTGAAGTAGATGAAGTTGTATCCGTTTGTTGACGATGATCGGTATCATCATTCTTATCATGAGTGACAGCGGAAGACTTCGATACAACATGTTTCTCTCCCGTGAAATATTCATCAAACATTGGTCCATATAACATTTTCAACTCTTCAAGTGTCATGTCCACTGTCATATCTTCTCTTGGAACATGTTCAAGAACCAGCTTTGAACTTGGCGGTTCATTGTTGTGGTCTTGAGTTTCGAGTTCCGTGCGGTTGTGCACATAGGTCTTTTGTCGTTGTGGATCGGGACTTAAACTGCTTTGTTCAAGTGCCATTTCTTGTAATTCATCGAATCTGATATGAATAGTTTCGAATATCAATTTGTTCTCTTGTTGTACACTCTGTATCCCTTAGACTGAGTTGCATATCCCACTAGAATACATGCATCACCTTTCTCTTTCATGTTGTCCAGATTTTCACCATCTCGAATTATGTAACACGTACATCCAAAAACATGAAGGTGTTTGAGTGAAGGTTTGCGATCATGAATTATGTGATTTGGTGTCTTTTCGTGTCTTAGGATAATTAAGGAACGGTTTTGTGTGTAACATGCGGTTGACACGGCTTTGGCCCAAAAGAATAATGGTAGTTTTGAAGCGGATAATAATGTTCGAGCAACCTCAACTAAAGTACGGTTTCGTCTTTCAACAACACTGTTTTGTTCAGGTGTTCTAGCAATAGATGTTTCGTGTTCAATCCCTTCGGCTTCAAAATAATTCTTCAGAGTTGAATTCAAGAATTTTGTGCCTCTGTCAGTACGTACCACTTTTACTTGAGCTTGAAGACCACGTTGTATCAGCTTAAGGAAGTTGATGAGAACTTCGGGTGTTTCATCCTTAGACCTCAAGAAGTGAGTCTAAGTGTACCTTGAGTAGTCATCGACAATTACCATAACATATTTCTTCCCATTGATGCTTTGAACACGCATGGGGCCACACAAATCTATATGAAGAAGATCTAACCGTCCTTTAGATCTTGGTGTAGTCTTTGTCTTGAAACTACTCCGTTTAGCTTTACAAAGCTCACAAGAAGAACAAAGATGATCTTTGATGAATTTCAAGTTTGGAAGGCCTCTTACAATATCTTTCTTGGAAAGCAAGTTGATGGTGTCAAAATTGAGATGAGATAATCTTTGATGCCATAACCAAGCTTGAGTCGTTGAGGCTTTAGCCATGAAACAGATTGGAGTTGAAGAAGTGGAGTCTTGAAGTGAAATAGTGTAGAGATCAGTACCCCGTGAACCAGTGAGTAAGTCATTCCCATCATAATCACGAACAAAACATGTCTTCTTTCTAAAGGCAACCTCCAAATCCGCATCACATAATTGACCAACTGAGAAAAGATTGTGATTGAGCCCTTCGACGTAGTAAACCCTTTTGATTGTGATATTCCCCTGAACCAAATCTCCATATCCTAGGATCGGTGCAAATTGATCATTTCTGAATCGGACCGTACCCAGGAACTTCTCCACGAAGTTAATTAGAAGCTTGAGATTACTCATCATGTGCTTCGTGCATCCGGAGTCCAGTATGAAGAGAATTATTTCGATCACCTGCAGAATAATTAGAACATGATGGAGCATTTGATATATTGGATTCCATGTTAGTTGTGATATCCGAATCATTAGTTTCCATAGTTTCATTACTTAAAGGCATACTAACGCTCATTGTCACATCTTCTTTCCTAACCTTCGGCATCCATTTAAATCCTAGAGGACACTGATTAGCAAACCACCATTTCCAAGTCTTGCTAGTAGACTCATATAATTCCCTAATTTTGCTTCTAGGTTTCTTAGTTGTGGAGTCTGATGCAATACTTTTCTTAGGGGGGTTGCACCAGAATGGTTCACTTTGCGTTTGGGTTTACTAGCACTAATAGGCATCACAGTTTGCTTCTTAGTTCTAGTATCTACGCCTTTGACATTATTCGAAACACACATAGCATGATTAGCATTAGCACACTTTCCACATTTCACACAAACAAACTTAACATTCAAAGCATTCAAAGTCGAATAATTTAAATCGTCATTACACGCGATTGCAGACGTTTTATTCTTAGAAACATTGAAAATCCTAGGGTGGTCTTCTACTTTCTTCATCTTCCCTTGACTTTTGTTTTGCCAAACCTTTTCATTCATGCGAGTGCTCTTAAGCTGAGGCCGGCTAACACTAGCAGTGGGGACTACTTCTGTAGTAAAAGACACACATCTATTAGTGTTTCTAGAAGTCTGAGGTGATTGACTTTCTTTGTTTTGTGTGGGTTTAGTGGCCAATCTATACATCCCTGGTTTAATCACATTTGTGTTCTTAATGCTTTGTGATCGAATATGTGTTTTGGGAGTATTCTGTGGTAACCTATCCTTCCCATCCGTCTTGGGGGCAAACCTAGGTTTTGCAAATGCAGAATTGGAGAAAACAGATGGTTTTCCCAAGACAGAGGGTTTAGTCACTTTGTGCGCATTGGGTTGTCTTACAACGGGTTTCTTAACGCTAGGTTCCACAATTTTCCCACCCATCTTAGCAACGAGTTTCTTCAACTCTGCTATCCTATTTCCCTGTCTTGTAACTGAGCTTTCAAGTCTTTAATTTCCAAACTCTTTTCATTCATTTCTTGACACATTTGGGAAAGTTTTTCTTGCAATTTATTATCATGTGGAAAACTTCCTATGTCTTTTTGCAAAGCAAGTTCAAGAGAATGATAGTGTTTTTGAAGGAAATCAGTTTTGTGTTGAAGTAACTCAAAAGCCTTTTTATCAACATTTTCTTTACGTTTCGAAAGCTCAAGTTCAAGACGCTCACACTCTTTGATCTTATCAAGATATTTGCATGCAACATCAGAATATTCATCGATATCAGCACAAGATTGAAGAGTAACATACAAAATATCTTTGGAGAGACATTCTTCTAAGAGTAGATCATATTCGTTTGAAAAATCTGATTTGTCATTTTGAAGTTCATCAATTTCTTTTTTAAGAGACTTAACATATTTCAAATCATCAAGCATTTTAGACTTGAATCAATTTTTCAAACTCAAGAACATTTTCTTTTATTATCTTCGTATCTGGTATTAAAAGTTCTTTCACAAGCACAGTTATGTCGTGAGGAATCTCTGTTTTCCACTTATCCATTTCACGTTTTTGCCAATCGCTTTCAACAATTGATTGAACATTATCAATGTGATGTTTAAGAATACCAAGTGTTTTTCTGCTTTTGCTTTTATAAACATCAAGAGGCAAATAGTTAATATATTTAAAAACATTTGATTTCTTAGTGGAAAAAATTTTCTTCCATTGAATTCTTCGTTGTTTGCTTTCAAGAAACAATTCCTCACGAGAGTTTTGTTTTTGTGGAGTGAAAAGACCATAAAGACTGTTTTCATAAGCATAATTATATGGTGTCACAAAATCTTTATTGAGCGGTGATCTACTCTCCTCATCCCAAAGGGACGTCTCTTCACTATCGAGGCTAACTACTGGGCAATCATGATCGATCCATTCGGACTCATCAAGATATAAATGAGGGTTTGCAGCTTGAGCTTTTTCGAGGTACTTGGGACTTGCAAAACTAGGTTGACCCTTGAAAAACGACCGAGGTGCTATCATTCTAACGGTTTGAATAGAGTCATGCGTTTTATAAACAACTTTTTTCAAAAAATCGACTTGTTCTTCGAGATCCTTTACTTTTTCAGTATCTTTGCCTTGTCTATTTTTGAAATCTTGTTTTAATTTTTCAACCTCTCATTTCTTTTCGTCAAGAATTTTAACAGAATCGGTGGAATTCATAGAAAGCCTCTGTTCAAGTTCGTTTACTTTAGTTGTGGCAAGGTACGTTTCTTGACGTTCATCACTTAATAAAACATTAAATTGACGTTTTTATTTAGTTAACAAAGCAAGATCTTAATTGTATTTATTTTTAAAATCGTCCTTTTTAACGTTAATTAAACGACTTTTGTACCCCTCAAGCTCTTTATCTCTTTGAAGAAGCTGAGCCCTATAACTATCAATGGTCTCACTAGATTTTATAAGAGCGGCTTTGCTTTCTTCAAAGTTTTGAGTGAGCGATGCGTTTGCCTTCTTTGATTACTTTTGACTCTTTCTAGTTTCATTGACATCTTTTTGTAAACTAGCAATTAAATTAGCAAGCGCGACACGCTCCTCATCATCATACTCATTTGCATGTTGATCATCCTCAAACTCATTATTGCACATGTCTGATGAATCGGGTGTGGTATTGCTATCAACCGTTTCCATCATACATTTGATAGTAATTGTTGTTGGTAGATCACTATGCTCATGTGTATCACCAAACACATTATATTCATCATCATGTTGTACCTTATCAATTGGCTCGGTATCAAAGATAGGACCATTGTCATCTCCAGTGACGTTAAGGACCTCATGAATCTTTGCCATGTATGAATAATGTGCCTCGAGTTCTTGGTCGGAGAGTTCATCATCTGTGTCGTCAAACATTTCTCCTTCCTCAACTAATATCTGGATCCCAGCTTCCATCTTCTTGCACATCAGCTTCTTTTCCTTATGATAACCATAATCTTTGACCCTCTTTGGCTGCCTGCATTCCTTAGCCAAATGCCCATAACCTCGGAAGTTAAAGCACTGAATCCCACTTTGTTGCACAACTTGAGTACCAACAGTTTCCCTATTTCCAACAACAGTAGCAACCCTCTAATTATCATACTTCGCGGGTTGTCGTTCATACTTTGGAGGACTCTCAGCACGCCTTCGTGTGTTATTCCTTGGAGGACTCTAAGCATAGTTGTTCCTCGTGTTAGATGATGTTCGGAGGTTGTTGTTAGTGGGTTTGTAGATTTTCTTGTATTGCTTCATAATGAAATCCATTTGTTGTTTGAATTCTCTATCCTTTTGAGCTTGTTCTTCATCACTGTCTTCTTCGGATGATTGCTTAGGTGTGGGTGATGGTGCTCTTGCAACTTCTTTGCAACGGGATCTTGTTGGAACATGTTACTTAGAGGCAGTTGATGATCGTGGTGATGATGATTGAGTAGAGTAGGTCTTTGGAGCACGAGTACGATAATCTGTGTAATGTTGAGTGGTAGACACCAAAGCAAGTGGATTTGAAACCTTTGCAACTCGTTCAGCTTGAAGTTCATTTGCCTCATTTTGAAATTGTTTCAAAATGTCAAATAGCTTGTGATATGAAACTTCGTCTAACTTTTGTTGTTGTTTCACCAAGGTGACAAACCGTATCCACTCTGGTTGAAGTTGTTGTAGAAATTGGACATTGACTTGCATGGTGGAAACTTGCA
The DNA here is from genome assembly GCA_025667525.1 of Glebionis coronaria. Classification (NCBI taxonomy): domain Eukaryota; kingdom Viridiplantae; phylum Streptophyta; class Magnoliopsida; order Asterales; family Asteraceae; genus Glebionis; species Glebionis coronaria. The sequence continues at coordinate 559,823,101 of CM046880.1, read as the reverse complement.
AGTTGTTTCAAGTCATGTCATTCATCATTTTGTAGAATCGAGAGTAATAAGAATCAATTGATTCCCCATTCTTTGATGTAAACTTGCCAAAGTTCCAAAACATCTTAGTTTTCACATCTTGTTTGTTAAGTGATTCACCTTGTTGCAATCTTTCAATAACCGTCCACATTTCTTGAGCAGTAGGGCATGCATCAAACGTAGAATAAATGTCATCTCCAATGCCACTGAGAATAAAGTAGATTGCTTCCTTCTCTGCATCAAACCAAGCACGGTTCTCTGGAGTGAGGTCGTTTCTCTTTTCATCACGTTCATAAGCTGGTTGTTCATCAGTTGTGTCTGTGGCTGGTACTACAGGAACTTTTATCCTTGAGAATTTATAAGGTCCATCCAAAATGCATTGTCTTAAAGCATCACCGTTAGGTTTTGTGTCAAGATAACGTAGAAAACGGAATTTCCATTGATCATATTGACCTGACACAAGCATTGGTGGTCTCTCTTTGTTACCCGCCACCATTATGTTGTTGTTCGTCACACAATATTCTGCAGTAGAATCCATCTCAATATTCTCTGAAATGATGAAGTGAATATGGATCTTAAGTAGATGTTATAGTGATTGTTGTTGAAGATAAAAAGTGTTGAAATCCCTTAAAAATGTTCTTGAAAAACTAAAAAGTTCTCCAAGACCAAAAAAACACACGATTCGAAATTTTTTAAGTGTATTTTTGGAATTTTTAAAGAAATCCTCCAATCTGTCGCAATGTCTAAACCTTGTCGCAATGACACACCAACTTCTGTCGCAATGCCTCAAAGAACTTCTATCGCAATGCCTCAAAATTTAATCCGTCGCAATGTCGATGCAATAGCTATTGCAATGTCAAAAAATAATATCTATCGCAAAGTTGGATCGGAATGTGGATCGAAATTTGGATCGGAATGTGTATCGGAATGTGGATCGGAATGTTGGATCGCAATATCACAAATAATATTCGATCGCAATACCTGTCGGAATATGGATCACAATGTCACACAAGAGATTCGATCGCAATATTACAACAGAGATCGCAATACCTGTCGGAATATGGATTGCAATACCTATCGGAATACAGATCGCAATGTAGAAACCCTTAGGCTTTGCGATGGAATTCAATGAACTTCTGTCGCAATACGAGAATAATGCCGAAACTTTTGGTAAAAACTTGAGATCTTTGACAAGAAATCCGTGATTTTAACCAAACCAAAACAACCAAATCCCTACCACAGCTATGTAGAAGATGTATATCAAGATTTAGAGCACGGAAAACACAAAAAAATTTGAATTCGAGAGATGATATATGGATAAAATCATATGAATAAAATAAAATCACAACAACCAATCACAAATCTACCCCATGGCGATTGATACCAATTGTTGTCCCATAAAATATGTGATGATTAAACAAGAAAGGTAGATAAAAGATAGATGATTTCTAGAGAGAGAAAGTAGCGAGAGAAAAGAGAGAGAATGGTTGGAACTTGGTGAATATTAGATTGAGAGAGAATGAAAAAAAATGAACCAACCTCCTCCTAACATGCTAGGAGGAGGGTATATATAGTCCACCCACATGCGGGCTTGTATGGCTATATATAAATGGGCCGGACTTTCCTTTTAGGCTTTAGTTACTTATGAATGAACTTTAGCTTAAAGTTAAGCCCGTAAACCACGACTAACCTACTACCTATTACAACGTTCTTAAATACGATACATAATAAACATATGACCGAACATTCTTGTTTGACTCAATATTTTGAGGCTAACAAAACCTTTATTTGCCGACGAAAACGTGAAGTTACCGACGAAAACGTAAATTTACTGACGAAAACGTAAAAATACTGGTGAAAACTTGAATATACTAACGAAAACGTGAATTTACTGAGGAAAACGTAAGTTTACTGACGAAAACGTAAGTTTACTGATGAAAACGTAAAAATACTGACGAAAACTTGAATATACTAACGAAAACGTGAATTTACTGACGAAAACGTAAGTTTACTGACGAAAACGTAAGTTTACTGATGAAAACGTAAAAATACTGACGAAAACTTGAATATACTAACGAAAACTTGAATTTACTGACGAAAACGTAAGTTTACTGACAAAAACGTAAATTTACTGACGAAAACGTAAGTTTAGTGACGAAAACGTACAAATACCGACAAAAACGTAAAAATCGAACGAATGTAGATAAAAACTTATGAAAATGTTATGAAACATTGTAAGTTAATGGGTCGATCCTACCCAAACCGTTTGACCTATAACCTGTTCGACTCATTATGAGATGATGACCCATTAGACAAAACTCAAAACAACCCAACTTAACCCATAATATATGCATAATTTAGGACAAGCAAATTAATACTGTGAACGAGTCGCACATGTTTGACAAAACCACAGGGTATACAGTGGTTAGCAATAGGAGTTAGTAATTCTTTTTTCTTGTTTTCAGCTTGTTTGGTAACATAGTTGTAATTATTACATTTAAAATGACTTAAAATCTAAACGCTCACGCAAAAATATTTTTTTATTAGCATTTTAAACAAGAGCGTTTGAACAATAAACAATATCAAAAAGCTAATTAGTAGACTCGCAGTGAAATAAAGATCATATTCTAATAACTCTAAGCAGTTTTTTAGTTGTTTATCATCTTTTAAGGTGCATGCACTATATATTTTTGTATTATTTTTCATACACAGTTGACTTTAGTGTATTGCAATTGGCTAAGGGATCATACATTTTAATTTATCATTCATACACGTCAATTTGAGTTTGCTATACACATACAAGTTGTATAATCACAATGCAGTCATCGTCGAGGTTTGTGCTACCAGTTGGTATTATTTGTGCCTTGTGGGCTGTGAATTATACAATATACACGAGGTCAAATGATTGCGTTTTCACGATAGTCTATTCTTGCACACCAACTGTTGTAGAAAGGCCACTATGTAGCCAAGTTAGCTAGATAAATGAAAAAATGTATGTTGGTTCTCAGTTACTCCTTGTAACGTTTTCTGGTGCACAAACTGAGCCGCGCCGCACGCTGTTGCACATATGATCATCGAGTTATTTATTTGAAGGTTCATGTTGGTTTCGTTGGCCCTTTGCTATAATCACAATGCAAGTACCTTGAGACTTGAATATGAAATGTTTGAATTTAATAAGTGAAAGAAAGTTCATGAATATTTCCTGTGTCGAGGGAGCATCTAAAAAACGGTGGCCTGTGCGGTCCTATTCTGCACTTACTTAATGCCCTCTGTGTGTACGTGTCTCCATCAAGTATATGATGCTCGTATCTTGTTTTTCTTATCACTTCTAGTATACTTCTGATGGTAGATTGCAATAAACGGAAGATGTTTTCCAGTTCAGGTTATTTTCGGGGAGGACGGGTCTTTGACTCAGATGTACACGACCAAATAGAGTATCTCCGCGACCAAATGTGTATCTACTCCTCCAAGAAGCCTTCTAAAGATCTTATCTTCCCCGATATCAAGATGTATTCTTTCAATTGGATTGTTAGTACAGGTAGAAAATTTTCTTTAAGTTGGATAAAGTTGTTTGATTACCCTTTAACATTTTATCCCCCCTTTGTACCGTTATCTAGCTCCTTGCTAGTGTCTAATTCAATCGCCATTCAAAAAAGAAAAAAGAAAAAACAGACAAACAAGTAAGCAGCAATCGAGTAATGCTACCTGCTAAGGATTTACTGTGTAGAACAAAAATTAGAGCAAAGACCCTTATGATTGAGGGCATACAATAATGATAAGCTGCAACAAATATTTGAAGTAATATTGGTAAATTTCTAAACACAAACTGCAGCTAGAATCCATGTGTGCAGATTAATCTAAGCCGTTATTTTCGACTCATTACTTAGCAACTGATAGGTTTGCGAATGTGGGATTATTCAAGGAAGTTTTCCCTTCAAGAACGAAGAAAAGAATGCAAGTCCACGACCCGGTTGGTAACTTGGGACAAAGTGTCCAGCTCCTCTTATGGTCACAAATGTTAGATTTTGGTATTCCTCAACATATCCAGCAACCTAAATAACAGTGAAAAGAAAAAAAAAAACAAAATTAAACATAACAAGAATCACTTAGGTCATTTATATTAAGTTAAGTATTATGATTTTGATTCAAAAGGCTTTTTACCTCGCCTTTATACATCCACGGGTACCATGGTGTCTTCACTGACGTTTGTCGTTTGTCTATTGAGTACTTAGTTGTTGTCACCGGTACTATTCCATCTGTATCTCCACTGTATTTTTCATGATCGGAAATAGTTGATTAATAGCCGTATGACGATATTGCATTAAAAAATAACATTAGATTCAGTATTAGTACCTGTAGATCCAAACACGAATTCCACTCGCCATTAGATCCTTAATCACTGGCAAGACTGAAAAAGGCATGTTTTGCCAATGTGTATTGATAAAGTGACTGCACTCAGATACAAGTTTGAATATAATTATTGTGCTGGATCGCTTCAAAATTTTCAAATTATAGACTATCTAGATGAAGGTTTAGTAAAAAGTATTACTTGCATGATTCCCATTGAACAGGCTTTGCGTGAAGGGCTTGTTGCACGGCAGGAGTATTCAAGTAAGCATCGATATAATTATCTGTGCATGGATCAAACTTCGATATCTGTTTCAATCATGTGAGTTGTGATTAACTTGAATAATATACCAATGCATCTTTAAATTTGTCTAGTGTTAGTCATTGTACCTTTATTTGTTTGACAGGCGAGTTTTCAAAAGGTGGTTTTGTGTCATTTTGTAACCCATAAATACTTTTGAAGACGATTTTATCTTACTAATTGACCAAAACGGGACATAAACTTACAGAAATCAAACCGGGACAAATGAAATAGTACGCTGATATATTATGCAAAAAGGTAATTACCGAGGGAGTGCTATTGCTGAATGGTGAGCATAACGGAGCATAGATGTCATAGACGAAGATGTTACTTTGTGCCTCGGATTCTTGCCTTAGATAGTCATCACATGCTTTTGTGATGGTTCCAGCTTCAGTAAAATGGCAGTTGGATATGATACCATCATGGATTTTATCAGATATGATCGCGTGTGTCCATAAATAGTCAAACATTCCCGTGTATTCTGTCTCATCATCAACATATGCATTTCCGAGCTGGAAAATATATTAGTTCAAACATATTATTTAGTTAACATTAACATTTAGTCTAAAGTTACTAGCAAGCTAACATTCGATACTTACAGCAATTCCTTTGAGGTTAATGACAGTTTGGTTGGTGATTTTGTTGTTTTGAAGTATTAATTGTGCGAGTTGAGGCACATAGTGCCCTGCATAGCTTTCTCCGGCGATGTAAAAGTCTCTAGTTTTGTATTCTGGAAACCTTTCTAACCAATTTACTAGAAAAGTATATGAATCTTTTGCTGTTTTTACATCATCGGTTTTATAATCTGAAGACCTGTTCGAGTAAGAAAATCCAACTCCAGCCGGTGATTCCAAGAAAAGTACATTTGCGACTGCAATATATACGATCAATCGTTATTGGAATACTCGATCTATTTTATTTTCTCCTTATAAACAATATATATATGCTTCTTACCGTTGTTCCATGCATATTTGTTTCGTGATAAAGTCACATTATCAGCATTGACTCGAAAAGGGCCAAGTTCCATCATAGCCCCGTTTCCAAACGAGGAGCAGCCCGGTCCTGGAATGATTAGTATGTGCTTAGTTCTTGAACGTAAACGAACTCACAAATAACAAAATTTTAAAGAAAATGTTACCTCCGTTAAGCCAAAGTACGAGGGGATTAGTGGAAGAGTTTGCTGGTGACTCTGTAAAATAGTAGAACAGCGCTTTCCCATGCTTCGGGTTAACAGTCACATACCCTGAATACTGGTCGAAGTTCGTTCCAGCAGGTTGACCCGGCAAAGCTGATATTTTGTCTTTTTCCTTTAACCCATCTTGAGGGCTCACGTATACTGGTGAGTATGCGTCCTCAACGTCCTCAACGGTGAGATCTTTTGTACTCACCTTTGTAGAAGCTAATCTTTTCGTGCGTTGGATCTCTAAAGCTCTCTCAAGAGGGTTATATCCATCCCCACCATAGCAAGACACGAAAACTAGCAGACTGAAACAGACAGACAACAGCAACGCAATCTTCATTGTTTAGACAATACAAAAGGATTTGATAAATCTTTTGTTTTTCTGTCGTATTTATGCCACAAATTTAGCTTGGACTCCAAGCCACTTACTTTTAGAATTATTAAAGATTAAGGTAACTATATATAGACTAATATTAATTCCTATAATACAAGATTTGATAGATCTTCCTTAAAGATTTGCCAAGTATAATCAATTGTGCTTTGCAAAAAAAATTCTACAACATGTTCTTTTCAAAATAATACCTTGTCCAGGCCTCCCAGTACTCGATTTCAGGATTTTGCATAAATTGTGAGAGGATGTGCATACTATATGCAAGATCTGGTCTTGTAGGGTGGGGGGGGGGGGGGGGGGGGGGGGGGGGGGGGGTGGGGGGTCTTCTAGTAAATGCCCTTGAGCCAATCCCAAGTGATGCTTTTGCTCCATTGGGATCTTTGCTGGTTTAGGCCCAAGTAGCCTGACTTCAGTAATAATATCTAAAGCAAATTTTCGCTGACATAAAAATATCCAGTCTTTTGCACGAGCCACTTCGCGGACATAGTTATGTTATATATCCTGTGTTGAGGGACCTTCTAAGAAACAGTGGCCGTATGCGGTCCTATTTTGCACGTACTTACATCCTCCTGCCTATATGTAGGTCATATATATGATGCTCTTATTTTGTTTCTCTTATCACTTCTAGTATGCTAGTATACTTCTGACAGTAGATTGCAATAAACGGAACAAGTTTAGGTTATTTTTTGGGAAGGCGGGTCGTTGGCTCATATGTACACGTCGAAATAGAGCACCAATATGACAATTTCCGTTGTTATTATGGTAGTTGGCAGTGATTGTTGAATATGTATATTGAGACACAACAAAGACAAAAAAAAAAAAAAAATCAGAAACAAACATGAAAGCAGCAATCGAGTAATGCTACGGATTGAGTTCTGTGTAGAACTAGAATTATAGCAAAGCCCCTTATAATTATCGAGCACAAACAGTAATAATAAACTGAAACAAGTATTTGAAGTAATATTGTTAATTTTCTCAACACAAACTACAGCTAGAATCCATGTGTGGAGATCAATGTAAGACGTTATTTTCGATTCTTTACTTAGCAATTGATAGGTTTGCGAATGTGGGATTATTCAAGGAAGTTTTCCCTCCAAGAACGAAGAAAAGAATGCAAGTCCACGAGCCGGTTGGTAACTTGGGACAAAGTGTCCAGCTCCCCTTATGGTCACAAATGTTAGATTTTGGTATTCCTCTACATACCCACCAACCTAAACAACAGCGGGAAGGAAAACAAGAAATAAAACAAAACATGAACCATTTAGGTCATTTATATAGTTAAGTGTTATGATTTTGATTCAAAAGGCTTTTTACCTCGCCTTTATACATCCATGGGTACCATGGTGTCTTTACTGACGTTTGTAGTTTGTCTATTGAATACTTAGTTGTCGTCACTGGTACTCTTCCATCTGTATCTCCACTGCATATTTCATGATCCGAAATAGTTGATTAATAGCCGTATGAGTATGACCATATTGCATGATATTAAAAAATAACATTAGATTCAGTAGTACCTGTAGATCCAAACACTAATTTCGCTCACCATTAGATCCTTAATCACAGGCAAGACTGAAAAAGGCATGTTTTGCCAATGTGTCCCGATAAACCTACTGCACTCAGATACAAGATTTTTTTATAATAATTGAGCTGGATCATGTATTTTCTTGATTTAAAATTTTAAAATTATAAATATTTAGATGAAGGTCTAGTAACTAGTATTACTTGCAGGATTCCCATTGAACAGGCTTTGCATGAAGCGCTTGTTGCACGGCAGGAGTATTCAAGTAAGCATCGATATAATTTTCTGTGCATGGATCAAACTTCGATATCTGTTTCAATCAAGTGAGTTCCACGTGATCATTTTGCTTCTGATATTCGAACTTTGCCAATGGTGATTAACTTGCATAATATACCAATGTACAATTAAATTTGTCTCGTTTTAGTCCATGTACCCTTATTTGTTTGACATACGAGTCTTTAAAAGGTGGTTTTGTGTCTTTAAAAGGTGATTCTTTTTTACTAATTGACTAAATCGGGATATAAAAGCACAGAAATTAAACCGGGACAAATGAAATACTACACTGATATATTGAGCAAAAAGTTAAAATCTTACCGAGGGAGTGCTATTGCTGAATGGTGAGCATAATGGAGCATATATGTCATAGAAGTATATGTTGCTTAAAGCAGCCATTGCCTGATTTTGATAGTCAATGCATGCGTCAGTGATGGTTCCACCTTCAGTAAAGTTACAGTTGGATATGATTCCATCATGGATTTCATCAGAATTGATCGCGTGTGTCCAGAAAAAGTCATACATTCCCGTGTTCTCTGTCTCATAATCAACATATGCATTTCCAAGCTGAGAAATATCAGCGTAAACATGCCTATTCTTTAGTCAACACTAACATATAGTTTAAATATACTAGTAAGATGATATTCAATACTTACGGCAATTCCTTTGAGGTTAATGACAGTTTGGTTGGTGATTTTGTTGTTTTGAAGTATTAATTGTGCGAGTTGAGGCACATAATGCCCTGCATAGCTTTCTCCGGTGATATAAAAATCTCTAGATTTGTATTCTGGAAACCTTTCTAACCAATTTATTAGAAAAGTATATGAATCTTTTGCTGTTTTTACATCATCGGTTATATAATCGGAAGACGTGTTTGAGTAAGAAAATCCAACTCCAGCCGGTGACTCCAAGAAAAGTACATTTGCAACTGCAAAATATATATATGATCAATCGTTATAGAAATATTCTATTTTATTTTTCCTTATAAACAAGATATATGCTTCTTACTATTGTTCCATGCATATTTGTTTCGTGATAAAGTCACATTATCAGCATTGACTCTAAATGGTCCAAGTTCCATCATAGCCCCGTTTCCAAATGAAGAACAGCCCGGCCCTGCAACGATTAGTATGTTTTTAGTTTTTGGACATAAATGATTTCACAAATAAAAAAACTTTCAAAGAAAATGTTACCTCCATTAAGCCAAAGTACGAGAGGATTAGTGGAAGAGTTGGCTGGTGACTCTGTCAAATAGTAGAACAGTGCTTTCCCATGGTTGGGGTCAACAGTCACATACCCTGAGTACTGATCAAAGTCTGTTCCAGCTGGTTGACCCGGCAAAGCTGATATTTTGTCAAAATCCTTTAAGCCATCTTGTGGGCTAACGTAAACTGGTGAGTATGAGTCCTCAGCGGTGAGATCTTTGGTACTCACTTGAGTAGAAGTGAATCTTTTAGAGCGTTGGATCTTTAAAGCGTTCTCAAGAGGGTCATATCCATTGCCACCATAGCAAGACACGAAAACTAGCAGACTGAAATTGACAGACAACAGCAATGCAATCTTCATTGTTTAAATCTATGTTGTGTGCTTATTAGGCGGTACAAAAGGATTTATATATACACATGGATACTTGTCTTCTAATAGGATGTAACTCGGTTTAATCTTGTCGAGTTGACAGTCCGAGTGACAAAACCTATGCTTTCATTGTTTGAAAAATGAATTAAAGTAAGATAAACTGGATACAAGGTCGCCGGTTATATATTTTATTCATAAACAAGACTTTATATGGTTTAACTGCAGCTTACAAACAAATGCTAGATGTTGAGATGTTGAATTATCTGCGTAAAGTAGAACCACTACTTAATATATTTGTTCTTATGAGAAAATTCGGAAAAGAAAGGTCAATTGCCAATTTGCCATTATTTTCAAAGTATGTACCAATATATTCTTCAGTGATTAATCTATATACGAAAAGATGGTTAATCTTGACTTAATGGCTTAAGAAAAGTTGTCCCCAATCTTCAGCCATTGAGACAAGATCAGGTAAGACATGCTCAACTCCCTCACGATCACACACTTAGCATACATCTGAGTTTTGATAGACATTCATCTTTTCGCATCACTTGCACAGTAGCACGTGAGCCCGATGGAACAACTCCTTCCCTACTCATAGCACGTTAATCAAGGGTTTTCAGTGTCGTGAAACCTATGTCTTCTTTAGTTCTTGTATTATTCCTTCTAAAGTTCTAAGTCATTTGTTTTACATACACTCTTATCACATAATATCGGATACCTAAGAATCTAAAAAAATCCAAACACACTAATTAACACGTACACGGCACATCCATCTTTGCCAATTCCACTAGTCCATCATGTTTGGAAATTAAACACATTGAAACCACACACTAATAAATCAAAGCACTCGTCCTCACACTTCATCATCAATCATTTCACCATTCTTAATCACTGAAAATCAAGCTGAAATGGTGGTCCAATTGCACATGTTTTGACTTTAAGAAGTCGAAGATAACGAATGGATATTATTTGATTACTTAAGGATCACAACCACATTCCAAATTAAACTTCACCATATCCGAAAACAATATGTACTCAAACTTTAGTGAATGAAAGCGATGGTCCAATAAAATGGGCGCGCTAACTTTATATGTATGTTTAAAGAACCTAATTTTTTTCATTTTTTCTTCAGAACACTAACAATCAACTATTCTTGATCTTTTGTTTTCTATCAGTATTTGTTCATAATTGAATTCTCGTATATCATCTTACTAGAACATAGTTGAGAGAGATTAGGACTTCTTACTCCATTTTCTTTTAATGCGTCGTCAAATGAAGTTGTACGAAGATTACAAACATTGCACCTAACCAACCTGAGTAAAAACGCTAACAAAGAGGCCATAAACTGAATCGCATTTTGAATCATCGTTGGAGAATGTAAACTGGGATTTAACTGTATCGCCTTACACGAAAGACTGTTATAGTAGTTATACTGGAGACTGGAGAGTGTCTGTTTAAAAAAACAAAAAGTTACAGCAAAGAGTTACTGTTGTTGATTTTATATTTTATTGATTAATTAAATTCTTTGAACGATTAAAACTAATGTAATCGGTCCTGTAGCTCAGTTGGTTAGAGCGTTGGTCTTATGAGCCGAAAGTCGCGGGTTCGAGCCCCGCCAGGACCAATATTCCTTAATTATTAATGTTAATTACTGTTTAAAGTCTTTAGTGGGTCAAACATGGATAATTTTTTGAAGCAACACCGCAAATTACAAAAATAGTCAAATATTTTACAAAATTTACGCGGGTTCGAGCCCCGAGGACCATACTGTTGAAAGTCTTTAGTAGGTCAAACATGGATAACTTTTTGAAGCAACACCGCAAATCTTACTACTTTATAAAAGATTTTTCACTTTTTCTATAATTATAAGTATTAAAATATTAAGCCTCTAACATTGCTAAAAAAAGAAGTCAACAATTGAGTCAATATAGTGTAATATACAAATAATTACAAGTTATAAGAAAATTAAGAGTCTTCAATTTTTAGAACTTGTAACACCTTCCCGTATTGATGTATAGCCTGTTTAAAAAACTGTAACAGCCCATTTTAAAATTTTGTAACAGCCCTTTAATGCATGATAATAACAAACGACCTAACTAATTAAATAATATATAAAGTAGAATAAAATATAGTCATACATTCTTATACCTTTCTCTTTGCTAAACAAAAACATACTCCTTATACCAATCCACCACCAGGTGGCGACACCATCACCATTAATATATTTTCCACCAACACCCAAAGTTTTGCTGAAGTCAGTGTTGTTTTAGTTTGGGTGGTTTCATGGTGGTGTTATGTGGTTCTGGTGATGTTACATGGTCAGAAAACATGATCGCTTGGAATACCGGGATGGTATTATCTTTGAGGTACAATGACAACTTTCTGAACTTTATATCTTCAAGAAAGAATTACCTCACAATTTAAGTACTGAGATAAGTATATTTGAATTCGAATTTGCATGTAAAAGCTATAATGTATGAGTTATAAAAAGCCACAAATAGTAGCCTAAAAATTACTATATCACCAATGGAAATAAAGCTACTTAAGTATTTGCTCAACTTCACTGATCGATAAAAGCGTTTCTCACCCTAGAAAGGAAACGAGGCCAGGGATCCTAATGCAGTATGCACGTAAATCAGCCTTCCTCCTGCTAATTGTTTAAATATTTTCCAACAGAACTAAATTTTTATCTTAATAGTCTTTTTCCGTAATTGTATCAAAACTCAAAATAATCGACATAAGTGGATTACTGTAATGCTAGATGCATACGAACTTCATAAAGAATAAAATGGTATTATGGAAGCCAAGGAGACGACACTACCAATGGTTATCCAAAGACTTACTGACTTACCATTCTCAAGAAGACAATCGAAGAAGAATTTTCCGAAAAGGAATCATTGGAGCCAATAAATACGCCTATGGAGAAGAGGACTAAAGAGGGAAAACAAACTCATGGAAAAGTAAAAAATATTGCAACATGATTAGAATGGTAATTATGGAATGCTGCTACTGTAGTTTTTTAATTGTCCTGGATTTTTTTGGAAGTTATGCTTTGTAATGGTCACTGTGATACAAAAGTTGTTCAATTGCCTTAGAGTTTCTTTGATTTGGCCAGTGTATTTTCTTTTGCAACTTTAATGTAAAATACACTTTTAATTGGAATGCTTGTGAGCCTGAATGTTCTTGTGCAGCTTAGAGCCTTAGATTGGCTAACTTATCATGTCTCAAAAGCAAATATCCCCATTTAATATTCAAACAAATATTTTTATATACCATGTGATCATAAAATGCAGTTAAATACATTTGTGCTACTGTGAGGCCCTATATTGTAGTCCCTTTAAACTATGTAGTACTGGTTACCATAGTAGTACTTTGCCAACAAACACATATATTGACACAAATCGGGTTTTATTGAAAGCTATACATTCGCTATACGCGGATAGTCGGACGAAAACCAAGTTTTTCCCTCTACTACATCTTTTTCTCCACAAAAGTGAAAAATGTACAAATGAACAACATTTGTTCTCCACAAAGTTTAGTCACATGTATCCGCCGCCGCGTTGCGCGGGTACCCTGCTAGTTACAAAAATAGTCAAATATTTTACAAAATTTACGCGGGTTCGAGCCCCGAGGACCAAAATTCCTTAATTCTTAATGTTAATGTTAATTAGTTGAAAGTCTTTATTGGGTCAGACATGGATAATTTTTTGAAGCAACACCGCAAATTACAAAAATAGTCGAATATTTTACAAAATTAACATTCTGATTTTTTTCGCTAGAAGCCCACGCGCCAATCCTGTCAAACCATGTGACATAATCCACACTACACTTCTGAATCTTTGATGCTTAATGAGTGTTGATGCATTGATCATGGTGAGTTTTATTGAATGAGCTTATTTAAAAAGGTTTATATGAAGGGAGAATTAGCCAGGCGATCGAATAGGAGGAATTATATGAAAAAGTGGTTTAGTGAACTCTTTTAAGATCGTGTAACCAGGGACGGAGCCAGGGGGTTCTCGCGGGTGCCCGTGACCCTTATGGATTTTTCCGTGTAGTATTTATTTGGGAAAAAACATCGATTTTTCCTAAATGCACCTAGTCAATTGGAACGTGTTTCTACTCTTCGTTTTAATTCACTTTTTACATCTGTTATATTATGGTTTAAAAAATTTTGTGCACCCGGTAACATTTTGTCCTGGCTTCGCCCCTACGTGTAACGATGTATGTAGTAGTTTACTTATAATGTATGTTTTAACTATTAATCTAAAAGACATCAAAGGATAATTTCTTTTGATTGTTATAGCCGTACATGTATTGATTTTCATGACAATGTTTTTTTTATAGCAAATGATTAGCGTTATGTTCTCAAATTATTATTGGAATGAAAAAAAAAAGTAAAACTAGGCAAATGAAGAGAAAAGAAGAGAAAAAAATTCATTCCGTGAAAAGAAGATTTTATAACAAAAATGGTTTAGATCTTTCTTTCTCTTCTTTTGTTAAAAAATCTTAAAAACACAGTTAAGTTTTAATTTCTTTTCAAAATTTTCCCTTTCTTCTCAAATAAATCTTAGAAACATAGTGTAAAAGATTTTCCTAATTATCCTTACCCTGTCATCTTTAAACCAACACACATACATCTAGTTGGCCTTAAAGATGACAGGGTAAAGAAAATTAGGAAAAACTCTTACACTATGTTTTTAAGATTTATTTGAGGAGAAAAGAAAGAATTTGAAAAGATATTAAAACTTAGTTGTGTTCTAAGATTTTTTAACAAGAGAAGAAAAAGAAAGATCTAAATTATTTTGGTTATAAAATCTTCTTTTTACGGGATGACTGTTCTTCTCTTCTTTTGTATTCTTTTACGTATTTTTTACTTTTCTTTTCATTTTAATAATAGTTTGAGAACATAACGCTAATCTTTACTATAAAAAAACATTGTCATGGAAATTAATACATGTATGGCTATAACAATCAAGAGAAATTATCATTTGATGTCTCTTACAAAGATTGCAAAAATTTTATGCATACAAATTGCAACTAATATGAGCATTGATAGTAGTAAAATATACCTCTTTTAGGAAAAAAGAGTATAAGCCGGTAAGTATTAATCGATACGGTTTAGGAATCGTAAAGACGAAAAGTCCAAGTTCGTTCTCGAAGGAGGTGTATGTGTTATGTGCCAATATTATAAAATCAAGTTTGGATTAGTAACATTTTTTGTTGTGAGAAGAAAGAACATTAAATGACGAGTTATGTTAAATTAAACTATGACGAAAAATTAAAACGTATACGTAAAAGTACGTAAAACATGACGAAATTAAATATTTAAACTAAAAATTAATTAAAAATAAAAATGATGTCTAAAATAATAAAAATAAGAACAAAAATTCAATAAATAAAATTTAAAACTTATTATCGATTTAATATTTAATTTTAAATGCTAATTAAAGCTCTAAATTTAAATGAAATCAACAAAAAGTCCAAAATATTATTTTATTAAATAAATATCTTACTTATATTAATTAAAAACTAAAAAGTATTTTTCCTATTTTTTAAAACTATTTTTCTATTTTTTAATCCCTAAAAACTAATTTTTAATTAAAATAATGCTAACAAATAATAAAATAATGAGAAAAACAATTTTACTTTACTAAAAATTCCAAAATACTTAATTTAACTAGGGAAAAATAAATAAATGAGAAAAAGACAAACATTTGCCTAATAGGAAAAAAATCAAAAATCTGTTGGTGACATGTGGTTTGTTTTGTCTTGTTGCTTAACAGTGGCAATACTGCACAAGCAATGGGAAAGGAGTTCCTACTATCGTGTCATAGAGAATGAAAATAGGGCTTTTGGCCCCTTGTTTCTTGTAGTTTTTGGACAAGAAAGGCACTCCACACTAGTTGAAGTGTGGGGAGTTAATAACAAGCAAGATAACAACAATTCAAGCAAAAATCAAGCCAAATCCTAACTAATTTCACTTACTGTTAACAAAATGGGTGGGGTGGGGGGAGTGGGTGTGATTCGATAGACACACATTGGGGTGTGATTCGGGTTAACTTGGGTCGGGTCAACTTGGGTCGGGTCAACTTGGATTTGGTCAACTTGGATCGGGCCAACTCGGGTCAGGTCAACTCGGGTTGAGACTAAAAATATTATACTCGAACCCGAGCCTAATTAGAAATCGGATCACTCGGGTTCGGGTCAATTCGGGTCGGGTTTATTCGGGTTCGGGTCAACCCAAATATAAATAAAAAATTAAAAAGTGGTTTATTTAAGTATATTTTCATTGTAAAAAGTTTTAGTTGAGTTGGGTCAAGTCGGGTTCAGGTCAAGTCGGGTCGGGTCAATTCGGTTCAAGGCTAAAAAATATAAACCGAACCCGACCTATTTAAAACTCGGGTCGATTCGGGTCAACCTGAATTGACCCGAATAAGTTTTTTTTGACCCGAGTGACCCGACCCGAATAGGCTTATTCGAGTTCGAGTTCGGGTCGGGTCTATTTATTCGACACCCATAGGCATACATATATCCTTCAAATTGACCCGGTTCTTATATATTAGAAATCCGGTGCGACCCGCTGGTTTGAAGCAACCGGGTCGACCCGGTTCGTGAGACCCGAACGGGTTTTGATTTTTTTCATTTTTTTTAAATTTGTTTTCATGTTTTTTCGCGATTTAAAAATGTTGTAACGCAACTTTTTTTACATGTTATATTTGTTAGTAAATGGTTTTTATGCCAAATATTTGAAATATTTGTGATTTTTATATAAATATTTTTTGTAATATTGAAAAAATATATGTAGTTTTTGTTATGAAAAACTGAGTCGATTCGACAATCCAACTGTTTGATCCAGATGACCCGGTGATTCGATCGGATCGATTCGAAATCCTGGTTTCAAAACATTGAATATAGATTATATAAAGTCGCTATTTGACATTATGGGTCATGATGCGAAAATTGTCAAACGGGCCGATGACCAAAAATTGAAAAAAAAAAAGCCCAGGCTGCAGTTAAAGCACCGTCTATTTGCCCGAAACAAATATTTCATTAAAACCGACTAAGAAACTATAAAACCCCCAAATAAAAACCTAACCATTGAAAATCTAGGGCTCCAATCGATTCAATGTCGTTCCCATCATTAGAATGTAAATACATCACCCAAGACTGCATTCGCGAATGGAAAAACGGAAGCACCACTTTCAAACCACCCTCACCCGCACCCGTTCTCCGTTATCTTTACGAACTATGCTGGAACATCGTTAGAGGCGAAGTGGCCATACACAACTGTAGATTGGCGGTTGAGTTGGTTGATTTTGTTGAGAATGTTTCCGATGACGAGTTGGCGTCTAGTTTTGCGGATATTGTTTCTCAAATGGCTCTGGCTCTTACATTACCCGGAGAGTATCGTGCTCGTCTTGTTAAATTGGCAAACTGGATGGTGGTAAATTCTGTTGTTTCCTTGAGGCTATTCCACGAACGGTGCGACGAAGAATTTCTATGCGATTCAGAGATGATCAAGATAAAGGCTGCCGATTTGAAGTCGAAAGAGGTTAGGGTTAACACTTGTCTTCAGTATCGACAAACTAAATTTAACCTTCTGCGAGAAGAAAGTGAAGGCTACGCGAAGCTGGTTACCCTTCTCTGTCAAGGTAATTCAGAAGTATGTTCAGGAGCAACAGTTGGCATAATTAAGTCCTTGATTGGACACTTTAACTTGGACCCAAACCGGGTCGTCGACATTGTATTGGAGTGTTTAGAGGTTCAGCTTGACGATTACAATCTCTTCTTGAACCTGCTCCCTATTTTTCCAACGTCCAATGCCTCGCAAATTCTCGGGTTCAAGTTTCGCTATTATCAGCATTTGGAAGTAAATAGTACTGTACCTTTGGGGCTCTATCAGCTAACAGCTATACTAGTCAAGAAAGAATATTTAGATCTTGATAGCATATATGCACATCTACTTCCCGACGACGAAGAAGCTTTTGAACATTATAATGCTATTTTAGCGAAACGTCTTGATGAGGCTAATAAAATCGGAAAAATCAACCTTGCTGCTACGGGGAAGGATCTTATGGATGACGAGAAACAAGGAGACACCACGGTAGATCTTTTTGCGGCTCTAGAAATGGCACGCGAAGCAGTTACAGAACGCTCATCAGAGCTTGAAACAAGTCAAACTTTGGGCTTGCTTATTGGTTTTCTTGTTGTTGATGATTGGGATCATGCCAATATTCTTCTCCGTCGTCTCTTGCCTCTCAATCCAGTTGAACATATTCGTATTTGTGATGGAATATTTAGGCTCATTGAGGAAAGAATTTTTTCGGCTTATCAGCATGTCCGCCAGACACAAGTTCAAGCTAAAGGAGATTCTGATTTCATGGAGACAGAGAGTAACTCTAATAGATCATTCATTGATCTCCCTAAACAGCTTTTTGAGATGCTCAGTTCTGTTGGACCGTATCTTCATCGTGATACATTGCTGCTGCAGAAGGTATGCAGAGTGTTAAGAGGATATTGCCTTTCTGCTCTCAAGAGTGTAAATTCTGGTGTGGAAGTTGGCTTAAATGGTAACCGGATGAATCAGGCGATGTTAAACATTGAGGAAGCTCTTGGCACATGTCTACTTCCCTCACTACAGCTGATTCCTGCAAACCCTGCTGTTGGAAAGGAGATCTGGGCTTTACTGAGTCTTCTTCCTTATGAGGCAAGGTACCGGATATATGGTGAATTGGAAAACGACGATGAGTGCAACCCTATGGTTTTATCTGCTAAGCAGATAGTGAAGCTGGACACGAGAAGGATCTTAAAACGGCTTGCAAAGGAAAACCAAAAGCAGCTTGGAAGGATGGTTGCAAAGTTAGCTCATGCAAGTCCTTTGACTGTACTTCGAACTATTGTCCACCAGATAGAGGCGTACAGGGATATGATTGCTCCAGTTGTAGATGCATTCAAATATTTAACACAGCTCGAGTATGATATTTTGGAATATGTTGTGATCGAACGGCTGGCACAAGGAGGCCGTCAAAAGCTAAAAGATGATGGTCTTAACCTATCAGACTGGCTTCAATCTTTGGCATCCTTTTTGGGTCATTTGTGTAAGAAGTATCCATCTATGGAACTCAGAGGTCTATTCCAGTATCTGGTAAATCAGTTGAAAAAAGGGCGTGGAATCGAGCTTGTTCTTTTGCAGGAACTTATCCAGCAGATGGCTAATGTTCAGTACATAGAGAATATGACCGAAGTGCAGTTGGATGCTATGGCAGGAGGTGAGACTCTACGGTCTCAGGCTACTTCTTTTGGAGCAACCCCAAACAATAAGGCTTTGATCAAATCTACTAACAGGCTCCGAGGTTCTTTGCTTCCAAAGGATGATCCAAAGTTGGCAATAACACTTTTGCTACTTATTGCTCAACATCGTAATGTGGTTGTCATTGAGGCCGATTCTCCTCACATTAAGATGGTATGTGAACAGTTGGATAGATGTCACGGATCACTTCTGCAATACGTAGAATTTTTATGTGGTGCAATGACAGCAACATCATATGCTCAGCTGGTTCCAGATCTTCATGATCTCATACACTTGTACCACCTTGAACCCGAGGTTGCATTCTTGATTTACCGACCTATAATGAGGCTTTTTAGCTATCAGAGTACATCTG
The DNA here is from genome assembly GCA_025667525.1 of Glebionis coronaria. Taxonomy (NCBI): domain Eukaryota; kingdom Viridiplantae; phylum Streptophyta; class Magnoliopsida; order Asterales; family Asteraceae; genus Glebionis; species Glebionis coronaria. The sequence continues at coordinate 559,803,835 of CM046880.1, read as the reverse complement.
ATGTTCACTGGCCTTTAGATTGTGATGATATGTTTAGAGAATTTATACTTGATCTTGGCCCTTCCCGCAAACCCATAATGTGGTCAGATCTTCTTGTTACAGTTACAACAGTGAACAGCCTCTTTCCTGATCTATATGCTATCTTTTGGGGACTAACCCTGTATGACATCTACGTTCCTAGAAACCGTTACAAATCTGAGATCGCCAAACAGCATGCTGCGCTTAAAGCTTTGGAAGAGATTTCTGATCATTCGAATTCAGCAATCACCAAAAGGAAGAAAGACAAAGAAACAATTCAAGAAGCTTTAGATAGGTTAACTGGTGAACTTCAAAAGCATGAAGAACATGTTGCATCTGTTCGTAGACATTTGGCTCGCGAGAAAGATAAATGGTTGAGTAAATGTCCCGAGACCTTGAAGATCAACATGGAGTTCCTTCAAAGATGTATATTGCCAAGATGTACATTCAGTATGCCTGATGTGGTTTATTGTGCGATGTTCGTTAATACCCTCCACTCACTAGGCACACCATATTTCAACATGGTAAACCATATCGACGTTCTGATATGTAAGACATTACAACCAATGATATGCTGTTGTACCGAGTATGAAGTGGGCCGGCTTGGTAGATTTCTGTTCGAGACTCTCAAGACAGCCTATTACTGGAAGAGTGATGAATCTGTATATGAGCGTGAGTGTGGAAACATGCCAGGATTTGCTGTCAATTATCAAGACCCAAATAGCCATCGTGTTACATACAGCCAATTCATCAAAGTTCACTGGAGATGGAGTCAAAGGATCACAAGATTATTGATCCACTGCTTGGAATCTAGGGAGTACATGGAAGTTCGAAATGCACTTATTATACTTACAAAAGTTTCAACTGTTTTTCCTGTTACTAGGAAAAGTGGGATCAACCTTGAGAAAAGGGTTGCTAAACTTAAGAGTGACGAAAAAGAAGATTTAAAGGTTTTAGCTACTGGTGTTGCTGCTGCCTTGGCTGCTCGAAAGACATCATGGGTTACAGAAGAAGAGTTTGGAATGGGGTATCTTGATTTGAAGCCCGCATCATCACTAGCCTCAAAGTCTGTTTATGCTTCAGCATCTTGTAATGTTTCAAACACTCCTAGTGAACTTCCAGAGCATCATGAGACCCACGCCCTCGGGTCTAATTTGAAGTCAAAACCTCCAAGTGTCACAGGACATGCAAAAGTTAAAGGTAGTTCACTAAGTAATGGTTCAGATGCTTCTAGGTCAGCAGAAAGTCATAGGCAGATTGATGATTCTTCAAACGGAGTATCAGAGGAGAATGCTACAAAAGGTGCTGCAGGTAAAAGGTCCATGACTACTGCATCTTTATCGAAGCAACCAAAGCCGGATCTTGTGAAAACTGACACTGAACCTAAACCTAAACCAACTAAGAGGACAAACCCAGCTGAAGAAAAGGATCGGTTTATTAAACGGCGGAAAGGGGAACATGATTCTAGAGATTCTCAGCCAGAGTCTCGGTTTCCAGATCCCCGAGCAATTGACAAATCAAGTTCAGACGATCCAATCAGAAGCAGTGACAAGCCATTAGATAAAACAAAAATTGAAAGATACGATCGGGATTATCGAGAAAGGTTTGAAAGGTCTGATAAGTCTCACTGTGATGATGTGACTGATAAGTCAAGAGATCGGTCAATGGAAAGATACAGCAGAGAGCGGTCAGTTGATATAGGCAAAGATGATAGAAATAAACTGAGATACAATGAGATTCCTGCAGACAAGTCCCTCGTTGATGATCGATTTCATGGGCAAAGTTTACCGCCGCCTCTACCCTTACCTCCACATGTGGTCCAACGGTCATTAAATGCACATAAAAGAGATGAAGACGATGATAGAAGAATTGAAACAGCTAGACATTCGCAAAAGTTGTCTCCAAAACCTGATGACAGAGAGCGTAGGCGGTCTGAGGAGAATTTGTTAGTTTCTCAAGAAGATGCAAAACGAAGACGAGAAGAAGAAATTCAAGACAGAAAACGCCAACGAGAAGTATTTTTAACTAAGATGGATGACAGACAACAAGACGGAGATAGGGAAAAGGTTAATATAATGAAAGAGGAGTTGCATGTGAATCCCTCGAAAAGGCGAAAACTTAAAAGGGAGCTGCCTTCAGAGCCTGGTGAGTACTTGCTAGTCGCTCCAGCACCCCCTCCTCTTAATATCAACATGACACCATCATATGATATGAGAGACAGAGGAGACCGGAAAGCAGCTGCTCTTCCACGTCCGGTTTACTTGGAAGAACCTGTCGGTATGCATGCTAAAGATGTACCTGCCAAAATGACCCGGCGTGACTACTCTGACCCAATGTATGACAGAGAATGGGAAGACGAAAAACGGCAGAGGGCTGATCAAAAGAGGAGGAACCGAAAATAGGGCATCCGATATGCTGTCTGCAACTCTGGATCCTAATACTGGAGTTTCTTTACATCTTCTCTAATACTGGTTTTGCAACTTAATGTGTGGCCTTTCGTTCTGCCATAATGTACTATGTATATGTTTATCATCATTGGCAAAAGTTGGTTTATATGTACATTCATATACGGAATTAATTTTGTGCTATAGAATTTATCGGTTAGTACCGGAGGTTTTGACTTAGTTATAGTCACCATGAGGCTAGTTTCTTTTTTTCGGGAAAACTTGCGTAAAATTTAATTTTTTTTTTATAAATTTCTAAATTATTTTCATATCGATCAAATTCATATTTTGGTAAAACTGTGAAAAATTTTGGCCAAAAATTCAAAATTTTAATTTAGGACGAAATTAAAAAAAAAAATTCGCCTGGTATTCACCACACAACACTACTCAAGTCACATTTTGGACTTCTCCATAACTCTTAAGTCATAACACAAAGACCGTTTGAAAACGTTGTTTGTAGATTCTTTTGTGAATTACCATCATCCATGTCAGTCGTTCAGAGAGAATATGTACAAAGATTTGAATCAACTACAATCACATTCAACTTGAAAGATGAACTTGGCAAACTAATCGATGCATTTTTATAAGTCATGGTCTTTAGTTATATTAACGGGTTGAGCGAACACAATCACACGTACGAATAACAAATGGCTTTCTACCTGTAAATCAAGACACTGATTCTGCTCGCCATTAGCTCATGAATCACAGGTAATACTGTAACGGCATGTCCATCCAGTGTTTGGCAATGTTATGACAAAGTACAAGAAATATATTATGGCTGAGCCAGATGATCTAATTAGTAAGTGAATTTGAAGGGTTAGATAGAGTATTAGTCTTGCAAGATTTCCAGATAAAAAAACTTAAGTTCATTAAAAATGTCTAGTGCTAATAAACTTAAAATTTCTAGGAGGGCCAAACGCCCAAACCCCTCTTTCATCATCTCAGAGATTCACCTAATCATCTTGGTTACCAAGTTACATGTCCGCAAACTGAACAAACAAAATTGATCGCTCACGTTATGGTTCGAATCATCTCTTCTTGGATGTAAAATGGGATTCATCAATCTTTTAAACAAAATAGAATTAGGACACAATTTGAATCGTTGCAACTACGACATATTATGCAAAACGAAAAACAAAATTTTTGAGACTATAGCATTTAGAATAAAACTGAAACGCAGCAAAATTCCATGAGTGTATCGGTACCCCGGCGACACACCTTTGTTCTGTTCTTTTCGACAAACGCCATGCAATTTCATTTGTGCTACGAGTTACATTAGTTGATTCTTATAAAAAAAATATTTAAAAAATGGTAATACAAACTGTCGTTGGTCCCGTAGCTCAGTTGGTCAGAGCGATGGTCTAATTAACCACAGGTCGAGGGTTTAAGTCCCTCCAGGACCACTAATTAACTTTTTTTAATCTATCTACAGAGATCAGAGATATTTTTATGAACTTTCCTTCAAATTCTTTTAAGTTTTCTTCAACTGCAAATAATATTATTACCTAGGAAAAGGTATTTGACAAATCCCATTCTTTGATACAAAAGACAGCATACAAACATAGAACATGTCTGATGACCCATAAACAGGTAAACTCATATTTCTCATAACGTATTATAGTGTAACCTATATAATGTCTTCTTGAAGTCCCGCATAGAGTGATTCCACTAATGGTTTATTGTTTTGTTCTTCTCATATCATATGTATCGATTTTAAACAACAAAAGGTTCATTCTTCTTCATACTTTCATATTTCATGCCTTGATTGTAAATTATGTTACTGACTACTGAGTTACATGTCCACATATACGTGTAACTAAACATACGTAATTGATCGCTCATGGTATGGTTCGAATCATCTGTTGTTGGATGTAAAATTAAATGGGACTCATCAATATTTGTTGGATAATTTAATCCATTAATTTTAGTTTATGTATTATATGTAAATAAGGGTTGCAGGCCCAGACCCGATTATTAGTTAGGTTAAACAGTTAGAACGTTTATAAAGTGAAAAGGCATGTCGTATGGTTTAGACAGAACCATCACACCCCTTCACCAAAATCATACCGATTCAGTTTGTATATATAGTTAGGATCCTGTAAGTCACAAGGTAACCCATTCGTTATAATAAATCAGTTATTTGGGTTCAAACCCCTTATTCAATCTGTTGTTCATCCCCTATTTATTTTCTGCCCTATTTATCCGAATATGATGATTGTTTGTTTGATCACTCGTTCCTGGAATCTCCCCGAGTCTGGACCTGTCAACATTGGTATCAGAGCGAAGGGATCAAGCAAAACTCCACATCATGATTCATCATCAATCGATTCCACTGTCTAATCAAAGGTTCCCACTGAAGGGAAGCCGACATGATCAATTAGTGATCAGGAAACCGCGCCTAGAAAAAAGGCAGCATAAAGAAGGAAGGGATTAGGCAGTCAGAATAACAGGAAAGAAAGAAAAGGCAGAAAGATAGAAAAAAGATCACAAGAAAAAAATACATGGCTATTTTTGGCAAATGAAGAACACTTTGGGTTCGTAAGAATTCAAAAGAGAACGAAAGTATGAAGAAAAATCAGAAAATGCTACAAGATTATTCAGAGGTTTTCATAAGACGGGCGAGGGTTCCTACTATGAAAGTAGAAGAAGACGAAGATCTTGGAACTTACCCAACGAACCGAGGTGAGTACGCTTACCCAACGAACGGAGGCGAGCACGCAGACCCAACGGCCAGTCACAAAGAAAAGGAAACCATGGAGCATTTTATGGACAGTAATCAATAAACAGACTGCATAATATGGAAATGGCCGCCAAGGGGCAGACGCCCTGCCAGCCATGATGATTCAAGCATAGGGAAGAAGATATCGAGATTGAAGACACAAAGATTAACAGATTAGGGGGGAATATGTTGGATAATTTAATCCATTAATCTTAGTTTATGTATTGTATGTAAATAAGGGTTGCAGGCCCAGACCCGATTATTAGTTAGGTTAAACAGTTAGAACGGTTATAAAGTGAAAAGGCATGTCGTATGGTTTAGACAGAACCATCACACCCCTTCACCAAAATCATACCGATCCAGTTTGTATATATAGTTAGGATCCTGTAAGTCACAAGGTAACCCATTCGTTATAATAAATCAGTTATTTAGGTTCAAACCCCTTATTCAATCTCTTGTTCATCCCCTATTTATTTTCTGCCCTATTTATCCGAATATGATGATTGTTTGTTTGATCATTCGTTCCTGGAATCTCCCCGAGTCTGGACCTGTCAACAATATTGTATTAAACAAAATGGAATTAGGACACAATTTTAAACACGTGCAATTACGAAAAAACAATAAAAAAATGAAGATCGCAATTTTGAGACCATAGCATTTTAAATTTTCGATTTTATTTTACAAAAAGTAACATTATGCCGCAAAGTTTTATGAGTGTATCGGTACCCCGTGACCAACCGTGGTTATGTTATGTCTTTCAACAAACACCATGCAACTTTATATGCATTACCAGAGTTATATAATATATTTTATTTTAACTTCAACACAGACATAGACCAGTGGCACACGGTTCTATTTCGAGTTGCTTAGGGGCTGTTTGATAGGCTCTTAACGAAACGATCCCGAGAACTTGGTTCCTTCCGCAGGAGAAGGATCCCCGCCAAGGCCAATAATTCTGAGAATTTTCCTTCTGTTGTTTTATTTTAACCTCAAGTTAATAAGATGGCAGTTTAGAATCCTCCAACCTGAATAACATAGAAAAAATCCATATGAATCACATTTAACTGAGGTTTGCAGCTTGTGTATTGAATACCTACTTGTGGTCACTGGTTCTCTCCCATTTGTATTTCCACTGCATTTTTTATAAGTCATAGTCTTTAGTTATATTAACAGGCACTACCACAAAAAAGTCTAAATAGAACGGTCGAAATGCCTTATAAAGAACGGTTATAAACCGATCTAACAAAGGGTGATCTTTTTAAGGCGTGTTACATATAGATAGGTTTGGAACCGTTCTTTTTTAAGCCATAAATAGATCGGTCGCTTCCCACAAAAGTGATCTATTCAAGGCGTCATAAATAGATCAGTCCTTTCCCAAAAAGGTGATCTATCAAGGCGTATTATTTTTAATGTATTTATTGGATAGTTAGATCGGTTTTCAACCGCTCTTTAAAAAATATATTGATAAAAATTCTAAAAAAAAATATTTTTCCAGATTTATATTCTACAAAAGTGCAGGTTTTCTAGAATTTAATTCATTACCAAATAATATACAAATGTACAGGTTTTTCATAGATACTAAATAATATTCTAGTACAAAAAACTAGGATAAAGATTAGCCTTCGAGTTATGATCCAAAGTAACTTAAACTAGAAAACGACAATGGCAACACAGATTCTAAACCCTCAAAATATGAGCTTCACAAGTCCTGCTACTTAGAGAGCTTCCTTCATCTGATCTATCAATCCCAAACTGCATGCGTCTAGTACTCAAGGGATCTTTATAGGTGAACTGCCTTACAAGCCACATCAACTATCTGTAAATTACCATAGAATCAGATAGAGAATGTTATCCAAATTAATCATTATATTTACTCAGTCGGTACCCATACACATGTACAAGTAACTCTCACTGGTTAACAGCGGACCATATTCAAACAAATCTAAAATAATAAATGATATAGAAGTGAGATATGTGAATATTATGTTGAACATTAGTTCTGCATCAAATACATAAGAAACACAGATAATTTAACATTTTATTTGTATTATTTACAGTGTATACCGGAATCAATATATATTGGGGGTACATAGGTCCCATTTGTTTCAACATATATCATGATCTTAATAACAAAGTCGTCAGGACTGTAGACAAACAGACGCACCCGAAAAGAACAGATATACCTCAACTTCGAATGAAGATATTAAAACATAGAGAAACCATACCTATCAGTTAATATATCCCTCTTTGCAAGCATACATTGGTGGGATTGGTTGCATAAGGTTATTTGCAGGAGGCTGCTGATGAGGATTTAAGAAAGTGGGACGAGTTGAATTATGTTGTCCTGGTCCAGAAGTGTTATTGAAGTTGTTTCCATAAGAATTCGTCCCCACACTAGGTTGATATTGAGGAGCTTGAACTGGAGGGCCCATATTGAAATTTGGTCTGGTAACAGACCCAACGAATGAACCTTCACTAGAATTCCGAGTATCAGTTACTGTTGCTGGTGACTGATTCAGTTAAGACTGCAATAACTCTGCAGACTTAGATGGCGGGTATGGCTTAGGACCTCCAATAACATCATGATCACTGACCACCACATTGAGATTGAAGATTATGATAAGTGTCAAGAATACAGGAACCATTGCGGCACAGAGATGCTTTAGAGTTTAGAGTATGTCCACTGACTATATGGCGAGTCCAATTATGAATTGTATCATCTATCGCTTCTTCAACCTTAGCTGAGATAAAAACCTGCAAATTAAAGATTAAAGCTTAGATTCTATTAAGTACAATAATTTACAGTAAATGCAAAATCCAAACGTGATATTAAAGTTGCAGCCCAGAGCCAATATGTAGAGTGTGTGTACATTGGAGGTAGCATGATGGCCATCACAGGAATGACAATGCAAGGCACAAACTGAACCACCACATATGGTCGGAGATCATCAAAAAACCTATCACATAAATAAATCAATCAGTGATGACAAAGATTCTAAGACATCTGTGCCATATGTAAAAATAGAGGAAAAGCCAGGTTTTGAGGTGGCAATTTTGACTCGTTTACGTATGAATAGGGATGAGCTCGGGACCAATCCCGTCCCGATCCCGTCCCGATTTAGTGCTCCCGATTTTTTCTCGATCTAAAAAGTTATGTACCGATCCCGTACCCGAACGGGATTCGGGTATCGGTACCGGTACGGGTATCGGTACCGGTACCGGGAAATCGGGATTTTCTCGTTTTTTTCGGGAATTTCCCGATTTGGTACCGATCCCGTACCGAATTAGTGGTCCCGAATTTTTTTTCACCTTATTTTGTCGTCTCGATCCCGTACCGAACGGGATTCGGGTATCGGGAATCGGTACGGTTCCGGGAACGGTTCGGGTCAGGATTCGGGATTCGGGTCAAAATGCTCATCCCTACGTATGAACTAGTTGGCACGGATGATGTTTCATTTCCCTACGTATGAAGTAATTCACTAAAAAATGGATGTGTCACGTTTAAGTCATTTGGTAGCAAAAATACCCTTTGAACACGTCTTCCAAAATGATGACTTCAATACAAGAATGTTAATTTCATTTATGAAAATGTTAAGCATTATGTATAATGTTATAAATTATATGCCGATGTTAAGAATTCAGGTTACAACAATTAGGCTAACTAGATGCTACCATGCTTACACGACAACAACTAATATTAACCAAAAAAATTACGGCAGCAACTACAATGAACGCCAGCATCTAAGTTAATTTTAGCAAGCAATTTTATAACAGCAAACATATAGCCACAATTTGACAGCAACAAACCCAAACACCCTTTTCACGCAGGGCTAATTCTAAGTAAAGGCGTGGTAATAGCAGATCCCAAAGTACATAAACCATGGTAGCCCTCAAAAATAGTAAACAAGAAATATCTTTTATCATATGCCATCGAATTGTACCATTAATATTACATGTTTCATAGTATACTGTAATAGCTTGTAATGTAAATTAATATCTCAAACCATGGCTAATAATAATTATCATATCAATTAAATGAAACAAGATGAGATTAACAATTACGTCAACTACAACATTTCCGTTAATTTTTGTTTGAACGGCAGTTTGGTGCAGCGGAGTATCTTGCGTGCCACCGAGGCACCAAGTCTCTCGACCCAAGTTTGAATCATCTCACGAAGAGAATATCAACCCCCATGCTAGCCATCCAGTTTCCCATTAAGGGGCTTCAAGGCATTGCGATGGGATCAACGTACTACTAAGAACAATTATTATAGTAATAGTTTAACACCATTGACCATAAGTTATTACTCCATAGTAGAGTTATAAAGATACACATAACTGGAAGGTTTTATAGCTTATGAATTTATAACATTAAGACCTTGAACGAATCTTCAAATTATTTAAAGGAATAATACTCCATAACTCAAAAAGCTAACAATTTTTTGGAATGTAGTAAGTTCGGTAAGCAGATGTATTGATATTAAAAACAACAAGTAAATATCAAATTATGCTTAATTAGTGAATGGTTTGGTTTTATAATTGGGGATTAGGGTTTCAAACTAATAGTAATTTTGATTAATTAAATAGAAATATTAATTAAATAGAAATCGAATAGCAACCTGACTAACATATGGATTGTCTTCTCCTTCGTTATGATTGACAATTGTTGGGACTGTTCTTTGGTTAAAACAACTTTACGCACATCTTGATGAATGATTTGATGGAAATAGATTTTGGGGATTGGATTTTGGGGAGTTTGTAGATCTTGAGGAAAAGGTTTAGCGGCAGAAAATTTGGGGGTTTGTAGATTTGGAGGAAAATATTTAACGGCAAGTGAATTGGTGTTGGTGGATTGGATTTGGGTTAGGGTTTAAATCGAATGAAAATTTCGTGTAGCGGGAAGTGAAAAAGTTAGCCCGCTAAAATAATCGGTGGTTATTTATTAACCACCGATTTATTTAAGACTAAATGGAATCCAGGTGTCTAGCATGGGAGTTTGTGAAGCTTAGATAGATCGTTTTTTCATAAAAAGTGAACTATTTAAATTTAAGTGGGACCTTGTGAAGATTAGATAAATGGCTTTTATCATAAAAGGTGAACTATTTAAATTTCAATATAGATAGAACGGTGTTTATCTTGACAACCGTTCTTTTTATAAGCTTTCTCCTTACATAGTTCATTATTTAGCAAAACCGTTCTATATAGGGTGATCTATATATGACTTTGTGTAGTAGTGAGGTTGAGCGAACACAATCACACATACAAATAACAAATGGTTTTCTACCTGTATATCTAGACACTGATTCCACTCGCCATTAGCTCCTGAGTCACAGGTAAGAGTGTAAACGGCATGTCCATCCAATGTTTGGCCATGTTACAATCTGAAGAACACAATTTTTGAGACCATAGCATTTAAAGAATTGAATTTTTTTACAAAAAGTACATTACGCCGCAAAATTCCACGAGCGTACTGTTCTTTCTTTCAGAAAACACCATGCAACTTTATTTGCACTGGAAAATATATTCAAAAAATAGAAGGATCTAATACCATGGTCTTGTAGCTCAGTTGGTCAGAGCGACGGTCTTATCAACCGCGGGTCGAGGGTTTAAGCCCCTCCGGGACCATTAACTATAAACCTTTTTTTTATTCTTTCCTTAACGACCAAACCTATATTGAGCTAGTCAATGAGAACACATTTTTATGAACTTTCCTTCAAATTCTGTAAGTTTTTCTTAACGTGCGTATTATTGTTATTGAAAAACGTGTATATGTTGTGAAAGCTATTTGGGAGATTGAATTATATGCAAAGTCCTTTAGTGAAGTCTTCTGGAAGGATACTTGGATTGGGGAATCTTCGGTCCATTCATTACAACAGATTATTTCAATTAGATTAATGAAAAGCGTCTAATATCAGACCACATAACGGTTTTTTTTGGCAATGGCGTCGCTCTGTAGAAAATGAAAGGAATGTCAGGTTTATTCACTTACTGAACTCTTCATGGATACATGGCAATGGCTACTTAATTTTGGATCACGTTTGAGTTTATCTTTTCGCGGATTGGAGATAGAATCTCTTCATGCCATTCATGTCAAACGGGGATTGAGTCAACCGATCATATTTCTTCACATGCTCGGTTGCGAAGGAAGTTTGGAGGCTAATTCTTCGTATGGGGTTAATTCTCAACTCAAAAACTTCACTCATTCTCATATTGTTGTATATGGCTTGGTTCATTGTCAGAGTTACATGTCTGCATATACATGTAACTGAACAAACGTAATTGATCGATGTTCAAATCATTTGTTCTTGGATGTACAATAGGAAAGACCATGTTATTTTGGTTACACTAGAAGAATTACTTTGGTTGATTTTAATACATACAATTTATATTCTTATAATTGTTGAAAAAGAATGAGCAATTGGTCTCGTAGCTCAGCTGGTTAGAGCATTGGTTTTACCGACAGAAGGTTGCGCAGGATTAATAGTTTAACATTTCCTTCTGTTTTATTTTAACTTCAACACAGACCAGTGGCACATGGTTTTTTTTTTCGAGTTGCTTAGGGGCTGTTTGATAGGCTCTTAACGAAACGATCCCGAGAACTTGGTCTTTTCTTATCTTCTTCCGTCCGTAGGAGTAGGAGCCCCCGCCAAGACCAATAATTTCTGAGATCTTTATTCTGTTGTTTTATTTTAACCTCAATTTAATAACAAATAGCAGTTTAAAAGCCTAATGAGATATGGAATGTGCACTGTGTAACCTCTATCCTGATTGTTTTTCAAAGATGCCCATAGCACAGTTTGAGGTAATATTCAAAGTTAATAAATGATAGCGTCTAACTGAAGAAATCACAAAATTTGGTGTACTTTTTTTATTATAGTTTAGAATGCTTTAGACAAAACTCAGTTTCTATTATAAGCCTTCTTATAAAGTCTGCATGGGGATGTCCATGACATAATAAAAGGCTTTGTATTCTTTGTGACTATATGTAAAACTTTTCCTTTAAAAAAAGGATCCAAGGGTAAAGTCTTCAACGAAGCTTGGGCAAAGTGTCCAGCTCCTCTTATGGTCACAAATGTTAGGTTCTCGTCATCTCGTGTATCCACCAACCTGAATAACATAAAAAAACTATTGGATACTTATTGTTGACAAAAATGATATCGGACTCAAGAAAACCCACAAGTAAAATATGAAATACTATAAAGATGACACACGAATTTAACGTGGAAAACCCTAATAGGTAAAAACCACAGGCAACGTTTTTACTATGATAAAAATTAGAAATTACACCATCTCTCTAATTACAAAGAATAACAATATCTCTTGTAATTAGGAGATATACCAAACTCTTCAATAACCTAATGTGTTTACTAGAAATAAGATGGGATGCCAAGTTAGGTTCAGTGAACCTCTATTTATAGTAGTACTAGGACAATGTCATAGTGCAGCAACATAATGAATTTTGTTACAGCTCCTCGTATGAAATAATAGAATTTGTCTTTGTTTTAGTGTAGTATTACACTTTAGAATGCTTTAGACAAAAAGCAGTTTCTATTTTTTAAGTCTTATGATGAAGAAAGGGATTATCAAAGGCAAAACATCAGCAACAAACGAAAACAGAAACAAGCATACAAAATATCAAAACATATGCCATTTTCTGGGAGCAAAACAAGCTGGGATTTCTATTTCTACATTGTCAAAGTTCTGATGTTACAAAAGTGACTACAATTAGGCCTTTTAGGGACCACAACCGTAGTCCCTAACGCATTGTTTGTGTTTATCTTTTTGCGGATTGGAGATATAATCTCTTCACGCCATTCATGTCATACTGTGATTGAGTCAACCAATCATATTTTCTTCATATGATCGGTTCCGAAGGAAGTTTGGAGGCTAATTTTCATATGGGGTTAGATCTCACCTCAAAAACTTCACTCGTACTCATATTGTCGTCTGTGGTTTGGTTCGTTTTCAGAGTTACATGTCTACATGTAACTGAACATACGTAATTGATCGATCACAGTGTGGTTCAAATCATCTGTTCTTGGATGTATAAAACTTATGTTGACAGACTAAAGGGCTTTATGTACTCTTTGTGATTATATATAAAACTTCTCCATTAAGAAAAAGATCCAAGGTTAAATGTTAGTTCATGCTCGTTGGAATACACAAATGTGGCTAGGGGTGTGTGAGCCTATTGGGGGCACACACACTAGAACACAAGAGTATGTATTATGATCCACGTTGAACCTTTCAAAACGACCCATTTTGACCCGTTTGGACATAAAACGTTGTAGACAAGTTTCTTGCTGTCTTAAACCTTAATGGCTGGCCCATAGAAGGTTCTAGAAGGAACTAAGGTTGTCTAGATTCGTTTGAATGCTGAGATAATAGATAAAGAGGGTTATGATAAGTATTGGAAGAGTTGTGATAAGTTATGGGGTATTTGGGATAAGGCTTAAAATTCAATTTTAAGCATTATCTCAACTAGGGTTTGAAGGGTATATAAACCCCTCATCCCTGCTCATAACTCACGACTAACATCACATAAAACACAGCAATAGTCTCTGTTTTCCCATCTTCTTCATTCAAATCAATAAACCTAATATTAGGGTTTATAGTTTTTGAATTACATCTCAAATCACAACCAAACACTTGCATTATATTCAATCCAAGGTGGTTTAGTAACTTAGAATCAATTCTAAGTTTGCTAAAACAAAGTCTTAAACGAAGGTTTATAAGCTGTTAAAGGTGCAACAGCTTATTGAAGCTTTTGGGTCTCTACTGATCGTTCTCGGACAGAACAAGCATTTTATGTCGCACAGTGTTGTAAGATATCGGACAACACTGAGATCTGGTTTATTGGACAGTGCTGGATATCGGACAAAACTACAGTTTAGGCTGTTTTAGTTTTTGATCCGTTTTGGGCTACGACACTCGGTGTTTGGGTATACGTGGGTTTCGGCTAGCATTACCGGGACGTACTCGTTAGTAGTGTTTGTGTGAGCAACCGTAGAGGTGGTATATTTTATCACTCGTTTTAGTTTCATTGCTTTTGGACGAAGGTTAGTTTTCGCGTTTACTCTATTGTTTATTATTAATTACGTGTTAATCATAATTGCTCAAACTAGATCCATTCCGCTGCGCACTCCTAGTTACATGGTTAACTAGGTATTAAATCCCAACAATGGCATCACGAGCCATGCTCGTTTGGTGGTTATGGGTTACACGTTTTAAATAAACACGCGAAACCGCATGCATGAAACCTAATTTAGTTATTTGTTTTATTTTTATTTGACAATTAAATTGTGTACTTGTCATTATTTATAAAAAATAACAAGTAATTATTAAAATTAATTGTTAATTAGAAACATATAATTAAAATTAAAGGGTTAATTAGAATACATAAAATAAAATAAAATAAAAATTAATAGTTAATTTTTTTGCCATGATTATTTTATGTGTTATCCGGCTATAAGACTCACTACAATCACGTAATGTGATGCATGGGGCGATTTAGGTACTTGATGAAAACCTAATGAGAGTCTTATGGTTCTTCGTTTGGGGAAGACTCTTCGGGGTCTCGGATTTATATGTTTATTTAATGTCTTATGTTTGTTGTATTTGTTTTCCTAATTGCATTATTGTTGCATGTTTTTCAAAACACCTAAATTACATGCAATATGGATAAATACTTATAGAGAAACATGACATTAAAATTGGGCAATACTTTACACGCATAAATACATGCTCATTGTGACCGGTTATGTGTTACGTGGAAAAGTGTTTTATAAAATAAAAGGACCTAAACACTATTGAAACAAGCTTTCATGAAAATAAAAACTGGACGTTATGGACTCATGGGATGTACGGCTCACCCACTAGAACAAACTATAAGGCGGATATAAGCCGGTGCGCACAGTCACACCTAAAGGATATCCGACTATTGCCTTGCGCTGGTCTGGTCCTGCGCTTGCTTGTGAGTTCGATTGGAGCTACAGTGAACCATCGTAGATCACTACAGTGTCATTACTAAAAGTTTTTAAAATTCGTGCTACAAAGTTGTTTACATGCTTCTTTGTACACATGTTTTACCACATTTATGTGTTATACCCTACGTGAAATTTAAGTGTATGCCAGCCAACTAAGAACACGTGCATTTGATTTGGCTTCTCTGGACAGTCCTAAGGGCCTTGTCAAACCCCTGGCAAATGTTTCACGACGGTCAGACCCTGTGTGATATTTGCATGTTCTTGCTTGGTTAACTTAACTCGAGTATGCACGGTCAGACCCTGGACCCGAGGCATAAGATGAGACTAAACATGCTCATGACATTACTACCGTTTTACTAGTGTCTTGAACGGTCTCATAAAGTCTAAGAGTTGCATGTTATGCAATTAACGCTCGTCGCTTACCTCTTGCCCCACTTGTTTACATATTGGACAGTCCTTTTGTAATGAGTGGGAGTACAAGATGGATCTTAGTCTTAATTAGTAATTAATTGGGTAGTTAATTCTATTAAGAATGTAATTATCGAAAATACTAATTGTTTGAACTTTTTAATTGTAGATGACTACCAATGTCGGAAACAAGTCGGTACTCAGGAGTTTCTTCGAGAAACACAAACTCACTGGGCCTAACTTCATTGATTGGTACCGCTAGTTGCGCATTATCCTATCAGCTGAAGACAAGGAACAATACTTGGAACATCCAATTCCTGTTGCACCTGTTGCAACTCCTGGTCACCAAGTCCCTCCTGATGCTCTTGCAGCTCATGCTGCTTGGGTCAAAGGGTCAAAGGACATTGCTGCCCTTATGCTCATGACTATGGATTTAGAGATCCAACGAAATCTAACCCATCTCCGAGCATATGACATGGTGCAGGAGCTGAAAACCATGTTTTCTCAGCAAGCAGAACAGGAACTTCTTCAAACTGCGCGTGAATTTCACGCGTGTAAGCTTGAGGAAGGTCAAAATGTAGGCTCATATGTTCTTAAGATGAAGGGCTACATTGAGAACATGGAGCGTCTTGGTCACCCTGTGACTATCAGCTATGGAATAAGCTTGATCTTGATAGGCCTTTCCAAGGAGTATGACAGTTTCGTTCAAAACTTCCACATGCATGGCATGGGGAAGACTGTGAATTCGGTGAATGAACTGCATGCCATGCTTAAACAACATGAGCAGACACTTCCCAAGAAGTTTGTTTCACCTGCACTTCATAATGTGCGTGCAGGCAAGGTCCAGAAAAACCAAGGTAGAAAACCGCCTAAGGCTGCGAAGGGGAATTATGGTAATGGAAAGAATAAGTTGGCTTATGCTCCCGAGCACAAACCATCTTATGCTCCCAAGAACAGAAATCCTCCACCACCCAAAAAGGATAATCCTGCTAAGGACGACCCCTGTCACAAATGTGGTCAGATAGGTCATTGGAAACGGAACTGTCCCGAGCACTTAGCCGAGTTGTAGAAAAAGAAGAGGTTGTCTCAAGAAGCCAACACTTCAGGTATTTTCACTATAGAACTATATTCCCTTCCGAGTAATTCATGGGTATATGACACTGGTTGTGGTACTCACATTTGTAATAATACTCAGGGTCTAAGGGGAAGTAAGAAGCTGAATCCAGGAGCTTTGAATCTGTACATGGGCAATGGTCAACGTGCAGGAGTTGAGGCTATTGGAAATTATCATTTATGTCTCCCTAGTGGATTAGTTATTGTTTTGAACAATTGTCATTATGCTCCCTCTATCACTAGAGGGATTATTTCAGTTTCTGGTTTGTTTAAAGATGGTTTTGTAAACTGTTTTGATTCGAATAATGCAATTTTAGTTTCTAGGAATAACGTTGTTTATTTTACGGCTACTCCCCGAGGGGATGGAATTTATGAAATTGATATGTCTTGTTCTAAAACAAATGATAGTTCTATGTTTGCTGTTAGCAATAAAAGAGCCAAATTAACTTTGGACTCTACTCTCTTGTGGCATTGTCGTCTTGGACACATAAGCAAGAAACGCATGGAGAAGTTGCAACATGATGGACTTCTCACCTCAACTGACATTAAGTCATTTGAAAAGTGTGTCTCTTGTATGTCTGGGAAGATGGCAAGAAAACCCTATTCACATCAAATGGAAAGGGCTAAAGATCTACTTGGACTAATACATACTGATGTTTGTGGCCCATTTAGAATCGTGTCAAGGCAAGGAGCTAACTACTTTGTCACTTTTACTGACGACTTTAGTCGGTATGGTTATGTTTACTTGTTAAAGCATAAACATGAAGTGTTTGAGACATTTAAAGTGTTTCAAAAGGAAGTAGAAAATCAACTCGGCAAGACCATAAAATCACTACGATCTGATCGTGGAGGTGAATATATGAGTCAAGAGTTTTTGGATCATCTTAAGGAGCATGGGATTATTGCCCATCGAACTCCTCCCTACACACCTCAACATAATGGGGTGTCTGAGAGGAGGAATCGAACACTGCTAGACATGGTTCGATCTATGATGAGCCAAACTACTCTTCCAAAGTCCTTTTGGGATTATGCCCTTGAGTCTGCTGCACGCATACTCAACATGGTTCCAACTAAGAAGGTTGAAAAGACACCATACGAAGTATGGCATGGGCAAGCCCCTAAGTTGTCTTACTTAAGAGTCTAGGGTTGTGAAGCTTTGGTTAAACGTGATACGATGACCAAACCTGACAAACTGGAACCCATATCTATTAAGTGTATCTTTGTAGGATACCCAAAGGAAACGATGGGATATTCCTTCTACTACCCACCTGAGAACAAAGTTATTGTTGCTCGGAATGCTGAGTTCTTTGAGAGTAATCTCTTAGATCAAGAAGCAAGTGGGAGTATAGAAGATCTTGAAATTATTCAAGATGAAGATACAAATCCTTCTGATGACACTGGCTTAGATCATGATGAGGATGATCAAGAAATTGAAGAACCTCAAAGTGATATCAATCCCATTCGTAAGTCCTCTAGGACACGCCGTGCCCCAGATCGAATGTGTTTATACGTCGATGCTGAGGAGCATGAGTTAGGGGATCTTGGAGAACCCGCTAACTATAAAGCTGCATTATTGGATCCTGAATTCGAAAATTGGCTTAATGCGATGAATGTGGAGATGCAATCCATGAAAGATAATGATGTTTGGGTATTAGTTGATCTTCCTCCTAACGGAAGAACCATTGGTAGCAAGTGGCTATTCAAGAAAAAGATGGACATGGATGGCAAAGTACACACCTTTGAAGCTCGTCTTGTAGCAAAGGGCTTCACTCAAACCTACGGGGTTGATTATGAAGAGACCTTTTCTCCTGTAGCAGACATTAGAGCTATAAGGATTCTTATAGCCATAGCCGCGTTCTATGACTATGAGATTTGGCAAATAGATGTCAAAACCGCCTTCCTCAATGGACATCTTTCCGAAGAAGTCTATATGGTGCAACTTGAGGGTTTTGTCGATCCTAAATATCCTAACCGAGTATGCAAGCTCAAGCGTTCCATTTATGGACTTAAGCAAGCATCTAGGCAATGGAATAAGCGTTTTGATGATGAGATTAAGAAATTCGATTTCAGTCAGAATCAAGATGAGCCATGTGTATATCACAAAGCCAGTGGGAGTAATGTTACTTTCCTAATTCTATATGTTGATGACATATTGCTCATGGGGAACAATATTCCAATGTTGAACAGTGGCGGATCCAGGTCTTTCAAACATGTGTGGCACATATTTCTTTTTACCTCAGTTTTATCATTTTAATTTTTTAAAATGGCCTCAACTTTTAATTATTATAGAGTGAAAAAATGTGGTATTAAAAATATTATATGCAAGCTAGTTTAATTACATCGAAAATATAGTATTTACACATCACGGTGTTTGTACTCGAAGACAATAAGTCACGGAAAAAAAGTTAAATAAAAAGATTAAAGAAATCAAACACTACAAAAACTTAGAAAAGATAGTTAATGATGTCAAATTTATGACACTAATTTTAACGTCTTTGAAAAATTCTTAGCCATTAATGTATTAATACACTTTTAGTGAGTTATGACCCAATAAAATATTCAACGTTTTAGAACAAAGCTTAATAACGAACTCATCAAAATATTCAGTGTTGTAGTCTTGTAGAACAAAGGTTAATAACTAGTTAACTACTGTGGTTTCTTTACATTTAGTTATTTAAAACTAAAAATATGAGACAAATGCAAACAACCTTGGAAAATGTTTTGTTATGAAAGATTTAGGAGAAGCTGCATATATTCTTGGAATCAAGATCTACCGAGATAGATCTAGACGGTTAATTGGTTTATGTCAAAGTGCTTACATTGAGAAAATCTTGAAAAGATTTCATATGGAGAATTCCAAGCGTGGAACTATCCTAATGCATGAAAGCCCTAAATTGAGTAAGTCACAATGTGTTGTTTCACCATCTGAAAAGCAACGCATGCAGAATGTTCCTTATGCCTCGGCTATAGGATCAATTATGTATGCTGTGAGATGTACTCATCCTGATGTTGCGTTCTCTCAGAACATAACAAGCCGATTTTAACAGAGTACTGGTGAACTTCACTGGACTGCTGTTAAAAATATTCTTAAGTATTTACGGAATACTAAGGATATGTTTCTGGTTTATGGTGGTGACGAAAAACGAGAGCTCAGGGTTTCTTGCTACACTGATGTTGGATATATGACAGATGCTGATGACCTAAAATCTCAGACTAGATATGTTTTCGTTCTAAATGGAGGTGCTGTTGACTGGAAAAGCACAAAGCAAAGTATTTTTGCAACTTCATCTACAGAAGCTGAGTATATAGCTGCTTTTAATGCAGCTAAAGAGGTTGTTTGGATTCGTAAGTTCATTTCTGGGCTTGGTATTATGCCCACAATTGAAGATCCCATTGATATGTATTGTGACAATACTGGAGCCATTACTATAGCAAATGAAAGCGGAGTCACCAAGGGTGCTAGACATTTCCGCGCAAAAGTTCACTATCTTCGAGAGACCATTGAGATGGGTGATGTCAAGATAGCAAAAGTTCATACAGATGACAATCTAGCTGATCCATTTACGAAGGCGTTAGCATTCCCTAAGCATTCTAAATTAACTCGGGGTATTGGTTTGATACCAGCTAGTAGTCTCATGTAAATCTGTATGTTAATTAGTATTTGGATAATTTGGAATTGTAAGACAGTTTTATTTTCTGATAAATAAAGATACGAGGTATTTGTTATTTCATTCATATAAAATTTGTTATTCTATATTTGCATGTTTAATCCATGAATGATTTAGTCATTCTAAATATCCATTGTCGGTTAGCAATATGGGAATATTGTTTACATAAGGCAAATGTGAGTGTTGGATATATTCTGTGAGAATGA
This sequence comes from Glebionis coronaria, assembly GCA_025667525.1. Taxonomy (NCBI): domain Eukaryota; kingdom Viridiplantae; phylum Streptophyta; class Magnoliopsida; order Asterales; family Asteraceae; genus Glebionis; species Glebionis coronaria. The sequence goes on along the minus strand of CM046880.1, from coordinate 559,783,273 downwards.
GAATTTTTCTAAGCCAAAGTCATATGTATTCATAAGGGATGCATACTGGATTCCCCAACTTCAAACATTTACTTTTGGATCCATGTCATGAGTAAGATGTTGAAAATGATCTGTTAAGTCATCCTTAGACTTGAGATGCAAACAAGTTCTGCATGTGTGGATATCACTTTCGTAATTATATGCAAAACGATGTCCTCAATAAGGTAGTTATAAAAGCTATTTTTCGGAGTGATGTGAAGCAGCATCCACAACACTTGTAGTCAATAAAGGATTTGTTACTCCACTTAGTATGTGCAGAATGATACCATGGCGCCTCTCTAGAATTAATCAGATAATTGTTTGGCCGAACCCAAATGGTAATGCAAGATGAATCTTGGTTACATTTGGTATATCTGAATTGAATTCAATAACGAGAATCTAAATGGTTAAACTATATGGAATGAGTTAGGATCCATATCCATGGTTTAACGGTATCTATAACAAAGGATGATAAAAGCAAGACATAAATGACCATGCTACTGAGAATGTTCTATGAAACTATATCTCAAACACCTCTAGTTAAATAACGAGTGTGAGCGTTGCTAGACGTTTCCGTCGTTGACATTTGTGCAATCAACTCCAACGACCAAGTGAGAGCTGTTAGTTCATGCTCGTTGGAATACACAAATGTGGCTAGGGGTGTGTGAGCCTATTGGGGGCACACACACTAGAACACAAGAGTATGTATTATGATCCACGTTGAACCTTTCAAAACGACCCATTTTGACCCGTTTGGACATAAAACGTTGTTGACAAGTTTCTTGTTGTCTTAAACCTTAATGGCTGGCCCATAGAAGGTTCTAGAATGGAACTAAGGTTGTCTAGATTCGTTTGAATGCTGAGATAATAGATAAAGAGGGTTATGATAAGTATTGGAAGAGTTGTAATAAGTTATGGGGTGTTTGGGATAAGGCTTAAAATTCAATTTTAAGCATTATCTCAACTAGGGTTTGAAGGGTATATAAACCCCTCATCCCTGCTCATAACTCACGACTAACATCACATAAAACACAGCAATAGTCTCTGTTTTCCCATCTTCTTCATTCAAATCAATAAACCTAATATTAGGGTTTATAGTTTTTGAATTACATCTCAAATCACAACCAAACACTTGCATTATATTCAATCCAAGGTGGTTTAGTAACTTAGAATCAATTCTAAGTTTGCTAAAACAAAGTCTTAAACGAAGGTTTATAAGCTGTTAAAGGTGCAACAGCTTATTGAAGCTTTTGGGTCTCTACTGATCGTTCTCGGACAGAACAAGCATTTTCTGTCGCACAGTGTTGTAAGATATCGGACAACACTGAGATCTGGTTTATTGGACAGTGCTGGATATCGGACAAAACTACAGTTTAGGCTGTTTTAGTTTTTGATCCGTTTTGGGCTACGACACTCGGTGTTTGGGTATACGTGGGTTTCGGCTAGCATTACCGGGACGTACTCGTTAGTAGTGTTTGTGTGAGCAACCGTAGAGGTGGTATATTTTATCACTCGTTTTAGTTTCATTGCTTTTGGACGAAGGTTAGTTTTCGCGTTTACTCCATTGTTTATTATTAATTACGTGTTAATCATAATTGCTCAAACTAGATCCATTCCGCTGCGCACTCGTAGTTACATGGTTAACTAGGTATTAAATCCCAACATTAAAGTCTTCAAGGAAGCTTGAGACAAAGTGTCCAACTTTTCTTATGGTTACCTCGTAGCTTCGCCGTAGTTACCAAGTTACATGTCCGCATATATATGTAATTGAACATTCAAAGTTGATCACTTATAGTCTGGTTCGAATTATCTCTTCTTGGATGTAAAATGGGATTCATTAGTCTATTAAGCAAAATGGAATTAGGACACAATTTGACTCGTTGCAACTAGGACAAATTATCAAAAACGAAAAACACGATTATTGAGACTAGCATTTAGAAAAAAACCTGAAACACAGCGAAATTCCATGAGTGCATCGGTACCCCCGCGACACACCTTTGTTCTGTTCTTTTCGACAAACGCCATGCAATTTCATTTGCGCTACGAGTTACAATAGTTGATTCTTATACAAAATATATTTAAAAAAATGGTAATACAAACTGTCGTTGGTCCTGTAGCTCAGTTGGTCAGAGCGATGGTCTAATTAACCACAGGTCAAGGGTTCAAGTCCCTCCAGGACCACTAATTAACATTTTTTAATCTATGAAAATGTATTTGACAAATCCCATTCTTTGATACAAAAGAGAGACATTATAGGAAAAGGTAACTATATAATGACCCTTGAAATATACGTAATTTTTTAGACCAGCATTTCAAAAAAATTGCAATTTTTCAAAACATAAAGACATTGCGTTGTAAAATGCCATGAGTGTATCGGTATCGGTACCCCGGTAAGCCACCCTGGTTAAATCTTGTCTTTTAACAAACACTATGCAAAATTCTCGGAATCTTGGATAATGGGTAATTCATATGTTCTTGGTTGTAAAACGTGATACAAAATTACTGCTTAGGTCTGCTTTAGTCAAAAGACCATGTTATTTTAGTTAAAATTTACTTTTGGTTAGATTCTAAACATACTATAAAAAAACCGTAAATTTGAAAAAAGCCAAAGCAATTGGTCCTGTAGCTCAGTTGGTTAGAGCGTTGGTCTTATGAGCCGAAAGTCGCGGGTTCGAGCCCCGCCAGGACCAATAGATTTTAATACTTCTTTAACAGTTTTTTATTATGACCTCAACACAGAGACGATGGCACACGGTTCCTTTTCGAGTTGCCTTAGGGGCTGTTTTATAGGGTCTTAATGAAACGATACTGAGAACTTGGTTTTTTTCTCTATTCTTCTTCCGGACGTTTGTTGTTTTATTGTAACCTCAAGTTAATAAAATAGTAGTTTCGAAGCCTAATAAGATACTGAAATATGCATTGTGTAACCTCTGTCCTGATTCACATAACCACTTGATTTTCACATGCCCATACTCTAGCACAGTTTAAAGTAATATGCAGAAATTACTTGATAGAAGATCCTCACACTGCTGGACTGATATAATTGAAGAAATCACAAAGTTGGTGGCAAATAACTACATTTGTAGTAATATTGAGAAGATTGGTTTGTGGTGTTGTGGTATACTTTACCGGCAAGAAAGAAATGCAAGGTTGTTTAGCGAAGCCAAAAGGGATGAAAAAACTACACCACAAACAATCACGGAGACAATAAAGCTAAAGATGGAATATGCAGTTGCAGAGAACGAGTGCAGCAACATAATTAACGAGTGCAGCAACATAATTAATTTAGTTACGTAATGCTTAAAATGCTTGACACAAAAAGTGGTTTTATAAACCTTATGATAAAGTCTGCAGTCCAAGACATGCTAAAGGGCTTTGTACTCTTTGTGATTATGTATAAACCTTCTGCTTTAAAACAAAAAGATCCAAGGTTAAACTCTTCAAGGAAGCTTTCCCTCCAAGAAAGAAGAAAAGAATGCAAGTCCACGAGCCGGTTGGTAACTTGGTACAAAGTGTCCAGCTCCTCTTATGGTCATAAATGTTAGGTTCTCATATCCAACAACGTATCCACCAACCTGAATAACATAAAAAAATCCATAAATCACTTTTGATCGAGTAAATACTGGATAATCATAAAGGGTTGAGTAGTGGGCTATATATACCTCGCCTTCATACATCCATGGGTACCATGGAGTCTTAACCGAGGTTTGCAGTTTGTCTATTGAATACCTACTTGTTGTCACTGGCACTCTCCCATCTGTATCTCCACTGCATATTTATGAGTCATAGTCTTTGGTTATGTTTATAGGTTGACCACATACGTTCACACATAACATGGCAAATGGTTTTCTACCTGTAAATCCAAACACTGATTCCACTCGACATTAGCTCCTGAATCACAGGTAAGACTGTAAACGGCATGTCCGTCCAGTTTTTGGCCATGTTATGACTGTATTCAAGTACAAGAAATGTATTAAGCTTGAGCCATATTATTTAATTAGTACGTGTTAGATGTTAGTACATTACTTACTTGCAAGATTCCCAGATAACCGGTTTAGCATGAAGCGACTGTTGTACTTCACGAGTGTTCAAGTATAAGAGGATATAAGTCTCGGTACAAGGATCAAATCTTGATATCTGTTTATATCATGTGAGTTTCACGACAATATTTTCCTCCAGAAATTTGAGTAGTAATATAGATAAAAACTTACAGAGGGAGTGCTATTGCTAGATGGTGAACATAAGGGAGCATAGATATCATAGAAGTCAATGTTGCTCCTAGCAGCTGTTGCCTGAAGTGTATAGCCAAGACATGCGTCTGTGATGGTTCCAGCTTCAGAAAAGTTGCAGTTGGAGATGATTCCGTAATGGATTTCGTCGGAAATGATCGCATGTGTCCAGAAATAGTCATACATTCCCGTGTTTTCTGTTTCCATGTCCACTAATGCATTTCCTAGCTGAACAATATCAACATCAACATGTCCATTCTTTTAGTGTACATTTTTTTGTAAAATGCAAATACAGATGGTAAATTCCATAAATTAGCAACGTACTTAGCAAATTAGCCTAAATTATGTCCTAACTCAATAATTACGTTATGACAATGCGGAAGTTTGGGAATTAAATTCTGGTAATCACCAAAGTAGGCTTTAAGATACTCTATTGGGCGTATTCTACCATCTCAATAAGTACGTTGCTATTTGATAGACAAAGTTTTTATCAAATGAATTAATAGTAACTTATTACGTACAGCAATTCCTTTGAGATTAATGACAGTTTGGTTAGTGAACTTATTGTTTTGAAGTATTAATTGGGCAAGTTGAGGCACATAATGCCCTGCATAGCTTTCTCCCGTGATGTAAAACTCTCTAGTTTTGTATTCTGGAAACCTTTCTAACCAATTAACTAGGAACGTATACGAATCTTTGGCTGTTTGTTCATCCCCCGTTACATAATCTGAAGACGTATTTGAGTAAGAAAATCCAACTCCAGCCGGTGATTCCAGAAAAAGTACATTAGCAACTGCATCAGGTAATAGCCTATATTAACTCATTTCATGTTTATAGTGATATATCATATATGATATGCATACTATTCTTTTCTTAGTTTTCTTACTATTGTTCCATGCGTATTTATTATGCGAGAGCGTTGTATAATCAGGATTCACCCGAAATGGTCCAAGTTCCATCATGGCCCCATTTCCAAACGAGGAGCAGCCCGGTCCTAAGTAACTCACAGCTCAGTTTTTGAACACAAATGACCAAAACATAAAAATATAATACTCAGTAATTTATTTATTTATTTTTAAAAAATGATATACCTCCATTTAGCCATAAGACAAGAGGGTTAGTGGTAGAATTAGCTGGTGACTCTGCAAAATAGTAAAACAATGCTCTGCCATGGTTCGGGTCAACAGTCACATACCCTGAGTACTGGTCGAAATCAGTTCCGGATGGTTGACCCGGAAATGCTGATATCTTGTCAGCATCCTTTAACCCATGTTGTTGGCCCATATAGACTGGTGAGTATGAGTACTCAGCTTTAGTCGTTACATGACCCGTTGCTGATCTTTTAGCACGTTGGGCGTTTAGAGCAGTCTCTAAAGGATCATATCCATCTCCACTATAACAATGGATGGAAACCAGCAGACTGAAATGAATTGATAAGAGAAACGCAATCTTCATCGTTCAAAGATACAGTTTATTCGGCTTAGATGAGATGTTACTCCGAAATATTTTTATACATACTATTTAGTCCTGGATGGAACTAACGATGTGTGTTCTCTTTGGATATACGATTTAAACGACAAGACCTATGTTTTTATTGTAATGTTTTTACAAGCTTATGGTTTGTTCTTATTATGTAAATGGAATCTCATAAACCAATGCAAAAAATTTAATCTTAAATGGATTGTTACGGAGTAAGAATCTCGAGTCATGTGTATGTTCTATATAAGCAAAACTAACAATGTCACAATATTTACAAATATCTCATACAATTTTCTAAAATAAGACTTGAACCCGCAACCGTTTAGTTTGAACCCGACTACAAGAAAATTGAGAACAGGTGACCGGGGTTTTCCCGGCGACAAAATGTCACCAGGGATAACCCCTTTTCCCTGGCGACTTTGCTGACGTGGCAAAAAAGCAGATATACTTTTTGGTCAAAGTTTGACTAGAGTATCCCTGGCGACATGTCGCCGGGATTCACCGTCCAAAATCAGATGCCAAAGTAAAAAGCGGGAAATTTTCCCTCCCACTTATCCCTGGCGACATGTCGCCGGGAAAACTTCGTCCAACGTAATTAACATTAATCTCTTTTTGATAATAACCTGACAATCTTATCTCTGGCGACATGTCGTCAAGGTACTTCGTCCAATGTAATTAGCTTGAAACTTAAGCAGAAAATCTGTGGCGGGCTTTTGCCCGCCAAATCCCAAAAGTTTCCCCGGCGACATGTCGTCGGGGAAACTCCCTGTCATATATTATTAGTTTTTGCTTATTATGAAAAATTATTATTTATTCCATATAATTATTAGTTTAAATGTCGATCCGATGTTATTTTAATTTTGCGACGTTTATATAATAAAAAATGAGACATCTATAAAAAATGAGACATGTCGCCGGGGAAACTCCCTGTCATGTATATTATTAGTTTTTGCTTATTATGAAAAATTATTATTTATTCCATATAATTAATATTTTAACTATCGATCCGATGTTATTTTATTTTCGCGACGTTTATATAATAAAAAATGAGACATCTATAAAACAAATATTTATTTATTCCAAATATTACATAAAACCTTTTGTAATATTACATGGGAGACTTACAGACAGACACTCCTAAACATAATTTTATTCGTCACGGACACTTAAACACGCACTTAATTAAACATGGATATTACAACGATATTAGACTCGTAAACACGGAAAAAACACATCACAAACTAGTTCAAACTAAGGTTTCCCATGTCATCGTAAAGGTCGTGAAGTAGTGCAGTGATGCGCGTCTTGCACTCCTAGTTTTAAATTTATTAACAAGACTTATTAATTCCTTAACTACGCATACGAGCAAGTATACTCGTTCTATTGTAGCAAAGTCGGGTAAGTCTAGGTCGTCCCATGGGATTTGCGCATAATCAAAATGTTGTGGTGGTGTAGGTAATATGGTTGTCACTACCGTTACTACCGAAAGAATTAACATGGTAAAGGTAAACATAACTAAAAACAATACTTGTGTGAATTCCATTTCATCCGTAGGAGAGATAGATTGCGTGCATAAGCAACTATGAATCATAAATCTAAAGTATATAAATTCCATTCCATGATATTTTTCATAAAATTCATATTAACCAATTGGTGTAGACAAACCCTTTCGGCCTATGATCATCTATTCCAATTTGTTACAATCGCCATTTGCTAGAAAACATAAAGAGATAAGTTTGGTTTGAATGGGTCCTTTCGACCTATACCCAAGATAAAGCTTTTGACAAATTCTTTTAACCAACTCGTCAAGGTAAGTGTCAATCACCAAGAAACCAAATTGACTCATGCACAAATCTTTTGGAACATAGTTTACCGGTAATCCATTCGACCTCTAAATCCAATAAAAATCTATGTTTCATTTGATTATCTAAACATGTTTCAAGAATTATCAACCATAAAAACCCATTTACATTTTCTTGTTCATAAAACCAAAATCCCCTTTAGAATTCATGTTCATCACACAAGTATATCACACTACTCAGAATTTAAACACATTTCAACACAAGTCATCATTTTCTCAAACATTCAATAACACTTAAATTATAATGAAGATTAATACAAGTACAATAAATTTACCAAAAGTTCTTCCAAAAACAATAAATAACAAAAACAGAATTTGTAGCAATTCCAAGCCTCCAATTGATCAATGTTCCTCCACCTGAATCTCTTCTTCGCAAAATTCTTCCTCCCCTTGAGAATTAACAGAGGTTTATTCTCTTTTGTGTTATATAAGTTTGGTGATTCTAACCTTTGTCAAGGGTTAGAATGATCAATGGATGAAGCACTATAAAACAAATGACCCTAAGGTTTATTTTATACATGTTTATGCTTGGAGAGGAGGAAATAAACTCCAGGGAATGTTAATGGGAGGCAAATGAGAGGCCTCTCATTGATGGTGGGAATTTATGAATAACCCTTGCTAGACTTGATTAACAACTTGTTGGTGGCAAATGAAGGCTGGTTTGATGGAGGTATGGACTTGCTTGCCAGTGGCAACTGAATGCTACTTTGATGTTAGTGGCAAATGAAGGTGGATTTGATGGAGGCAAGCAAAGTGTTGCTGGTGGCAACTTGGCCATATTCCATACTTTTCCTTCTTGTCCTTCCTCTTTCTTTTCTTTCTTCTACACTTCCAAAACTCCTTCATTATCTTTTATTCTTCACATGAAATCTTACGTTTTCATGCTTCGTTTATTCCTTCTTCTCCAATGCGCGCTTTTTATTCCTTTATTCGCGTTTCTTCGTCCTTTCTTCCTACAAAACATAATAACCAAACTTTGCACAATATTAGCAATAAAAGTCCGTTTATTACCACAAATAATACACCAATAGTGAAGATAACGCTTATTAATACATGTTGGATTTGAGCGTTATCAAATCCCCTCACACTTAAGTATTGCTCGCCCTCGAGCAAGTAAGGTAAAATTACAAATTCAAAATCTAGACATATACTTGTTTTCGACTCTCTAAATCTATAGAACGCTAAAGACTCAAGAAATAGTAGACATATCTTAATCTGATGGGGCGTGAGCACCCGACAATTTTATCAAAAAGGACTTTATCAATTTTTGATAAATAAAAGCAAAAATACTAACCACCAAATGATCACTTCCATCTCTCTCATCATACTATCCTCACCTTTCTCCATTTTTTTTTCAACTTCAAGTACCACGTCTTGACACATTGGTCAATCGATACTACCATTTTACTTCTTCTTCCTTGGTCTTCATAATTTATAGCTCATTAGCTATTTATAATTTAGCTTATAGCTCATTGGGTATTTGCTTCTTTTCCGCAATCCCCTCACACTTTGGATGAACATACGCTACAAAAAATACAAAATAGAGTAGCTAATCCTTTTTTGTTGAAATAACTCATGCGAATTCAAAGTGTGACCAACTTGATCATCAAAAATTCATTTTTATAAAATAGGTGATTAGCAACAACTTTTTTAAAATATTTTGCCTTTTATCATCTATTCTTGCCATAATCACACAAATTGTGATATCACTGCGGATTAATACACTACTAAAATAAAAAAATTTAAAATTTAACTATTTTTTATATTTTTACGTTTCTTTTGAAAAATAACTAAATTTGACAAAATAGACCATTTTTCCTATTTGACCACCCCCTCACACTTAAGTTTGACATTGTCCTCAAAGGTAATAAACGTACTTAAAAGTATAAGAAAATGGGAAAAATAAGGTCGAATGATACTACCAAAATATGAACCATGAACTCCATGTGGTTTTGTTGCATCATGAGTCTACAGAAAACTCCATATATTTCCACCAATGTTGAATTCATACGTCAATTCCTGCAAATACTGCACTAACAAAAGAAAATTTTTCTTCCAAATAAAATAAAATAAAATAAAAATAACAAAAATGTCTAAAAATAACAAAAATGTCTAGAAATAAAAAAAATCAACCCAAGTTATCATTCTACAATCATAATCCCTTGGAAATAAAATAAAATAAAACAAAGTTTTTTTTTCTTCTTTATTATTTTTTTATTCTGAAAATAATATCTTACAAACTTCACATGATCTGGTGTCTTCAATCTTCCATATCTTCGTCATCATCATGAACTCCTCTTGATGATCCTCCGGCGTCAAAAATTCTGAGAACAATGGAGCTACTCCCAACGTATCCACCCGTTTGTAGATCTATGTAGTCATCAACGGACACTCCTCATCCTCCATAATTACTTTCATTCCCATAAGAATAGTATGTGTGTGGGTGAGGATAAGGTACATACGGGTATGGATATGGTGGAACATTTGGTGGCTCATAGGTTGGGTAACTATAATGTGCTTGATCCGCCAAATGGTGTAGGATTAGAACAGAATGCTCAAGGATGTAGTTGTTTCTCATGGTCATACTATCCCTTCATATCATCATCCTTTCTATCTCACTTATATTTGCATTCCATTCTCCCCATCTATAGTTCACTCCACTCGTATCGTGCTCCTCTTCTCCTTGTTCTTCGCCTTCTTGTTGTAATGGCTCCGAATACCTTAGACATTTCTTTCGCTTGTCTAACTCCCTTTCCAAAGCTCTTATATCCCAAAATTCATTTCCAACCGGCTTCGATAACTTTTTTGTAACAATGTCATTTAAAATATCGAGCCTTATAGCTATCCAAGTCACATAATGACCTCCACATATCTCACTAACTGTTTTCAATCCCGAGGCTTTCTTGTACAAGTACTCGGCAATTCCTCGTACTATATTCACTTGCCTTTCTCCACTTGCTACACTCAACAACCATAGGTCAGTTAATTGGCATCTTTCCCTAGTTCCCGATCGATGCTCAAGTTGTCCTACTATGAACCTATGTAGGATTCTCAAAAGTGGATCTCTAACTGATACAAGTTTCTTAATCCCCACAGTATTTTCAGCTATGCTTGCCCAATAGTCGTTTACGGGTAAAAACTTCTTATTGGTTTCTAGTCTAGAAAAGTGTAGCTCAAACAATGGATTGTCTAAATCTTCCTTATCATACAATCCTAACACCTCTCCAAACTGCGCTAGTGTAAAACAGTAATTTACACCTAACAACCTAAACCAAATGCAAGGTTCATCTTTTGCATCTTCCATGTCCTTGTTGAAATAAAAAGTTGAAAAGAATTCAAGACATAACTCACTATATACCTTACCTTGTATGTCCAAGGCCCTTTCGAATAAGTAGTCCTCAAAAGTTCCTCCCGGCCTATGAGTATATGTCATTTTCAACTTCTTTTTCAAAGCTTCCTCACAATTGTACTTCCTAAGCAAGTCCCAATCGGTTATTCTTGGTCTGCCAAAAGCTTTCCCTTGTAACCCCGCTAATCTCTTATTGTAGGCATGGCGTTCCATTTCTCCTAAACCTCTCCATTTCAAATGTTCATAAGACACAGCCCTCACCTTGTACGGTATCTCTTCTTCTTGACCATACTTACGCTCGTATTTTTCGATCAATGGGTTGGGAGGTATTGTCTTCTTTTGCTTCTAAAAAAAATACAATACACAACACTTGAAATGTTAGTATGTTAGTACAACAATCAATTAAACCTATCTAAACAAAGTCTATTAAAACAAAACAAACAAATACAAACAAACAAAATAAAAAAATTATTTTCAGGTGCCTTGCCGGCGGCAAGGTCATGGTGCCGGCGGCATTATGAAAACAGTGAACCAAATGCCGGCCCGCAAGGGTGTGGTGTTGGCGGCATGATGAAGCAGTAGGTGTTTTGCCGGCCGGCAACCTTGTCCTGCCGGCGGTAACTCTCCTATATATATATATATATATATATATATATATATATATATATATATATATATATATATATATATATATATATATATATATATATATATATATATATATATATATATATATATATATATATATATATATATATATATATATATATATATATATATATATATATATATATATATATATATATATATATATATATATATATATATATATATATATATATATATATATATATATATATATATATATATATATATATATATATATATATATATATATATATATATATATATATATAGAGTAGGGATCCAGTAAGAAGAAAAATTAAAATGAGAAGAATAAAAAGAAATCCTGACCACAAATTCCACAAATGAAGGAGAATTTCAAGGGGAGATGCATCTGACTTTGTAGGTGCATCTGAAATGTGTGGCTGTGGTTTCTTTTCATTCTTCTCATTTTAATTAATCTTCTTATTTGATCCTAACTCTATATATATATATATATATATATATATATATATATATATATATATATATATATATATATATATATATATTTTTCATCCCCCTTAACACTTTGTATAGGTTTCACTATCCCCAAAATGGATCAAAACATTATGAACATCATCCATTTCCGGAAATTATTTTTCTAAACAAATCAAAACTAATAACATTACACTTATAACATCAATATATTCATTATTCTAAACTAACTAATCAATCTTACAACTAATTTGATGAAAACCCACTTGAGTTCATCATCATCTAATCAAAATTAATCTACCCTCACACTATCAATGGCTCAATTCCTTAAATTCATACCACATCTTAATTTATTTTCTATGATTCATGCTTAATCAACAACAAGATTTATGGAAAAAAGAAAATCAAAATCAAAATCAAAAGATGAGTGTTGGATTCAGTTACCTTGTTGGATGTCATCTTAATTCCTTCAAGAAAACACAAGAACTCAAGAAAAAAACATTCTTCTCTTCTTCTTCTCTCTTTCTCCTGCGTTTTTTTATGTGTGTGTGGAGTGTTTGGGAAAAACTAACCCAACTCCTCCTTATGGGCTTACATCTTACTATGTTCCCAGATTTTCGTTTAACGGGTGTTATTCCGTCAACAACTTTTCAAAAATTTCACAATATATCTAAAATTCCTAAAAGTAAAATGAAAAATAAAACAAAATAACTAAACAAACCAAAATTACCAAGAACCAAAAGTGTCTAAGTTACCAAGTCATCACGAAAATAACCAAAATATTTTTTAAGGTAAAAACTGAAAATAAAAAGAAAAATCAAGCCTTTGTCTTGAATGCTTTTATTCTTTTATTATTCTCGTGCTTCTCTAATCCATGAAGTGTTTGATGTCCAATATATCATCAGGCTTAAACTTCTTTGATATTTCTCTTTTGGTAGGCTTCGTCTTGAATGCCCGTGTGTACATGTTTCCACACGGTGTAGTAATTTCGATCTTTGCATGCCAAAACTTGTCTCCTTATAGTCTTGCATACTTACTATCCCCATCCGGACCCCAATCGCGGTTCTTTAATTGCACCGGTAGCGAACCCAAGAAATCTGTCATCTTCTTGAAAACTAGCATGTTCTTGAAAGGATTGAAGTAGGCTTCAATAGCTAAAGCCTTTTCCATAGGATCGTCACAATTTAGGTATGGTGCTCCTAAAGATCCATACAAAGGAAACCCGTCGGCATCTCTTCCAACTTCAAAACAACTCAACCACTCGTCTTCCATCTCGCTCTCGAAGTCCAAATACCAAGGCTTCGCCCTCGGTCTTGGTGCATAGGTGTGAACGGAAATCCCGTTATTAATCGCAATCGTCCCTCGTCCTAAGTCAATAATTGCCCCACACGTTTTCAAAAAAAGTCCCTCCCAACAATAAGGGTAGGTCTTTGTCTTCCGGTATGTCCATAATTAGAAAATCCATGACATATGCTTGGAAACCAACTTGTACTCGAACGTTCCTAACCATACCCATAGGTTTGGTTTGTGTGTTATCCGCCATGGTTAGGTCTGAAAAGTACGGCTCCGGGTTGGTCAAGCCAAGGTTTTGGTAGATGGAATATGGCATGATACTCACATTAGCCCCCGTGTCGGCTAATGCATCAAACGGTGTGGTTCCATTAATGAGAATTGGGATGATGAAGTTCCCGGGGTGTTGCATCTTCTTGGGTAAACCGTGTTCAATGATTCTCTCCTTAATATGATCATTGAATTCTTCTCCTTTAAGACGAGCTTTTCCCATCTCTATCTCATCGAGCTTTTTCTGGTAACTCACATAATTTCCCAAGACTTCCAAAATTGGTTTGGATTCCTTGAGTTCTTCCTTTTTTTTGTTCAGTATGATTCTTATCCTCTCCTTTTGTTTATTGGAGATTGGATAAGCTAATGGCAATGGGTTGGGTACAAAGGCGGAAGGAGATCCTTCCTCAAGGTCGGCCAGTTTTGGAAAGAAGTCATTTGGAGTCAACTTTCTAGCCTCCATGTTTTTGTTTCTTTTCGCCTTTCCCATCTTCACCACTTCACTTTCATCTGCAGCTTTAGGTCCACCCTCGACCAAGAACTCAATGTAATCATCTTTTTCTCCTTTGAGCTTGGTCAAGTTGACCGTTAATGTTCCTTGCTCGAAGTCCACTACACATCTTGTTTCCCACAAAAACTTATAACCGAAGACCACCGATGGTTCGCCTATATCGGCGTGGTCTATGATATAGAATTTTGTCAAGAACACGTAACCATGGATATTAACCCGCACATTTCGTACTACCCGTCTCCCGTAATCGTTGTAACCAACAATCATGAATCCTAACTTACCCAACATTTCTTTAGTCATGTAATTTGTCGGGTAGGTTAGATTCAATTCTGCATCCCAAGCTTTTTGCTCTTCAACTTTGCATGGAATGGAAAATTGCATCAATGGTTCAGTATACGAACGATATTCATCCCTTTTATAGACCTCTTTTTCAAAACCTTCTTCTCGGATTACTATGCTTTTGTGAGGCAATGCCTCCCACGAATCCTTCTCTTCTTGGGTCTTTTCCACATGAGTGACGTTTGAGTCACACTCATCACTTAGTTCTCCGTCCAATCCATTCAAGAGCTCGGAAATTTCGCTAAGTGTGTTCATTTCTTTTTTTGAATAAAAATAACAAGACAAAGTTAACAAACATTAGGGTTAGCGTTAGTTAAATAAGACAAAATTAATACAAATAAACAATCACCCAAATTTCTAAAACAAATAAAACAATTAAACAAACAAAAATTAAAAAAAAAATTTAGGTCTGACAACCTTGCCGGCCAGCATGGGGGTGTTGCCGGCGGCAAGGTGAAGCAGAAGACAAAATGCCGGCCGGAAAGGTGATGGTGCCGGCAAGGTGATGGTGCCGGCGGCAAGATGGTGACAGTGAGCTAGTTGTCGGCCGGCAAGGTGATGGTGCCGGCGGCAACTGCCCCAGTGCAGGAAAAAAAATATATTTTTTTTAGATTTACCAATTCTTTATTAAAACAATTTTCTGAATTTTTATAAAAACATTTTTTTTGAAGCATTTCATTAGAGGAACAAAATCAAACAAACTAAAATCATAAAACTTTTAACCTAAGCAAAATTAAGCTTAATCCAAACACTATCTAAATTGCTTTTATTCTTTTTTTTGTAATTTTATGTGTATGAGTGTTCTTATGAAAGTTCTAGTGCAAACATAAAATAACATAAAACACATTTTATTTAAAGTATGAGATCCTAAACCTATTCTCATTCACTTTTTATTAGAACTAAAAACTAAATTTCTAACACCACTACTAATTTATAATGATTATAACATGAAAAGTAAACAAATCCCCGGTAGCGGCGCCAAACACTTGATGCGCGTCTTGCACTCCTAGTTTTAAATTTATTAACAAGACTTATTAATTCCTTAACTACGCATACGAGCAAGTATACTCGTTCTATTGTAGCAAAGTCGGGTAAGTCTAGGTCGTCCCATGGGATTTGCGCATAATCAAAATGTTGTGGTGGTGTAGGTAATATGGTTGTCACTATCGTTACTACCGCAAGAATTAACATGGTAAAGGTAAACATAACTAAAAACAATACTTGTGTGAATTCCATTTCATCTGAGGAGAGATAGTTTGCGTGCATAAGCAACTATGAATCACAAATCTAAAGTATATAAATTCCATTCCATGGTATTTTTCATAGAATTCATATTAACCAATTGGTGTAGACAAACCCTTTTGGCTATGATCATCTATTCCAATTTGTTATAATCACCATTTGCTAAAAAAAATAAAGAGATAAGTTTGGTTTGAATGGGTCCTTTCAACCTATACCCAAGATAAAGCTTTTGACAAATTCTTTTAACCAACTCGTCAAGGTGAGTGTCAATCACCAAGAAACCAAATTGACTCATGCACAAATATTTTGGAACATAGTTTACCGGAAATCCTTTCGACCTCTAAATCCAATAAAAAGCTATGTTTTATTTGATTATCTAAACATGTTTCAAGAATTATCAACCATAAAAACCCATTTACATTTTCTTGTTCATAAAACCAAACTCCCCTTTAGAATTCGTGTTCATCACACAAGTATATCACACTACTCAGAATTTAAACACATTTCAACACAAGTCATCATTTTCTCAAACATTCAATAGCACTTAAATTATAATGAAGATTAATCCAAGTACAAGAAATTTACCAAAAGTTCTTCCAAAAACAATAAATAACAAAAACAAAATTTGTAGCAATTCCAAGCCTCCAATTGATAAATGTTCCTCCACCCGAATCTCTTCTTCACAAAATTCGTCCTCCCCTTGAGAATTAACAGAGGTTTATTGTCATTTGGGTTATATAAGTTTGGTGATTCTAACCTTTGTCAAGGGTTAGAATGATCAATGGATGAAGCACTATAAAACAAATGACCCTAAGGTTTATTTTATACATGTTTATGCTTGGAGAGGAGGAAATAAACTCCAGGGAATGTTAATGGGAGGCAAATGAGAGGCCTCTCATTGATGGTGGGAATTTATGAATAACCCTTGCTAGACTTGACTAACAACTTGCTGGCTGCAAATGAAGGCTGATTTGATGGAGGCATGGACTTGCTTGCCAGTGGCAACTGAATGCTACTTTGATGTTAGTGGCAAATGAAGGTGGATTTGATGGAGGCAAGCAAAGTGTTGCTGGTGGCAACTTGGCCATATTCCATACTTTTCCTTCTAGTCCTTCCTCTTTCTTTTCTTTCTTCTACACTTCCAAAACTCCTTCATCATCTTTTATTCTTCACATGAAATCTTACGTTTTCATGCTTCGTCTATTCCTTCTTCTCCAATGCGCGCTTTTTATTCCTTTATTCGCGTTTCTTCGTCCTTTCTTCCTACAAAACATAATAACCGAACTTTGCACAATATTAGCAATAAAAGTCCGTTTACTACCATAAATAATACACCAATAGTGAAGATAACGCTTATTAATACATGTTGGATTTGAGGTTATCATGCAGCTGATTCCATTGTGTGCCTATCGGCATTGCGGTACAACTCTACTGTACTCTCAAAAACCTTTATTTTTCCATTCAAGAGCACACAGTTTGCACACGTTGAAGAGCTTGGAGAATAAATTGGAGTCCTTGAAGGTCTCGAAGAAGAGCTTGGAGGAGAAAAGCTCGTTGAAGGTCTTGAAGAAGAGCTTGGAGGAGAAAAGCTCATTGAACCTCCAAGAGAATTGACTAGTAGTCTGACTGGTTCGTCTTTTCATAAAAAATCCGCATCCATATGAAACTGGAGGTTCCACCTTAGAACATGGACAAGCATAGTACTGTCTACCAAAGGTATCATCTTGCCACGATTGTCGAAGAACTACATCTCTACGTCCACACGTACACGGAAAAGCTTCATGCTTCAACATCTTCATAATAACAATGTGTTTGTGATGATAAGTGTGTGTGATCTGCTGGTGGTTGTGATGATAAGGAGTGTGTGTGGTTCTCCTTTTATGCTAAAAAGTGAGGGAAATTGTTAACATTTTCCCGCCAATGTTTTCCCTCCAATATTTTCCCGCCAATGTTTTCCCGCCAATGTTTTCCCTCTAATATTTAGCAACTCAATTGACCACCCATCCATCAAATCCATCAGCTGGACAAGTGTTGCATACTGAAACCTCATGCATGAGTGTATTTGGATATGGTACGTTTAGCTATTTCAGATTTGGTTCGTAGGCAGGCAAATAGAAAAGTAACATCTGTCGTCGGCCATACTTTGCATTAATTATTTCATCATTAAAATTTTGAAAAACAATACCACTCTACTGCTTTAAAGTTAAAAGTCTCTAATTTTAAGTTCAATGGATGAGTCGGTATGCATTGGTTACACGTTACATGTTCAATGGATGAGTCGGCATGTCTTGGTTACACGTTAGATGTTCAATGGATGAGTCGGTATGCATTGGTTACACGTTAGATGTTCAATGGATGAGTCGGTATGTACTGGTTACACGTTAGATGTTCAATGGATGAGTCGGTATGTATTGGTTACACGTTAGATGTTCAATGGATGAGTCGCTATGTCTTGGTTACACGTTAGATGTTCAACGGATGAGTCGGTATGTCTTGTTTACACGTTAGATGTTCAATGGATGAGTCGGTATGTGTTTGTTGCACGTTAGATGTTCAATGGATGAGTCGGTATGGATTGGTTACACGTTAGATGTTCAATGGATGAGTCGGCATGTCTTGGTTACACGTTAGATGTTCAATGGATGAGTCGGTATGTATTGGTTACACGTTAGATGTTCAATGGATGAGTCGGTATGTCTTGGTTACACGTTAGATGTTCAATGGATGAGTCGGTATGTATTGGTTACACGCTAGATGTTCAATGGATGAGTCGGTATGTCTTGGCTACACGTTAGATGTTCAATGGATGAGTCGGTATGTCTTGGTTACACGTTAGATGTTCAATGGATGAGTCGGTATGTGTTGGTTACATGTTAGATGTTCAATGGATGAGTCGGCATGTCTTGGTTACACGTTAGATGTTCAATGGATGAGTCGGTATGTGTTGGTTACACGTTATATGTTCAATGGATGATTCGGTATGTCTTGGTTACACGTTAGATGTTCAATTGATGATTCGGCATGTCTTGGTTACACGTTAGATGTTCAATGGATGAGTCGGTATGTCTTGGTTACACGTTATATGTTCAATGGATGAGTCGGTATACACTGGTTACACGTTATATGTTCAATGGATGAGTCGGTATACACTGGTTACAAGTTAGATGTTCAATGGATGAGTCAGTATGTCTTGGTTACACGTTAGATGTTCAATAGTTGAGTCGGTATACATTGGTTACACGTATGATACACCGAACCCAACGTCATTTATATTACCCTAATTTACGAATATTTTGGAAATTTTTAAGAAATTTCGTTTGTTATATATTTGACGGTTTAAGTTGAAACCAATAAATGAGGCTTAATTTTTATGTTTGACGATTTAAGAAGAACCGATAACGACTACGATACCGACGGATGCCCAAAATTTACATTTTATTATCGATTGATCGATATTTGAGTTTTTCGAAGTTTTTATTTTTATTAAGTTTTAAGTCGAGTCGGAACCATATGAATATTCGTTTTGTGTGCGTTTTAACCTTTGGAAAATAATTTTTACAAACCCCGACTCCCGCAAAATTTAAAAACCGACTAGTGAGTCGATTCTCGCTCTTTATTAGTGTCATTTAAACTTTAGGCCAAAAGATTAGCCAAGTTGTCAAAAGAAACCCTCCCACCTTTTTACAAAATACATAAACACAAAAACACACACACAAACACACACTCAAAAATCAAATCCTTCCCCCTCTCTCTCTTTGAAACCGACGGACAAACACCACCCCACCACCATCACCATTTTTCTTGGATTTTTGAAGAAATTAAACAAAGTCCCACTCTTGTAATCTTATTGTAAGTGTTTTAATTCAATAAAGGGTTAAGTCCATATATTATAAACATACTCTTCAACTTTTACACATTTAGGTAACCAATTCGATATATTATCGATGTGGTGATTCAAATTTACTAATTTCTTTAAATATAGGTAATATTACCAGTTAATAGCCGGTTGCAAGTAAAAATTGACCGACATGTCATTATTAATTATTTTTTAGTGACATGGAAATGCCAGGTAGGATGTTGACTATTTAATATGCTGAGATGGTTAATAATTTAATACACTTCAGTAGTTTAATACACTTTTTATAATATGTATCTAAAGACTAAATATCTTCTTCACTTTCTTTTCTCCAGCAACGACACTAGCAGATTCCGGCAGAAAGAAGCAGATTCCGACACTATCACTAAAGTTATCCATGATGACCTGTTAAGTCACACTTTTTCTCCCGTAAATGAAATCCACATCAACTGCCACATTTTATCTTCATACTAAATCTCAAGACCCAGATCAAAAAATTCATCTTAAAGCAAGAACAACGAAAACTCACATCAATAAATTTATCCTAAAGCCAAAGCTCAGATCTTTATCAATAAAAAGCCTCATCAAATATTCAACACAGATCTCGATTACCGAAATTCATATCACTCACATCAGAGAAAAATCATCCAGACGAATATATAAAAAGAAAGCTAGAGGAGGTTTCTTGTTCGGATCCAAATAAGCAAAAAAGAAGATTAAAAAAATCATAACGGGCCATAATGATGAGTTTGCTGTTTAAGAAATCTGAAATTTGAGTCTTGAGATTTGTTTATGCAACATAAGAGTAGAAAACTATACACGTGGAAAACTAGAGCTTTACATAACAATCAAACTAAATAACCCAATTTAACAAAAGGTGGAAACGTATACACGTGAAAAAAAAAAGAAAATAATTAATTACGTGGAAAATTATCCGGTCGTATTACCTATATTTATAAAAATTAGCCGGTTTTAATCACTATATTAATAATATTTAAGGTTCGTTACCTAGATGTGTAAAAATTTAAAAGTACGTTGCTAATATATAGACTTAACCCTTCAATAAAAACACACATGCATCAACTTGATTTTTCCAAAATTTAAATCTTATGAACAAATGAGTTTTGATTAATTTTTCTTGAATGCATGTTTGATTAAAGTGTTTATAAACATGGGGTATCAATTAAATTAACTATAATCAAAGTTTTGATTGGTGTTTGGTTTGTTTGATTTGATCTTTATTTGTTGTGGGTACATGTTTGTAGTGATGTTGTTGATGTTTTTGAGTGGTTAAATCACATTGCATGTTTGATTTATCAAATGGGTTTTTGTGATGATTGTCCATTCAAGTGATTAAGGATAGTTAGGATGTTTTAGATTGATTAATTGATGTTGGAATAGGTCTCGGATGTAAGGAAAAGTGTTGGAATGATGATTGTTAAGGTTTTGAAAGAGGTATTTTTAGGACAGCAGGTTTAGAGGATGTTTTCGGGGTTTTAGATTTTTGTACAGGTCCTAAGATTAGGATTTAGTTGTAGGGCTCGTCTCAAGCTTTCTTTCGGTATAAAGAAGAGCTTTTAAGTCAAAACGAGTCAAAATTTATGATGTTTTGAAAATTTAGTGTACCGGGAGATGAGAATCGACATGATACGAAATTATGTCCGATTTTTGGTCAAATCTCGGGGACCATATCTAGAGTTCTAAAAATGGTTGAGAGTTGTTCTTTGGCTCAAAACCTGGATAAATGAGTCTATTTTCAAACTTAAGTGTTGGTTTTTCAAATGGTGTTGATTAAGTAAGTCAAAGTTGTGTCACATTATGAAAGTACAATTCTGTCCGAATTTTTTAGTTTAGAAATGTGTCGAGCAGTGAGTCTTAGAAGTGAAAACTTTTTATGAAATTTAATATGGGCTTTATACAGGTTGTAAATGATTTATACAAATTTTCTCATGATTTTTGGTGATGTCTAAGTATAGGAAAACAGCCCGCACATTTGGTGTGTACCGGCATAAATTATAAAATGAGCAATAGTCTTAATAACGTATAGCAATGAACTGTCTAGTAAATATCACTTGTTTGGGTTTTTGGCGTGAGTTTATATAAACTTTGAGTGTATTTAATTTTGTACATACAGTACTTCAAGGTACTTGAAAGTGTTGATTCATTTCGCGTTTGTTGGATAGGTGTTGTATTTGATTTCCCGGGGCATCCTCATCGTCGGTGATTGTCTTCGTCTACGTCTTGCTACTACTACTATCGCTACTACTTAAGGTGAGTCTATAGCCTTGCTCTTTACTTATTTCAAATGTTTTTACCCGCGAGGGGGATACATGCTATTTAAATGAAAATGAACATAAGTCATGAATGATTGTTGGACCCAATGTTGCCTTGAATTGTGTTGAGTACCTAGTTGCAAAAGACCCTAAATTCGTGAACTATTAACTATTGTCTTGCCCTTGTGTGGGTTAGAGATAGCCGCTTATACAACTGATAGTACTATGGGGTTGACGACCCTGTCCGAGACGAGAGCTAGTACGTTGATTACCCTCTGCGGACGAATAACTTGTGATAAGAAATAAGGTATAATCGCAATTGATGCCTGTAGAAGGGGCCCTGGTTTCACTTAAATCATGTCGGTCTATATACGCGGGTGATTGAGTTAACGAATTAGTGTCACAAGCTTAAACATAATTATTAGATATTGCTAAAGATAATATCCTTGAATAATAGATTGTGAGTAAGACAATGCTATTGAATGGTCATGATTGGTTTTAATACTTATGTTCAACTTATGATTTGATAAACCTATAGATTCGCTCAACCGTTGTGTTTCCGATTTTAAGCATGTGTTTTAGGTAATCAAGATTGATAGCAGCGGAGCATGCATGGAGGGAGTTGGTGCTTTATTGGTCTAAAATATTGGATTTCCTTTCCTTTTTATCAATTATTTATTTACATGTCTTGGTCAAAATATTGTTGTGATTTGGTTGAGATCTTTGGGGACAAGTAACGCTACTCTGATGAAAACATTATTTTTGGGTTGGAACTGTTTTAGACAATGGTTGTAAATATTCTTTTTGCTTATTTTAAACGTCTCTTTTGAGGTCGTTATCTATGATTGTGTGTGATGTGCTATGAAATAACGCCCAAAGTGGTATTCCGCTGCGTGGTAATTTGGGGGTGTTATAGATTGGTAATCAGAGCCACAAGTTTTAGAGAACTAGGTCGATTTTTGAAAAACCTAATCTATAACTTTTGGTGTGTCGTAAAAAGTTTTAAAGCACGCAACTACTCCGCATGGCTCCGGTAAGATTTATTTAGCATTAATTTATATTTTAAATGTATCCCTCAAAACTGATATGAGTTCCCTAGTATTTAGTAAGTATATGTAACAACTCGAATTTTCGTGTCTTATTATTGTAATAGAGACGTGTTCGTTATTGAATGTTTTATGTATTAACGATTTGCGCCGGTTATGAATGTTTACTAAACCTTCGAGAGTACACGTATCCATCCTTGCTTAAGTTGTGTTATTGAGATTGTATTATGAGTTCTTGTTGTTAAGTGTTCGCATCTAAAACTCATGTCATTTTGATAAACCCCTAATGGGCCGAATACTACTAACTTAATGGGCCGAGAGTTACTAATGGGCTGAGCCTTAATGGGCCAGACTGGCCATAAAACCTTTGCTGGGCCGAATTCAACTATGTTAGTTTATACAAAATTACCAAACTGAAAACTTGAATTAAAGTTATAACAAGTCAGTAAAACAAAAACTGAGATTTCAAACTAGTCAAACCAAGTCAACCTTAAATTTTATATACATCCCACTCACCACTCCAGGCCAACACACATGCCAAGATTACCCCATTTGGGTATATCACAAGACCTCCAAAATCGGATTAGGACTAACCCTATGCCATGAATGCAAAGTTAAATACAGTCCATTTTCATAAAGTTTATAACACAAAAACAAAACACATTACAACATATTTCAAACAAGGATAATCTGAGCAAGATCAGTGAACACTAATCGAAGCACTAGTTCCAGCCGAGCCAAACACACTCCAAATCCTTGTCCGAATACACAAGCCGAAACAAAACCCTCATTGTGAGTCATTTACCTACCTTTCTTTCACTTTCTGCATACATTTAGTTGTGTTTGTCATGTTAAAAACAACCTGCGAAAATAAATCAAACTAGTTAGTCTTTTGAAATTATTCAGTCTACACAATAAAACCTAATGTGATAATCAATTTGGACCTATGACCCATCACCCCATTCCCATCGTGACCACAGACCCCTTTTTCTTTTTCTTACCATCTCGTGCGTTTTTATTGACCATATTTATTTATTTATTTTTTTACTAATACTGTTAATAACAGTATCAAACAAAAACCCCCACTCGAATGACTTAATTCTGCCGAAACCCTAACTTATTCTAAAATCAGTACTAACATAAAATTAACACAATTTATCTCATAAAAATGCTAATTAATCTTAATTAAACTCGCGGGTATAAAAACCCCCAATTATATAAAAACCCTAATTTTCGAAACTTATTTTTGTTTAATAATTAACATCGAGTGAGGTATAAAAATACTAGTTAATTATAATGAAACACAAGATTAAGAAAACCCCCAATTTGACCGAAACCCTAATTTTACAAATCGGATTATTTGATGAAATTGACAAGTTTTTATGATAGAAAACACTAATTAATTAAGGATAAACATCAGATTTATCAAAACCCCTAATTATTATGAAACCCTAATTTTTGACTTATTCAAATTCAAATTTGGATCATTTAATTAAGATGAAACCGAGTGTTTTAATCAAGATAAAACCCTTTATTTTCGATAGATTAATCAAGTAAATGTGAGAAAACACTTTCTATTAAAAGGAGAAACCAAAACTTATCTTTGTAAAGAATCATCATCGAATCCATCAAGAACAACACACTAGGAACCATACGAATCGGATTTATGGAGTATGTGGGGATGAAACCCATGTCAAACGAATCATAGATGATCAAGAAACACTTTATCTTGAGATATTTGGATTGGATTTATACAAAACGTGGCTTAGGATTTATAAATTATAGATGAATCTGGGTAGAAGTTTAACCAAAGAGAGAGATGAGAGGACTCGGTGAGAGAGATTATTTATGTGCGTGTTTTGTTTAGGCGTGAGATATGAGAACAAAATGACTGAGGGAGTAATATCTTGTCCCCCCCATCTTTGTTATTAACGCCACCTGGGCCGGGTCAAACCAAATAGACATGGGTCGAGCCCATTATCTCTCTTGGGTGGTTTGGGCTGTTTGGACAGCCGGGTTATATAAGCCCACATAGATTTCTTTTGTGTATGAAATGTGTTATTGAAACCAAAGCCCGTTTAATAAATAACCAAGTTTTAATTGTCGTGTTTTCCGTTAACGAAATTTATCGTCAAGCACAACTAGGATGTCATGCCTTTTATTGGTATAATTTTTGATGTCGTAACACGGTTGTTGGAAATACTTTTTACGTATTTATGAAGGATCGGTCGCTCCAACGATAATTATGGAATAGGCTCGTGATCCATTTAGTTTATGTATAGTCCATATAGCCCACATGTAGGGTGGGCTATATATATCCCCTCCTAGCATGTTAGGAGGGGTTGTTGATTGTTCATTTCACACTTAATCATTTTATTCATCTTTACTTTCTCTCTCTAACTTTCTCCCTTCTCTCCTTTCTCTCTCTACTCCATCATCTCCTTCCTTCATCTCTTTTATATCTATCAATTAATCAACCATCTTAATCCATCAAATCCATCATGTAGAATAGGCCAATAATAACGTAGACCTTCAATTGGTATCAAGAGCCAAGGTTTGATTTGTTTATTCTTACTTTTATTTCTTTTTGATTTTGGTGGGTTTTTGATTTAATCATGCTTTTATATTAAAAAGTTTGTATTTTATATATATAAAGTTTGTGTTTTTATGTTTTAAATCTTAAAAAAGTTTGTATTTTTCATATAAAGTTTGTGTTTTTTATGTTTCAAATCATAAAAAGTTTGTATTTTTCATATAAAGTTTGTGTTTTTATGGTTTAAATCATAAAAAGTTTGTGTTTTTTATTGTTTTTAATCACAAATTTCTGTAAAAAGTTTGATTTACTTATTTTATATAAAAAATCACAAATTTTTTTTGTTAATCATCAATTTCCATAAATCGTTTGAATTTTTTTATTGTTTTTAATCTATCAATTTTATAAATTTCTAAATTTTTATCAATTTTATCAATTTTTTTTTTCTTTTAAAGTTTGTATTTTTTTTTATTTTTTTTTCGTTTATCCATTTTCACTTTTATCCAGTTTTTCATATTCAGTTTTCTATAATTTTTTATTTATTTTATTTTTTTTATTTTATTTTTATATAACCTTTTTTATTTTTTTTATATTATCAGTTTTTATATAATTTTTTTTTATTTTTTTTTCATTGGATCTCGAGTTCTGTCTACCCCTTTTTGTCCAGTTGTCCTTCATCGTATCTCAGTTTCATATTGTTCCGGATCAACGTAGTTCAGAATCAAGTTTTCTTCCACTCAAAGTTCCGAACGAAACTGTTCCGAACGAACAAGTTCCGAACGAAACTGTTCCGAACGAAACAGTTCCGAACGAAACAGTTCCGGACGAACAAGTTCCGAACGAAACTGTTCCGAACGAACAAGTTCCGAACGAAACTGTTCCGAACGAACAAGTTCCGAACGAAACTGTTCCGAACGAAACAGTTCTGAACGAACAAGTTCCGAACGAAACTGTTCCGAACGAACAAGTTCCGAACGAAACTGTTCCGAACGAACAAGTTCCGAACGAAACTGTTCCGAACGAACAAGTTCCGAACGAAACTGTTCCGAACGAACAAGTTCCGAACGAAACTGTTCCGAACGAAACAGTTCTGAACGAACAAGTTCCGAACGAAACTGTTCCGAACGAACAAGTTCCGAACGAAACTGTTCCGAACGAAGCATGTCAATTCAAACACAACGGGCAAGTCATCGTCGTCTCTTATATCGACTCATACCCTCGACATCTTAACTGACACAAACAAAAACCCACCCACACTCGACTGACAACTCACACTCAGACACAATTCTCACTCCGACTCACTCCCCTGCCTCGACACACACACCTTCAAAACCCTCACTCTCGCACCCTCTCGACACACTATCCTCCCAAACCGACCCTCGATTTACCCAAACCCACAACTCAAAGACTCAAACAACCAAACCCACAACTCAAAGACTCATTTACCCAAACCCACAACTCGTCTAGACCACCTTATTCCCTCACCACCCACACCACTCCCTCACTCACAACCTCTCGTCTCACACAAACACCAACACCAAAACCTTAGATTTTTCAACAAAGATTTTGACTCTAACAATTGACAAGAAAGACTCGACAGATGAGAGAAAGATTGTGATTAGACAATAAAAGAAAACCTACCCGAGACCTTATAATTAAAGATCTTGAAGATTGTTTTCTTGATCATTCCTGAGAAAATCAAAAGAGGCGGAGGATACGAGAAATCAGTGGGTTTGTTACAAAACGAAGAAAGATTTCAGTATAATTTGGTTGGTGATCTGTTATTGAAATAGAAAATCAGGCGGAGGTATCTATGGGTTTGTTAAAGAGAAAGAGAGAAGTAACAGGCGGAGGTTTATTTTGAGTGATGAGATTTGAGAGAGAGATATAGATTGACAGGTTTGAGAGAACTAGAGAGATTGAGAGAGATAGAGAGACGCAGGTTTTTGGTTATCTGTGTGAGGAAGAGAGAGATTTTAGGCAAAGTCAAACAAGGCTATTATATTGAGGCGGAAATAACTAGGTGGAGTGGGCGGTGGAGACATTCTGATTGGGCCACGTGGTGTTAGACGGAGAACAAAAAGTCCTTCAATGCCACGTTTTTGAAAAACGTGTTTTTTTTTGGACAAACAAAAGTTAACATATCAGTTATTCTTTGTAACTTTTTTTAATTAAGTAACATTTTTTTAGTTAAGTTTAGTTTTTTATTTCCTTTTAAATCAAGTTAATTTTTTTTTATTATTATTATTTTTATTTTTATTTTTTATTTTATTTTATTTTAAAAATTTTATTTGTCACTTTTGTATTTTAGTTTAGTAAATTTTGTTTATTAATTTTTGGCAAATCGTGTCGAGGCGGGTATTTTTAAAAGTTAACGTGGAAAAATATTTGTCGGGATAAACGTTTTTGTGGCCGGATTTGACGACACAGTGACGAGTCAACGTCACGGGATTTTTGATCAGGTTTAATTCATAATCGTTTGAGCCGACAACATCTTTTGAGCCGAATCGAATTGTAAAATCCTGAAAACCACAACATCCACATCATTTTTCCTCGATTTTCAATGGACCCGTTAAATTCGACACTTAAAGAGGGAGACTTGCATCGAATGCACGACAAAGCTAGAGAAAGTGGTATAAATTCATTTCAAATGCTTCAATATCATCTAGTTACTCTTTCACGGATTCAAGGAGGGAGCGAACTTGTGACAATCTTTGGTCAAGATCGTCATATATTCATGGACTCAATGTTCACCACTTTGACCGAACTCGCCGAGCAACTCAACCGTGACAACTTTAATCACTCTGCATCGTCAATTGCTTATAAGGCTCTTGTGATACAACTCACGCCTTTCCTCCAATTCAATATCATCAAGTCTGCAAGTTCAGTGATTTGCCAATCGTTTCTTCGAGATACACATACCGAGCTTCGAGTTTTCCGTGATACAATTTTGAAACTCATGTCATCGGTCTCGTCTTCGATTTATGAAATATCTCGACTTCAGCAAGGGTATGATAATGGAGTGCAAGACTCTTCGATGCAAGAGGAAACTGGTCATACGGTTGAAAACTTGGAGCCTATCGATGCCAAGAGCACGGAATCAGGAGGACAACATGATACCAGTGGCACGTCAGGGACTGTTCACGAGATCTTTTTTGCTGACACCTTACCCGTTTATGACGAAGCGCCTGCAAACATGGTACAATGTAATGTTGTTTATGATGTATATGCTGATGACATGCCGCATATTGAGCATTCTGAACCTAATTATGACAAACATGGGATGGAAAAGAGTGATAGAAATACCACTTCTGATTCATCCGATGTGAGTCATAATGGGGGAGAAAGTATTCAAAATGCTATAGTACATCATGATAAATGCTTTACAACTGCCTCGTTAACTGACTCTGATTCCAAGATTAAAGAGCTCGAAACGATCGTAGCTCGACAATCAAAAGATCTTGAGGATGCCAAACTTGAATTTTCTAAGAAAACGGACAAATTTGAAACATACTTTGAAAAACTTGAAAAGTCAAACGTTGTTCTTGAAAGAAAATTGGATCAAACTGTTCTAGATTCTAAAGCTGAAAAGGATAATCTTTTGAAACAAATTCAACTGCTTGAATCTAAGTTGGCATCCCAAGATAACTTGCTCAAAGAAAATGAAACGTTAAAAGCCCAAGTTCAGGAAAAGGTATTTGCTATAGCTGCGTTGAAAAACGAGTTAAGGAAAAATAGAGGACCTAGTGTGGACACTAAGCTTGAAAAAACATCAATCTTGGGGAAACCGCCTACAAATCAGTTCGTCAGACAACCGATTGTCAGACAACCTACTGCATTTAGATCCGAGCGACCACAATCCTCGAGACCGCGGTTTGCCTCCCAAGTTGATTTGGTTCATCTTTCTAGACCAGACACTCCAGCAACTAGGCCCTATGTGATCACTCCAGCTTTAGCAAGACCAAATCATATGATTGCCTCTAGTTTCCCTAAAAATACCAACACCACGTCTAGAACTAGTTCAAATGACGTTGGCCATAAATCTGGTCTAAGGGAAGTCATGCAAAAGACACATGTAAGAGATAGCAATGTCAATCCTAGTTACATGCCTTCTAGATTACCCAACACTGCTAACCGTAGTATGTCATCTCCTAGGAGCATCGATCAATCATCCAGGAATTACTCGGACATTAAATATGCTACCTGTAAAACATGTAGAAAATGTGTCTTTACGGCAAATCATGATTCCTGTATCAAGAAATTGCTTAATGAGGTGAACTCCCGTGCTAGAATTAAATCCCAGTGGGTTGCTAAAATCAAACCCGTTGGCAAAATGTGGCGCCCCACTGGTAGAACTTTCACTCTTGTAGGAACCGAGTGCCCTTTAACTAGGATTGTCTCTGATTCTACAAAGACTACTAGGGAGGAAATTGCAAAGGATGATACATCACTTAAGCCTGAACTTAAGGTTTTCTATAAAAGGAAACGTTTGCCAACTAAGACAAGTGAATCATCCCCTCAGGCCACCTCTGACACAAGAAAAGAAAACCGTGAACCCCCATGTGCTTCTAAAATAGATATCTTTAACTCATGCAAAAGTATACAAACTCCTAATGAGAATGCAGGTACCAAAGTTGATGTTCCAAAAGAACGAAGCGGTCCAATCATTGTATACCGTTCAACTAAGGACACTCTCAGAGTTTGGTTGCTGAAGAAGCAGATATCAGAGAAACTAGTATCTCAGGGGATTCATGGTTAAAGCTTGTACAAGGACTTACAGTCACATAACAGACTGTAACTCGATCTCAAAAGACAGGAAAGTTCATCCCGATGATGACTTATCCTAAAAACGAGAAATTCATTTTTCTCGGGCATGAGCTTATGTTAAAAACATTCCACGTTTTTAAGCTCATGCACAAGGACTTACAGTCACATAACAGACTGTAACTCGATCTCCAAAGACAGGAAAGTTCATCCCGATGATGACTTATCCTAAAAACGAGAAATTCATTTTTCTCGGGCATGAGCTTATGTTAAAAACATTCCACGTTTTTAAGTTCATGCACAAGGACTTATAGTCACATCACAGACTATAACTCGATCTTCAAAGAAAGGGAAAGTTTATCGCCGATGGTAAACTTATCCTAACAACGAGAAATTAATTTTTCTCGGGCATGAGCTTATATAAAAAACATTCCAAGTTTTTAAGCTCATGCACAATGGCTCCTCGTTAAATGACAGACGACGACCCGGACTTCAGAGACAGGGAAGTTTATCCACGCAACGATAACTTACCCTCTTAACAAGAAATTAAGTTTTCTTGGACACGAGCTTACCCTAAAACCATTCAAAGGTTTTAAGCTCGTGTATATGGTTTATCATTAAATATCAGATGGTAACCCGTGCATCAAAGAAAGGAAAGTTTATCGCCGATGATAAACTTATCCTAACAACGAGAAATTAAGTTTTCTCGGGCATGAGCTAAAATTAAAAACATTCGAGGTTTTTAAGCTCATGCACAATGACTTACAGTTAAATGTCAGACTGTAACTCGAACTTAAAATAAAGGAAAGATTATCTTTTATGATAACTTATCCTCTTAACGAGAAATTCACCTTTCTCGGTCATGAGCTTGTATTAAAACATTCGAAGTTTTAAGCTCATAAAGGAAAGTGTATCTTTTAACTAAGATAACTTTTCCTCGTAACGAGAAATTAACCTTTCTCGGTCATGAGCTTTCCGTTAAAACAGTCAAAGCTTTCAAGCTCATGAACACGACTTCTAAGTAAATGTCAGCTTAGGACTCGTCCTTCAGATAAAAGGAAAGCTTATCGCCGATGGTAACTTATCCTTAACAACGGGAAGTTCACAACTTCTCGGACTTGAGCTCGCTTTTAAGATATTCAACATCTTAAGCTCAAGTAATTGTTTTTCAAAACTTTGAACACAATTTTTCAAGAATTTCTCAAAAGATTTTTCTAAATCTTTCAAAATTGTGTGTTCAAAAAACGTTTTGATAAAACGAGCATGTCTTCTGGAATCGATAATATTTACGAACCTAGAAATGTCATTCAATAATGACACGGGGTTATAAATAAAGTTCGAGCAGAAGTTTAAAAGATTTAAAACATGCTCCATATGGTTTGCTATTATTTCAGATAGCAACCCGCTTTTCATAATCAAGTCAAGCATTTCACCGGAAAGCTTTGACTCAACAACGGGAATTAATTTTCTCGGGGACGTGACGAGGTGACCAACATTCGTGAACAAGAACCATGTGAATCTCTCATATGATGTTCTCCATCATTCAGGTCCTACCTCGTAAATTGTTAATCTTGTGAATTCATTATTATATATGATCTTTGGACGTAATAAATACCTTACACTTGTGTTAAAGGTATTTAATTTACGTTTTAGCACACCCTCATTAATTTTAGGGGGAGCTTGTGTAATTCATGAAGATAATTGGACTTGCATTTTTCTTCCCAAATTTTCTTAAAATGCTATTAAATCAATTGATATTAAAAATATCGATTGGGTTAATATTTTTAATATGGGGGAGAAAATGTGATTTAATATGGGATATGATCAATCATAAATGGTTTGACTTAACGTGCTAGCTCATCCCGACATGTGTGAAATGTTTTCGGATATCGTGGCATATGTTAAGGGGGAGCAAAATGGATTTGCACTTCAAAATGGATTTCATGGTGACATACACTTATCCAAAACATCTCTATTCATGATGATGAAGATTGTGGTGACATAAGGATGGTAGGATAGGTTAAAGTCCAATGATTCCTCTAGAACCGGAGGATTCTTCCCAAGGACATTCCATAGCTAGAAATAGTAGTCCTTAGGAAAGATGGAGAAAGATTATGAATGTAGCTGAATGCCGACCAAGTACTTAAGTTAGCACTGGAACAATCACAACAAGGTGCTAGTGATGACGTATTGGTAAGCATTGAAGGGGTTGAAGAATGAAAAAGAATTGTAAAGATAAAGGGTGTAAAGAAAGAAGCCCTCCTTACAACTTAGGCAGAAACCGGGTCAATTCATATGCTATTGAGATCATTTTAATGATTCTTGATATTGAAGATAGACATCATGGACCCAGTGATGCAAGGCACAACCCATCCCAGCTAACTCAGATATCTCTTAAAAGATATTTGTTTTAATCACACGGAGACAACACATTATCTATTGATTTATTCACTCCGAATAAATTGGTATTGAAAAGGTGGCACTCCTCTCCAGCCTCCGATCACTAAAAATCCAAAATGCACGATCGAGTCTAGAGCCATTTGAGATCATCAAATATCTCATTAGGACACACTTTCATATTTCCTTGCTTCTTCACACACTGTGAAAAGTAAGAAAGATCTTAAGAGTCCTACGCAAAATCTTCATGATCTTGCCTGAACATCCGAGTAATACGAAAGTATTTACAATGAAGATGGAAATCCTTCTTGCGCGGATATCAAAAAGCTCATGGTAGGTGACTTGTGCGATTCTTTATGAATCAAACTTGTGATAACTGGAAAGCAACAGTGGTTTAATTCTTAAATGAATTTAAACACGTTCCAGGCCTCTACGCAATATCTTAGTGATCTTGCCAGAACATTCAGAGTAATACTATTAAGTATTTACCGTGACGAATGGAAATCCTTCTAGTGTTAACATCAAACAGCACTTGGTAGGTAACTTGCAAGATTCTATATGAATCAAGCTAGTGACAACTGGAAAGCAACGATGGTGCGGTTCTTAATTGAACTTCACTTGTTCCAGGAACATGAATTGACGACTTCAAATCATGCGGATAATATTATCTAAATGATCCACTCTTTACGTTCGCAGTCAGCTTTGGACGGTCGAGTAAAGAGAACGGGTTTACCCGCGAAATCTTGTCAAGGAGGTTCTTTATTGAAACTACCTGCCACAAGTACGATATTTAATATCGTCCAACGGTCTTCACCGACCGGAGGTAAATTGCTACCGAATTAGAATGAAATGTTCAAGGCCATTTCATCCGTGTATATTGTTTTGTTGCTAACTGTCTTATGCAGCGTAACAAGAAGGTGGCATTGCGGTGTACAATCCAGAAAAAGTCGTCACCACATGCTTATACTACATACAAATAGTACTTCAACAAATTCAAGAAAGCCTGAAGGTCAAGTCTTCCGCTGTATCAAACTCTGAAGCTTTCAAGAATTTAAAAGTATAAGTATGTGGAACATGAAGTCACAAAGAGGCAAATATCACAAGTGAAGAATGCACAAGGTCAAGGCAAGGAAACATGCTCAAGACTAAAGTCAAATATCACATCAAGCATATTCACAAGAACAAGATCGAAGACTCAAGCATAGATGCTAGGTTTAAGATTTTGTAAAAAGATGTGACCTCCCTTAGGGGGAGATTGTTGGAAATACGTTTTTCCCGATAAAGTCTCGGTCACATCTTAGTTAGCATAGATCACGAGTTATAGACTATTTAGAACTTTGTTTCTTGGAGCGACCTCCCTTAGGGGGAGATTGTTGGAAATACGTGTTACGTATTTATGAAGGATCGGTCGCTCCAACGATAATTATGTAATGGGCTCGTGATCCATTTAGTTTATGTATAGTCCATATAGCCCACATGTAGGGTGGGCTATATATATCCCCTCCTAGCATGTTAGGAGGGGTTGTTGATTGTTCATTTCACACTTAATCATTTTATTCATCTTTACTTTCTCTCTCTAACTTTCTCCCTTCTCTCCTTTCTCTCTTTACTCCATCATCTCCTTCCTTCATCTCTTTTATATCTATCAATTAATCAACCATCTTAATCCATCAAATCCATCATGTAGAATAGGCCAATAATAACGTAGACCTTCAACGGTCCTTATATGCAAATAGGTCGCGGATAGCGTGACCGTATTCTCGAGCTACATTTACATTTTCTATCACTTTGCTGATTTAACGAGGTGAGTTTATAGCCCCACTTTTTAACTGCTTTTACTGCTTTTTGGGGTGAGACATTGCTTGATTTAACGTATGAACACAAGTGCATTTACTGATTTATATACTAGTCTAAGTCCCACTAAAAACCCAGTTGCTTTGGCCCGTGAAATCGTGAACCGTTATACTTTGTGTAAGCGCGAATGTTATGGATAGATCTATCGGGGTTGACGCCCCTGTCCGTCTTGGTCCAACAGGGGACAAGCGGGCACAGTTTCATTTGAGTCTGAGATAGGATGTTGTGGGTTTAGGCATCCAGTTGGGCTACATTTATATGATTATACTGCCGGTGTTGTTAACGCTTCGGTGTCACGAGCTTAGACTGTAATAAATGCTTTTATGATGACTTTGTATTTGTTATATTGTCATCACGTTTGGGAAAATCTTGTGGTTCATTAAACACTTCAAATTAACTAAACCTATGAACTCACCAACTTTATGTTGACGCTTTAGCAATGTTTTTCTCAGGTATTAAGAAGGAAGATGCTATGTGAGGTCTCATGCACTGCCGTCATTTCTGTTAAAAATAAAGATCATTTGTACTATTTGGAAACTATGTTTTTGTATCTGTGACCAGTTTTATGCTTCCGCACTATGTTAAAACTATTTATTTTATCAAATGCAAGTGATCAATTTTCCGAACGTCTCATTTAGAGGTCGTTCTTTGTAACTGTGTGTATGATAATCATGACGTCACCACTCCCTTGTTGCCATTATACTCTGATATTTTGGGAGTGTGACAGTATATACTATGATAATATATTGAGATATATCTTTGTGTACATTTAGTACATATCATCGTAGTTTTGCAAGCAATTGCGTGAATATCATATAGGTTGCATGTCATTGGCATACGGGCTACATTGCATTACATGGTAACACTGCCTTGTGATCCTACGTGTATGTAAGAATGATCGCATGCATAGGTATGTATATACTGTGGTATTTAAGGGCATTGCACGTGAAGTAATGGTCCTTGCGTGATTATCGTACATTTTATAATGCGATTTTGTTCATAATTTGGCCTCACACCCAATCATCGATCTTAATAATTAATTTATTGTTCGAATAACCGAGTGTGAACCTCGTTTGATACTCTAGATACGTAAATAATGCTTCGTAACATATTGTAGATCGACTAGATTGATCCCGATTGTCGTTATCGCACCGTGATGTGTCATTTTAGGACATCTACTTTTTAAAACGTAAATTACTAACGTACTATTTTATTTCCCTCATTCCTATGGGTTTGATATATTAGTTCGCGTAACTATAACATAGCTGAAATTTAATCAACGATGCATACATCGTAGCGACGAATCATATGTGTATATTATAAAACGTGGTTGAGGCGTGTTGCCATTTAATCGGTGTTAACCATTCTACTCGAATTTAAAGATGCATTTTAAGGATAGATTAGCGTTGTGATCAAGCGTGATGGCTTGAAGTTAGGTTGTTTCGTGTTAATTTTATTGTGTACGATTTGAGACCCACCCGAAGCCGATATCAACGCTTATAGCGTTGACATGCGTACTCTCGTTCCGTTTATTTCATTTGTTTTGTTGTCTCATTATTTTAAATTCGATATTATATATGACGAGGTCTGACACTTGTGTCAGCTAAATAAGCATTGAATTTTGTTAATTGAATGAGTTAAACATAAAACGTCTTACATATTAAATGTATGGTGAATGAAAGATTTGGTTAAAAATGACGTACGAGGCGCCTTGTAACAAGAAAAATTTGTATAGAGAATAAAAGGGACAAAGCGAAATTATTATTTTTTTTCTTTCCTTCAACTTGGTTGGTAAATCATAATAAGTAATTTATATTACTCGTAAAATCCTTGTTTTCATACACTAATGCCTTGATACTAAATGCTTGTGATGGAACTGTCAAAATTTGCTTAATTTAATTTGAAATAGGAGTTATTAATAAGATTAACTATATGAATATCAAGTATAGACGGCTTGAGGTTTGATATGAATTAATTTTTGGGTCATTATGGTAAACTTTTGGCGTATCTTTTAATACATAAAATGAGTAGAAAAATTGGCCACGTATTTTGGAGCTAGAGACTTGGTAAAACTGGTTTTATCTTAAACATAAGGTCAAGTTACAAATGCGTTGGTATAAACTGGAACGCATAACTTCTTATAGTGAATAAATTGGGACAAAATCGGAATATACAATTTAACTGAGAAATTCTAACGCTTGAAATAAATTTTTAAATACTGATGGAACGTCATTTTATTTTGTTACGAGATATGTTAATTTTAAAATCGTTTGATAATGGGCTAAGGATTAAAAGTTGAATTTTCTATATTTTAGAATTATTTGAAATAAGCATTTTGATTATTTATTTTATTATTATTATCGAGATTCAAGTCTCGACTGAAATCCATACTACGTGAAACCTCTTTATCATTTGAGTCGCGAATATGATTTAACAAATGAGTTTTAAGGAAAACATATGTATAATAAAAAGTCAAAGGTTGATTTTTAAGAGTTAATTGGACTAGTTTGAGTAATGTTGGATACTTGTATATACGTAATAAGACAAGTCGTAATATTAATAACGTAAAACTTTGAAAAATCTTACCATTTACGTTTTTGGTACTTAAGCTATGGACATTAATGAGATTTTGACACAAGTATCGAGATTTTCAAACCTAATGATTTTATTGATTTTGATAACCGAGTCACTGAATCTACTAATGTTAGTAATTTTCTTGAGATTGTGACATTCCAGAAATAAAAAAAACTTTGTAAGTTGAAAAATGAAAGGTATAAAGTCTTTAATGGGGTAACATAAATTAAAATGTGCAAATGTTCGCTTTTACAATATACAAGGTAACATTAATTAGAACACGCAAGTGGATTACCCAACACACGCCTACTTTGTTTATTTTCTTTTCTTGTTCTTTTGATATGTCAACGACACATGATAAACTGTTGAAGTTTACCAACGGTGCCTCGGTAGTTAGAAGACAATTCCTTTTTCCGTCTTCGTTTATTCAAGTGAGGAATCCTCTCTGCTTGACTCGATTTTCTTTTACCGTCGATGGTTAAACGACGAATATACATAGTTGATGTTTTTGTAGTAAACCCTTGCCTTTTATGTGTTTATGTGGTATGTGATCTAGTCGAGTGATCGTAAGTTGTGAGAACTTGAGAAGACATTGTCCAATGACGTCCGATCATGGAGAACACGTACCATGTAATATCTTTTTTAACTATGAACGATGATGCTTATTGAGATTTTGACCACGCTTGGAACTGAAGTGAGATGGTGTTCTTGTAATATATTTTTTTGGGTATGGATCCGCGTGTGAGCACCCTACGATGACATATGTATGTATTTTATTTCTTTATGGATATGCATCCATAGCTAGCAAGCTTGTGAACCTTCTTTAACTTGCAATTTTCTTTTGGCTGGACTCATCCAAGAATCATGTCAGATATTCTTATTTTATCATGGCTTGGCTGACTAGCAAGCATGAATTAACTTGATTGAACTTATTTACTGGGCATGGTTTGGCTATTTTGCAAACATGTCGTGATGCGGTTGTATGTGCTTCATAAGGGCTTTTGTGTTTGATTGGATTGTGATGTTTTCGAGAGAGTTATGTATACGTCGAATGATGTTTGTATCAATGAATTCGTTTTTGAAGAAATAGGGTTGTATGCACGTGATATTGCAATAAGGTTATTTTGTACGACTAGTATTAATTACTTCGTATCGTATATTCTGAACGTTTTCGATGGGGTTATGTGTGGCCCGTGTGATTTTTCTTTATGATTAATTGTTTTTATGAGACTGATAGACCAAGTGAAAGGACGATTCGAACGTTGGAAGACATGCTCCGAGCGTGTGTAATTGATTTTGGTAGTTGTTGAGATCGACACTTGCCGTTGGTAGTATTTTTGTACAACGACAATCATCATGTTAGAATTGAAGCTGCAGCATCTGAAGAATTATGATGAAAATGTAGATCGCCAGTTGGATAGAATGAAGTAGGGAAAAGTCAGTTGAATGGACTTGAAATGATTCGAGAGACTACGGAAAGGATTGTGTAGATTAAGAGTCATTTGTTAACAACGAGAAGCCGTGAGAAGAAATATATTGATAACCGTAGGAAGCAGTTGTAAATTGAAGTTTGAGACATGGTAATGTTGAAGGTATCGTCGTGGAAAGGCGTGATACGTTTTGGAAAATAAGAGAAGTGGAGCCAAAGGTATGTTGGACCAGTTGCCTACCAGTTGGAGCTGTCGGATGAACTTCGTGAAAATGATAATGCTCTTCATGTGTCGAATTTGAAGAATTGTGTGGCGAATAATGGTTTAGTTACCCCAGTGAATGAAACCCAACATGAGACAAGTTGCACATCATAGAAGAACCAACGGAGATAATGGATCGAGAGGTTAAGAGATTAAAGCAACGTAGAATACTTATTGTGAAGGTGTGATGGAACCCGAGACGTGAACCGAAGTCCACGTCAGAACGTGAAGACCTCTTTAGGAAGAAGTACCCTCATCTTTCTAGTAGTACGAAATACAACTATAAGAACCGGAGAGCGCCGGGACGTCGCTCCCTTAAGGAGGGGAGGATGTGATACACCGAACCCAACGTCATTTATTTTACCCTAATTTACGAATATTTTTGAAATTTTTAAGAAATTTCGTTTGTTATATATTTGACGGTTTAAGTTGAAACCAATAAATGAGGCTTAATTTTTATGTTTGACGATTTAAGAAGAACCGATAATGACTAAGATACCGACGGATACCCAAAATTTACATTTTATTATCGATTGATCGATATTTGAGTTTTTCGAAGTTTTTATTTTTATTACGTTTTAAGTCGAGTCGGAACCATATGAATATTCGTTTTGTGTGCGTTTTAACCTTTGGAAAGTAATTTTACAAACCCCGACACCCACAAAATTTCAAAACCGACTAGTGAGTCGATTCCCGCTCTTTATTAGTGTCGTTTAAACTTTAGACCAAAACATTAGCCAAGTTGTCAAAAGAAACCCTCCCACCTTTTTACAAAATACATAAACACAAAAACACACACACAAACACACACTCAAAAATCAAATCCTTCCCCCCTCTCTCTCTTTGAAACCGATGGACAAACACCACCCCACCACCATCACCATTTTTCTTGGATTTTTGAAGAAATTAAACAAAGTCTCACTCTTGTAATCTTATTGTAAGTGTTTTAATTCAATAAAAACACACATGCATCAACTTGATTTTTCCAAAAATTAAATCTTATGAACAAATGAGTTTTGATTAATTTTTCTTGAAGGCATTTTTGATTAAAGTATTTACAAACATTGGGTATCAATTAAATTAACTAGGATCAAAGTTTTGATTGGTGTTTTTGTTCTTGAAACCCACGGCCCAAATGGGTGTGTTTGGTTTATTTGATTTTGATCTTTATTTGTTGTGGGTACATGTTTGTAGTGATGTTGTTGATGTTTTTGAGTGGTTAAATCACATTGCATGTGTGATTTATCAAATGGGTTTTTGCGATGATTGTTCATTCAAGTGGTTAAGGATATTTAGGATGTTTTGGATTGATTAATTGATGTTGGAATAGGTCTAGGATGTAAAGAAAAGTGTTGGAATGATGATTGTTAAGGTTTTGAAAGAGGTATTTTTAGGACAGCAGGTTTAGAGGATATTTTCGTGGTTTTATATTTTTGTACAGGTCCTAAGATTAGGATGTAGTTGTAGGGCTCGTCTCAAGCTTTCTTTCGGTATAAAGAAGAGCTTTTAAGTCAAAACGAGTCAAAAGTTATGATGTTTTGAAAATTTAGTGTACCGGAAGATGAGAATCGACATGATACGAAATTATGTCCGATTTTTGGTCAAATCTCGGGGACCATATCTAGAGTTCTAAAAATGGTTGAGAGTTGTTCTTTGGCTCAAAACCTGGATAAATGAGTCTATTTTCAAATTTAAGTGTTGGTTTTTCAAATGGTGTTGACTAAGTAAGTCAAAGTTGTGTCACATTATGAAAGTACAATTCTGTCTGAATTTTGTAGTTTAGAAATGTGTCAAGCAGTGAGTCTTAGAAGTGAAAACTTTTTATGAAATTTAATATGGACTTTATACAGGTTGTAAATGATTTATACAAATTTTCTCATGATTTTTGGTGATGTCTAAGTATAGGAAAACAGCCTGCACATTTGGTGTGTACCGGCAGAAATTGTAAAATCAGCAATAGTCTTAATAACGTATAGCAATGAACGTTTCTAGTAAATATCACTTGTTTGGGTTTTTGGATTGAGTTTATATAAAATTTGAGTGTATTTAATTATGTACATACAGTACTTGAAGGTACTTGAAGGTGTTGATTTATTTCGGGTTTGTTTGATAGGTGTTGTATTTGATTTCCCAGGGCGTAGATTGTCTTCGTCTACGTCTTGCTACTACTACTATCGCTACTACTTAAGGTGAGTCTATAGCCTCGCTCTTTACTTATTTCAAATATTTTTACCCGCGAGGGGGATACATGCTATTTAAATGAAAACGAACATAAGTCATGAATGATTGTTGGACTCGAATGTTGCCTTGAATTGTGTTGAGTACCTAGTTGCAAAAGTCCCTAAATTCGTGAACTATTAACTATTGTCTTGCCCTTGTGTGGGTTGGAGATAGCCGCTTATACAATTGATAGTACTATGGGGTTGACGACCCTATCCGAGACGAAAGCTAGTGCGTTGAGTACCCTCTGCGGACGGATAACTTGTGATAAGAAATAAGGTATAATTGCAACTGATGCCTTTATAACGTGCCCTGGTTTCACTTAAATCATGTCGGTCTATGTACGCGGGTGATTAAGTTAACGGATTAGTGTCACGAGCTTAAACACAATTATTAGCTATTGCTAAAGATAATATCCTTGAATAATAGATTGTGAGTACGACAATGCTATTGAATGGTCATGATTGGTTTTAATACTTATGTTCAACTTATGATTTGATAAACCTATAGATTTGCTCAACTGTTGTGTTGACGATTTTAAGCGTGTGTTTCAGGTAATCAAGATTGATAGCAGCGGAGCATGCATGGAGGGAGTTGGTACTATATTGGTCTAAAATATTAGATTTCCTTCCCTTTTTATCAATTATTTATTTTCATGTCTTGGTCAAAATATTGTTGTGATTTGGTTGAGATCTTTGGGGACAAGTAACGCTACTCTGATGAAAACATCATTTTTGGGTTGGAAATGTTTTAGACAATGGTTGTAAATATTCTTTTTGCTTATTTTAAACGTCTCTTTTGAGGTCGTTATCTATGATTGTGTGTGATGTGCTATGAAATAACGCCCAAAGTGGTATTCCGTTGCGTGGTAATTTGGGGGTGTTATAACACGTTAGATGTTCAATGGATGAGTCGGTATGCATCGGTTACACGTTAGATGTTCAAGGGATGAGTTGGTGTGCCATTGGTTACACGTTATATGTTCAATGGATGAGTCGGTATGCATTGGTTACACGTTAAATGTTCAATGAATGAGTCGGTATGTATTGGTTACACGTTAGATTTTCAATGGATGAGTCGGTATGTCTTGGTTACACGTTAGATGTTCAATGGATGAGTCGGTATGTCTTGGTTACACGTTAGATGTTCAATGGATGAGTCGGTATGTCTTGGTTACACGTTAGATGTTCAATGGATGAATCGGCATGTCTTGGTTACACGTTAGATGTTCAATGGATGAGTCGGTATGTATTAGTTACACGTTAGATGTTCAATGGATGAGTCGGTATGGATTGGTTACACGTTAGATGTTCAATGGATGAGTCGGTATACACTGGTTACACGTTAGATGTTCAATGGATGAGTCGGTATACATTGGTTACACGTTAGATGTTCAATGGATGAGTCGATATGCATTGGGTACACGTTAGATGTTCAATGGGTGAGTCGTATGTCTTGGTTACACGTTAGATGTTCAATGGATGAGTCGGCATGTCGTGGTTACACGTTATATGTTCAATGGATGAGTCGGTATGTCTTGGTTACACATTAGATGTTCAATGGATGAGTCGGTATGTCTTGGTTACACGTTAGATGTTCAATGGATAAGTAGGCATGTCTTGGTTACACGTTATATGTTCAAAGGATGAGTCGGTATGTCTTGGTTACACGTTAGATGTTTAATGGATGAGTCGGTATACATTGGTTACACGTTAGATGTTCAATGGATGAGTCGGTATACATTGGTTACACGTTAGATGTTCAATAGATGAGTCGGTATGGATTGGTTACACGTTAGATGTTCAATGGATGAGTCGGTATGTTACTTTAGCCCCGACCGTAGCCGGAGACGCAGCCCCGACCACAGCCGAGACCACAGGCGACAACCACCACAGCCCGACGCCAACAACCCCGACCAAACCCGGCTAAGAAGTATGTTTTTTTAATTCTCATTCATAATGCATATGATTATTTATTTATTTTTATTCATTTAGGTTTCCCCACTGACGTGTCGTCGGGGTTTATAAACTAGTTAAATTTGGTTAAACGAAAATATAAAGACTCCTTAACATTGTTAAACGCACAACCAAACACTCCTTATGCTACCTTTTTTATGAGAATAAACTGATAAGCTTATCCGAATAATCTGTTTTCAAAAAGCTTATCCTGATAAGCTTATCGGGACAAGCTGTTAGAAAACAGCTTATTCTAATAAGTTAATCGGGACAAGCTGTTTGAAAATAGCTTATCCTGATAATCAGAATAAACTGTTTTTAAACAGCTTATCATGATAACCTTATCAGGACAAGCTTTTTTCTTATAAGCTTATCCTGATAAGCTTATAAGGATAAGCTGTTTTCAAACAGCTTATCCTGCTAAGTTTATCGGGACAAACTGTTTGAAAGCAGCTTATCCTAATAAACTTATCAGGATAAGCTGTTTTCAAACAAATATAAAAAAAATTAAATAAATATAAAAAATTTAAATAAATATAATTTTTTTAAAATAAATATATATTTGATGAGAATAAGGTAATAAGCTTTTTCGGATAAGCTGTTTTCAAACAGCTTATCCTGATAAGTTTATCAGAACAAGCTGTTTGAATACAACTTATATTGATAAGCTTATCAGAACAAGCTGTGTGAAAACACCTTGTTCTGATATGCTTATCAGGATAAGCTGTTTTCAAACAGCTTGTTCTGATAAGCTTATCAGGATAAGCTGTTTTCAAACAGCTTGTCCTGATAAGCTTATCAGAACAAGCTGTTTTCAAACAGCTTGTTCTGATAAGCTTATCAGGATAAGCTGTTTTCAAACAGCTTGTCCTGATAAGCTTATCAGAACAAGCTGTTTTCAAAAAGCTTATGCTTATCAGGATAAGTTGTTTTTATTATAAAAAATTAAATAAATATATAATCCATTAAATAAATAAACAAAATAATGTATAAATTATATCTCTGACTTTAACTCTGTGTTTGTTTTATTTGTTGTATATGAATGCAGTCTAAGTTTAATCTGACACCCCACAAGAGTGATGCTACGACATGGAAGGGTGTAAGTGGCGGCATCAATCATATGCTTCAAAAGACTTACAATTCGAGAAAAAATATGTTCAATACAAAGCATTGGCGCCGAGACATCGATACCGGTAGGGTTGACATAGACAGACCCGCAGGGCGCGTCCTGAGGAAATTACTGCCGAGGACTGGTAAAAACATATCGCATTTTGGAGTGATCCGGATTACGAAAAAAGATGCCTGACAAACTCGTAAAATCGGTCTAAGTAGAAGACACCGAGTCGGCAGGGATCCCGATCGTTAGCACTCTTTCGAGACAAAGTGGTGAGAAATGCTATAATTAATTTACATACATATATGTCTTTAATTATATGTTTTGGTGTGTTGTGATTTTTTGTATTGAATTTGCTTCATTCTATATATGCGTGTCTATGTATGTACAGACGTAAGCTTCAATTGAAGCTGATATGCCACCCCCGACTATCATTGATCAATTCTTTATGGCGCACACCGACCAGGATGGGAATTTTCCTTGCGATGCGGACCGCGTTATGTATGTAAGTATTTTTAATTTTTTTTAAATTAATTTATTTATTTATTTATTATATATCTTGGTTTTCGACTATTCCCTGCCGATAAGTAATGTACCAACCCGACTAATAAATAATATACTAATTATCGTTTGTTATTGTCACTTCATTAGGAGGAGATGCTTGCGATG
Organism: Glebionis coronaria; assembly: GCA_025667525.1. NCBI lineage: Eukaryota > Viridiplantae > Streptophyta > Magnoliopsida > Asterales > Asteraceae > Glebionis > Glebionis coronaria. The sequence continues at coordinate 559,738,638 of CM046880.1, read as the reverse complement.
AGGGCTGTAGGCAAACATACGGACGACAAGATCAACCGTATCGTCAGAGGCGGAAAGCAGCGAGACCACATGCCCGGTGTCGGTCAGATAGTGCCGAGAAGGCATCTAACTACTCGATATACTCCTCCTCCTGCACCTGCCATCGACCCACGATTGGAACAAGTGTCTCAAGTGTATGAATTTATAAGAAGTGAAGATAGGTTCGCCGATGCGTTCTCACAATTCCTATCGGGTGGTGCTAGCGGGAGTGGCGCGGGAGGCAACGGTAGTGGCGCCGGCGGGAGTGGCGGTAGTGGTAATGACAATGTCGACGGGTAGAATGGCAATAATGGTTAGTATGTCTTGTTTTTCCTACCTTAGCATGCAAGTTTGATAATTGTAAACCCCAAATTGCAAGTTTAATAAGTGTAACTAGGAACCAATATATTTGTACTCAAGTTGTGACATATGTATTTGTATTGATCGAGTTAATCGATCGAGAGGTTACATGTTATTGTGTTTTGGTACTAGATTTGTGGTAGATTATTAGTATTTGTATCCCCAGGTTTTGTATTTGTATTCTCAGGTTTTGGTAGATTTTTTCCGAAAAAAATCTGGAAATAGCCTGATGTGCACGCTGCACAAAAATAAAATGACAAAGTTTCCCCAGCGACATGTCGCCAGGGAAAATTGTGACTCGTTTGACTTTTTTGAAAAGTCATCAGGATTTTCCTGGCGACATGTCGTCGGGGAAACTTTGGTACAACTTTGACTTGTCAACGCGAGGCTTTGACTTGTCAACGTAATGAAAAGTTTCCCTGGCGAAATGTCGCCACGGAAAAGTGAAGTTTAATTATCATGATTACTTAACTTTGCTAATCACCCATGTTTTCCCCAGCGACATATGTCGCCAGGGAAACTTTCCCGCACCAAATCCAGCGTGACACCAATTTTTTGACCAAAGAGCTGCGGGGCCCACTTAGTCGCCAGAGAAACGTTAAAAAGTCGCCAGGGAAACTTTCCCACACAAGCTTTTCTTGGCGACGTTTCCCTGACGACATGTCGCCGGGAATTTGGTTTCCAAGGATTCGGTTTCCCTGGCGACATGTCGCTAAGGAAACGCTCAAAATTTCGCCAGAAAAAAACTCGAATTTTGTAGTGCTCGCAACCATTTAGTTGGAAAAGATCTCATGGATACCGTGAAGCTACAAGCTTTTGATGATTCTTATATTTGACAAAACAAATCATTGTTATAAATGACCTTTGTAAAGTGCCACAACACATGGACTTGATCCAAAATTCCAATCATGAGTTAGATTATTTTAACTGTACGTCATCAACTCGTGTTCTTGTTTATAGAGACTAAGCAAGAGGATATGTTGGTACCATTTAACATATTCGTATCTATACAATGATTTAAACATGTTCGGACCATGCATGATACTGGTAGACTAGTCGGCCAATATGTGGAAACAATGATTACCAAAAAGACAACAATATTCTGTTTTTTGGGTCAGTTTTTTTTACTGCTTGAACAACTTTCCTTTAAGATGTATTAGATTTGGATCGTAAATGGCCTGGAAGCTAAGGCAGCGGTATTGACAAGTTTTAAGCTACATAAGTTATAACGAAACTACGATGTTTTTTAGCGTGATATATAACGACACAAAATTTTTATAAATTAATATTTATATAGTGATTTTGCGAAAAATGTTATACATAAGAAGTTTTTTTTTAGAACGGAAAATGTTAGTGGTTAGTGGGTCGAGTCGTGTAATGACACCCAAGCGGCAGAATGTCTTATCGAACCATCGCCTAGTTATGTTAGACTCCTTATTCGCTTCCTCTGAAAAAGCCCTTTGCAGGTCTTGAACCCAATAACCTACTCTTTACAAGATACAAAATGAAGCAAAACATGGATTCAAATTTAAAACATAATTGGCAAGCAGTTACCCAAGAATTTATCTTTCTACTAGTATTAAAATTACTAAACTCGAATCTAGTGAATAATCTAAAGCTAGTAAATAAACCCTATTCATGTAAATATGCAAAAACATTAAAAAAAATGTCACGCTACGATTGTTTTGTGCCGTTTTTTAACGCGCTACGCCTATAAACGACGCCTTATACTATTTGGTAAACCATGATTTGAATCCGATACTTGTATTAATATTTGTCAAGTGTGGGTATTGTAGTATCAACTGTTGACAATATTGCATATTTTCAAGTCATGACATGAGCTAAAGAGTGTTCAATTTTCCAAATCTTGTAAAATCAAGGTACCAAAAATTCGCAGTAACTTTTTTTCTGCATCCTATTTTCTAAATTTTGTAAATCTATTTAAAGTAAGTTTTACAGAATCGCTTTGGAATAATAAAAGATACACGAATCTGGTTTAATTATAAAAAAATTGTTTAAGATCTTGGAAAACAAGACTTTTTTTTTATATACCCGAAAGTAATAAAAAGCTCCATCCACTCGAATAAATATTTTTCATATCTTGACGTTAACGTTGCAGCTACTTTACCATGCACCCACTTTAATGTCACGTTCACCTCTTCAACCACTTTAATCATACATTTAATTTTGTCCATCTATTTCATCCCACAACATCTTTCATAGTTTTCATAGAAAAAAACATGTCTTCATCATCGACCGAAACCGAGATCACCCATGATTTCGCACCATTTATACGTGTATACAAAGATGGCCATGTCGAACGTATGCTCACCACACCCCGCTTGCCACCTTCTACCGATCCCATAACCGGTGTTCAATCCAAAGATGTCGTAATATCACCCGATATTGATGTCAAAACCCGAATTTTCCTCCCTAAAATCGACGAAACAGATACATCGAAAAAGGCGAAAAAGTTTCCTATGATTATTTACGTGCATGGTGGAGGGTTTTGTATAGGGTCACCTATAAATGTTGTGACACAAGGGTTTTTGACTCCCTTAGTGTCCCAAACTCCAGCTGTCGCGATAGCGATCGGGTACAGGTTGGCACCCGAGCACCCTCTCCCTATCGCGCACAGCGATTGTTGGGCCGTGTTCCAATGGATCGCGGCCCATGCGAATGGTTCAGGGCCCGACTCATGGATTAATGATCACGTGGACATGAGTCGGGTTTATTTGATGGGAGAGAGTGCTGGGGCGAATCTAGCTCATTACTTAGCGGTCCAAGCTGGAGTAAATAAAACTGGGCTAGGGATTTGTGGGCTGATTACATTGCATCCTTATTTTGCTCAAAAGGAGCCTGATAAGATGATTAAGTACTTGTACCCGGGTAGCTCTGCGTCAACTGATGACCCAAAACTTTACCCGGGTGCAGATCCGGACCTTGAGAAATTGTGTTGCCCCAAGGTCTTGATAGTGGTCGCGGAAAAGGACTTGTTAAAGCCGCGAGGTGTTGATTATAAAGAGACTTTAGAAAAAAGTAAATGGGAAGGGATAGTGGAGTTTATGGAGGATGAAGGTGAAGGTCATTGCTTTTATTTGTTTGATCCCTCTTCTGAAAAGGCCAAGGGTTTTATTCAAAGGTTGATTTCTTATCTAAAGCAGTGATTTTGAGCTCTAGGTATCGTAACGTCGTGAAGAGTGGCGTTATGTTTGTCATTTTTATCTTGTATGTCGAACTAGTATTCGTAATAAAATTTTCAAATTATAGTTAATGATATGAATGAATGAGCTTAACTGAATCATTTGATGTATTTGAATTGAATCATTTAACTGAATCATTTGATGTATTTTGATATCCTCATGTTTTAGAGGTTTGGTAATCAGTCTGGAAATGGTTTCGATGAGTATATAGCCGTGTTTCACGGCGGAGTGTATAAAACTAATGGTGCACTAGATTGATAATGCGAAAGACTCTTCGTGTTAATGGCGGATTATGTAACAATTTTTAATGATATATATTAACTTTGTAACATTTATATAAAATCAAACATATTTCATAAATGTTGTAATATGGGGCTTTTTTTTTTTCGCAATTTGACGATATGTTTCATCGTATTTTTTTCGAATGAATTAGTAGATTTACATTTTATATTTAATAAATAAAGTTTGTTATAGAAAAACCGCAAAATTAAAAGTTGGAGATCGTTTTTATAATATGTTGCATAGTGAAAGGATCGTTTATGCAAATTTGTTTTTTCTCCCAAACGACGTTGCAGGAACGATGTTGTTTTACTCTTTCATAGGCTTATAGATTTTCGTTTTGGCAAATGTTTTCTACGCTTGGGAAGGGTGTCGATTACGCCGGTAATTGATTATATAAGGTATATAGCTTGCGTTTTGCGGTGTTGCGTTTTGTGACGGAGGGTGCAGGACACGACTGACAGTGGACCTATCATGTGAAGGATCGTTCACGTCAATGCGTTTGTAAGGAGCTAATAACCTCATGGACTATTTCGATAAAAGAGTATTTAAAATGTGTATTAAATTTCATCATCTTTTATAAAATCATAGGTATGTCAGAAACATATTTCTATATTAGACTCATTTGGTTCGTAATTTGGCGATCTTTTTAGTGGTATTGTTTTTTTAAAAGAGTCTATAGATATACTTCCCATACTCTATAAATAAACTTTGTTATATCAAAAAAAATGTAGATAGTTGTATGCCGCGTTTCGCGCGGAGGGTGCAAGATGCAATTCGCCGGTAATGCGTAGGATTGTTATGTGTATTAAGTTTTAACTTTTTTATAAACACATCACTAGTGTCTATCCTAGTAGATATAGTGTTAGTATTAAGTGAACTGTCTACCTCGGAAGAAACATACGTATCAGTAGTATGAACACTTTATTTACCTACACTAACATCTATAGTGTTGTCACTAGCTTTATGACTACTATCTGCACGTACAGACTTCAACTGGCTATCTGTACTAACTCCCCTATCATCATAGGATTCACTAGGTCTATGACTACTTATATTATCAAGGAAATTTAAATCATTTACACCATTTTCACAAAAAACAAAATTTTTACTAAACACATCATTCTTAAAAGGAAAAACAGTTTCATAAAATTTAACATCACTTGAAAAAATAAACTTCTTGTTATCTAAAGTGAACAATTTATACCCTTTTTTATCAAAAGCATATCCAACAAAAACACATTTTTCATACCTTGATCCAAACTTATCAGACTCATTTAAAATAGTTGAAAATAAGCAGCCAAAAACTTTTAAATGGAGAAGACTGGGTTTAGACCCATAAATCAACTCATAAGGACTTTTACCATATTACACGGCACTAGGTAACCTGTTAATAAGATAGGTAGCAGTTAGCATACAGTCAGTCCACATGTTTACATGTATGCCCCCTGAAACATGAAGCATCTAGCAGTATTTAACAAGTGTCTATGTTTCTTTCAGCTACACCATTCTGTTGGGTGTATAAGAACAAGTTGTTTGATAAACAATTCCATGAGTTTTAACAAAGGCTTAAAGCTATTAAATACCAATGTGATTTCCCTTTTTTCTAACTTTACCAATAGGTGACTAAAATACTAATATCACCAATGAAACCTGATTGTTACCGACTAATATTACCAATATGACCTAATATGACCTGCTATTACCGGTTAAGGATTAGTAATGTAACCATGCAACGATTAAAAAATTGCAAAGTTAGTCCAAATGCTTAAAAATCATTAGAAAGTTAGTCCATTAATACAATTGCAAAGTTAGTCCACATGTAAAAAACTTATAAAAAATCGTAGAAATTAAAAAAGAAAATTGAAAATTAATTTTTTTCAGAAAAATAACTTTTCGATAAAAATTATAAAAAATTATTAAAAAATTATTAAAAAATTTAAAAAATTGTATTTTTTTTTTAAGAAAAAACTATTCCTTTTTTTTACTTTTTTAAAAAATACGAAGAAAAACGAATTTGTAAAAAATTGAAAAAATTGTTTTCAGAAAGAAAAAACGTTTAGTCGTTTTAGCTTTTTTTTTAAAAGCTAAACTTTTTTTCTTAAAAAAATAATTTTTTAATTTTTTAAAAAAATCTTTAACTTTTTCTTTATGGAACTCCATACCGTTTGAAGAAAAAAATAAAAAATGTTAAAAAAATATTTTTTTTGAATTGAAAAATTAATTTTTTTTGAATTTTTTTTTGTTTTTTATTATTTTAAAACGGTATGGAGTACCATAAAAAGCGTTGCAATTATGGAGCTTGTTTAGTTCACAATTTATCAATACTTTCAAGGGTATTTTTCCTAATATAATGACAGAAGGATTAAGTGCATTGGTACTGGCCACTTTCTAGAATTCGATAAACTTATAAAATTCATATAAAATCAACTGTAAGTCTGTAAAACTCATACCATCCGTCATTTGTTAGGCAATTAAGTATACATTATAAAATTCATATAAAATCAAGTGTAAGTCTGTAAAACTCATACCATCCCTTATTTATGTAGTATCCGTGAAGTCGGAGTAAATCCTTCAGCTTTCATTCTCACTTCATTACTGGACACGAGGTATGGATATTCCGTCCTTCAGTATGGTCATTCCTTTTTATGCATGATTAGGATTTCCCGTTTACAGCCATTTTTTCCCCAGTTTACATGTTATAAAACTTTGCATGATTTGCCATGATTACCGTGTTATTTGCTTGATCTTTATATACACGCACGACCAGTTTCACCTAGTTACGGAGGTACCGTAACCATGACACTTGAGGCACCAGTGTCATGACTCCTCCGCGGGGGAGTGATTTCTCGTAGCGTCCCTTTTCAGTTTCAGTTGACCATTTATCAGTATTATCAGCGGGGCGTATGGGTGCATCCTAATTTATCAGTTTACAGTTTATCAAGTGAATGTGGTGTGTGCTCTATATCCTTCACATTGGAGCTTATCCCTCCACCCAGTTATCAGTTATATGTCACCCCTCTATAGCATGACGAGGTCACCTCTCTATGTATTCATGCACACGTTGTTATATTACATGACCTATATAAGCTCTTGGCACTTAAAATACAGTAAATACATGTTTTCGGCTTTATCAGTTATCAATTCGGTTTTACAAATTATAAACCAGGTTTTCCAGGGCATACACAGTTTCCATTGCAGGTTACTTATCAGTCTTTTAGCTTCAGTATTTTTACCTATATCAACTTAGTATTCCAGATCTTTCATTTACATTCCATATTTTCTTATCATGTCATTATATCCGTTCACTGATCGTATTGCTCAGCCGTATTTTCTTTCCATGACTCATACGGCAGGTACCCAAGGACGGATTTGAGCATTTGGAGGATGTGCGTTGGATGGAAGCTACCTTAGACTTCTCCTCCTTTTTCCTTCATATACTTATGCTTGCTTGGACACTTGTTTTTGTCCTTCTCAGTTCATTTACTTTATTTATGCTTTGGGCTTATGTTTGGGGACCGATGTTTGATTCTGGATTTCCCTTTTGATCATGTATGTTTTACGACATATTACCTTGCATGCTTTGATGACATGCCCTATATACACGTAACGGTCCACTTATCTAAGTGGGGTGTTACACACCGCCTTAATAAGAGCAAGACAGGCCCCAACAGATAGAAGCTTAGCTTTACACATAGAGAGCTTGGAATTAAAGGTCTTCATCACGACATCCCAATTGGCACACCTGTTCATGGTGCAACCAACTGGAAGACCCAAATATTTGAGAGGAAAATTCTAAGTGCCACAACTGATAGTATGCGCCATTTGATTAACCTCGAGATCATAAACACCAATGCCAAGTACATTGCGTTTTTCCATATTAACTTTCAGTCCTGAAATGAGATAAAAAATCAAAGCATTCCAATTAGATTTTGAAGTAATAAGTTAAATTGTCATTATTAACCTCACACATACAACTAGAATTAGGTTTAATGGAACACACGTTAAAAATTCTTATTTATTTTCTATTAAAAGAGTGTCCGTGAGGTTCAAGAAAGATTTCAAAATAGATCGATTCATTATTCAAATTATGATTGATATTATTATCGAATCTAATTGACATGTTTTTATATTGGACATGAATTCGGATTCTTATTTTTATAGCTTCAAAGTTCTATCAATTTATTATTGAAGATATTATCTTGAATCTACATACTCAATCACTCTTGATTGATATAAAAATAACGATATTCCTTTCTAGACAAAAAGAATATGCATCGGATCATAACTCACATTTGTGTTAATGATGTCATATTGATTTATCTTGTCCAATAAGTTGTGTTCCAAATATTATACCAATGTGTTTAACAATATATATATATATATATATATATATATATATATATATATATATATATATATATATATATATATATATATATATATATATATATATATATATATATATATATATAATACACAATGAATTTGGATTGGCAACTTGGATGTTTCGTCTAAGATATTCAAGTAATTTACATTGCAATGCAATATATAACTGTGTCTTTTCAAAAAGCCAAACATGAGCAAACTAACAACATATGTAAACTTTTCTCACACAACTTAAAAGTACAACTCAAAGTCAAACCTCACATTCGGGAAATTCTTAAATAAGCTTAATAATGTTTACAATATATATTGAGTTAAGTAACCTTAATTAGATTATTTTCACAAACGTTGTTCAATGGTGCATTCCTTAAAAAATCTACAATATAGATATCACAAATTATATCTATTAAACTCATTTCTTGTTTCTATATGACTAACTCTTATTTAAGCTTACAATATGTTGCTTGCTTTCCCATGTATCATTGTTCTCTACACATCTTGATTAGCAGATTATAATGTGGAATTAAAATATGTTAATTGAGTCCTTCTAGGCTAAATATTAGTGGCCATGCAAATTTCATCTTCGCTATACTTCATTAGGAAAATATAGGAATTATATTTTGTCTAACATTAGAATGAGTACTAGAGAATCTATTGCACTAAAAACACAATTTTACCTAACAGTTGAATTGCTTCCTGGGGAGAAGTTAGTTTCGTGTATAACTCGTAAAAATGGTCGTGCTTAGCCTTAATTGAGAAACACTATTCATAGTCTCATACTTATTCACTAACTTGATTAAATGGCTCTTCCTAGATATGCCTGATGATAGTTTACATTGGTGAACCTTGTATCTCACTAGAAATGCATGTATTGATGAGTCTTACATGATTATATTTGTGTGTCTTATACATCTAAGTTTATATATCTCGATTCAAGAATTCTTTTATTTGTACTCGGTATTGAGTGTCTCAATCTCTAAATTTAAAAGAGTCGTTAAGTAGTCATAAATTCATAGAGTGCTTTTACACATATCTTTGTAGTCGTTGTTTCTCATTCTTCCAAATTATCCACTATGTTTTCTAGGATATGTTAGATACAAGTCTAATACACCTCAAAATACAAAACACCAAAAATACCTAGCTCTCCAAAGCTTCGGGAATGAACCCATCGTTTCCCATAATTTACATAGTCGACCTCCTTATCTCTAAAAGCACCGAAAAGTGTAATTAAGGTACCGGCACCCCTAGATAAAATCTTCACTATCGGGCTTCTTCTTTTCGATCTCAATAACCATAATCTCATCTATTTTTGCCTAAATATTATACCTTATCACATATCTCGAGTCATCCACCAAGTCATCTTTACGAGAAGATTCATCACTCACTAACACCATAATCCATGAAGGTTGAACTACCCTGACACTCCTAAGCATTGTGGCTTATGTTGTTAATAGCCAAGTGAATTTCGTAATGAAATGGCTCACAAACACAAGTCAAATCTATTATATCTCTTATGATCTATCACTACATAACCTCATCACCTTCACCAACATATTGGTCCTCACTAAAAAAATTCCAAACACATGAAATTCTTACACTTATAACCTTTGAGTCACTTCCAGTTTCTTTAAAGTCAAGAACACAAAGAAGACATTAAAGCTTCAAGTGTTATTGAGTCACTAGTTTGTTATGTCATCTTCTTTTCTCTCTCTAATGACACACATATTAACTTCTCAGTCACCACCATAAAGGTCAACCTCATTATGTCAACCATCGAGTCATCAAATTGTTGTGTCATCTTCTTTTCTCTCTCTTTTGACACACATAATTTAACTACCCATATGTTACCACCATAAACGTTCAACCTCATCATCTCACTTGTCGTCTTTTGTTTTTCAACTTGACAACCAAAAAAACAAATTGCTAATCTATCGTCTACATGTGTCTCGTTAAGATGACACTACGTCATACCTTCTTGTCATTGTTCACACTTTATATAGGACCATCGGACCGTCAAGTGTCTCACATGAATTCCTCTTGCTTATAAATAGTGAATCATTTTATACTTATTTCTCATCATTGTTTACACTTTTCTCTAACCTTTGTACATTGTTGTACATCAAACTTATTACTTCCAGACTTCTTTCTTTGATCACTCTCTAAACAAGAATAGAAGTAATGAGGTTGGTGTACAACAATGTACAAAGGTTACGAACAAAAACTAATCCACAATATTTAATATATTGACGATTACGTATGTTCTTCTCTTGCACTTAAATTAAGAGAACCGCGAAAAAGATAAACTCGGAGGGGTGTACGAGGGGTATCTTGCACTAAAAATGAGTGCATATCAAGAGTGTAGGATATTTATATGACCAACGAGATCATTGGGCTTCTTTGCTCAATCCAACTTAATTAAATGTTCATTTACCCATAAACTTAATTTAGCCGAATTGCTATGTAAGCCTATAATGTAAAAAAACCCAGTTATTGTCTCTTATTACCAACTGAAATATATATGTACAATACATAAATATTTATTCTGTATTAACGGTTATATGAATGTGACCCTTAAGCCTCATACATAGTGACCCATAAAAGTGTATATGTGTAACACTCCCGTTTTACCTTTACGCATCAGAACATTGATCTAGGGTATTAATTCATAGAACACAAGTCATAATAATAGAAAGCAACTCAAAAGAGTTATAAAATCAAATTTCTTTATATTTCATTAAAAAATCAGAGTTTTACAATATGAGGTTCCCAAAATCTTGAATAATTTCACTCTTGTGCCTCTTCATGCCATCCTTGTGCTGCTCCATGTTATCAGTCACGATTACTTGAAATATATGCTTAAAGTCAACACAAAGGTTGAGTGAATTTATAGGTTTAAAAATCAGTTTGAATACAAGATCATTTTCCTGAGCTACGTTGTTATTTGCTTGTAAGTTTGAATAATATGATGATTCAATTGCACTAAGCTCATGATACCGCGACTAGACATAGGAACCAACACTTTTCCCTTATGAGGAAGTCTGCCAAACTATCCTTATTAGTAAAATAAAGTATGCCTGTTTGACCACTGAGGTACTAGCAAGTGCGACTTGCCCAGACATGAGATGTCAGTCTCCAATAGTACTATTTACGATATTAGCGCTCATTTCGAGAAATGATTAACGGTTCACAATTAAAAAGGGACTTTCAGAGGCAGCTGTAAACATAGTGTCAATAAATCATATCTAGAAAGCATACCAAAAATACTTGTATTCCATTTTTAGCATATATCCCCCTCACGGGTTTTCAAATCATTTAGAAAGCATTTAAAGTGAGGCTATGAACTCACCTTATGTCCATAGAATCCGAGCTATAATCAGATATATTTCATTCACAGATAAACAGCTTGATCATACAAACCACAACTTGGTCTCATAGACAACAACTTGATCTTACACAAACCTGTATTAATACATTGTGTATAGTATCAAGTCTTTGATTTTTAGTTCAAATATTGTTAAGTGTTGGTTATATATTCTTTAATTTTTATTTGGCTGTAGTTCTAGCACCATTGTTCGGGCCATCATACTCAGAAGCCATTCTATAAACGTTTGAGGAGCGAGGGCACTTTAAATCGTAAACCCAACCACTCAGTCAGAACGTAATATCGAGATGGAACATCTTTGTACAAAGTTCCCTACTAACATGATACTTTCATTGTTTCAAAAAAAAACATGATACTTTCATTACTTCCTCATATTCACAATTAATCTTCTTTAGTTTCAAAATTGGCAAAAATAACCCTTTTTGTTACACTTTGGTATAATTACACTTTTAACCCCTTAAGTGTATAGTTTTAGTATTTACATTTTAAACCTTCAATATTTAATCTTAGGGCCTCAAAACTTCCAACATTTATTCTTATAGATTTTACTTTCATAAAATGACACTTTTGGCCTGAAATGTTAAATAGTTTCAAAAATGACAGTTTTAGTCCCTGAACTTGTAAAAATCACATAACAAGCTCAAAATGATCCAAATGATCTAGGATTTTAAAATAAAGTTTCAAAACACTTTTATAGTCATAATAACAACATTTTTCCAGAATTATAGCTTTTGAAATGGGTTTTTGCTTATTATTTCATGTAAATTACATAACTAGGATTTTAAGACATTTTTAGCTTATAACTTCCATTAAAAATGATGAAATGACTTAGTTTATTTTATATTATCTTTTTGACATAATTTTGGCATTACAACAACTCTAATAATTCATTATAACAGGATCAAGCATAGCTAACATAGAAATTACCTAGGTAGCTCCAAAAGGGCTCCTAATGGCTTCCTATGAACTTATCTTGCTATCAAAGCTTCAAGAGCTTCAATGGCTAGCTTCTAAACCTGGTTTCAGAATGGGTATGGAGGTTAAGAGAAAACAGGGTGCAAGTTGAAATGAAAGCATTTCGCCCTTATTTATAGCAATTTTGACCCTTAGCCTCCAAGCAAAGCCTTGAAACATGTAAGATGGATAGAGTACTGACTAAGGGAAGCTAGGAAAGCTCTATGCAAGTTTGTAGACTCTAGGAACAAAATATCTAAGGTATGTGGCTAGAAATGGATTTCGGCAAGATAGGGATAAGAATGGTGATGTGTAGCAAGAAAGGAGGTGATCCACCAGCTTGTAGGCAGCCTAAAATATCTTAAAGCATGTGAAATATCTGATTTTCAAAGTTGGAATGGGAGGGAAAGAGTTTAAAATAAGTTTTGGAGGGAAAACATAAAACCGTAAATTAGGGCTTGTAACTTTATACTTTGTGATTTTGGTGATTAAGGGATTAGGAATATGGTTAGTGATGGATTAGGATTTATTTAGGGTATGTACATTGTAATTAAGAAGTTTGGGTCTTTGGTTTGAAGTTTAATAAAGGTTTGATGTGAAAATGGGAAGAAAACTTAGGCGGGTTAGGGTTTCTAATGATTTAGGTTTAAGTATTAGTAAAAGTGATTATCTTTCAATTATCTACTAATGTAAACTCATTTTATGCATCCTACATTGTCCTCAATGTGTTCATGAAGTCCCTACAATGGTTCTATTAAGTTATTCTAAGTAAACATGTCTAAAGGGTGAAAATACCCATTTTGACCTAATTTACAAGCCATGCATTTAAATCTTGTACCTTGTGAATTAGGGTACTTGTACATTGTCTTAACATAATCTTATAATCTTAATGAAGTCCTATAAATTGTTAAATCCAAAATCTTGAGACTCAAACAGTAAAAACCGTTTATCTAGGTTATTAATTGTATATGTGATGAACACAGCGAAATAATACAATTAACAAGAACAAGATGTTAAACAAAGATGGATAATTCCCAAAGGGATTGCATTAATCATTAACACAAACCACTCTAGGTGTGTATACATTGAATCCCACACCTAGAGATCATAGACACTTTAGGTTACATTTTTGTATGTTGAAGTTATGAATAAAACCTACGTCTGGTGGTTCCTTTTATAACTTAAGGAAACCAGAAATACATGGAAACTAAATAAGATAATAATTACTAAATTAAAACAGAAATATTCATTCTTATCACTATTTGACCAAATCTCCATCATTTTAGTATATGGCAGGGGAAATATTCTAGCAGTGGTAAGTAACATAGCAGAGGGAACTTTCTTGTATTTTGTTCACCAGCTTGAAGTTTATCTTAATGCCATATTTGGTCCTTCTTGTTTCCATGGTGATTTGACTCATCAACTTTTAACCCAACATAAATATTTATAGACTTGTTCAAAAAGAACTAGGTAGTGTTTCTATGTAGATTTCTTAATATAAGGGTTTTTAGGTCATTAATCCTAATGATTTTCTATATTGGGTAATTAGTGTTTGTACCTTTATAAACACTTATTCTAGGGCTTATATAGTATTTTTATGACTTCTAGGGATTCTACATTTTTAGTTTAAGGTTTTGTATAGGTTGATCATATTTTAGGGATAATTATGGGAGTTTAAGATCCTATGCTTTGATAACTTGTACTTTATGCTTTACCAACTTGTAACTTGACTTGAAATAAATGTATATTCTTAATATGATATATAGTTTAGTTTATAATTTATGGCAAAAGATTAGACTCTAATTCAATGTATAATGGATTTTATATGCTAATCTTGGTTACTAGGTCTTAACTTGTAATTAGCCTTGGATTAGTGAATATTAGCATTTTGTGATCAATTAACTTTCATTTATATGATAGAGTATACTTAGTATGTTGTTTTTGATAATAGTGCATAGATTTTATGTAGCTACATTTCTTGAAATATTGTTTATCAAGGGTTTCTAGGTGGTGATCTAGACTATTATGTATAATTACTTGTACTTAGCTTTGTATGGTTTGTTCTTGTCATTCTTAGGTATTATTATGTCTTCAAAGTATAGTTTACAACTTGTTTATAATCATTAATGACTTACTCATATGTGTTTTCCATTCATAGCTTATCATTCTTGAGTTTATAACTCACTTATAGGGATTCTAGGGTTTCTAAGGGAACTTAGGGCATCATAGTTACATTTGAGATGTTCTTATTAATATTGAACTTATTAGATCACTTTTAGATCTTAGACTTGATATATACATTGTATTGACAACATATAGGAATATGTTGTAATGGCAGTTCAGGTTGTGAGAAGCAGTTCATCTTACCAAGTAAGGTACAAAAAGCAAAAATTTCTAGCCAAATTTTCATATTGAGACAGTTATAGCTTATAGCATAGATGTGAATTTTGAGGATTGTCACAATATGTTTTGTCATGCACACAATACCAACATTATAATCATCATGTAATAAAGATGTCTAAAATTGCAATTCATCTTATTTTTAATAGAAAATTAACCTGGTAATAGAGATAGTGAAATAACATGAAAATTCTAATACAAGCTACAACTCCGGATAACTACACAAGGGGTGGATACGCTAAAAAGGTAATGGGGAAAGGAACAATTGAGAGGGGTCATGTATAATAAGATCATCGAAAAAATATTAGTATGCAACGACACATACACAAGTCAGAAATTCACCTTATGTGTACGTGTATGTGTACGTGTTCTTAATAATCATCCAGAAGCAACATAATACACTAATATGAGAGTTGAAGAAAGAAACATATCGTAACGTAGCTTATTTTTTAGTGGTTGTTTGTGCATCGCGACATAAGTCATGCCATAGAGGGTATATAATCCAAAACACATAACATGGATTTCTTTAATTCTTTTTCACATTTTTATTTCGATCAACCTATGTACATAAAAATTGGAGACAATAAGAAACTACTATATTTTCTATATGTCAATATCATTTTGATATTGAAAAGATTATAAATATAAAATGCACTTATTCCATCTCAAGTGAAATTAGGCGTATGTGGAGATGGTATGTAGAGATATAGGTCATTATGTTAGATGTCGATAAGGTAAAGTGGTGTAAGATAATGGGGAAAAAGAATCTGTTGAATTTGGCGAAGACTACTTCTCAAATTGTTGAATAAAGAATTATGAGAAATAATGTCCTGTATGAATAGCCATTCATCTTTTATTGTAAAGTGAACACAAATATAGTCGACAGACTCTAATTGTCTAGGGGACCAATAAATTCATTCTAAACATAAATTAATAAATACGAAACCAAAGCGCGTTATAGAACTTTATAACTTTAAGAAAATTCAGGAATGTCTATCCATTATTTAACCATTTGCGGAATTTGGGAACCGTGTACATAAATATTACCATAAGTGAATTACTAAATAACAAATTAAACTACGTTATATTTTAGGGATCGTGTACATAAATAATATAATATATGAATAACATTAAGAAAAGTTATGTCGTTGATGTAACAATCTTTTATCTCCATAAAGTTTCTATTAACATTTCGTCAAAAAACTTGGTGTGCAAATCGTGTTGGAAAGACATTTTCGAAAGAAAACCCATCAAAGATGATAGATTTGCTAGTAGGACAAAAAAACACACTCTCCGTCTCAAAATTATTGTCACCCGACAAAAAAATGCATACACAATTTAAGAAAAATATATTTATTATTGTTTTCTCTTTTTACTTTTTAACAAAATGATAGTTTTATCTTAGTTAATTAGTTAAAGTATTTTTTTAATTTTGTAATAATAATTTCAAACAAGGGTAATATATAGATCAAATTTTCTATCTATATTTCTGGTAGTGGATATTTAAATTGAATTGTCCTAAAATTGCCTTTTACTTGAAAAACTAGTTTCATAGTTGTTAAGTCAATTTTACAAAACATTTGTTATATCTAGTGATTATGATAATGCAATGCATCAAAGTAAAGATAAGTAAGTAAAGAGTAAGGAAAAAAGCAACCTAAGGTAAGACACTAAGATTTATAGTGGTTTGGCAACAAAGCTCTCTCTTCATTCCCACTATACTCCTCGAGTACATCTTACTCGAGATTTCCACTATATCCACAAGCTCCCTTCTTTGCGGAGAAAACCTTACAACATCACTTACAATGATTTTCGACACTAAGCTAAATGTCGAGACCTAATCTTAGCTAGGACCAATCTACGTCGCCCATCTTCTTTACACGAGGCTAGATGTCGAGTCCTAATTCAAAGCTAGAACCAATCTTCGTCGCCCATCTTCTTTTCGACACGAGGTTAGATGTCGAGTCCTAATCCAAAGCTAGAACCAATATTCGTCACTCTTCACTTTCAAATTAAGTGAGAACTCACAAGATACATACACATAATTACATCACTTTGTAGTTTAGTGAGAACTTACACACAAGATATATTACAACACAAGAAATATCCAAGTATACACATATAACTTAGATTTACACAAGACTAATCCAAGAACACACAATTATCTTCGATTTACACAATACACAAATAAACAAAATAATGATCATGACTAGATCTAAGGATGATTTTCATCAAGGCTTCATCTTTTATCATATCACAAATGTGTGAGTGATCTTCTCTTTGGACAAGTAAAGAAGGGGATCAAGAGGATAATCATAAGTAAACATACTTAAAAAATTAAATGATCATTTACTAATGATTAGAATTATAGAAAGAAAATAAAAAGCAGAAAACTGTCCAAAAAAAGTTCTTAGAAAATGAAATATGATCCACTATTTATAGGAGACAAACTGCAACGGCTCTCTGAGCACAGCTCATTTAATGGGCTGGCGGCTCAATATCAGTATTGAGCGACATGCACCTATACTGAGTCGCGAGCTCTAGAGTCTGCTCCTTTTTGTCTTCTAGTGGGGAAATGGCATCTGGTGAAGTTTATACCTTGAGAGTATATTGTTACACCATTTGGAATATGCCAAATTTAAATTTAAATTTTATATTTTAATAAAAAAAATTCTTAAAAATAAAGTTTATTAAAATACTTTGTCGCATTTGTATAAATATGAGTTTTGAGGTTAATCACTTTCTATGATCACTAAACATGTATAAGATATGTTTGTAAGACTTAAATGAATATTATCTTGATGTTAGTGTTTGTTAAATAATTCGTCTTTCGATTATCTTTAACGATAAATATTTTTACACTTTGTCGTGATCAAAACTAAGAAAGATAAGTTATTGCAAATAATTTTTTTAGGCATCGGTTGCATTAACATATACGAATTTTTTTACCAAAATTAAAAACACATAACAATAAAAATAAACTACTAATTTTGAGGGGGGGGGGGGGAATGGGGCCATAATTTCTTCTTGTTGTCGACGCACAAACGACCTCTGAGGGAAATAGTTTTGAGTAAAAGGAGAGAACTGGAATTGGGAGCCGGATGACAATTAGGAAGAAGATGATATGGAATTTTGTGACGATGGCGTCGAGGGGTTTGAGGATGACGAAGGATTCTGGTTGCTTGTGTTAAGAATCCCGGTTAAGTTGAGATGGGGGAATTGGTCATCTGAGAAGTTAAACATTTTGTTGTTGTTGTTAGATAGAGAGATTAGAAGGAATTGTGTGTGTTAAAAGTGTTAAAATGGAGATATATATAATAGTAACTGTAAAAAAAGGAATTATCAAATTCGATCGTTGCCCAACGGTCTTTTTTTCTCTTTCCTCTTTGGTGTCTCGCTGGTGCAACGAAGAAAGGGCGGCGAAGGGGGGTCGGTGTGGCGGCGAGCCCCTACGAAATCCGGTGAGGGTGACACCTCAACTCGGTGAGGCAACCACCGCCGTGACACCCTCCTCTCTTATAGAGCATTTACTTATCATAAAATTGTGTTAAACGCCAACAATTTATGTAACTAATCATACACCTCGTATATGAAAAATACAACTAAGTGAAACACATGATGAAAGATAATAACCAAGGTGGTCATCATTATAGTCTTCAAAGTTACCCATGTGACCTTTTGAACATTTAGGTTTTTTATGTTTATAAGTACTACTATTTACTTGTATCTTCTACTTATCCACGATAGATATAACAAACATTGTTATGATGTATTTTGTTAGAACTAAATTTTCTTAACATGATGTAAATTATTTTTAAACTTTAATATGGTGTTTTTGTTTAAAAATAACTTAATTGCGGGCCACTATTAGCTACTTTAACGGCTAACCACATACCTTCATAATATATCAGCTACCACATATATATTGCCACAACATTGTTTGAGGAATTTACATCTTTTATATGAGTTAAGTTGCTTTTGCTTTAAATTATCCAAAACAACAAATCTCGTCATCCATAAAGTAGTATCAAAAACTAAAAAACTAAAAAAATATTTCTCTCTAAAAAAGTTAGTTGCAAAGTGTGTGCCGCTACAACACTCGGGTACCGGACTACGAGCTAGTGTCAAGAAAAAAGAAAAAAGAAATGATGTCTTTGCAAGCATGAAGATAATTACTTCTAAAAAAAATTTTGACGGAATAAACTTGTTTAAAAATACAACTAAATAGCGACATCCTTAAATGTGGTCTCGTTTAGGTGTCTTAAATCTTTACAAAATATTTCTTAAAAAAGTAGTATTAGCATTTAATTGAAAATCATCATTTTTCGGCAACAAAAAGAAACCCTCTTTTTTCCTTGAAAAACACGAAAATGTCAATCTACGTCAACAAAACCATGTTGTCACGTAACTCCGTCAACACAAAAACCTGTATCACAAACATGGATAACAAACAAATTACATAATGGTACGCATGATGGTGTCGGATCATATGTTGTTGATGAGAGTGTGGTGAGTAGTTTGGCTAGCCAAATGAAGGTATTGTTAATGGCCCTAATAAGTATGGTCCTAGTTTCTCGAGGCCTATTTTGTATGCTAAATTCGTTATCGAAAACCGAGTAGGAAAAGTGTAAACTTTTGCACTTCACTTACACCGGCAGGAAATTAAGCTGATGTGGCTATTCCGTTAGAGTCTGTTTGGGCTATTAATGAACGTTTTGCTAATACAATTTATAGTTTCTTTGTGGGAAAATGGACGGCGTACCCCGTTGTTGACAACTATGTCAAAAATCCCTTTAGTAAATATGGACTTATCAAATCAATGTTGAACTCGTCGACCAGGTTATTTTTTCATGTTTAACTCGAAGGATGGAATGAATGCAATGCTTGATAAATAGTTTATTAACAATAATCAATTTATTTTTAAAAAGTTGATTCCAGATGTAAACTTAGTAAAAGAATATTTTAGTAAAGTACCGGTTTGGGTAAAGTCTCATATGTTCCTATGACACCGTCTAGCGATGATGAATTGGGTGTCATTGCTACTAAACGTGGTACTCTTGTGATGCTTGAACTTTATACATCTGACATGTGTGCGCATCATGGAAGACGTTAAGTTTTGTAACGACAGTTATTAAGGTTTGATCCATTGTGGAGTTCAAAGATACTATTATGGTGCATATGCCAAAAACATGTTGTGAGGGGTTCTATATGTGAACTATACATGTTGAGTATGAGTTGAAAACACCAAGGTGTTCGAGTTGCAAGGTATTTTCCCATGTTCTGGGTGAATGTCCTAAGAAAATCGTCTTGTATTTATTAAAGAACTTGAAGAATCCTAGACAACCTACTAGAAGTGTTCACGTTGGCCAGTGGTGGGGTTTAAACCAACTAAACAAGTTTACAAACATGTCTCTAATAAGAATAGTGCCAACACAAGTGGTACAAAAAGAAGCAAGCGGAAGTGTCTAGATAAGAGGTTAGTAACTCAAACGCATTTGACGGGCTTCATTGGGTTGGAAAGGATGTTGGCTTTATGGCGCGCGCTTACAACAAAATATCAAACATTAAAAAGAACAAATAAGAGACCGATAAAGGGATTGTTGGAAATATAGTTCAATTGTAGGTTCTGTTCATACTGGTGAATGGGTAAGGAGGTACGGAGTGTACACCTATAAGTCCCTGAGCACCTATGTAGAATCTTGATAACCTATGAATCTATGAAGTGGGTTGATGTTTTCTAGAGAGAGAAACTAGAGAGAGAAAGTGAGAGAGAAACTATGTGTCTTTTTATTCAAATGAAAACAAGGAATGAACAACAACCAACCCCTTTCCATGGTGGAAAGGGGTTTTTATATCCAAGGCCTTATTTGGACTTGGGCCGGCCCATGACAAGCCCATGGGCCGGTTTCTTACTTAACTTAATAAGTAGCATTTACTACGAGCTATTACAACATAAATAATATTGTGGAGTGACCGATACTTCTAATATACGTTAAAACGTATTTCTAACAATCTCCCCCTAAGGGAGGTCACTCCACGTTACAAAGTTCTAAACCTAGCATACTATACTAAGTCTTCGTTCTTTAGCTCGTAGTCTTTTCTTCTTTCTTTTTGTTGTGAATATTTTGATTTGATCTTTTAGGCTTTGGCTTGAGAGCATTGTTCTTTTAGCCTTTCACGTGCGATCTTTGCCTTCTTGTGAAACTTGCCTCCTCGTGACTCCATGTTCCACACACTTATGTCTTTTTGTTGAATTCTCGAAAGCTTCAGAGTTTGGTACAGCGGAAGACTTCATTTTGCACTTTCTTGAATTTTGCAGAACTTTGATGCAGAAAAACATAAGCATGTGGGAACGACTTCTACAGGTACACCGCAACGCCACCGTCTTCAACTGGTACACAGCAACGCCACCGTCTTCAACAGGTACACAGCAACGCCACCGTCTTTAACAGGTACACAGCAACGACACGAATAAAATGGCTTTGACATTTTATTCTAATTCGGTAGCATTTTACCTCCGGTCGGTGAAGACCGTTGGACGATATTAGATATCGTACCCGTGACGGATAGTTTCAATTAAGTAACTTCCTGACAGGATTTCGCGGGTAAACCCGTTCTCTTTATTCGACCGTCCAAAGCTGACTGCGAACATAAAGAGTGAATCACTTGGATAAATTATCCTTGTGATTTGAAGCCGTCAATTCATGAAACCTGGAACAAGTGAATTTCAATTAAGATTTTCACCATCGTTGCTTTCCAGTTATCACGAGCTCAATTCATAAAGAATCTTGCACGTCACCTACCAAGTGCTGTTTGATGTTAACACTAGAAGGATTTCCACTCGTCACTGTGATCAATAAAGAGTCACTCTGAGTGTTCTGGCAAGATCATATGATAATGCGTAGAGGCCTGGAACGAGTTTAAGTTCAATTAAGAATTAAACCACTGTTTCTTTCCAGTTTTACACAAGATTGGTTCTAAAAGAACCGCACGTGTAACCTACCATGAGCTTGTTTGATGTTGGCTCAAGCAGGATTTCCATCTTCATTGTAGTACTTGCGTATTACTCGGATGTTCTGGCAATATTACAAGAATACTGCGTAGGACTCATAAAAAAATCTCTTACTTTTCACAGTGTGTGAGAAAGCAAGGAATAAATGGAAAGTGTCCTAATGAGACTTTTGATGATCTCTTGGCTCTAGACTCGATAGTGCGTTTTGATTTAGTGAGCGATGGCTGGAGAGGAGTGACACCTTTTCAATATCAGTCTATTCGGAGTGAATAAACCAATAGATAACGTGTTAATCTCCGTGTGATTAAAACAAATACCTTTTGAGAGATATTTGAGTTAGCTGGGAAGGGTTGTGCATTGCATCACTGGGTCCATGACGTCTTTCTTCAATATCGAGAATCATTAACAAAAATGATCTCAATAGCATATGTATTGACCCGGTTTCTGCCTAAAGTTGTAAGGAGGGCTTCTTTCTTTACACCCTTTATCTTTACAATTCTTTTTCATTCTTCAACCCCTTCAATGCTTACCAATACGTCATAACTAGCACATTGTTGTGATTGTTCCAGTGCTAGCTTAAGTACTTGGTCGGCATTCAGCTACGTTCACAATCTTTCTCCAACTTTCCTAGGACTTCTAATTCTATCTAGGGAATTGTCCTTGGGAAGATTCCATCGGCTCTGATGAATCATTGGACTAAACCTATTCCTACCACCCTTTTGTCACCACATTCGTCGTGAATTAAGCGTGTTTTGGGAAAGTATAGCCACCATGAAAAATCCTTGAAAATCACCTAATGTACTTGTGATATTGTAATCAAAAGTTTTGTACCTTAGGTGTTTTGTTCATCAAAAACGCTCCCCCTTAACACGTGCTTTACACATATTAAGTTGGATAATCGTTAAGTCTTTTTCATCTTTTAGCCAAGTATCATTTAAGTCTCCTTAGTCCCATTTTCTCCCCTTATCCAAAATGTTAACCATTAATATTTGGGATATTGAATGGATTAACCGGTCTTTGGGTAAAAAATGAAATTGATGTTTGGCCATAGAACATGTTAATGCTCCCCCTTAAATGAATAAGGGATAGTTGTAGTGCTTTAGTATGCTATATTTTGAAAGATTTAGAATCTCGTGAGAAATTCTTGAAAAATTATCATACCTTAACACTACATCAAGCCGTAAAAGCACAATATTCACAAATTTACATATTCACAATTAAAAACCAATATAAAGTGGACCTGAAATGTACGACCCATTAGATGGATCGTTGCAGTAACTTGTGGTGCACTCCATATGGTCTACCACCAACGAATCTTTCTAAGCTCCTCATCAATCTACGTTCACGGAGCTTTTGATCAATCTTCTTGATCACATACTTCGCCATTTGCCGATAACCCTGATGACAATCCTCAGTCATCTCTGGTAAAGTCCCACCCGAATTAAGATGCTCCAACTTTCCTCTGACGTATAGGAGAGTCTCATCACTGTACTTATAAAGCTCACCCACCCTCATAAACTTCATTAACCCTCGACTGTTCAAGTAGAAAATGCCGTAATTCGGGACAGAAATACCGGTATAGGGACATCTATCTACATGTTGAGGTAGAACTTGATTCATTGGACGGGTGAGGTTAAGCTTCCTTTGGTAGCTTTCGACTCCCAATTGAAGATCTTCAACTCGTTTCTTGATAACAACGCTTCGTGTGAACATACGAAGTGCTGTATTCAAAGCAATGATGTCTTCACGAGCAATATGGGTGAGTTGATCCCGGGTCATCATAAGCAACATGTCTTCGATATCCTCAAGGCGAATGATAGAAAAATCTCCCTGCTGGATTTTGTATTCTCTGTCATCCTCCCTTTTCAGACGAATCTCCGTCACATGATAATAGCCATTCTTGGCTTCAGTTTTCAGCCCTAAAATACTGGAGATGCGGATATCGGATCTAACGTTACTTCCTGAATTGGCTAAGCAGCAACCCCTGTACGCCCTTCGGACTCGTTCGTCCCAATGAGATGCACCTATAACAGCATACATATCATAATTACGAGTTACCCTTGGGACCCAGAGTCGGTTTACCTTTTCCTCGATCCAGGGTATTGTCCCCCAGTTGGCAGCTTTCAGCAAGGTCAGGGAGGTTGCGTACTTTGATGAACCCTTCAGAAGATACTCAAGATCATAGGTGACGAAGAAGTCGAGAGCAATTTGATTATCTTGAGAAGGATCAAGTGGAGGTGGAGCTCTTTCTGATTCATGGAGGCCTGGCCTTTGAACGGTGTTAAGAGCTTTCAGGACCTCGTCAGCATAATACTCGAACTCCATTCGGGTTAACCTGGTTTTGGCGCGAATTATCTTATCCTTTAGCGCTCTCTTCACCAAAGATGGAGTAACCGAAGTCTTATACTCATGAGCCAGAAATGCACACAAGTCAATCGGACTACGGATACGGAAATATAGAACATCTCTGTCAGCGTCTGTGATTGGATCATATTGAGCCGCTGCCGTGATCCAAGCTTGTGGTGGTGCAGTCTCGTCAATCTCCAAAGTATCTGCACAGTCCCGTGTGCTTGACTCAGGAACAGTAGATTGTGGTTCTTGTTGTAGAGGAGTAGAGACATGAACACGTGGTGGTTTTGATTCAGGCATCTCGGCGGTGTCATGAACAGGCGAGTGTTGTGCAGCTTCAGGTTCAGTTACTGACTCTGCAATCACAGGAGCAACAACAACAGAACTAACAGGGTTAGTGGTAACAGGTATAGACACAGCAATAGATGTACCAGAAATCGATGACGCTGTAGTAGCATTCACATCGTGGCGCCACTTGGATCGTCTTGATTCCGTTGAAGTGGATTTTTCCTTTTCTGCAGTATCTTTCTTCGACTTGGTTCCAGACTTAGAAGGTTTCTTTGTGCTGGCTACCTTGTCCCCCTTTTTAGGCTGTGTACCATCATCATCCTCATCGCTATCCTCGTTTCTCCCCTTAGCACTCTCCTCATTACCATCACCACCATCATCACCATCATCATCATCATCATCCTCATCATCATCACCATCATCGTCATCGTCATCATCCTTTTCTTCTTCTTCTTCTTCTTCTTCTTCTTCACCTTCTTCTTCCCCGTCACCCTCTTCTTGTTCACTTTCTTCCCTTTCTTCCTCAGGCAGTATGTGGTATGGTACCACACTTCCAAACGTTTTAAATAACCGATCATCCTCCATGATAGCGTCATTGAGTGATTTGTAGAGAGCCCGTTGAATCCTAGATTTATCAAAAGATCCAAGTTCCCTCATACGAGCTTTGAGGATCTTCTTTAATTCAAAATCCGTCAAGTCATAGGCAATTTTGTAGGCGGATTCAGAAGGATTGGATGACTTGATCATCAAGTTATCAGCCGCGAGTGTCTTCAACTCATCACGCAGTTTTGGCATAATGGACTCAACGGATTCTTTCACTCTCTCTTCAACAGAAGCTTCAAGTGCTTCTTTCTGCTCCTTGTATTTATCCCTCATAGCTTGAAGTCTTGTGATACGTGCAGCATGCTTATCAGCTTCAGCCTGCTTAACCTGAGCTAGTTCTTCTGCATGAGCTTTACGTGTCAACTCCATCTCTGCAGCGAACTTTGCAAGCATCTCTTCTTGGGCTTTCTTAGATGCTTCTTCACTTTGAACTCGTCTATGTAGCTCTTGGCGAAGTTCATTCATCTCTCTTTTTTGATTATCCGTATGTTTATCCAACATTTCGGCCATTACAAATGCAGCCATTGAAGATGATGCAGAGCTACTCTGGGTTGGTTGAAGAGGCTCGGTTGTTACTACAGTACTAAGGATGGGAGTTATTGGTGGTGGAAGGAATGGTGTTGAGACCGGTCGGGTTGGTAAGGGTTGTATTGGTGGAGGTTGAGTTACTAAAGGTTGAGTAGGTACCATGATTGTAGGAGCACCAGACTCCTTTTCAACACTTGCTGAAACGGGGATGGATGTCTCCTTCGAAGTAGAATACCGTTCAGGTGATCCAAACTCATAAACATCCTCTGGCTCCTCGTACTCTTCTTCAATATTCATCTGTGCACCCGAACCACTACCTCCTGTGTCTTTCCTACTCCTTTCAATAGCTATCTTCATTAATTTTCTCTCAGCCTTGTCAAGAGTAGGATCATCAACATCTTCTTCGTCGCGGAGAACTAACTCATCAATCGTACCCTTTCCCTTCTTAACCTCAGTCTTCTTCTTCTTGGTTTCGGGTTCAGGTAAAGCAGCTGGTTGCTTGCGTTTACCTTTACTCTTGACCGTAGTAGACAAGTCTTCTACTGTCTGAAGGCTTGCTTTTAGCTTCTTGATTTCTAGCAGCAGTAGCTTGTAATCAGCAGAACCTTTAATTTTATCCGTCAGAAGATAATCGGGAATAGGACCAGGAATAACACCACCAGATGGTCCTTCATGCCTTAGATCCACAGTATGATCAGCCTCTTCAGTGTGATGACGACTTGATGCACGCCTATCAATAGTAACATCATTCTTCATACAATAATTAATGATAAGCTTGATAAACCGAGGGTAAGGAAAGAAATTATTCTTCAGCTTCTTATTTTGGAAGAGTTGAAAGGTGAATTCTTCCCATAACAATAGTGCATAATCTGTATTTGCGCCTGTGTACATTTCATGGAAGATGTTCATAATTGGGCTACGCAAAGCATCATGCCCACTGGTTTTAGGTGTAAGACATCTACTAAGAATACCCAACATTGCTCTCCACGGTTGACCTACTTTAGCGGTGGTAAACTCAGACACAACTCGTATGTCAGGACATCCATGAGCATCGAACAACTCCATGAGTTCGTCTTTAGTAGGATCCCTCGAAAATGCCATACCTTTGGGTGTATCCCGAATGCCAAATATCTTACGGAAGTCTGAAACAGTAATTGTCTGCTGCTTGTTGTCGAGAGTGAAGGTGATCTTGTTTGAAGTGCTTTCCTTGGTAGCCCAGAACTCATACATGTAATCATAAGGCACCGAGGCAGTACTCCTTAAAGCATTCTTGAAATGAGAGTGATCAAGGATTGCTATGGCGACTTTAAATCCATGGTGAGTGGATTTTGAGACTTGCTTCAGCCGGTAATTGTTTGGTATGAACTTGAGTGTTCGTGCTTCGGCAATTGCAGCTGCTCGAGAGTCTTGGATTGCTTGTACTGTTGGATTAGTCATCGTATCTGCTTAAGATAAGACATGAAAGGTTGATGCACAAAAATATATAGATATGTATCATTATTACTTCTAAGCATAACACATTTCAACAAGTACTTATAACATGCAAACAACTATCAATCAAACAACTCTACATCCGGAACTTTCCTTCATTCGGAACTCTTCATTCGGAAGTCCTTCATTCGGAACTCTTCATTCGGAAGTCCTTCATTCGGAACTTCTTCATTCGGAAGTTCACTCGGAACTTCTTCATTCGGAAGTTCATCCGGAACTTCTTCATTCGGAAGTTCATTCGGAACTTCTTCATTCGGAAGTTCACTCGGAACTTCTTCATTCGGAAGTTCATCCGGAACTTCTTCATTCGGAAGTTCATTCGGAACTTCTTTCATTCGGAAGTTTATCCGGAACTTCCGAATGAGGAAGTTCGTTCGGAACTTCCTTCATTCGGAAGTTCGTTCGGAACTTCCTTCATTCGGAAGTTCATCCGGAACTTCCTTCATTCGGAAGTTCATCTGGAACTTCCTTCATTCGGAAGTTCGTTCGGAACTTCTTCATTCGGAAGTTCATTCGGAACTTCTTTCATTCGGAAGTTCATCCGGAACTTCTTTTATTCGGAAGTTCATCCGGAACTTCCTTCATTCGGAAGTTCGTTCGGAACTTCCTTCATTCGGAAGTTCATCCGGAACTTCCTTCATTCGGAAGTTCATCCGGAACTTCCTTCATTCGGAAGTTCGTTCGGAACTTCCTTCATTCGGAAGTTAGTTCATCATGTTCATCCGGAAGTCATAAACGCAGCCTATTGATGATTAATCTAGTCGCGTTTGTGAGTTCTAAGGCAATCTAAGGTAACCTAACACAATTTAATGATATTCCGAGCAAAACCCATCAAAAACCCCTAATTAATTGACCCTAAATTAAGCAAACGACCCCTAATTTGATAGAGTTGATTACCCGAATCAATTAACTTGTTTTAAATGATGAATTAGGCGAATTAAAAGTTAAAGATTCGATGTTATTACCTTGTAGATTGAATGGAACAAATTGGATGATTAAAACCGAGAGTATGTAAAAGCTTGTGTGTGTTTATGTGTGTGTTAATGGCGGTAGAGAGAAAGAAAGCATAAACAGTGAATAATGAAAAAAACGGAGGGGAGGGTTTTGTTTGACTTAGGTCAAAAGTTTTCCAACTTTCACAAAATGTCACCTTAAATCCCTACACTTTTCTATTCTTTTCCTTTTTTATTCCTTGTCTTTTTGGTTTTCTTTTCTAATCTCCTTATCCATTGTTAAACTTAGCCAATTTAACCTTCACACAACATAAGCATCGCAACCTATTAGCAAATCTCCAAGAACTTAAAGCAATTCCTATCACATTGAACGAGCACAAGTCGTATTCTAAAGCAAGACCACTCATTTACCATTTAGCCAATTAATTTTCCACAAACACTTTTGAAAAATTGTTTTGATGACGAAGATGATTTAATATTTTCTCCCCCTTAAACGATGACCCGTTTTCTATTTAAAGAGCTGTAGTCATTGTTTAAAGAGTCAAATATTGATGAAAACATGTCCAATTAATATCTTGAAAAAGATTGATTCGTGGTGGCAATAAGATTTCTCTTATTTTGACAAATTAATGCACTGAGACGTACACAAACTCGTGTTAGACCAAGTTGTAAAGTAAACTTGATCCCTTTGCATGATTTGGCTTGTAAATCATGCCCGAGAAAATTAATTCCCGTTGTGAGCCAACGTTTTCCAAGGAAATACGTGACTTTAATATGAAAACCGGGTTGCAGTCAGAAATAACTACAAGCCATAATGGGCATGTTTTAAAAATATAAAACTTTTATACGGACTCTATTTATGGCACCGTGTCAATATTGATCGACATTTCTAAGACCATAAATATTACCGTACTAAAAGACATGCCTGTTTTAAAAAACGAAAAATATTTTTGGTTTTTCTTGATTTTATATTTTTTATGGTTTTTCTAGGTTTTATATTTTTTATGGTTTTTGTTGGTTTTATATTTTTTATGGTTTTTCTTGGTTTTATATTTTTGTATTTTTCTTTTTGTGGTTTATATATTTACGATAATATACATGATCACGAACAAAGGATACGCCTGAATAGTTTACCACTACTATTCAGCTGATTCTTCTGCCAATTCTTTGAGAGTCGCTGGAGTGAATGATTTCATGCCAAGCTTGTCGATCAAAAACTCGATTCGTCCTCGATCTAAAGCTTTGGTGAACATATCTGCCAGCTGATACTCAGTAGTGACAAAATACAGCTCGATCACTCCGTTCTCCACCTGCTCTTTAATGAAATGGTAGCGAATGTCTATGTGCTTGGCCCGGGAGTGTTAAACATAGTTGCAGCAAAGGGCAATGGCGCTCTTGTTGTCACAATACATCGGGATTTTTTTGAATCCCAAACCGTAGTCAGTTAATTGTGATCTCATCCAAAGGACTTGAGCACAACAACCGGACATGGCGATGTATTCAGCCTCCGTGCTAGAAATTGCAGCGCTTTTCTGCCTTTTTGAAGACCAACTGATCAATCTGTCTCCAAGGAGTTGCACAGATCCAGACGTGCTACGCCTCGTGTCTTGACATCCAGCATAATCGGCATCTGCGTATGATATTAAAGCAATAGAGGAATCTTTTGGATACCATAGACCACGATGAAGTGTTCCTTTTAGATACCGAAAGATCCTTTTAACAACATGTAGGTGCTTTTCGGTAGGTCGAGCCTGATACCGGGCACACATGCATACGGCAAATTGCAAATCAGGCCTGCTAGCAGTCAGATAGAGAAGGGTGCCGATCATCCCACGGTAAAGTTTTGGATCGACAATAGTCCCATTCCTATCTTCATCTAACTTGGATTTCTCCACCATTGGAGTGTCCACGGGGTCACAATTTTCAAAGTTATACTTCTTTGAAGATTCTAGAGCATATTTGGATTGATTAATAAAGATGCCTCTGGGATTCTGAGAAATCTGTAATCCTAAGAAAAATGAAATTTCTCCCATCATTGACATCTTAAAGCGTGTGGACATTATCTTCTCAAAGCGTTTTGACAATTCTATGTTAGAGGCAGCAAATATTATATCATCAACATAAATTTGTACCAGAATCATGTCGTTGTCCTCCTTGAGAGTGAATAGAGTGGGTTCCACCTTGCCTTTGGAGAAGCCTTTCGAGATGAGATATGTTGAAAGGAGATCGTACCACGCGCGTGGAGCTTGTTTCAACCCATAGAGAGCCTTCTTAAGCTTGTACACATGATTAGGAAACTCCGTGCTAACGAACCCATCCGGCTGACTAACATAGACTTCTTCCCTTAGTTCACCGTTCAAAAATGCCGTCTTCACATCCATTTGATAGACGATCATGTTCATATGAGCAGCATACGCAAGGAATAGTCTAATAGCCTCCAATCTTGCAACAGGAGCAAAAGATTCTTCAAAGTCTATACCCAAGGCTTGTTTATATCCTCTAGCAACCAATCTAGCCTTATTCTTTAATACTGCACCCATCTCATCAAGTTTAACCTTATAAACCCATAACAAAGTAAGGATGTTAACCTTGTCAGGGAGAGGAACTAATTCCCATACTTCAAGTCTTTGGAATTCATTTAGTTCCTCCTGCATGGCTTCAATCCAAGATGATTGAGTCATAGCCTGTTGCCAATTTTTAGGTTCAACTTCGGAGAGAAATGCATCAAAGTAGCAATAGAGTGCACTCTCTTGTAATTGATGGCGTGTAGAGACTGGTCGATCTAGATCTCCAATGACATTCCTAATTGGGTGATCTTTTGTCCATTTGGTGCTATGATTTTCAATCCTAGGTGGTCTAGAGTGAACAATAGAAGGAGCTTCTTCTGAGGTAGACGCGGCTGAAGGGTTTTCAAGTATCGGTACACCAAAGAAAGGAAGCTCTTGTAGGTGAGCATATTCCAGATCGTGGTCAATAGAATCCTCTTCAACATCATTAGGCACAAGTAAGGGTGATGATTCAGGTGTAGTTTGAGAATCACTTGGTAAAGGTGCATCCGGTTCAATGTTAATTGAAGATGCATTAGATAAAGCTTCATTTGCTTGAGCAACAACTTCAGGGATTGGAGCTATCACTACAGGTGCAGGAACTTCATCATTTGGGGGATCAAAGAATTCATCAAACAACGGTTGAAACAGTTTATCCCACTCGGGCCTTGTAGGTGGTAAAAATGATGTAGAAGTAGGATTATTGGGAACTAATCCGGAACTAATAGCACCGGTTCCCATCTCATGAAGCGCGGGTTCAGAGCTGCGTTGCTCAGAAGCCATCGCTGTCAGCTCATCGAAATCTGCGTCCATAGTTTCTACGATCTTACCAAGACGACGGTTGTAAATTCGGTATGCTTTCTTGTAGGGTGAGTAACCAATGAAAATACCTATATCGGCTTTCGGTTGAAGCTTGCCCAAGTTCTCACTATTAATGTTTGGATAACAAAGAGTACCAAACACATGAAAGAATGAAACATCGGGTTTATGATCATGTAGAAGCTCGTAAGGTGTTTTTCCATGGCGTTTCCGAATGATAGAACGGTTTTGGGTGAAACATGCAGTAGATATAGCTTCTGCCCACAAGAACAATGGAGCGTTCGCATAAATCAGCATAGTCCTAGCAGCTTCCATAAGCGTACGATTCCGTCTTTCAACGACACCATTTTGTTGTGGAGTGCGTGCAGCGGATGTTTCATGTGAAATACCAAATTCTTCATAGTAAGCACGAAGAGTCTGGTTGACGAACTCTGTTCCATTATCTGTACGAATACGGCGGACAGTAGTATTCAAACGTACTTGAATGAATTTCAGAAAAGTGATGATAGCCTTCGGTGCTTCATCCTTTGTACGTAGAAATCTAACCCATGTAAACCTGGAGAAATCATCCACAATGACAAGAATGATTTTCTTACCGCTCACACTTTTAGTTCTCATTGGCCCACAAAGATCCATATGCAAAAGATTACGTTTTTCTTGATTGGTGTCTTCAGCTTTGGGCTTGTATGATTTCTTGGTACTTTTCCCCCTTGAACACGCGGAACATAAATGGTCCTTGTGAAATTTGAGCTTTGGAAGACCACGAACTAATTCGTTTTTAGCCAGATGATTAATAGCATCAAAGTTAAGATGAGATAATCTGCGATGTCATAACCATGACTTGGTCTTAGATGCTTTAGAGAGAAGACATACTGGAGAGGCGGCCATCATGTCTTGTAGGGACAACGTATAAAGATTTGCACCACGAGATCCCTTCAACAAGTCTTTTCCTTCCAAGTTGCGGATGAAACAAGTATGTTGTCGAAAAGCAACCTCTAGGTTGGAATCACAAAACTGTCCTACTGAAAATAAGTTATGACCAAGACCTTCTACATAGTATACCCTTGAAATCGTAACGTTTCCAATCTGATATTCACCATACCCCATTATCTTTGCTATATGATCATTACCGAATTTAACCGTTCCAAGAAACTTGCTGACGAAATTTCGGAGCATCGAGCGATCTCCGGTCATATGCTTTGAACAACCGGAGTCCAAATACCAGAGGATGATTTGGACCACCTGAAAATATCACCAGACGAGGACAATGTAGAGGTATCGGAATCTGAATGTTCCTTGTTATTAGCATGTACAGATTTAATAATCTTAGATTTGCTAACTTTAGGTTTCTTAGATTTCATAGCCTTCTTCTTCCTAGTTGGTGGTGTAGATTCTAGTTGGCTTAAATCCTGAGGTATTTCTTCACTGATAGGCACTATAGTGGGGGCTGACCTAATTAAAGGGCGCTGTTTCCATACTTTAGTTCTAGTGTGCCTAACTAAAGGACGCTCAGACCTAACCTCAATGGATGCATTCCTAGTTAAAGGGCACATTTTTCCATCTAATGTGAAGGTCCTACCAGTGGGACGCCATTGCCAGCCAACTTGGGCACGAGTTCTACCAGTTGGCTTCCATTCAAGATTATTCCTAATGGCATTCATTTCATTCACATGATCAATAAGACACAAATCATGACGTTGGGAGAACATACATTCATTACAATTCCAACAATTCAAATTAGAATTCACGAATGGTTTAGGCTTCTGCACAGGCGCAGAGCTTTTAGTCTTAACATGATTCTTTTTATTTAAAACTGAACTAGCATTCCTATGGTGAGCTTCTACTTTCTTCTTGTTGGTACTACTAGTGGAGGGCTTGATCTTATCTTTCTTGAGTGGCGATCCTTTAGCCTTAGTAGACTCTTTTACTCCTGTAGAAGGCAAAGTGGGAACATTAGCAACAGATTTTAAAGGTGCCTTACTTGATGGTGCCAATGATGGTTTTTCTCCTGGGGTCTTATTGAATGGAGTTACAGCAATGGGACGATTAGTGAGTAGAGCAGAACCTGGTTTACCTATGTATTGCAAGTAGGCTAAGCAATATTGAACACGCTTAATATATTCATGGGCTGAATAATAGTAGCTACTTGAGGGATCTAAGGCATAAAGATCGTCTAAGATATCCCTAACAAGATCTACATGCTTAATTGCATTCCTCATATAATCATCGTAGGTAACCGGGTTTTTCTTATGGAGCGGGTTCTTATAGAGCACTACTGACTTGGTTGTTGGAGCACTAGAGGACGGTGCAGAGTCGGTAGCTAAGTTATCAACAACTTCTTGTCGGGTGAGAAGAAGTGTCTCCTTTAACTCGGCCAAAACCATGTTTTTGTCAATGAGCAGGATGTTTAAGTCAGAGATTTCCTCACACTTTTGGTTCAGTTGTTCAACATAAGATTGTTGATGTGCTGCATTAAAAGCTAAGCGTTCTTCTATTGAACCATAAAGAGCGGATATTCCCTGTCTTGCCCGATCCATCTCCCCTAGAATAGACGAAAGTCTAATTTCTAAGTCCTGGTTTTTAGACTCTGCAGCCTCTAGTTCCAATTTTAGTGTTTCATTTGATGACACATCTCTCTTCAATCTCATAATCTCTTCCTCTAATGCCTTAACTATTGCAATCATCTTGTCACTCGTCTCAACACCGTTTTCACAACCATTTGATATCAAAAGATCCTCATTTTGAGTTTGTTGTTTTAATTCTAAAGATATACAATGTTGTTCTAGTTGATTAAAGCGTTTTGAAAGTAAATTGTAAGAATCTTGTAGCTTTAAAAACTCAGCGTTAGATTCATGACAAGAATGATTATCTACCTCATTTACAGTATCAACAACATTTACAGAGAGATCACACACATCATCACATATATTCACAGCATCACATTTAATCATAGCGGATGTAAGCTCATTCGAATAATTAACATTTACAGTAGAAAGAACATCACACGAAATTACTTCGGACAAGAATCGGTCATATTCGGATAAAATCTTTTCCTTATCAATTAGTTGTAGTTCGTAAGCGGTGTCCATTTCATAAAACACTTTTTGAACTTCTCCAATTTCAAACTCAAGATTTTCCTTAAGAGATGCAAAACTTCCTTTTAGACTCGACAAATGGATTGATCTCATTCTTAAACACCTCGTTCATGTGTTCGAAAGCCCATTCTCCGGCGTTTAGGCCATTTGAAGTCGTACATTCCAAAATGACCTTGTCAAAATTAGTAAAGTATTGATTAATCTCTTGCAAGTTTAACCATACAGTGCTAACAGGTGGAAGATCCTTTGGAATTTCCTTAGGACCTTCCATTTTGACAAGTGTAGGAAGTGTACTAGGGTTTTCTTCATTCAACATGTAGGTTGGTGCTGTAATGAGATCTTTGTCCATATGGAAGCGAATTCTAAAATCCGTTTTAGCAAGCTCCTGATTCATTTTAAAATAATCACAATCGGGATATTTTGCAAAATTGTATGACCGATTCTCATCAACTAGATCCTTATTGGTGCGATCATCGAAAATAACAATCGGTTCTAAGACCAATCCTAATTGGGTTGCATTATAGAGTCTTGGACTATGGCTTAAAGCTTGTTTTGCATACCGTGGGTTAGGGGGAAGGCCTTTTTGACGTGATAAGTTAAATTCTCTAAACGAAGCATCAAATAAGTGCACTAGTTGAGAGGCAACGTATTGTCTTAAAAGCAAATAATCTAGACTTCTGATCTTATTAGCCGCATTAATTTCCATTTCATTCTTCTTAGACTCGAGTAATTCAAAATCCGTTTGAAGTTTTTGAAAATTAGTGACCACTAACTCTTTTTCTTTAAGTTCATTAGAAAGGTCTGCTCTTAAGGTTTCAATTTCTTGCAAATGACCCATTTGTTTGTTTCGAAAATGATCATATTCGGGATTAGTGAGAACACTAGACGAAGGAACTAATTCCAAAGTTTGAACTTTCTCATTGCATAAGGCAAGCTCATCAGACAAATTCTTATTCATAGCTAGGGTTTCTAAGAGTGCAGCATTCATTTGGCTAAGTAATGTAGCAGGAACCATGACCAAATCTTGTTGAGCAGGAGTATGCGTATGTGAAATGGCTCCCGGTTGTGATTCACTAAAAGTCTGGGGACTCACATTGATATTACTATCATTGATTGTCTCCTCATTTGAAAGACTCACCACCGAAGACTCATTCGAATCAGCACTCTCTTGCACAACTTGATGTGGTTGAATACTAGCATCAGTGGTATTATTAGTGGTATTAGTAAGTACCTCAGATCTCTTTTCTGGCCCTAAGCTGGAGATAGTTTCCATAAGAGCTGCCTGTGCATATTGAAGTTCATCACAGTCTGAGTCATACGCATCAAGATCATCTGCTTGGTATGCTGCATTCTGTGTGGTGACAACGTCTTGTTCAGCCATCCCTGGATCAGCAAGAAATGCAAGCTCCTTTTCATCAAGTTCCCTTCCTTGTGCCTGAGCATTCACCAGATAAATCTTTTCTGCAAACCATTGACCATCCCTTCTCCGCTTGGGTTTCTTGCAATCCCTGGACATGTGACCTTCTTCCTTGCAGTTGTAGCATGTAATCATTCTCAACTTGCCTGTGGAATTAGCCCGTGGAAGAGTGTTGACCATTGGAGCAGGATTGACCGTGCGAGCATTGGTAGTTGATGTAGTAGGTCTCCCCTGATAAGGTTGAATAGGTTGAACCATTACCCTGCCATTCTCAATAGTAGCTTATTGGCGAGAATTGGATGAATTCCTCAGCTGATTGTTAGTAGGAGCTGGTCCTCTAAATCCTCGTTTGCTTAATGTCCTTGTGAGATAAGCAGACATAGTGGTTAACACTTCAACTGGGTCAGTTCCTTGTTTGAACACAGGAATGGGGACTTCATCATCATCACTATACATTGCTTGGTCTTGTTGAGCTGCATAATCACTAGAAGGAATACTCATGTGGTCAGGGTAGCTTGTTGGATATGCTGCATTCTCTTGATAAGAAGAATATAAAGACTGGGCATAAGGTGCAATGCTTGTTGGGTGAGGTTGTGAAGCATATTGTGATGAAGGTGCATTAAACCGATATTGTTGCTGATGTGAGGTGGGTGGTTGCGGTAGAATCGAATATTGGGGAAAGGTTGGTGTCATGTAAGGTGATGGATGATAGGCTTGGTGTCCCAAAATATAAGGAGTGTTGTTGTGTGACAAGCTTGGTTGATTCGCCATCAAAGCTAAAGAATCAGGGTACATACCTCGAGGCGAACAGTGCATGATCACATGTTTCTCATGCTGCTGAAGAAAAGCATAGAGTTGATCCAAATTGCACTTATGCAAATCCCTGGTTAACTTAACATCGGTAATATACTCACCCCATTCAGCATGAGGTAAAGTATTCAAAAACTTGGTGTTAACCTGGAATGGAGCAATCACGAGATCGTATACATTCAGATCATTCATGAGAGTAGTGAATCTGAAGTAATAGTCGTGAAGCGTTTCCCCTGGGTTGTACGTGAATCTATCAAACAGATCATACAACTGACATTCCCTTTCCTGTTTGGTAAGAGACGTACCTTGTAGCAACACCTTTAGACGTTCCCATAAATCCTTTGCCACCGTATACTGACTTACCATTCGATAGATGTCATGTGGAAGAGCTTGGAGAATGGTTTGAAGAGCCTTTTCGTCTGCATCGGCAACAAGTTGTTGAGCTGGTGTAAGTTCTTCAAACTCCCTTGGTCGAGTCACATTGTTAACCACGATGGTACCATAGTCAAGTGGACCATTTAAAATTGACTTAACCATAAGCCTCCCATATACCGGTTTTCCCTTAAGGTAAGACATCATCCGGCCTTGCCATGCTTCAAAAACATCTTTGATGAGCATTGGAGGGCGATTATCCGTTCCCGTAATGACGGAAATATCCGTAAGGGATGTCATCTGAGGCATTACTGAATTCGGATTCATTTTGTTCACTTCAAAGAGACAAAGATTATCGGTTGATCGAGCAGTGAAGTAAAGCTTGTGAATTGTGTTGAGTTTTTGTTGTAAGAAACCAAGATTAAATCCTCTAAAAAATCGTCGAAAAAACAAGTAAAATATCCCTTGATTCGGAAGAGTTGATTCGGAAGATTTTGGCTTGGAATACCTTGATTCGGAACTTTTCATTCGGAAGATTTGATCCGGAACTTTCCCTTGATCCGGAACTTTACCTTGATCCGGAACTTTTCCCTTGATCCGGAACTTTCCTTGATCCGGAACTTTTCCCTTGACCCGGAACTTTACCTTGATCCGGAACTTTCCTTTGATCCGGAACATTTCCCTGATCCGGAACTTTCCTTGATCCGGAACTTTTGGTTCGGAACTTTTTTGATCCGGAACTTTCCTTGATCTGGAACTTTTGGTTCGGAACTTTTTGATCCGGAACTTTGGTTGATCCGGAACTTTTTGATCCGGATGTTTTTGGTTCGGAACTTTACTGGGTAAACAGAAACCTTGATTGTATGAACAGTCGATCAAAAAATTATGATTAAACCCAGATTTTTACCAAATAACCCAAAAAGTTTTGTGATTTCTACAATAATAAATAAAAACTAATACTTATCTACTAATCCCAATCACAAAAACACCAAAAACTCTAAGAATCAAGATGGATCTTCTTAAAGAACACTAATACAATCAAAAACTAAATAACAACACAAACCATTACCTTAAATCACCCCATAGCTCTGATACCAAATGTAGAATCTTGATAACCTATGAATCTATGAAGTGGGTTGATGTTTTCTAGAGAGAGAAACTAGAGAGAGAAAGTGAGAGAGAAACTATGTGTCTTTTTATTCAAATGAAAACAAGGAATGAACAACAACCAACCCCTTTCCATGGTGGAAAGGGGTTTTTATATCCAAGGCCTTATTTGGACTTGGGCCGGCCCATGACAAGCCCATGGGCCGGTTTCTTACTTAACTTAATAAGTAACATTTACTACGAGCTATTACAACATAAATAATATTGTGGAGTGACCGATACTTCTAATATACGTTAAAACGTATTTCTAACAACCTAGACTCTTATAGTGGGTAACATGTTGTTCCGCATTGCTGATGATCATCAGTGAGTTAACTCTTCAGTGAGTTAAACTCTGGACTGAAGGTATTCATCAGGGAGTAACTCCACTGAAGACTTGTCTTCAGTGTTTACTCGTCAACATGTCTTCTTCAGTACTGAAGGCTTCAGCGGGAACACCCTTTAGGGATCGCTGATGCTTCAGTGAAACTGAAGGCTTCAGCGAGAACACCCCTCAAGGGTCGCTGATGCTTTAGTGAAACTAAAGGATAGACTGATGCTAGAGCTGAACATGAATACTTGTAACGGTCTTTGACCAATTCAAGTGTTTTAAAGACCACGTTTAATTTGTCTTGTAACCACTATGTCCTGGTATTATGGAGCATATTAAGAGGAGTTAATGGGCCGTTAATTTCTCTTAATACCATTGACTATGGTTTCGGTACTACACCTATAAATAGGTGATCATAACTTGCATGAAAGACAGACAGAAACAAGAAACACATAGCAACAAAAGGGTTAGAGATTTGTGCCTAAATCACTAATTGCATTTGGTCTTATCCCAAGTAGGTATTCGTGATACCCAGGCATTAGGGTCGAATAATTTACTTTGGAAAGTGATTACATGATTCCAAGTGATATCCGGTAATCATTGTTTTGGTACGTAGCTAGGTTTGGTTATCTTACCCTGGTTGGGATGAAGTAAACACCAACAATCAAAGTAAATTATTTTGTGATAATCAATGGCGGCTGCTATGAAGCATATGGTGGCTAACTTCTCCAAGCTGGATAAGTTTGAAGGGGTGGATTTCAGAAGATGGCAAAAGAAGATGCAC
The DNA here is from genome assembly GCA_025667525.1 of Glebionis coronaria. Taxonomy (NCBI): domain Eukaryota; kingdom Viridiplantae; phylum Streptophyta; class Magnoliopsida; order Asterales; family Asteraceae; genus Glebionis; species Glebionis coronaria. The sequence continues at coordinate 559,699,112 of CM046880.1, read as the reverse complement.
TTTCTTCTTTCTACCATGAGTGTGGTGTATGTGCTGACTACTCCCATTTCTGATGGTGGTGATGATGCTACTTTGGAGGAACTGAGGAAAAGGATCAAATGGGAGAATGACGACTATGTGTGTCGTGGTATTATTCTCAATGGTATGTTTGATTCCTTATTTGATATTTACCAAAATTCTGAATCTGGTAAAGAACTATAGGATTCCTTGGAAGCCAAATATATGGTTGAGGATGCATCATGTAAGAAGTTCCTTGTGAGTGATTTCACAAATTACAAAATGACTGATTCAAGACCAGTCATGGAACAATACAATGAACTTCTTGGAATACTTGGTAGATTTACACAACATAAAATGAACATGGATGATACCATTCATATCTCTTGTATCATTGGCAAATTATCTCCTTCTTGGAAAGATTTCAAGCATACCTTGAAACATAAGAAGGAGGAATTAACTCTTGTTGAGTTGGGCGGTCATTTGAGCATTGAGGAATCCCTCAGGGTGCATGAAAGTGATAAGCCAAAGAGCAACAATGTTGCTAGTTCATTAGCTGTCAACATGGTGGAGCATAACAACTCCATCAGGTACAATGACAACAAGGGCAAACGTAAGCATCAAGATAACACCAAAAGTAATCCTAACAAGAAGTCCTTAGTGGCTTGTTGGAAGTGTGGGAAACCTAGACACTTCAAAAGGGATTGCAAAGGTGTTGGTACTGGCAACAAAGCTAGTAGATCAGGCATAAATAGTTCAGTGATTGGTTCAAACAACACAACACTGAAAGGTCAGAATATGTTTAATGAATCTCTCTAGATTTATTATGTTACATATGTATCTTAAGCTTATTTTGTGCAGGATGATGATGTTGCGTGGTGGGTTGATTCTGGAGCAACTGTTCATGTGTGTAAAGATAGATGCTGGTTCAAGACTTATGAGTCACTGAATGATGGATCTATTCTTCACATGGGAAATGAATCAACAGCCCTAGTGCATGGACGTGGTTGTGTAGATCTTAAGTTTAGTTCTGGAAAGATTGTTAGCTTGTTTAATGTTTTGCATGTTCCTAATATTAGGAAGAATTTGGTGTCTAGTAGTGTTTTGAATAATTGTGGTTATAAACAAGTGATTGAATCTAATAAATTTGTTTTATCCAAACATGGTGTGTTTATTGGTTTTGGTTATTTGAGCAATCAAATGTTCAGGCTTAATATTGAAACAACCACCAGCATTAACTTAGTTAGTGCTAGTAGTGCAAATATTGGTTCAGCCTCAGTGTCCACCAGTAAACTGAAGGATTCATCACTATGGCATGCTAGGCTGAGCCATGTCTACTTTAAGAGGATGCAAAATATGTCTAAGGATGGGTTAATCCCAGTATTTGACATGGACACTGAAAAGTATCAGACTTGCATGCTGAACAAAATAACTAAGAAACCATTTCAAGATATAAAACGTGAAACTGTAGTTTTGGAGCTAATCCATAGTGATTTATGTGATTTGCATGCTACTCCCTCATTAGGGAATAAGAAATACTTGGTAACTTTTATTGATGATGCTACAAGGTTTTGTTATGTTTATTTATTACATACCAAGGATGAAGCATTAGATGAATTTAAAGTATTTAAAACTGATGTTGAATTACAACAAGGAGTCCAAATCAAAAGATTAAGGACTGATAGGGGAGGTGAGTACATGGATGCTCAGTATTTTCAGTCTGTTGGTATTATCCATGAAACGACTGCTCCCTATACCCTCAGCAAAATGGTATATCTGAAAGGAAAAATAAAGTACTGAAAGAAATGGTTAACTCCATGTTATCCTATTCAGGATTGAGTCAAGGGTTTTGGGGTGAAGCTATGTTAACAACTTACTATTTACTAAATAGGGTTCCCAACAAAAGGAACAGAATTACCCCTTATGAACTCTGGACTAAAAGAAACCAAACTTGAACTATCTCAAGGTTTGGGGTTGTAGGGCTGTTGTAAGACTCCCTGATCCAAAGGTGAAAACCTTGGGTGAAAGAGGCATTGAATGCATCTTTATTGGATATGTTGAGCATTCCAAGGCTTATAGGTTCTATGTTATTGAACCTAATGTTTCAGTTTATATAAACCCAATCATTGAATCAAGGGATGCAAACTTTAATAAGACTAGGTTCTCATCAGTCCCTAGACCAAGCCTCAGGACTCCTGCTGGAGCTGAGGACATTGGTGCTTCAATGGAACCTGAATGGGTCACTGATGAGGTTGTAGTTCATCAACCTGAGCCTGAGCTTAGAAGAAGCACAAGGCATAGGACTCCAAGGAATTTTGGGCCTGAGTTTCAACTATACTTGGTTGAAGGAACAAGGGATGAGGTCTCTGATCAATATACTATTGCTTTAATGTTGATGATGATCCCAAAACATTTGATGAAGCAATGAAGTCCCAAGATGTTGCTTTCTGGAAAGAAGCAATAAATGATGAGATGGATTCCATCATGGGCAACAACACTTGGGTGTTGGTTGATCTACCTCCAGGTTGTAATCCACTTGGTAACAAATGGATTTTCAAGAGGAAAATGAAGGTAGATGGAACTATTGAAAATTTCAAGGCAAGGCTAGTCATTTAAGGCTTTAAATAAAAGTCTGGGATAGACTATTTTGATACTTATGCTCTAGTAGCACGTATCAGTAACATAAGAATGTTGATTGCTCTAGCAAGTATTCACAATCTGTTATTCATCAGATGGATGTGAAGACGGCATTCTTTAATGGTGATTTGGATGAGGAGGTTTATATGAACCAACCTCTTGGTTTCATCATGCCTGGTCAAGAAGGCAAGGTTTGTAAACTGATTAAGTCCTTATATGGACTAAAGTAGCAATGGCACCAGAAATTTGATGAAGTGGTTTTGTCTAATGGTTATTCACTTAACCAAGCTGATAAATGTGTATATAGAAAATTTGATGAATCTGGTAAAGGAGTCATCATTTTCCTATATGTTGATGACATGTTAATCTTTGGTACTGACCAAGCTAAGGTTGATCAGACAAAGGAATTTTTGTCATCAAAGTTCTCCATGAAAGACATGGGGGAGGCTGATGTTATCCTTGGCATAAGGATTAAACATGAAAGTGATGGTATTGTAATTTCTCAGTCTCATTACATTGAAAAGGTGCTGAAGAAATTCAATCACTTTGATTGTACTCTAATGAGTACACCAATGGATACAAATGAGAAACTGATGCCTAACAATGGCCAGGTTGTCTCCCAACTTAAGTATTCTAGGGTTATTAGTTGCTTGATGTATGCCATGACTAGTACTAGGCTTGTCATTTCATTTGTTGTGGGTAAACTGAGTAGATACACTAGTAATCCTGGTACTCGGCATTGGCAAGCAATTCAGAGAGTACTGAAGTATTTGAAAAGAACTATGGATTATTGCTTGTCTTATACTGGATATCCTTCAGTGTTGGAAGGTTACACTGATGCAAGTTGGATCAGCAATACTGAGGATAATTCATCCACCAGTGGCTGGGTATTCCTACTTGGTGGTGGTGCAATTTCTTGGGCATCCAAGAAGCAAACTTGCATTACTGGTTCTACCATGGAATCTGAGTTTGTGGCTCTAGCAGCTGCTGGCAAAGAAGCTGAATGGTTGAGAAACTTGCTTCTTGAGATTCCATTGTGGGTCAAACCTATGACACCGATTTCTATCCGTTGTGATAGTGCTGCTACATTGGCTAAGGCATATAGCCAGATGTATAATGGTAAGTCTAGACACCTAGGTGTTAGACATAGCATGATTCGTGAACTGATCACGAATGGGGTGATTTCAATAGAGTTTGTGAGATCTCAACAAAATTTAGCTGATCACTTGACGAAGGGATTGGCTAGAGACTTGGTTATAAATTCTGGTGAAGGGATGGGTTTGAAATTCCACTCTAGTCACTGAATGCTAGGACACCCAACTCCCTCCTGAGGAAACTTGGGAGCTGAGTTCAATGTGGAAAGCTAAACATTCAGGGGACTGAAGCACATGTATATCATCCCAAGGATGTGCTTGTACTTGCTGAAGGAGGATGAAGTTATAAACTTCTCAATGGTTAATGTCTTTGAAAAATTGTTGAAGCAAGAGCATGATCTAAAGAGGAACCATCTATGTAAATGTTGAGGTTTCGCCGCCTCAGGAAGCATGGACTTGGCTCTTACAACATTTATGAATTTGGATATGGACATATGGCTAGTAGTGTCAGGAGTTGTTATGTATTTGAAAACTTGTGTGTATTTTATCTTCAGGTATTCAAAGTAGTTGAAGGGTTCAATTCTTAGAACACCCTGATTTTCGAATGTTTGAAGTGATGTACTAAGATGGAAATTCAATCCTTAGGATATTTTCATTTATGCACTGGTTTTGTTAATGTTAATTATCATGCAAAAGGAATTGTACTATATTGGGGAGGATTGTTGGAAATATAGTTCAATTGTAGGTTCTGTTCATACTGGTGAATGGGTAAGGAGGTACTGAGTGTACACCCATAAGTCCCTGAACACCTAGACTCATATAGTGGGTAACATGTTGTTCAGCATTGCTGATGATCATCAGTGAGTTAAACTCTGGACTGAAGGTATTCATCAGGGAGTAACTCCACTGAAGACTTGTCTTCAGTGTTTACTCATCAACATGTCTTCTTCAGTACTAAAGGCTTCAGCGGGAACACCCTTCAAGGATCGCTGATGCTTTAATGAAACTGAAGGCTTCAGTGGGAACACCCCTCAGGGGTCGCTGATGCTTCAGTGAAACTAAAGGATAGACCGATGCTGGAGCTGAACATGAATACTTGTAACAGTCTTTGACCTATTCAAGTGTTTTAAAGACCACGTTTAATTGGTCTTGTAACCACTAAGTCCTGGTATTATGGAGCATATTAAGAGGATTTAATGGGCCGTTAATTTCTCTTAATACCATTGAATATGGTTTGGGTACTACACCTATAAATAGGTGATCATAACTTGCATGAAAGACAGACAGAAACAAGAAACACATAGCAACAAAAGGGTTAGAGATTTGTGCCTAAATCACTAATTGCATTTGGTCTTATCCCAAGTAGGTATTCGTGATACCCAGGCATTAGGGTCGAATAATTTACTTTGGAAAGTGATTACATGATTCCAAGTGATATCCGGTAATCATTGTTTTGGTACGTATCTAGGTTTGGTTATCTTACCCTGGTTGGGATGAAGTAAACACCAACAATCAAAGTAAATTATTTTGTGATAATCAATGGCGGCTGCTATGAAGCATATGGTGGCTAACTTCTCCAAGCTGGATAAGTTTGAAGGGGTGGATTTCAGAAGATGGCAAAAGAATATGCACTTTCTTCTTTCTACCATGAGTGTGGTGTATGTGCTGACTACTCCCATTTCTGATGGTGGTGATGATGCTACTTTGGAGGAACTGAGGAAAAGGAGCAAATGGGAGAATGGCGACTATGTGTGTCGTGGTATTATTCTCAATGGTATGTTTGATTCCTTATTTGATATTTACCAAAATTCTGAATCTGGTAAAGAACTATAGGATTCCTTGGAAGCCAAATATATGGTTGAGGATGCATCATGTAAGAAGTTCCTTGTGAGTGATTTCACAAATTACAAAATGACTGATTCAAGACCAGTCATGGAACAATACAATGAACTTCTTGGAATACTTGGTAGATTTACACAACATAAAATGAACATGGATGAGACCATTCATGTCTCTTGTATTATTGGCAAATTATCTCCTTCTTGGAAAGATTTCAAGCATACCTTGAAACATAAGAAGGAGGAATTAACTCTTGTTGAGTTGGCCGGTCATTTGCGCATTGAGGAATCCCTCAGGGTGCATGAAAGTGATAAGCCAAAGAGCAACAATGTTGCTAGTTCATTAGCTGTCAACATGGTGGAGCATAACAACTCCATCAGGTACAATGACAACAAGGGCAAACGTAAGCATCAAGATAACACCAAAAGTAATCCTAACAAGAAGTCCTTAGTGGCTTATTGGAAGTGTGGGAAACCTGGACACTTCAAAAGGGATTGCAAAGGTGTTGGTACTGGCAACAAAGCTAGTAGATCAGGCATAAATGGTTCAGTGATTGGTTCAAACAACACAACACTGAAAGGTCAGAATATGTTTAATGAATCTCTCTAGATTTATTATGTTACATATGTATCTTAAGCTTATTTTGTGCAGGATGATGATGTTGCGTGGTGGGTTGATTCTGGAGCAACTGTTCATGTGTGTAAAGATAGATGCTGGTTCAAGACTTATGAGTCACTGAATGATGGATCTATTCTTCACATGGGAAATGAATCAACAACCCTAGTGCATGGACGTGGTTGTGTAGATCTTAAGTTTAGTTCAGTAAAGATTGTTAGCTTGTTTAATGTTTTGCATGTTCCTAATATTAGGAAGAATTTGGTGTCTAGTAGTGTTTTGAATAATTGTGGTTATAAATAAGTGATTGAATCTAATAAATTTGTTTTATCCAAACATGGTGTGTTTATTGGTTTTGGTTATTTGAGCAATCAAATGTTCAGGCTTAATATTGAAACAACCACCAGCATTAACTTAGTTAGTGCTAGTAGTGCAAATATTGGTTCAGCCTCAGTGTCCACCAGTAAACTGAAGGATTCATCACTATGGCATGCTAGGCTGAGCCATGTCTACTTTAAGAGGATGCAAAATATGTCTAAGGATGGGTTAATCCCAGTATTTGACATGGACACTGAAAAGTGTCAGACTTGCATGCTGAATAAAATAACTAAGAAACCATTTCAAGATGTAAAACGTGAAACTGTAGTTTTGGAGCTAATCCATAGTGATTTATGTGATTTGCATGCTACTCCCTCATTAGGGAATAAGAAATACTTGGTAACTTTTATTGATGATGCTACAAGGTTTTGTTATGTTTATTTATTACATACCAAGGATGAAGCATTAGATGAATTTAAAGTATTTAAAACTGATGTTGAATTACAACAAGGAGTCCAAATCAAAATATTAAGGACTGATAGGGGAGGTGAGTACATGGATGCTCAGTATTTTCAGTCTGTTGGTATTATCCATGAAACGACAGCTCCCTATACCCTTCAGCAAAAGGGTATATCTGAAAGGAAAAATAAAGTACTGAAAGAAATGGTTAACTCTATGTTATCCTATTCAGGATTGAGTCAAGGGTTTTGGGGTGAAGCTATGTTAACAACTTACTATTTACTAAATAGGGTTCCCAACAAAAGGAACAGAATTACCCCTTATAAACTCTGGACTAAAAGAAACCAAACTTGAACTATCTCAAGGTTTGGGGTTGTAGGGCTGTTGTAAGACTCCCTGATCCAAAGGTGAAAACCTTGGGTGAAAGAGGCATTGAATGCATCTTTATTGGATATGTTGAGCATTCCAAGGCTTATAGGTTCTATGTTATTGAACCTAATGTTTCAGTTTATATAAACCCAATCATTGAATCAAGGGATGCAAACTTTAATAAGACTAGGTTCTCATCAGTCCCTAGACCAAGCCTCAGGACTCCTGCTGGAGCTGAGGACATTGGTGCTTCAATGGAACCTGAATGGGTCACTGATGAGGTTGTAGTTCATCAACCTGAGCCTGAGCTTAGAAGAAGCATAAGGCATAGGACTCCAAGGAATTTTGGGCCTGAGTTTCCACTATACTTGGTTGAAGGAACAAGGGATGAGGTCTCTGATCAATACTCCTATTGCTTTAATGTTGAAGATGATCCCAAAATATTTGATGAAGCAATGAAGTCCCAAGATGTTGCTTTCTGGAAAGAAGCAATAAATGATGAGATGGATTCCATCATGGGCAACAACACTTGGGTGTTGGTTGATCTACCTCCAGGTTGTAATCCACTTGGTAACAAATGTATTTTCAAGAGGAAAATGAAGGTAGATGGAACTATTGAAAATTTCAAGGCAAGGCTAGTCATTTAAGGCTTTAAATAAAAGTCTGGGATAGACTATTTTGATACTTATGCTCTAGTAGCACGTATCAGTAACATAAGAATGTTGATTGCTCTAGCAAGTATTCACAATCTGTTATTCATCAGATGGATGTGAAGACAGCATTCTTGAATGGTGATTTGGATGAGGAGGTTTATATGAACCAACCTCTTGGTTTCATCATGCCTGGTCAAGAAGGCAAGGTTTGTAAACTGATTAAGTCCTTATATGGACTGAAGCAGCAATGGCACTAAAAATTTGATGAAGTGGTTTTGTCTAATGGTTATTCACTTAACCAAGTTGATAAATGTGTATATAGAAAATTTGATGAATCTGGTAAAGGAGTCATCATTTGCCTATATGTTGATGACATGTTAATCTTTGGTACTGACCAAGCTAAGGTTGATCAGACAAAGGAATTTTTGTCATCAAAGTTCTCCATGAAAGACATGGGGGAGGCTGATGTTATCCTTGGCATAAGGATTAAACATGAAAGTGATGGTATTGTAATTTCTCAGTCTCATTACATTGAAAAGGTGCTGAAGAAATTCAATCACTTTGATTGTACTCTAATGAGTACACCAATGGATACATATGAGAAACTGATGCCTAACAATGGCCAGGTTGTCTCCCAACTTAAGTATTCTAGGGTTATTGGTTGCTTGATGTATGCCATGACTAGTACTAGGCCTGACATTTCATTTGTTGTGGGTAAACTGAGTAGATACACTAGTAATCCTAGTACTTGGCATTGGCAAGCAATTCAGAGAGTACTGCAGTATTTGAAAAGAACTATGGATTATTGCTTGTCTTATACTGGATATCCTTCAGTGTTGGAAGGTTACACTGATGCAAGTTGGATCAGCAATACTGAGGATAATTCATCCACCAGTGGCTGGGTATTCCTACTTGGTGGTGGTGTAATTTCTTGGGCATCCAAGAAGCAAACTTGCATTACTGGTTCTACCATGGAATCTGAGTTTGTGGCTCTAGCAGCTGCTGGCAAAGAAGCTGAATGGTTGAGAAACTTGCTTCTTGAGATTCCATTGTGGGTCAAACCTATGACACCGATTTCTATCCGTTGTGATAGTGCTGCTACATTGGCTAAGGCATATAGCCAGATGTATAATGGTAAGTCTAGACACCTAGGTGTTAGACATAGCATGATTCGTGAACTGATCACGAATGGGGTGATTTCAATAGAGTTTGTGAGATCTCAACAAAATTTAGCTGATCACTTGACGAAGGGATTGGCTAGAGACTTGGTTATAAATTTTGGTGAAGGGATGGGTTTGAAATTCCACTCTAGTCACTGAATGCTAGGACACCCAACTCCCTCCTGAGGAAACTTGGGAGCTGAGTTGAATGTGGAAAGCTGAACATTCAGGGGACTGAAGCACATGTATATCATCCCAAGGATGTTCTTGTACTTGCTGAAGGAGGATGAAGTTATAAACTTCTCAATGGTTAATGTCTTTGAAAAATTGTTGAAGCAAGAGCATGATCTAAAGAGGAACCATGTATGTAAATGTTTAGGTTTCGCCGCCTCAGGAAGCATGGACTTGGCTCTTACAACATTTATGAATTTGGATATGGACATATGGCTAGTAGTGTCAGGAGTTGTCATGTATTTGAAAACTTGTGTGTATTTTATCTTCAGGTATTCAAAGTAGTTGAAGGGTTCAATACTTAGAACACCCTGATTTTCGAATGTTTGAAGTGATGTACTAAGATGGAAATTCAATCCTTAGGATATTTTCATTTATGCACTGGTTTTGTTAATGTTAATTATCATGCAAAAGGAATTGTACTATATTGGGGACGATTGTTGGAAATATAGTTCAATTGTAGGTTCTGTTCATACTGGTGAATGGGTAAGGAGGTACTGAGTGTACACCCATAAGTCCCTGAACACCTAGACTCTTATAGTGGGTAACATGTTGTTCAGCATTGCTGATGATTATCAGTGAGTTAAACTCTGGACTGAAGGTATTCATCAGGGAGTAACTCCACTGAAGACTTGTCTTCAGTGTTTACTCATCAACATGTCTTCTTCAGTACTAAAGGCTTCAGCGGGAACACCCTTCAAGGATCGCTGATGCTTCAATGAAACTGAAGGCTTCAGTGGGAACACCCCTCAGGGGTCGCTGATGCTTCAGTGAAACTAAAGGATAGACCGATGCTGGAGCTGAACATGAATACTTGTAACAGTCTTTGACCTATTCAAGTGTTTTAAAGACCACGTTTAATTGGTCTTGTAACCACTAAGTCCTGGTATTATGGAGCATATTAAGAGGATTTAATGGGCCGTTAATTTCTCTTAATACCATTGAATAGGGTTTGAGTACTACACCTATAAATAGGTGATCATAACTTGCATGAAAGATAGACAGAAACAAGAAACACATAGCAACAAAAGGGTTAGAGATTTGCGCCTAAATCACTAACTGCATTTGGTCTTATCCCAAGTAGGTATTCGTGATACCCAGGCATTAGGGTCGAATAATTTACTTTGGAAAGTGATTACACGATTCCAAGTGATATCCGGTAAACATTGTTTTGGTACGTAGCTAGGTTTGATTATCTTACCCTGGTTGGGACAAAGTAAGCACCAACAGGGATTGCTTGTCTCAAACGTTCCATTTTTTAAATAACAAAAAGAAAAGATATAGAAAATGCACATAATCTATAACAAGTGGAGGAACAGGCGACGCTGATTGTGGAGGCGAATGTGGAGGTATTTGAGTGTGGGTGATATTTGAAACATCCCTTTATTGGTCTCATCTAGTACTCTTTCTCCTTTTTAATACATCGAACATCCAAAACATTTGATTTGTAACGAATTTACTTAATTTTTCAAATGTATTTGAAACATTAATCTATAATGACAATCATTTATAATGAATTTATATAAGTTTCTAAATGTGTTTGTGATAATCATTAATAACGACATTCGTTACAATGACTATTACAATAACGACGACACTAGAAAATTTTTGTAAATATACGTGAAATGTACATTGCAAATACGATATGTAAATTTGTTACACATGAATGTCATTACAATTAGATGCTGCAAATACATCTGAAATTTATGTATTATATAAAATATAATATTGTTATAAATGAATGTTGCTATAAATTATGTAAGTTTGTTATAAATTAATTCTGCAAATACAACTAAAAATTACATAAATTCGTTATAAATGAATGTTACAAATACACTTGAAAAGTTATTCAAATTTGTTCTAAATCAAATATTATGGATTGTTCTTGTAGTAAGAAGGGAATAAGCTCCAGACGGAGTTTAATGACCAGAAAATTCCGTTGTAAATATCACCTCCGACTCCACTATTGCCTCCACCTTCACTTCCACCATGAGTGTTGCCTTCTCATCCACCATTAGTGTCTCCTTCTCCACAACTTGATATAAAGTATGTGCATATTATATTTATTTTTTCTTTTTGATTATTTGGAAAAAAATGCATGAGACAAATATCTCCTTTTATTGTCTTTTAAAAGTTCTTTTTGCTTTTAATATTTTTTTTGTAAGCACACGTGTCGAATGAGATGATATCAAAACAAATAAAGGATACATGTCTCGCATGTTTTGTGATATTTATGATTATCGAGATAGTCTTTGCTTCAATGCACAACCTAGATGCAAGACACTCAACCAAGATGGTATGGTATGACATGGGTCTTTCTTCAACTCTTCTAATAGTTTACAGTGATATGTCGAGAATGATTATGAAGTATAAATACGAAAAAACTACAACCTCATACCCATGGATTTATCGCAACACAAGGATGCTTTTTGGTATATGTTATTTTATGGGTGCTCTCTCTATTATTGTGATTTTCTCCAACATCTTTGTATCATATCATCTTTTTTTTATTAGGTGTTTTAGTTTGTGTTGAAATTTTTGTGTTGATTTGGTATTGTTATTAGTTATAGATTTTTTTGTAGTTTTGTTTAAAAATGAATGCTATATGCATAATATTTATTTTGTGAAAATACTATTATTATTGTTGTTACAGTAGCATGATAATAATTTGAAACTAAATAATACGTGATAGACATGACAATCCTTTATTTCGAGTAGAGGTGCAATCGAGTTAGAGATGGCAAAAAACTCTGAACTCGATGGAGAATCCGATACCCGAATCCGATTTGACTAGGGACTCCCCGATTTGACCGGGTATGGGGATGGGGGTGGGGATTCCCCAATAATAAAAAGCGGGTATGGAGGCGGGGATGGTAATACCCTTGGTTCCCCAAACCTGTCCCCGAACTCGACCCCGAATATCTTTATTCGACATATACATTTATATATCTTGTATGTTTCAATATTAAATATTTGAAACACTATCAATCGATGATTGATATCTCATTTGAGACTAGCCTTCTACGATGAGCTCTTGCGTGTTAATTTTCTTATTATGAATACTCGGCATGATATGAATACTCGGCATGATCATATGAATGTTAATCTCGTTAATGTTGTTTGATATTACCGTATTGTGTTATTCGTAATGGTTGTGTCATTTGAAACATAGTTTAAAAGTTAATTGTGTAATGGGGAAAAAAATCCCTGATTCCCCATTTGGGATCCCCGTTCACCGTTGGGGATGGGGATGGTATGTAGCTTGTAATCCCCGATGGGGATGGGGACGGGGATGGGGATAGATATTTAACTTTGGGGATGGTTAGGTAGCAACCATTCCCCGCAAACCCGACCTCGTTGCCATCTCTAAATCGAGTAAAGCTGAGCTCAAGCTTTATAGGGCTTGAACTTGGCTTGATAAAATATTTGTAGGCTTAAGCTTGGCTTGATAGCTTGTCAACCTTTAACAATCCAGGATTGAGTTTGGTTTGATAAAGCTTGATCAAAACTTGAGCTTGGCTTAAAAAACTTGGATGTGTATAATTTTTTTTATAATAAAACTCATCAATAAGACATTATGTATAAAGTAAAACAAACAAAAACCATAACTCAAAACCAAATTCGATTCATTTAGCATTAATAAAACCAAAAATAACATAATTATACAGTCTTGGTTTCAAAATACGTTTTGCAATCCAATGTGATTAAGGTCCCAAAGACCATTGTATGATGTGATTGCTAACGCAATTACAATACCTTCGTATTAAAAAGAGCACAAAAAATTATGTATTGATGCAATGGTTTGTTATGGGGTTCAGATTAATCTCGGTATCTTCTCGAATTGATCACGGCTCAAAGTGGAATAATTGTTCTTGGTTGCTAAAAAGGGATTGATTTCCTATTCTACTAAAAGGATTAAATGCGTAAAGTGATAAAAATAAGCTAAAAGCAATTAACTAATAAAAACAAAACAATATAAATAATAAAACGTAGATTTAGAACGAAATAATTAATAAAAATAAAACTAAAAGACGAAATTAATTATCGACTCGAAAATAAAGTTTACTAAATGAAAAATGAGAGAATAAAACTAAAATGGTACTTTAAAGCTAAACGAGGCAAAACCTAAAGCGGGTACTAAATAAAAGATAAAACTTAAACTTTACGAAAAAATATTAATAGTAAAAATCGACGAAAAATTCAACTAAAAATACGTAACTTTCAAAAATAAAATCGGAACAACTTTCAGATAAAACTAAACAATTACGGAACAATACTATTAAATAAACAAGCTAGCAGGCTAGCTGCTGGAAGCAGCCAGGCAGCCTGGTGAAAATGGCGGGAAACGGTGAAAAGCTGGCAAGCGGGCCGGTGAAACTTTAATACTTTGGTTCGGAAGATTTTTTTGTTGGTTCGGAACATTTATTTTTGTTCGGAATATTTTCATTGTTTATTCGGAACTTTTTAAAAAATCTGGATCGGAACTTTCAAACAAAATCTGGTTCGGAACTTTTAGATAAAGTTGGTTCGGAACTTTTAGCAAAAATCTGACTCGGAACTTTTTAATCAACTTGGTTCGGAACTTTTTCAAATATCTGACTCAGAACTTTTTAATAAACTGGTTCGGAACTTCAAAAAGAAAAGCACTCATTCGGGACTTTTAAAATACACACTCATTCGGAACTTTTTCAAGTGGACTGATTCGGAACCTGGTAAAATGATGAAGACGAAGAACAGTAGCAATATAAGAACACGATTTTTAGCTAAAATCCACCAAGTTTTTAACCAAAACATAACCCAATTTAACCACTAATCATCTACTAACCATAAGCAACAAATCCCAACAATAAAAACATAAAACCCAACAACTTTTGAAGATCAAATCAACCAAATAAGAACTCTAACTTTAAATCAAAAAGATGAAGATGAACAAGATTAATGGAAGGCTTATATTAAATTATTAAGGTTTAGACAATCAAAGGAAAAGATTAAAACTACAAGATTTGTGAAAACAAGAATAAAAATCACCAACACCTTAGTGGTGTTGGCTTCTTCCCTACGAAACAAAAAAGAAAGAACTGGAAAAAAAACTAGCTCAAAAAGTGTGAGGGGTGACTTTATATAGTCCTTGTCTTTGGTTGGTGAGTGGGCTTTCTCCCGTTCTTCTTGTCTTCTCGTCTTTTCAGAAAAGTGGACGTTTTCGATTCTGATTCGGGATTTGTCGACGATTAAATTCAACTCGTCTTTTAATTTCTTCGTTTAATAGACTTGAGTTCCTTCGACATATGTAAATCTTCCGTCTTTGGTCCTTTTCTTCGATAAATCTTCAAATAGGCCCATTGACTTCAAATCTTTTGCATCTCTTGGACAATAGACTTCGTCTTGAGTCTTTTTCTTCGATAAAACCCGTGCAATCCCATATTTTCTTCAATATCCATCCGGTTGGCTCTGAAAACACAATAACACAAAAACCACGCATAATTCCAAACAAATGATATTAAATACGCGTTTTGGTCTCGTTTTAGCCAGAAATAAGTGGTAAAAGGATGGGTGTTTTCACACCTATCAAATCTCCTACACTTAACCATTTCCATGCCCTCATGCAATGCTTAGTGATAAAGTATATTTACACTTTTCTCATACTCAATCAACCTTGGCCTTATTAACATACTACTAAACAAAAATTAAAGTACTAAGAGAAATTAAAACTTTAAAGGAAACAAAAGGATAGAAAACCATTTTCACTTGAAAATAGCTACATGGAAATAACTTGCAAAGAGATCAAGGACTTACATTAGGGCTTTGGTGTTGCGAAGATTTATCACCCTCAAGTTTCACGTTCCCCAAACTAAGCTTAAAAACGAGATCATTGTTATTATAAGTTAGCAAATCAAACACTTACACACATGGCTTAATTATATGCTTAAACTCCCTTATTCCTAGGTGTATCTCTTATATTTTATTTTTATCTTAGAATGATCATGAAGATGCATTTTTGGACTTATTTTGATAGTTTATTTAGGCTGAAAGCAAAGTAGGACGATTTGATTAATAGTTAGCTAAAGGACAAAATCTCTTAAAACTGTTTCTCGGGATATCAAAAAGTTCATATCTTGGCATAACTCGCTTCACGATTTGAGACCTTTCTCGGGCCGATATTTGGCATGTACTTCATACTTCATATCTTGAGAGACGTTCTTGAGATAATGGTCTTCTCTTCGTGAATAGAGTTCTTCACTTGGAGTATTTTTGAGGGATACTCCACTTTGTTGACCACGACTTCATGATTATTTCTTCAATCGCTAATTGGGATTTTGAGATACAACGATCCGCCTCCTTTTCAGACTTGGATCTATTTATCCTCATACCTTGTTAGGGTCTTTTCGGATAGACTTCTCCATGATCTTTATGGGAGTTGATTGCTTTTCGTCGTGAGTCTTGATCCTTCATATTGATTTTGGGAATAATGCTTTTCACATCACCTTGGATCTTTAGCAATAAGATTGAATCCTCATGCCTTGTTAGGGTCTTTTCGGATTCGCCAATCTTCGCGCCCCGCTTCATAAGTTATGCCTTGGCTATGAACTCTTATCATTACCGAGCAACTTTTAAACGATCTTGGGCTAGAAGCTAAGTAACTTTTCAAATCGTACGACCTTACTTATTGCAGATAAATTATTAGCAAGTGATGGGAGAATAGGTAAATAATTACACCAAGTGAGCTTGTGCAAGAATACCGACTTATAATTGACTCTATCATTTCTCGTCCTCCACAATTTAAAATCTCAAGTAATGAGACTCGTGGATACTTAGCCTAATAAACCAATTAAGTTCTACATGGTTAAGGATACTAGCTAGAATAAACTTGGATAAGTCTATTCGGGTTGAGTCAAAATAATCGCAACGGGCCTAATATGTCAAAGATTTCAAAACTAGCTTCGCCACTTTATTAATATTTTTGACTTTATTTCGGGATATATACATATGAAAGCAACGATAAAAATTTAAAATTACGACTAAATGGCCAAAGTTAATTAAAAATTTGAAAAAAGTTGAAAAAGATGATTTTCCGGTTAAATGAAGGCATTTTCATGGAAAAGTCCACTTAAAACTTCGATAGAAGTCCCCCCTACACTTAAGATAAACATTGTCCTCAATGTTTAAGCATGTGGGAAAAGTCTCCCCTACACTTATGACATTGTGCACGTTGGTTAAATCAAGCTAAGGAAGAGACGACTAAAGTGATCAATTTCAAATGTAAGTATGAAGAAAATTGAATCACGATAGTTGAGAGATAGAACCAGATTTCGGATAACACGGGAGCACGGTTCTTCAAAGGTTCCAAAAGTGCACTTATCCCTGTAATCACATCACCACACAAACACAAACAACCTATAGAGGTCCCCCTACACTTAGGAGGTTAAACGGAAAAGGATAGATACTCGGGTTGCCTCCCGAGGAGCGCTTGTTTTTGATAACCGAGTCACGAGCCTGACTCGACCCAAAATTAGTTCATGGGGAACATGGTGAGGGATGGAATCATCTCCTGAGAGATGTCCTCACCAAAGTACAACTTCACTCGTTGGCCATTCACCTTAAAATTAGGTCCATTAGGTTGAGCGAGCTCGAGAGTACCATATGGAAAAATTTGGGCAATGGTGAATGGGCCGGACCAACGAGATTTTAGCTTGCCCGAAAAGATTTTCAACCGAGAGTTAAAGAGTAAAACTTTGTCTCCAACTTGGAACTCTCGGTTTTTAATCTTAGAGTCGTGAATGAGCTTAGTCTTTTCCATATATGTCAAAGAAGTTTCATAAGCCTCATTCCGGAGTTCATTCAGCTCATTGAGTTGGATCTTGCGTAGGTCACCGGCTTTGTTGATGTCGAAATTAGCCCACTTCAAGGCCCAGTAAGCCTTGTGCTCCAACTCAATGGGGAGGTGGCATGCTTTCCCGTACACGAGACGATATGGTGTACAACCAATCGGAGTCTTGTATGCGGTACGGAAAGCCCACAAAGCATCATCAAGTTTATCGGCCCATGAGGCACGATGCTCTCCCACGATTCGTTCAAGAATTCGCTTTAATCCTCTGTTAGAGATTTTAGCCTGATCATTAGTTTGTGGGTGGTATGCGGTGGAAAGACGATGATGTACACCATACTTAGCCATGACTCTTGCGAATTGGTCATTGCAAAAATGAGTCCCGCGATCACTAATAATGGCACGAGGTACACCGAATCTAGCGAATAGCAATTTCAAAAAGTTACAAATCACCCTTGCGTCATTAGTGGGTAAAGCTTTGGCTTCAACCCACTTAGATACGTAATCAACGGCTACAAGGATGTATTTGTTTCCTTTAGAGGAAGGGAATGGCCCCATAAAGTCGATACCCCAAACATCAAAGATTTCACATTCTTGTATGAAATTTTGAGGCATCTCATCTTTATGTTTGATCTTGCCTTGTTTTTGCAAGCATCACAATGTTTAACCATCTCGTGAGCATCACGATAAATGGTGGGCCAATAAAATCCCGAGTCAAACACTTATTTTGCGGTATAGTTGGGACCAAAGTGACCATCGGTGGGTCCTTTGTGGCAAGCTTCGAGAATGTCTAAAGCTGCCGGTCCATCAACACATCGGCGAATAATCAAATCAGCACACTGTTTGAATAGATACGGGTCATCCCAAAAGTAAGTCTTAATGTCTTTGAAGAACTTCTTCTTTTGTTGGGATGTTAACCCGTCAACGAGAATTCCACCCGCCAAGTAGTTTGCAATGTCTGCAAACCACGGGGTTTCATCAGAATTCGAGTTGATAGACATTAAGGTCTCCAGGGGAAAAGAAACATTGATTTCTTTGTTCGGATGATCCCCTTGATAAGGATCCTCAAGTCTACTGAGATGATCCGCGGCTAGGTTTTCAGCTCCCTTCTTATCATGAATTTCGATTTTAAATTCTTGAAGTAGCAAAACCCAGCGAAGAAGTCTTGGTTTGGAATCTTGTTTAGTTAACAAGTACTTCAACGCGGAATGATCGGTATAAACGATTGAGGTAGAAAGGACAAGATAGGGGCGAAATTTTTCAAAAGCATAGACAACAGCTAAAAGCTCTTTTTTGGTTGTCGTGTAATGCAATTGAGCCCCCGTCATTGTCTTGCTAGCGTAATGGATCGGTTGGAAGTGTTTGTTCACTCTTTGGCCCAAAACCGCTCCAATAGCATAGTCGCTAGCATCGCACATCAACTCAAAGGGAAGCTCCTAATTAGGGGTAACCAAGACCGGTGCCTTAGTTAGCTTATCCTTAAGAAGATTGAATGCTTCAATACAATCTTTGGAAAAGATAAAAGGAGTATCTTTTTCCAAGAGGTGGGTCATCGGGCGAGCGATTTTAGAGAAATCTTTGATAAAGCGACGGTAGAAGCCCGCATGACCAAGGAAACTTCTCACACCCTTCACGGTTGAAGGTGGAGGCAATTTAGCAATAACATCGACTTTAGCACGGTCTACTTCAAGACCGGCTTTAAAGATTTTGTGTCCTAGCACGATGCCCTCTTTTACCATGAAATGGCATTTTTCCCAATTAAGAACAAGACGAGTGTCTTCACACCGCTTAAGCATACGTTCTAAATTGGCAAGGCAAGCAGAGAAAGAATCGCCATAAACCGAGAAATCATCCATGAATACTTCCATAGTTTCTTCAACCATGTCATGGAAGATAGCCATCATACACCTTTGGAACGTCCCAGGAGCATTGCATAAACCAAAAGGCATGCGTTTGTAAGCAAATGTTCCATAGGGACAAGTGAATGTGGTCTTCTCTTGGTCTTTGGGATCGATGGGAATTTGAAAATACCCAGAGAAACCGTCTAAAAAGCAGTAATAATCATTACCCGCTAGACGCTCGAGCATTTGATCCATGAAAGGAAGAGGAAAGTGATCTTTTCTCGTGGCATCATTGAGCTTGCGATAGTCGATACAAACTCTCCATCCAGTAACGAGAAAAGTGGGAATCAACTCGTTGTGTTCATTGGGAACAACGGTTATTCCGCCCTTCTTGGGCACACAATGGACGGAACTTACCCATGGCGAATCCGAGATATGGTAAATCAAGCCGGCATCAAGAAGTTTGATAACCTCTTGTTTGATGACGTCATGAATGCGAGGATTAACCCTTCTTTGGCTCTGGATTGCGGGTTTAAAGTCATCTTCCATGAGAATCTTGTGAGTACAAAAGTTTGGATCAATTCCGCGGATATCGTAAATTTTCCAAGCAATTGCCTTCTTATGATCTTTAAGCACGGCGATGAGGCGAGATTTTTCTTCTTCGTTCAAGTCCTTAGCAATGATTACGGGCGACTTCTTCTTTTCTTCCAGGAACACGTACTCGAGATGGGACGGCAACTCCTTAAGTTCTAAATCCGAAGGATTTTCGATGGGAGGCGTATTCAAAGTCGGTTCATCGATAGCAATAGCCTCGGGAGATGGTGGAGAAAGATGGTCCTCTTTGAGAAGGTTCTCAATGAGACGAATGTCTTCATCCCAATCGGTGGAAGAATCGTCATTTTCTAAGTTCACATCTCCCATGGTTGCTTCAAGATCTTTCCAAAGGAAATCACTTTCTCCAAATAGAGATAGTGATGAATCAATAGAGGAAACGGTCTCAACATTGGAAAGAGAGGTAGGAATACTTTTACAAGCATCTTTGAAGTGTTCTTCACAAGCCTCATCAAGAACGTCGATACAATTAACACTCTCGTATGAATAAGGCTGTTTAGAAAGCTTTCCCATGTTGAAGACGATTTTATCGTCACCCACTCTCATGATAAGCTCACCGGCTTCAACATCGATGAGAGTGCGACCGGTCCTCAAGAATGGACGTCCAACGATTAATGGCACACGAGGGTCCATATCGTAGTCGACCACGACGAAATCGGCAGGAAAAGTGAATTTGTCGACTCCTACAAAAACGTCTTCGGCTATCCCCACTGGATAAGCAACCGTACGGTTAGCTAATTCCAAAGTCATTTTGGTGGGGACTAGCTCAGGGAGAGATAATTGCTTCCAAACACTTAAAGGCATTAAGTTAATACTGGCACCTAGATCGGCTAGGGCCATGCAATTCTCTACTCCCGGGAAGTTGCAAGAGATTAAGAAATGACCCGGATCACTAAGCTTGGTTGGTAATTCCTTAAGAGCACTGCAGAGCAATTCTCCTTAAGTTGGGTGTTAGCGATATCAAGAAGCTTCTCCTTGTCACTAAGAAGATCTTTAAACATTTTTGCATATTTGGGCATGTGAGCGAGAGCCTCAGCGAAGGAGATGTTGAAATTCAATTGTTTAAACATTTTGAGAAAGTTCGAAACTTGAATATCGTCCTTGCTTTTGAGCTTCTCTTTCCTCAACCTTGAGGGATAAGGTATATCGGAAGAAGAGGAAGGCTTTGGAATAGTAGGATCACTCACATCCTTGGGTGGAGGAGGGGTAGAAGTAAGAGGTGGAGAAATTGGGGAAGTAGAAGCTTGAGGAATAGGAGCAGGTGACTCGTTTTCCTTAGTCACAATCACCGGTGGAGGTATAGGAAGCTCGGGTTCCTTGGTACCTTTGCCACTGCGAGTGGTGATTGCTTTCATCTCCCCTCTTGGATTCGCAACGGTGTTACTTGGAAGAGTACCCGAAGAAGAGGATTGATTACCTTGGAAGAAACCAGCCATCATGTTCCTTAAGTCATTCGTTTGACTTGCCAAAGTGTTTCGCATATCAGCTCGAAGATCGTTCCCTTGTTTCACCATGTCTGCTTTCAAGTTGAGCACTTCCCGCTGGAGATTTTCCACGATCACATCATTGGTCCTCATGTAAGTTTCAACATCTTGGTGTAATGCGGTGGGTTGGTTGGGAGGATGAGCATGGTAGGCGGGTGGTTGATAAGCAGGTTGTTGGTAAACTTGGTTGTTTCTTTGAGGTGGATATGGTTGTCTTTGAGGTGGTTGGTATGGTGCACGAGGTTGTTGTTGGTTGGTTCAGTTAAGGTTTTGTTGTTGGTTTTGATTGGGTGGGGGAAAACCGGGTGGTGAGAGAAAGTTGTTTGAGCGGTAGCTAAGCAAGTTGCGGTCACCTTGAGGACGAGCTTGATAAGCGGCCGGAGGATAGGTACCGTATGATGCATTAACATTCTCAGAAGGGTAGTCTTGGGTGGTGGTACAAGTGGTGTAAGAATGAGGACCCCCACATATTTCACATGGTTGGCTGACAGCATTGACTTGAGCGTTTTTAGCGTTGATGTTGTTGGTGTTGCTAGCGGTTTGGGTAGCAAGCGATCAAGAAGCATAGTAATTTTGTCAAGTCGCTTGTCGTTGTCACTAGTACTAGCACTAGCGGCATTGGTCCGCACACTCTTGGTTTGCACACGAGACTTATTTTCAATAATATCCCAAGCAGCATTAGAAGTCTTAACCAAAATATTACCCCCGGAGGCACTATTTAGTGAATCTTGGTCATTCATGCTTAAACCATTATAAAAAGTATTGATTTGGTGCACTTTGGTAAAACCATGTTGTGGGCACTTTCTTAAAAGATCTTTAAAACGGTCCAAAGATTCACTAAAAGACTCATCGTACTTTTGTTCAAAATTAATGATTTCATTCCGCAAAGCGGTAGTACGAGAGGGTGGGAAAAAGTAATTGATAAATTTGGTCTCCAAATCCGTCCACGTCAGAATACTTTGTGGCGGTTCCTTTGCAAGCCAATGCCGGTCTTGTCCCTCTAAAGAAAAGGGAAAAAGTTGTAAACGGATTACCTCTTGTGGAACACCATTGAATTTGACCGTATTCGTGAGTTGCAGGGATCTTTTGATGTGGTCATGAGGATCATCAATGGTACGCCCCAAGAATGGTTGAGCAGAGACCATCTGAATAAAGCCGGATTTGAGCTCAAAGTTGTTGGCTGCAATCGCGGGTATGACAAGTGGATCATTGTTGCCCTCCACATGTGCTTGTAACAGTTCAATCATAGGGCGATTGTCCGGTAGAGGTTCATTGTTGTTGTTATTATTGTTGTTGTGAGGTGGATTGTTATTGTTGTTGTTATTATTGTTGTTTTGAGGTGGATTGTTATTGTTGTTGTGTACACCGGCCATGTCTAAGTCTTCGAGAGGCTCGGGCTCTTGATAAGACGTTGATCGTGTACGCATGCACCTGCAAAAGAACTAACAAAGCAAACAAGAAATATTTTTGGTTTTTATGTTTTTTTAATTTTTTTTGTAGTTTTGAAAATTTTATATTTTTTAGGATTTTTGAAAATTTTTATGAAAAAGAAACGTTCACGGTGAACGGATCCCAAAATCCAAGTTCTCACAAAAAACTGTTAATCTTAACGAGAAGAGCCGGCAGCGGTGCCATTTGATGCAATGGTTTGTTATGGGGTTCAGATTAATCTCGGTATCTTCTCGAATTGATAACGGCTCAAAGTGGAATAATTGTTCTTGGTTGCTAAAAAGGGATTGGTTTCCTATTCTACTAAAAGGATTAAATACGTAAAGTGATAAAAATAAGCTAAAAGCAATTAACTAATAAAAACAAAACAATATAAATAATAAAACATAGATTTAGAACGAAATAATTAATAAAAATAAAACTAAAAGACGAAATTAATTATCAACTCGAAAATAAAGTTTACTAAATGAAAAAGGAGAGAATAAAACTAAAATGGTACTTTAAAGCTAAACGAGGCAAAACCTAAAGCGGGTACTAAATAAAAGATAAAACTTAAATTTTACGAAAAAATATTAATAGTAAAAATCGACGAAAAATTCAACTAAAAATACGTAACTTTCAAAAATAAAATCGGAACAACTTTCAGATAAAACTAAACAATTACGGAACAATACTATTAAATAAACAAGCTAGCAGGCTAGCTGCTGGAAGCAGCCAGGCAGCCTGGTGAAAATGGCGGGAAACGGTGAAAAGCTGGCAAGCAGGCTGGTGAAACTTTAATACTTTGGTTCGGAAGATTTTTTTGTTGGTTCGGAACATTTATTTTTGTTCGGAAGATTTTCATTGTTTATTCGGAACTTTTTTAAAAATCTGGATCGGAACTTTCAAACAAAATCTGGTTCGGAACTTTTAGATAAAGTTGGTTCGGAACTTTTAGCAAAAATCTGACTCGGAACTTTTTAATCAACTTGGTTCGGAACTTTTTCAAATATCTGACTCGGAACTTTTTAATAAACTGGTTCGGAACTTCAAAAAGAAAAGCACTCATTCGGTACTTTTAAAATACACACTCATTCGGAACTTTTTCAAATGGACTGATTCGGAACCTGGTAAAATGATGAAGACGAAGAACAGTAGCAATATAAGAACATGATTTTTAGCCAAAATCCACCAAGTTTTTAACCAAAACTTAACCCAATTTAACCACTAATCATCTACTAACCATAAGCAACAAATCCCAACAATAAAAACATAAAACCCAACAACTTTTAAAGATCAAATCAACCAAATAAGAACTCTAACTTTAAATCAAAAAGATGAAGATGAACAAGATTAATGGAAGGCTTATATTAAATGATTAAGGTTTAGACAATCAAAGGAAAAGATTAAAACTACAAGATTTGTGAAAACAAGAATAAAAATCACCAACACCTTAGTGGTGTTGGCTTCTTCCCTACGAAACAAGAAAGAAAGAACTGGAAAAAAAACTAGCTCAAAAAGTGTGAGGGGTGACTTTATATAGTCCTTGTCTTTGGTTGGTGAGTGGGCTTTCTCCCGTTCTTCTTGTCTTCTCGTCTTTTCAGAAAAGTGAACGTTTTCGATTCTGATTCGGGATTTGTCGACGATTAAATTCAACTCGTCTTTTAATTTCTTCGTTTAATAGACTTGAGTTCCTTCGACATATGTAAATCTTCCGTCTTTGGTCCTTTTCTTCGATAAATCTTCAAATAGGCCCATTGACTTCAAATCTTTTGCATTTCTTGGACAATAGACTTCGTCTTGAGTCTTTTTCTTCGATTAAAACCCGTGCAATCCCATATTTTCTTCAATATCCATCCGGTTGGCTCTGAAAACACAAAAACCACGCATAATTTCAAACAAATGATATTAAATACGCGTTTTGGTCTCGTTTTAGCCAGAAATAAGTGGTAAAAGGATGGGTGTTTTCACACCTATCATGTATACACATTATATTTCATCAATTACCAAGTAAATGTAATAAATTTATAAAATTAACAAAATTATTTAAAATACGACGAGCTAAATTATAAATTTAATCAAAGTAAAAAATCCTTCTAAAATATATTATTTATTTATAAAATAAGCCCTTATAATTAAGTTAATACCCAAATTAACAATAAGTTGCTTATATGAATTCATTATAAAAACACGTTTTAATAAAGCTTGATAAGAGCTCGAGTCGAGCTACCAAAAGCATGAGTTTGAGCTTGATATATGTTTCAAGCTATTTTTTGAGCTTGAGCTTGATAAAATTTTGGCTTGATCAAGCCAAGCTCGAGCTCGAGTTGCTTGATAAAATTTTACTTGATTGCAGCCCTAATTTCGAGTCTCCTCGACTTTTGAATCATTAATTATTTCATATTAACACCTATGTTTTTAGACATGACATACGATAGATATAAAATATCGCGTAATAAACCTTTTTGGGTACGATTTATGTATTAGGACGTGAGGTCGTCTCGTTGATTTAGAGGGCCTTATGCAGGCCCAGATTTGAGCGTGTGCAGGACATGCAACCGCATAGGGCCTCCGTTTTTAAGGGCCTTAAATTTTAAAACTTCCGTATAAGTATACTCTCATTTTCTAGAAGATTTTAACCTGTTAATAGATGGTATTCAATGAAAAATATTAGACTCATTAGAGAAAATATGAAAAGCTGCAACTGAGTTTTAATGGAGAAGTACTGGATATGGTTTTTGTTTGGGAAGACAGCCCAAAATGAAAGTCTTAATATATGTTACGGGCACCCCTTTTTAAATTTATTATCGTTCTTTTGAAATTTCTTATTTGTGGCTCAAAATTTTTCATTCGAACATCTAAAGTTCAAAACCAGACCTAGCTATGCTTATGCTTTCAGCTTAGAAAACATCTTACAAAAACTGTTGTAGCTATGGTTTATTTTTATTTTTTTAAAAGCAACATAGGATAACTTACTTTATAGAAAAATGGTGGTATAATTTATTGACTTTGTGATATGTCTTATATTTGAAAACTCTATTTTTATTTAAGAAAGAAAAATTGCTTAAAAAAATCTAAGAAAGAAAAAGAAAACATTTTTAATATTGGTATCTACTTGGAGACGTCCACCCTACGGGTTTGTCAAGATTAATTGTGATGCTGCATAGTTGTCTACTAGTATGCAAGCTGGCCCCGGATTTGTTGCAAGAAATTCTGAATGTGAGCCTATTCTGTCGGGGGCAAAACATGTCGAGCACTCACGGTCAGTTCTTTCGGCCGAAGCTGAAGCCATTTTGTGGACCATTAAGAATGCCCATGAAAAGCATCTTTCCAGACTTGAAGTAGAGACGGACTCGTTTGCTCTTTATCATTCGTTCTTCGTCGGAAAACCTCTTCAACAGATTTCAAGTTTGTGGTACGATATCATGGATCCCGCTTCTGCTTTTGAAGGTTGTCACTGGACGTTTGTTAAGCATGGAGGCAATGAGGTTGCTCATGATATTGCTAAATGAGCTCTAGGAAATATTGGTTCATGTGTTGTCGATGATTTACTTCATCTCGGGTCATAAGCTGCTATTCACGCTGTTATTTCTTGTTTAGTTTGAATATCAAAAAAAAAAAACTCTACGTGAAATTTAAGAGTTGCTATATGGTTCATACAAAAAATAATTGCTATAAAATAAGATTGACGAGTTGCGTTCATACAAAAAGTAATTACATAATGAAATTTTGCTAATTCTATGTGCAATTTAAATTTCGAAACTAAGGGCTTTATTTCAAAAATTACGGCACAAGACTTCCAAATTCAACGAGCCGGCCCTAGCCTATGCCATAATTAAAAGTAATTAATTTTGTAATATAAAAACATAAGTAAGTTATTCAAAAGAATTAAAAATATTCAGAGGTTTAAAGAATATAAGATCTAAGTCTTTGCGAGCATAAAATTAAAACTTCTAGAAAGTTTTTAGACAATATAACCTTGTTTAAACATAAAACTAAAACTAAAGGACACAACTATATAAGAGTTAGAGGATTTAACTATAGGAAACGGTGTATACTTTTATTCAATAAATCGAATTACAATAATAAGATTAAATGAAAGTAAGAGACAGAAAAATAAATAACATTAAAGCAATAAAACTAAGACCAGGCACGTGTTTAACACGCTTCCCTTAAAACAGATTCGTCATTTGTTTCCCAGGGTACAACGTACAAAGCTGTTGTACATCCGGACTAGACACACTTGCCTGAAAGATCATGGAAAGGATCGAGTGTTTCTGACTGAAAGACTGCTGGAAATATGTTCGTTAATGGAGCTGGAAAACCCTGTGTTTTTCTGATAATAAACCAATGAGACTATGGCTTTATTTATAATTAGAAGGTGTTTTGTCCTTCAAGACTAAAAATGCCATAAACATACAAATCTGTTTAAAATTAAACCCGATTTGTATATCTTTTAATAACAAAAAAATATTATGTTTAAAATATTCAGTTTAACTTATTTGCAAATTCTGAATATTCTGAATATATTCCAGAAATATAAATTCTGTTTACTAAAAACAAATCTGCACGCACCCAAGCCAGTTTTCGGAGTTGCATTCGTGTCCACAGGTTGCGCGCTCATGTACAAGTTCAGTAGCTTCGAACCCGTTTTTGGCCTAGAAATCTCACTTTCTGCACCCCCCCCCCCCCCCCCCCCCCCCCCGCGCGCGCGCGCGCGCCTAGGCGTGGGTAAAATCCACAAATGAATATTGAAGGTAGAAAGTAAGAGTTCCTTATAAACATGTATTCATTTCATGTTTTTGGCGATGTGGGACAAATATTTTTCCAAAGTTTGTGTTTCACGTGACTCACTTTGAGACACGATATCTCATTCATATTAACTCCATATTGGGCATACTTAGCTCGTTGCGAAACTCTCTTCGGGGAGAACACAAAGCTACTAAGTACTACGAATATATATAACATATACATATATAAAATTATGTCCAAAGTATTGCAAAAACTTATTTTACAAAACTTTTTCCAACATTAACTTTCCAGTACGTGCTTATTCCAAGGCAACTGAGATTTAATATGTTAATGTGATATGAGATGTATATAATACTTACTTGTAGATAGAAACGATATGAATGCAGATGAATCGATGAACAAGGTGATTACAATGATTTCTCTACAAATGAACCGTAAACCTCAACAAACCCATACCGGTTTCTTTCTTCAGTGCCGTCGACCTATGTGTCTCCCTCTCTTATGAAGTTATCATAGAGATAGCATGTTCGAAAATGAAAAACAACGACGCATTCATTATTTATATGCATGTGTATGATAGAAGAAAATTGAGACAATCAAGATGTTTGTATATACTAGGTGAATACCCGCGCATAGTTGCGGAATTGCATTGCGGCAATTATGAAACGATAAGCTTTATAATAGTTAGATGAAATTCTAGTTGGAAACTGTCGTAACATACGATCATTCAACTTTAAATAAAATCTTATTCAAATAAAAGAACATATAGTAAAAATGAAAGTGAAACATTACATCAAGTATGAGATAAAATAAAAGAACATATGTTAATCGTCGCGTAAAACTTCTTTGTACACGACATTTGACGTGTAGACTCATTCTTCATCAAACTCTTTGACTGGTTTCACCATTACCTTGGTAGTTGAACGTGAAATCCCTCTAGACAATGCAATATAAAGCTGGCCATGTGAAAAAACAGAGTCTGGCAGATAGACACCCACATTTGAAATTGTTTGCCCTTGAGCTTTATTGATAGTCATAGCAAAACAAAGACGAATAGGGAATTGTGTTCTCTTTAGCTTGAAAGGAAACATGTCTTCTTCAGATGGAGCAAGAGGGATTCTTGGTAATAGCACTCTTACGCCAGCGTGTTGCCCGACAGCAATTTCAGTAGTGATGACATTAGGTTCAAAACGTTTACATATCAACCTCGTGCCATTACATAATCCATTCTCAGGATCAAGATTCCTCAAAAGAATGATCGGACATCCAACTTTCAAGCGCAAGCGATGTGGTGGTATACCACTAACATTAAGGGAGTTTAAGAATTCAAGAGGATACATGTTGTGTCTGTCATCTTCTGCTTCATCAAAACTATAGTAAATCTTCTCGTCACCAGGAAATCTGTCAATCGGCATATCATTAATGTTGTCTACATGTTCATTTTTAGTTGATAATATTGCTCTTTAAACTATATCATAAGATGTATGAACATTGGTGGCAAAGGAGGGAAATATTTCATTGACCATCGCATCCTTCGAGGAAGCATTGGTAGTGTATGGAATGGTTTGTAACACTTTTGGAAATAATAAACATACAAGAGCTTAGTGCGACACTTTTTAATGATTTGTATCACTTTTGTTTAAGCAAGACAAATGCTCAATGTTTATCAAAAAATCTAATATACAAATTGACATTTTCATTCCACAATAGCAATAAATAAATACAACAAAAGTATAATATTTTACTTTAACCAAGTTATTTAATGTAAAATACCTAACATACGTAATTGAATAGAAAAAATATGATCTAATCAAAATTACAGAACTCTTAACATCTTTGCAGCTCTTCAAGTACACGATATCACTCATATCTTGTTGTCTAATTTAGAACATGATGCAAGGCACATATAGCTCATACGCTACTAAGTTGTTACACTGTCAAATTTTATTTACGCCTTGAGTCTTGTTCAAACTTATTTCCTTCATAATGATCCTCTTGAATTTTAGCATTCCAACCAAGAGTGTTTTCAGCTTATATTGTAGCCATAAGCTTCCCTAAACCAAATTTTATCTTTCGCGACATCCACCTTCCTTCTTAGCTTGCTACAACAAAATAACCTGAATTACATATTCCTAGTAATATTTTCCTGGTCAAATTTCCTAAGTTGGATTTCTTATGTATATCGGATTTCTTAGCTTCCAAATATGAATAAAAAAAAAAGGAAACGCAAGTTAGAGGTTTGACATGCTGACATGAAGCTTTTAGTATGGGTAAAAAAACCAGATTTTGTCAAATTATCCTAAATATACATTCATTTTATCTTTAAACAAATTTACAGATAAATATTCTATTTTTCATGAAAGGAACAAGAACCAAAATCTTTTAACGATGTAATAAGCAATGCTTTCAAATGACTCTCACCTTGTTTTACCTATCCTACCAATTTGCACTTGTTCACCTTTCAAAATAAGTTATTCAGCTAATCTGAACCAAAAAATGATATCACTTATATCTTAGTGGGTTGAAAATGCCAGATATATGTAAAATATTGAATAGCTTGCAATGGCATGTGGTGTGCCCGCCATCAACTGCTGAACCCGAACGCATCTACACAAAATGATTCATTGTATGTTTAGTGGAATATATGAGAGAAAAATAAAAATTAAAGGGCTATAGATGTAATAAATTACCGCTACGAGCTGACACCTTGTTCTTCATCTTTCACACTTCTATGCTCATTAAGACCTGTAACCCATTCCACAACCTTAATAATGTTTCTAATATAATGGAAACAGATAACCACAAATCATTTAACATAACCAAACAGAAATTCTATGAAATTTGCTTCAATAACTCCTGTAATGTCACAATTTGTTATTGTATGTTATATATAATTTTAAAAGCAGAAATTCCTAATGAATTATGCTTACTAACAAAGCCATAACGTATATAATTGCCATTACCTTACCAACAAAAGATTTTATCATTCAATGGGTAAACTAACCTTATCAATTAAATGATATTCAGCAGGCGGATGCTCTTGTTTCACATGCACCAGCAAGGCAGCAAGTATTCCAAGAGCGACACAGACTTCAGCTTCTTCACTTGAAAAGTTCAAAAGATATTTGTCCATTAAAAAGACAATGTTCAGCAGAAGGTGGTTCACAACTTGATAATCATGAGATTTTCAAAAACAAACGATCACACTACTACAAAAAAGGGGCAAAAAGCACGGTGAAAAAAACTCATAGATCCTTTTTTCATGAGGGCTTAAAAGGAAGGGGACGTTATTTGAAAGGCAAATAAAGCCTGTTGTAAAAAAAGGCTTTATGTGAATCTGTTTTACTAAAAAAGTAGAATAGATCGATGTTTTAAATTATGGCTCTATGCGTTAAAAAATTAAAAATAAAATGTTTCTATGCCATATTTCGAGCTATTTGCAGCCTACTCTTTCCTATACAAGTTCATTCTACGATATTCTCTTCTTCTTTCCCAATTTGAGCAACTTGTTTCTCTACATACCAGTTCTGTCTCGTAATATTTTATCTTTGTTTCCAATCTCAACAACTCTACAACACCAGTTCCTGCTCATTTGGTGTCGTTTTCATTATTATCATCAAAACACACGCACTTTACAAGTACTACCTGAATCTGAATAAGCAATAACTGAATTTGTTCATCAAGCATATACTCAAGTTATACTTTATTTTTTAGCTAAATAGACAAAATCTTAAAACTTCAAAATAACAAAACACTAAGCACACGTACACGTGATGACTGTAGGAGCTTTATAGAGTATTGTCAAGTGCATCCGTAATCAAGGCTGTTACATAAAAGTTAATTGAGTTGCCGTAATCAGAAAAACGGCATCATTATTAGCTTAATAAAATATAATACGGAGTAAGAATTAGAACATCAAAGTCAAAGTCAAAGTGATAACAAACCTGGGGTTGGCCGTTTGGATAATGAAACTCGAGCATATTAAAAAATAGTTAGTGTCATGTGCTCATGAATCCACCTTATCTCTAAGGTTACTACATAAATTTAAGACATAAATGATTATCAAAGTAAAAATAACTAAACATAAATGGTCTACGTGGTCCTTACCATAGCCTACTAAATTTTGATGTTTCTTCATAAAAGATTATATACATAGCCACATACATATGACACTAACCATTAAACAAAAGATAATTGTAACGGAGGTACCTAATAAATAGTGATACTGCTGCAATGTGGACAGTGTTAAAACAATTCTCAATTAGGATTTTATATCATGTAGTTAATGTTTAGTTTGCTTAATTTAATGTCTTTATATTCTAATTCTCCACTTTATGAATAAATTGATACGCACATAAGCAATCCTAACACCCTTCCAATGTCAATCCTACTTCTTTTTAAAAGTTAAAATATACACACTTCTAGACCATCTCGTATCTCTCTCTCAACTGATGTTAATACTTAAATCTACAACCTTTTGATAGATGGGCCACAACGTATCGCTAGACTATCCATTTAGCTCAATTTAACTATTCAAATATATGTTCTAAAGTGAATTCTAGTTAAAATTGTTGCACTTAAAAATAGGTAAAAATTCATCTTAATTGATGCATACCTTATCAACTAAGAACTACTGATTACCTGTGTGGATTTTAGAAAGAAGAACAAGTCAATCAGCAACACCTTCCCACCCCTACCTCAATCATCAAAACTAAACTATAAGCACAGATGGCTGAAAAATAGCATAATACGAGTATATTACAGCCTCAATGTGGATGCACACCCCTAATTACACCTAATATAGGCTTCATATCACTGAAAACATCTACTTCCAAATATATTTTAGGATATTGGCAGCGACATGTATATAGATACAAATTGAGTGGATGAAATTATATTAAGGAGCTCTAGAAAACTTCACAAGCAGTATAACAATTGACATGTCCACTCATCCAAACTTCAATCATTATATATGCAAATAGATTACAAAGCTCCACCATTCACCATTATATATTCCTAAGGCACAGAAGATTCAGTTGTTTCTTCCTTCCAGTACACACGGTTTTCAGATACTTTGGTGCCTTCCACTGGTTTACAACCCAAATTCAAAAACCAAAAAACCTTTAAATTAAACATTAATATAATATAATTCTGTCATTATATTTTGAAAAGACTTCAATAATTCCAACAAAATCATCTAAAAACTAAAAACAATGTAAACCCAATAGACATTTAAAAAACATAAATAATCCACAATTAAAAAAATTATTTATAAACATAAAAAAACACATACCTCTAATCATAATTACGGGTCTAGATTCCAAACAATGGACTTATATTTAGCATGTTTGCGACCTAAAATAAAAAAACCTACAAAAAACCAAAAATTGACATCAAACAACAAAGAAACCACACCATGTTATGAGCATCAGTCATAAGGTTTCATCCACCGTGTTTCAAAAAGGTATGTTACAAATCCAATCTGCAAAAAAACCAAAGAAATATTAACCATTAACCATTAGATGAGAAAATTAACAAAATGGTTTAATATATACATTATAGAAAAACGCGTTATAATTAAAAACGCGTGTTATAATTATAAAAGTGATTTGTATCTGCATTAAAATGATATTCTATAAAAAAAACGCTTCTAATATAATTGGTCAGTGGTCACTTATTGAATTGATGATTGCTAGCACATTGTTGCGTTTCATAATATGAATACTTACCTAGGTATGCATGCATCCTTTTGTGAGAATACGAGAAGAATAGATCAGAAGAATAGATCATACGTGTTTTTTTTTGCAATTGATAAATTCCTCATAGCAGTTTCTAGCACTGACAATATGTGGCGACAGATGGTGGCTGAAATAAAATAAGACAAAGATTGATCTGCATATCTGTAAACACAATTCAATCTAAAAAATCAAATAAACATCAAAACATTAAAACAAACATACCTTCATATGGAGGTTTTAGTGGTGGTGTGGCGTTCAGTGATGATACATTAAAACAAACACACCTTCATATGGAGGTTTCAGTGGTTGTGGTGGTGCTCGGTGATGGGGTTTGGTGGTGGAGGATATTGAAACATTGATTGTGTGTTTTTTTATGGTGAGAAAAAATTATCAAAATAAATGGGTTTACGGCTAATGGTTTACAGGTATATATTTTCTCAACTAATGGTTCCTTACATGAGAAGCTTGGTTGGAAATATATTTTCATGGATGCATAGCTGTAAAGTCAAATACTTTCTAAACCGATGATTGGTGAAGCTTACAAGAGAAGCCACAAAGGAATTTTTCAATTTTCAACAATTACTATCCATCCTTTATAATTAGTTAAGATGAATGATGAAGGGCTGCAAAGATGAATGGTGAAGACAGGTTTATATAGGGGATTGTATAGGTTGCAGGAACTACAAAATAGAGGTTTTTTAGAGTTTCAAAGATGAAACGTAATATTTAGTTGCCAAATATAAGTGTAGTTGACATTCCAAATGTAAAATTATTTGTGACATACAGCTAGTTTATTGTATTCCTGCGTTGACATACATGTGTTTGAAGGGGATTTCTTATTATGGATTAGTTGTATAGAAGTAATATAGATAATTAAGGAAGTGTTGAGAAAACTTACTTATTTTAGAAATGAAGAGAAACTTATATAGACGTTATAAGTAGTAGAGATCCATTATAAGTAATCTTTACAAATTAGAATATTACTTATATTGCCTTAGTAATGAGATTAAGTATGACAATAATAATAAATTAAAGGTTAGAGAGTTACAAATATGCATAACTACAATAATGACCTTACCAAATTCTTATTACATGATAAAGCTTGTGGAATGGTGTTTCGATAGATAATTATTAAAGGTGTTTTAGATGTTACTTGACCTCAAGTCAAACCAATACTTTTTTTTCGTTTTTTATAGCCATGATTTATGACACATTGGTCGACTAATCTACGGGGTTTAAATGCAAATCAGGTAAAGCCTTTCTTTTTTAGGAGGTTGACGTGACTTCTTTAAAGTTGTTTACACCTAGCAGAAATTGAACTTGAAACTTTACACACTTTAAAGTGATAACCATAAACTCTTTTGCCAAGACCACCCTTGAGTTAAAACAACACTATCTTAATATGAACTAATTTACTTTTAACTCCTCTTTTATGAATTCATTTATTTGTGTTCATTTGTTTATGTCCAGATAGCATAGTGAAACTTAGATGAACGAATTTACAAAAATCACAATATTTAAGATATTTTATGTCTGTTTTTTCGTTTGTTTATTTATTTTCGTTCGTTTAACATCTTAATAAACGAACATAAAAAAGCCTATTTTTTTAATGAACGAACATCCAATGCTAGCCTCTGGCATTGGGTGACCGGCCAAGGCATCCGAAATTTGGGGCATCATAATATTAGGTTCATGTTACATTAGGATAACTTAAACCGTGCAAAATCATTTTTGAACAAAAAGTTTAAAATATTGAAGCATTGTATTAGGATCAAACAATCCCGATTCAATTTTACAATTTAGATTTTGCAAAGATGAAATTGATTTTCGGTAACATCTTGATTTTAAATACCGTGAATAAAACGTCTAGAGTAAATTGCATTTTTGGTCCTTGTGGTTTGACCAAATTGCATATTCAGTCCTTATGTTTTTGAAATTGCAATAAATGTTTCTATTTTCAAGTTTGAGTTGCATGTTTGGTCCTTAGGTAAGGACTGAATTTGCAATTTTTGAAAACCACAAGGACCAAAAATGCAATTTAAAAGGACTAAAAATGAAACGCAAACTTGAAAACAGAGACGTTCACTACAATTTTAAAAACATAAAGACTGACTCTGCAATTTAGCTAAACCAGAAAGACCAAAAATGCAATTTACTCAAACGTCTAGGTTCCAAACTAGTAGTACCAAAAAAATGAAAAACTGTCTTTATTTTGTTAGATGAGCCTACATAAAGTTTAGACTCCTCTTATGGGCCTTCATCCACCACTAAATAAGCCCATTACAGCTTAACACCATCTCTCTCAAACAACAAAAGTACAACCAGTTAAGCACACCTTACAAGTCACAACGAACCAACAACAAACTTGATCAAATCAAATCACACAAAACACAGAGTAAAAAAACACAGTGAATTAAAATTGAATTGAATTAAAAATGGCCCGGGAAGTATCAGAGAGCTGTATGGACAGCTTATTAACAGAGATCGTTTCATCATACAGCAATGTGCTTTACGCTTCCAAGCCTGAACTTGCTGCTCGCAGAATCGAAGCTATCGG
This sequence comes from Glebionis coronaria, assembly GCA_025667525.1. NCBI lineage: Eukaryota > Viridiplantae > Streptophyta > Magnoliopsida > Asterales > Asteraceae > Glebionis > Glebionis coronaria. The sequence continues at coordinate 559,663,506 of CM046880.1, read as the reverse complement.
TTATCACGTCGGTCATCAGCTTTCCGAACGGTATATCCATCACTCACGTGCCCTCACGCGCCCCTTCACGCGCGCTGACTGATTTTGTTGATTCGATTTGATTAGTTTTTTTTTTTTATGTTCGTTAGGTTGATTTTTAGGTTTGTTAGATCGTGTTGATCTGAAATGTAGGTTAGATGCTTTAATCAGAGTTAGGTTATTGAGATCGTATTCGGTTTTGTTGCGTTATAATCGTATAATGTTGCTTAGGATCATTGGCGGACGCAGGAAATTTCAGTGTTGGGGGCAAAAAAAAAATTTTTAACGATAACAAGACGAAAAAACTAAAATTCGAATAAAAAGTGAAGTATTATAACTTAAAAGTTAACGATTTCTAGGTTTTATAGTGTTAAAAGTTGGAATTAAATGAGTGAGTGGGGGGCAATTTGAAATTCGAGTGGGGGGCATTTTAAAAAAACGCTCAAATTTTTTTAAAAAATACACTAAAAACTCGTCTTTTTGGTCGAGCTATGGGGGGCGCCACCACCCCGTACTTATACTATACGTCCGCCCCTGCTTAGGATGTGTTTGGCAGAAAGCCTTTAATAGCATTTTTGAGCATTTAGCATTTGGCGTTATTATTAAGAAGCTTTTTTTGGAAGAAAGTAGTTAGCGTTTATAAGTTTATAAGACACGCTAGTTTTTCAATGCTCTTGAATAAGTGTTTAGCATTACGCCATTTTACACATTAAAATTACAGCTACCCTACCAAAAATCTCAACTATCCTTGCTTGTAAGCTTCTTCATTTCTTTCAAAAATCCCAAATACTAGCCCAAATGGCGATTATATGGCTCATATACGTGGTCTGCATACAATTGTAACCAGATTCCTTAAAAACGCCTCAGGAAAGGCGCCATGCCTCGTGCCTTTCAGCGCCTTATCTCGCGCCATGACTAGAGCCGGCGTCTAGGTGTATTTCGTAACGTGGAGGTCACGTCTCGCGCATTAGCGGCGCTCCAGAACCCTGCTAATTATACATGAGTCTTCCATATGTCTATTTTTTAAATACGTGAATCGGTTATTGACACTTATTGGATCCTATCTTGTTTCGTTGCTGTAAAATCGTATTGACATGAAATGTTAGTTAGATACTTGAATTAATATTAGGTCTCATTGGCCATAGAATCATATTCATCGGAATCGTTAGGTACATCCGTGAATTGAGGTCTTTAGATCTTGCAGCGGTTATAAAATGTTAGTTATACATGCACGATTTCTAGGTATCTCGAGCATATTCGGGCCTGTTAGCTGTATAATCGCGTTTATCTGGAACGTTAATGAAATACTTGAACAATTATAGTTTTTTAGAGCATAGACATAGAACCGTGTTAATCTGAAATTCTAGTTATATACTTTAATGCTTTTAGGTTTTTAATAGTGTATTAGGTATCGTCGAGCTGGAAATCTGGAATGTCAGTTAAAGCTAAAGTTAATTCTAGGTTTGTTAGATCGTATTAGGTCTTGTTAATTGTATTGAATATTTGAATTGAAATGTTAGTGAAACACTAGAATTAAATTTAGGTTTGTTAGATCACTTAGGTCTCCTTAGGCGTAGAATAGTACTCGTTCCTCGGGAGCTTAAATTAAGTTGATCTTCGAATTGTAAATGTATGTATATATGATTAATTTCTTTCAATTTGATGTCACACATCTGACGATGCATTGCCAAATTGATAAGATATGTTGGATAAATGCTAGTGTCATTTTTTATATTTAGGTTTTCATTACACATTTGGCTCTGAAATTAGTTCATTTTAAAAGGTAAATGTATGTTTTTTTCTGGGTAACCATGGTTTCTGTCACATTGGTCGGCTGATCCATGTTTTTTAGTTATAATAAACCAGCATTTTTAGCTCACAATTATTTCTAAAAAATAAATATCATATCAGAACAACAAGCCAACAGTTAAGTTGTTAGTTTAAGAACTCATCTTTGTTTGTGATGTTGACTCCATGTTACCTGTCAATGCTGTGCTGTATATCTGTGGAAGTTTTGCCACCTTATTTCACGTATATTCATTGGAAAGATAAACTGCCAATTTGATTCAGTATTTTGTCACCAAGCTCTTATGGATCATAGTAGTATCTTAATGGTTGACTGCATATGCGAGTATGCATGTCCCCTTTTTCACCATAGCTAGTAATGTCTCTTATGCAATTGACTGCTAACAAATTGTGCAGGTGCACTCGCTCTAGGTGGTTAGAAGAACTTAGATAACTGATAACCTAATTTCGTAAATCTTAATTTGTATATGTTCCTATACTCCTATGTTATGTATCGATAAGGTTACATCAATGGTTTACACAGTAAACAGACTGACGAAGTAACTACACCAGTTTCAAATTTTAATGTCTAGGATCTAAATGTTACTTGTCATAAATTTGTTACACCTTTGAACTTAATATTTGCTACTTAATTACGGATTTTTATTAGGTACACGATGGAGCGGCCACGGTTTAGTGATCACCTAGAGGCAATCAAGTTCATCTGCAAAGATTTCTGGTCCGAACTATTCAAGAAGCAGATAGACAATTTAAAGACTAACCATAGAGTAAGTTCCATACCACACATCGTAATCACTAATCAGTTTATAAGATATTGTGAATGGTAGATATCGTGGCTTATTTATGTTGTTGCAGGGTACATTTGTTTTGCAAGATGATAAATTCGCATGGCTTTCACGTATGTCATCGGGCCCGTCCGCAGAGACTTCAAGTTCAGCTCAAGAGCCTGGAAACAAAGCAGCAGAAGTCACTGGGATGCATCTTTATTTTCCTTGTGGAATTATAAGGGGAGCTCTTTCAAACTTGGGTATTCCTTGTGCTGTTTCTGCAGATATCTCCAACCTTCCTGCTTGTAAGTTTTTAAGTGCTTATAAATCGAGATTTTGGATACGTTAACACTAACGTTTAAATTGTCTATATGCAATTGAGTTAATTATTACTAAGAGAGAACCTACTGTTAGTCATTCGTCAATTTCAGAAACAGCGATAAAAGTTAACCAATTTGACATATATTTTGATTTTTTTTTTTTTTTGTAACCAATATTTCCGACACATTGGCTGACTAATCCACAGGGTTTGAACCCACACCACCACACACACTCAAACCAAAACCAGGTATAGCCCTCCCTTTTCAGGAGGTTGGCGTGGCCATATATTTTGATTTTGATTTTTAGTTAACCAATTTGACATATATTTTGATTTTGATTTTTTTGGTTTGATTTTGATTTTTAATATATACTCATAACAGATTAGGATATAGTGTGATCCAGTCCATTGTAGACTTGTAGATATAGTATGCTAACACAATTAATAGCTAAAATACATCTTTGGAATACATAAAAAAACAAACTTTATAACAAATATATCTTTTTCTTTAGTTGAGATTTTGATTCAAATTTGGCGGAAAAGATAACGGTGTCAGAACTTAGGTTGATTATTTGATACGCAGGAAGGCTTGTGTATATTATCTGATATGTCATATTATCTGCCACTAAAATTCTTCATTGGAGAGTGGAGATGTTATCAATAGATTGACCTACAATAATCTGTTTGATAACGAATCCTTGTGTATTGATGGCAATTTTAACTTTCTAAGCACGCAACAATGGATAGCATGTGTTGTCATTAGTGTCTGGATTATCAATCGTGGATACACAGTAAATTAGAGGTGGTAAGTTGACCCATGTATATACAAATGGCCAAATGGGTCGATTTGGGTTACGCTAATCTAAGTGTCAAGTGGGTTTATTATATGTACTCAGGTAATATAAAACTCGTGAATTACATGTACTAGAGAAAGTTATGGTATATTATTTGTTATAGGCATGATATGGACATGACGCAAAATAAATTGTCATCTTATCTACGATAACTCTTTCCTGTAATATGTGCAAGTCATTCTAATGAGTTTCTATTTTGCATAATCTGATCTTCAGGTTCATTTGTGATCCGGATAAAGGTGTAGTAAGCGTTGAGGTTTCCTGCTCATCAATCAAAGCTCAATATGTTCGCTTTTCTCGATGCCAAGGAGATGTAAGTAACAAGGTTTTCATTTTGTTTAGTCTTACTTGTTGAACTTAAAATCAGCAAAATTTCTAGAGGGGTCACAAGCGTGTGAAATTTATTGTAATTCTGTCACATAGACAACGGTTTGATGTTTGTTTTTATGCGCAAATTGATTTTCATGTGCAAACTTTCTAGCATGTGGATTTTATTCATCTTATCAACTGTAAGGAATCTCTATCCTTTTTATCAACAAGAAAAAGAAAAGTTATCGATATTCTGATTCCGGTAAAGGCGAAAGAACGCTTTTGGTAATGGATGTAACATGAGAAGGAAAAGGTCAAGTATAGTGGATGGGCCGTAGCTTTCTTTTACAATAATGAAGCTAATTAAAACAACAAAAACATCACTATTGTTGTAGGCTTGCAATTCTTTGCATTTATGATTTATTTGACACACAAGTGGTCCATTAGGAGACAGATATATTTATAAGTGGCTTGATTGCGAAAGCCGTATATTGTTTTATTTTTTTTATAAGATAAAACTTTTCTTTTTACCCTCGTATGCATGAATAGATGATCTTTAATAGTTTACTAAAAATGTATATATACTTAGATGCAAAGAAATAGTTTTGGGAAGGTTTCTCGGCGTGCACGAGAACACCATCCCTCCTCCTAATGATAGAGATATGCTTCTTCGCTTGGGATGTTCATGACGGGTATGCAAGTACGAAGGTTGTGTGTAGCGTAGCGTGTGTGTATTATGTGTTTTTACGATATAAAGAAAAAGAAAAGTTGGGAAATATACATGTTGAATGTTAACATGGTTTTCATGTAGAAGACAATGAAGAAAGGTTCTACTCTAAAGTTGACACAACTTCTGTGTAGTTCCCATCGCTTCTTTGACATTACTTTCGGCGTTATGGGTAAATCTTTGCTATAATTTTATAAATACATAACTTAAAAACTACTATCATCTATTCATCAACACTCTCAATTTAATTTCTTATAAAACAATGTGCGTGCATATATGTTGCTTGTGTGTTTTCATTGTAATACTCTAAAAGATACAGTAATTCTTCTGAGTATTATGTTGATTTGATAAAAGTTTTTCAGTCATATCAAACGCAATCATGGAAATAAAAGAGCCTTTGCAAAAGACAAGACCTACACGGGACTATATTCAAGAATACGAATCTAATATATAATCGTGCATAAAAAAAGATCCATTTAGCAAGTCACCCAAACATAACTTGGAAGCTTCAACGTATATCCATTAACATTACTATATTATTACAAAAAGAGAATTGCAGAAATAGTCCTTGTGATATGTCCATGTTGCAAGTGCAAATTGGTTTAGTAGCTGATTCAACTGGTTACCGTAAGGTGAAATCGACTCTATCTCTATGGATTTTTTTCTTAAATTTAATATTTAATGGTGGATGATCACATCATTCATCTGACATTATTTTTATATTCAACTGAATTAATTAAAAACATCGACTCCTTATAAATATGTTTTTGGTTTTTAAGTAATGTATCATAAAATTATAGTAGCAAAGATTTTAAAAAAGAAAAAATATCACGTTTGGTCCCTATCGTTTACCCCAAATATCAAGTTTGGTCCCTATCTCAAACTAAGTGCACAGATCGTCCCTATCGTTTACACTTTGGATCAAAATTGGTCCATATCTCAAACGGGAGTTAGTTTTGCTCGTTAACTCTTATAAGTGGATGGGTATTTTGGGGTATTCACTTTTTTCCCATGCATTAAATATCACCAAACCCAATCTTAACACACACACAATACACGATCACCTCACACACAATCACACCTACCTTTTGCAACAATCCAGTATCAAAACCCTAAAATCAAAAAGAAGAAATGGTTTTCTGCTCATGTGGTCGCGTTGCTACAATCAAGACTTCTTGGACAGATCGTCATCCAGGTCGTCGTTTCTATGCTTGCGAATTCTAAGGACCAACATGTAGGTGGATTGATTGGTTTGATCCACCAATGTGTCCTCGAGCTGTTAAAATCATACCTGGGTTACTTAGGGCTAGAAATAGGCATGAATATTCCATCAAAAAACTTAGTAATGAAGTTTGTTTGCTAAAAAAATACTTGTTGATTAGTTGGCTAGGGTTTGGTTTAGTTTTATTTTTTTCCAGATTTGCCTAACAAAAATGTAAAGGCTAATCTGATGAACATGTAAGATGGATTTTGGGGTTATCAATGAAAAATCTTTTCCATCTCTTCTAGAAGTTCTTGTTTTGTCTTGTTCATTTACTAAGTTCTGTTTACTAACTCTGTTTTGCAGACTCATTTACTAACTCTGTTTTGCAGATAAGTAGTTGAGGAGTTGAGGGGTTGAGGGCATTGAATGGTTACGAGTAAATACCCAATCCCCCCCCCCCCATCTACTTGCTTATAAAACCCAACGCCACACACATCACTTCTCCATCACCATTTCTATCTTTCTAACCCTATCTGAAATTCAAAAAAATGACAAAAAAAAGAGGTCATTGTGTTGAGTGACACTAGCAGTGAGGCCTATTGTCCAAGTGGTGATGCTGAGTGGAAAGATGATGATAAGGGCGGTGAAGGATCATCTAGGCACAGAGCACTTCCTCTTCCTCCCATTGAATCCAGTTCAAGGCCTAGGACTTATGTTACCAAGGTTGTTGCAGAAAGGTTCAGGATTGGGTCAATCCCATATAAAGCCCTAAAATGGTATGGCTATGTGGATGAGGCTGAGTATCATGCTGATAAAGATTTTCTTTTCTTCTTTGCAGGTGCACTTGATCCTGCTGCATCAAATTTTCTTTTCTTCTTTGCTGTTGCAGGTGCACTTGATCCTGCTGCATCAGATGGTGTTTTCTTCTTTGCTCTTGTAGGTGCACTTGATCCTGTTGCAGCATGTGCATTTGATCTTGAGCCTGTTGCAGGTGCACTTGATCCTGCTTCACTTGATCCTCTTGCAGTATTTGGGTCCTTTTGCCCTTTGCAAGACCTTTTGTTGTGCCCTTTATTTCCATAATTTACACATGTCACTGTCTTATAGGCCCCTGACAACCTTCCATCCTTCACCATTTGAGCCTTCTCATCCCTTGTTTTTCTCATATTTTTCCTTGGCCTACCAACTGGAGTATTATTCTTTGGTGTGGTGAGTGTTGTAGTTATTTGACTTTTCTGCCACATGACATTACCATTTAAACAACCTAGAGTGTAACTGTATGTTTTTTCCCAAGTAGCTAACCAATAACACTTATCCACCCATTTTTTTTAGATATTAACATGATGTCCATTAAATGACATGTTGAAGATGGCTGCTATAATATGTGCACAAAGGATTCCTGTTAACTCCCACTTCCTACAACTACATACCTTTTTAACTACATTAACCACACACTGAGTACCATAAGTGCTCTTAACCTCATACTCCTTACCACCATTATAACCAACTGTGTACCTATTTGCCCTTTCAATGGCTACACTCAATAACTTAGTACAACAAGGGTAAGTGGCCCATCTGACTTCTTAATCACAGCAATAACATTAACCATTCTTCTCATTAAGTACTCCCTAATGTATTCTAAGGCTGTGATTATTGGTGCATCCCTAACATCTAAAATCTTACCAATGAAGCACTCACATAAATTGTTCAACAAGATGTCTGATGTTGCTCTACCTGTTATCATTATAATGGTGAGTAATTAGTGTCTGTTTAACTACAAATTAAGCTGAAAGAATATTAAACAACATGGCTTTTAACCTGAGAAATGTGATCTAGCCCAACTGTGAGCTGCTATTTTAGCCAACCATTCAAAAGCTTCTTTGTCAAACTCTTTCAATGCTTCTATTACAGTATCAAAGTATGGAACAGTTGTTGCAGAAGCACATCTCCACAAATGCTCTTTATAAGCTAGTCCACTCCACTGTTTTTTCATGTTTTCATGGATATGCCTAAGGCAATATCTATGCTCTGCACAAGGAAAAACATTTGCAATAGCAATGGATAAACCCTGTAGAAAAAAGATAAAGTATTGGTGAGTTAAAATCTTAGGGACCACAAGATTGAATAAAAAAGTCAAATGTAGTAAAATGACAAAATACCTTTTGTCTATCACTGATAAAGGTGAAATTTGATTCCTTTATCAACCCAAGATCAACACCTAGGCATTCTAAAAACCATGTCCAATAACATGTTATTTCTTTCTCAACAATGGCATATGCAAGTGGATAAATGCCATTGTTTGCATCTAACCCAATAGAAGTGAGTAGTTGGCCTGGATATGGTCCCTTCATAAATGCACCATCTAGTCCCAGCAACTCTCTACCACAAGATCTGAAACCTTTCTTTAAGGGGCCTAGACAAACATAGATCCTCTTGAAAATTCTTGTGTTATCATCAGTAGTTGCATATCTTTCAACTTCAATCCTTATTGTTGTATCTGGATTAGCCCTTATTAATTCTAGACAGTAATCCCTCAACATGGTATACTGGTGCTTATAATCACCTTTGACTTGATTTAAAGCTGCTGTTTTAGCTCTACCTGCTTTTTGAATAGACACACCTAACTCATACTTCTTTTGCAGTTCATCTTGAAGAGCTCTTAAGGGTATATGTGTGTTTTTTTTAACTTGGTCAATGATGTCTTTACTCAAGAACTTGGAAGTACAAGCACTTACTTTCCTTGTCTGCAAGCAGTTATGGACATTATTATATGTCCTGACCTCCCATGACTCTGTGTTTTTAACCTTGGTGACCTGCAAAGCCCATGGACATTCATCTGGTGCAAGTTGTTTGGGCCTTCCTCTACCACCTACTGTTTTACCTTTACCACTTGCACCCATATCTGTTTTACCTTTACCCACTTTCTTATTAGGCCCAACATCTTTAGTGTTACTAGCCCCTTCACCCTCTAGTAAAAAGACAAGATTTTTTTCCAACACACTTTGCTATAATTCTCTGTTTATCATTCTTTGCCAACCACAAATTCCTTCTAGTTTCAATAGAGTGAAGTTTAACCCTTTCTTTTACAACATCTGCACTTGAGAAACATTGGCCAACATAGAAAAAATGTTTGAAGACAGTGTTATTTTCACTCTCATTTGCTTTTTTGACCTCTCTAAGCTTCTTTCTCCTAATATGCTCAATCCCTTCACCCTCTAAATCTGTTCCACTATCAAATTTGTAAAACCCGCATGCTTTTACCATGAATAGTGCCCTTGAGATCGTACGTACAAGATTATAACTTTCCTTTTATAGCATGTTTACGTTTCACGTATAAGAACTTCAAGTATTACGTACGTGTTAGAACACGATAAGTATTTATTACGTATGAACACACGATAATTATTCCAATAATAATTATAATCACGAACATGCGATCATGAAATCATGAACGTAATTTAATCACGAGCTAATATTAATTACGTATACATATTTATCACGAACACGAATAAATATATTAAGTCACGATCGTAAACTAATTAGAACACGTAAATCCCGAACACGATAAAACACGAGAACACACTATAATATTTAGACTCGGAAAAAGGTACGGGTTACCCCAAGTGGGGCCCCTACCCGCGGCTACACCAAAGAAAATGGGCCAAGCCCATATAATTTTACTAAACATGCAAAATATAGAAAAGGTATTTTCATTTATCACAAAACAAGAAAATAACTATAACCCTAAAAAAATCCCTTTTCTTCTTTCTCTCTTTGGCCGCCGGATTCAAGGACACCACAAGGGTGTTCCGGGTTGATTTTGATCTTGGAAATTGTGCAAGGATTCTAGGGCACTCTTCGCCTTGCTCGCGGGGTTAAACTGATAGAGGGATTAGCTGGCTCCTACTCCTACAGGGTTATAAGGTGTGTTCATCCTTATTTGTTTCACGTATTCGGTATAACTTTTTAACCCTTTTCTTTTATGTTTGATTTTGACGATCACATAAAATCATGATGTTTTTAATTAAACTAATTAAAAACAATTATTTAAACATGTTAATAATAATGGGGTAAATCAAAACAAGATTTTTAGGGGTGTTTGTTCCTAGCTGACGCCTAACCGAGCCCCATGGGGGTCTCGGCTTAGCTTATTTAACACCACCGAGACCATATGGTCTCGGTATGGTGGTGGTGGTCCCACGGCAGCAGCAAAACCAAAGGGAAACCCAACGTGGTTCGGGTTGTGGTGTTAGTTACGAGTCCGGTTTATGGTTTTTAGTCACGGGTCCGGTTCATAAATTATTTTTCAACGTTTATGATTTTCATTAGTTATGTTTTAGACTTAAATTAAATTAATATAAACATGACATGATTAATTTAATTTACATGACTTAGGTTATAAATTTAATTACTAGTTCATGAATTTTAGCCTAAGTATTTATATTTAATTAGACTTTATAATTAATTAATTATTTAAGACCATGACTATAAATTAATTAATTAACATGACTTAGGATATATTATTAATAGTTAATAATACATGTTTTAACCTAAGTATTTTACCTTTATTTAATTAAAATCATGTTATATTTAATTAAATACTTTTAACCTATAGTTTATTTAATTTACATGTAATAATTAATAAACTATACTTTATAATCACATGACTTAGAATAATAATCAGAAAACACTTAAGTTTATATAATTAGCTTATTTAACCAGCTCATATCTATTTATGAAAACTTTCTATTTTTAGAAACTTATTTAATTAAGGCAGCTAATCTATTTATGGAAACTTTCTATTTTTAGAAACTTATCTATTTTAAGCAGTAATTCTATTTTTGGAAACTTTCTATTTTTGAAAACTTTCTATTTTTGGAAACTTTCTATTTTTGGAAACTTTCTATTTTTGGTAACTTTCTATTTTTGGAAACTTCCTATTTTAGGAAACCTGCTATTTTTAGAAAGTTACTTATTATTACACAACAAGTATAATAATACATGAAATACAAGTAATACTTAATCAGAATAGACAAAATATACGATAAACACAGTATAAAGCTTAAAACAGTAAAACATGACATGAACATATAAAACAAGCTAAGACATGATATAAACCAGTTACGTATTCAGTAATCAGATACTTATACACGTATGTATTTATGTAGCATTAGTGATACCGAAGTAAGACTCTCTTCCGTTCGTCTTCTTCGTTCACTGGACATAAGGTACGGATTCCCGTCCTTTCAGTATGGACATTCTTTCCTTATTAGGATTCCCTGTATGCAGCCAACTGTTTTCCCATAGTATAAGTTTATATGTTTGATTGCTTATGTTTATTAGAATACCTAAAGCCATATACATGCATGACCAGTTTCACCTAGTTATGGAGGTACCATAACCATAACACTAGAGGCAGTGGTGTTATGACTTCCCCACGGCGGAGTGATTGCTCGTGACGTCCTTTCAGCTTTTGGCCATATTATTATATTTATCATGTGGGGCGTATGGGTGCATCCTAGTTACATGTTTTCAGCAGATTACTCAGTGTGAATGTGGTGTGTGCCTTGCATCCTTCACAAGGAGCTGATCCCTCCTACCCAAAACTAGTATATTAAATTAGAGGCAGCCCCTCTAATTTGCATGACGAGGTCACCCCTCCAAGTATTCATGCACGTTGATTTTCATGACCTATATTGGCTAATGGTAAAATATATTAAACAGTTTTTACAAGATAAACATAAGGCTTTTCAAACTATAAAACCAGTTTTACTAAGACTTAATCGGGTTATCTAGGACTTGGTTTCTTCCGTTGTTATATGCTTATATGCTTATATTATTCATACTTTATTGTACATCCGTGCACTGAGCGTATTGCTCAGCCGTTTTCCTTTTCATGTTCCCAAAACGGCAGGTACTCTGGGACGCTCGTAGACTTTAAGCGTACGTGCATATGGACTGGAAGCTTTCTAGCCTTTCTTTACTTTATGCATTATCTATACTTTGATACTCTTTCCATGTACATTGTTTAGTCCTTTCATTTACGGTACTTATGTTTGTATGCGATGAGCTTTACTTTTGGACTACCGATGTTTGATTCCGGTATTTCCTTTTATGGTCATGTAATGTTTTAGACATTTATCCTTGTATGCTTTGATGACACGCCATAATCACGCGTGACATTCCATTTATCAAAATGGGGTGTTACAATTATGGTATCAGAGATAAGGCTTCGACCTGTAGGCTCTCAAAACATGACCTGTGATTAGTGGGTAGTCACTATGGTCTTCCTAGAACTGACAGTCGGTTTTCATGCATTCATCATTTTCATGCATACATATATATGTCATTGTCGCAAGTTTATGACTAAGTAATGGTTGGTACAGAACTGGCCCTATTTAGTCGCATGTGTTTTATCAAAACTTTTAAATTTGGGACCGACCCATAGGCGTCCCCTCGTCATGTATTTTAATTTGGGTGAACTGACCATAGGCGTTCACTCTCGAGCATACAAAAGTTTTCACAAAACTGCATTTTGCATTCATGTACAAATTTTCTTGCATAAAATTTTTCTCTTGATTTATTCGTATAATTATTTTTCATGTATATATATTTTATGTTTTGATCAATTTAACCATGTATTTTATGTTATACTGTCAGATGGTTCTCACACGCGAGCAGGAACAACTCAATGCAGCGATCCAAGCTGCAATGCAAGCTTTGCTTCCTCAACTGAGGAATGACATCATGGCTGAGGTTCAGGCTGCCAACAATCAGCAGCAAAACCAAGCACCTCCTCCTCCTCCTCCAGTGACATTGGCAATATGGCTGGAGAGATTCAACAAGCTCCGTCCTCGAGCTTTCGAGAGAACAGATAGCCCCAGTGAAGCTGAAAGCTGGTTGGCTCACATCGAGAAGATCTTCGATGCTATGGGTTGTGACCCCGTGTTCAAGGCGAGGTTGGCATGTTACTGGTTTGAAGGCGATGTGTTAAATTGGTGGTTAGCATTGAAGCAGTCTGAGGGAGGTGATAATTGGGTGGCTGGTTTGACATGGGCTCAGTTCAGAGATAGGGTGATGGAGCAGTTCTTTCCCAAGGCAGAACAAGACAAGCTTAAGAGGGAGTACCATGGGATCCGTCAAAGAGCTGGGGAGAATAGCAACGAGTTCATGCAGCGCTTCCTACGCTTGGCTGGTTTCTTTGGTGCTGCAGCAGGTACTCTTGAAGAGCATGCACACCACTTCAGGTGGGCTCTTCGCACTTCGGTCGTAAACAACTTGGTGTATGCTACGTTCAACACAGTGGCACAAGTGGCCGATGCGGCACGTAAGCTGGAGATGCTGCATGAGAGAGATGAGTTCGGGGAAGCAGAGAAAACCGATAAGAGGTAAAAATTCGTAATCAAGCGGTGACCAATCCGTATTCTTTCTATATATGTCAAATATTTCATCTCTTTAAATTGTATCTTCCAGGCAGAAGACTGGGGACCGGTCTCAGCCGGCTACTCAGCAGCCGCCTAATCAGCCCAAGGGAAACGGTCAGACTAACGATCGTTCTACTACGGATAGGCGTGTCGGTAATAATAATTACCGTAACAACGCTGGACAGCAGGAACCATGGAAACGGTAGGGACCAGATTCAGAGGGGTTCACAGCCTAGCCGTCCAGCTATCACTGGTTCTTAGCCAGCCAGAGCACCTGCTGGAGGATATACTCATCCTCTTTGCTCTACTTGCCACCGTAGGCACCCAGGGCCATGTCGTCGCGACACTGACGCGTGCTTCAAGTGTCGTCTTCCTAGTCATCGCATGAAGGACTGCCGTAAGGGCGAAATGGAGGGCACATCGGGACATGCTGATACCAAGCCGCCTCCTACCACTGGACGCGTCTACACGACATCTCGAGATCAGGCCGACATGTCTACAGGTACCATCACTGGAATCTTGTATATGTATGGTCACGCTGCATTTGTTTTGTTTGATACGGGTGCTACTCACTCGGTCATTTCTACTGCTTATGCCAAGAACATTAGGATACTCCCCATGCCACTAGATAATATACTGAGTATTTCCACGCCTTTGAGAGACTCTATACGCATAACCCATGTGTACAAGAGTCTTCCCCTAGAGTTTGACGATAAGGTTCGTCCTGTTGACGCACTTCCGCTGGACATGAATGACTTTGACATGATTTTAGACATGGATTGGCTATCCAAGCATCATGCTACCATAGAATGCCATTCATATCGAGTCATGTTCGGTGATGTTAATGCACCAGAGTACATTCATAACGGGTTCGTACCCGGCAGGTCTGTACAAATCATATCTACCCTGCAAGCACGTGCACTACTGTCACATGGCTGCGAGGGTTATCTAGCTACGATTCATGACATGGATGCTGATTCCCTATCAATTCAGGATCAGCCGATAGTGTCAGAATTCCAAGATGTATTCCCAGAAGAACTTCCGGGCATACCACCTGCACGATAAGTGGAATTCAATATCGAGCTCATCCTAGGAGCTGAGTCGATTTCCAAGGCTCCTTATCGCATGGCTCCCATAGAGTTAAAGGAGCTGAAGGATCAACTGCAAGAACTTCTAGAACGAGGTTTCATTCGACCGAGCGCATCTCCATGGGGCGCACCGGTCTTATTCGTTAAGAAGAAGGACGGCAGTATGCGTCTTTGCATAGACTATCACGAGCTCAACAAGATTACTATCAGGAATAGGTATCCACTGCCACGTATAGACGATCTGTTTGACCAACTCCAAAGGGACAAACACTTCTCCAAGATTGATCTTAGGTCAGGCTATCATCAACTACGGGTTAAGGAGCAGGACATCGCCAAGACTGCTTTCCGTACACGCTATGGCCACTACGAATTTGTAGTCATTCCATTCGGCCTGACCAATGCTCCAGCAGTGTTCATGGATTTGATGAACAGAATCTTCCATGAATTTATGGACAAGTTCGTCATTGTCTTCATCGATGACATCCTGATTTTCTCAAAGTCCAAGGAGGAACACGAAGACCATCTTCGTACAGTACTACAGATTCTTCGCCATAAGCAGTTGTATGCTAAATTCTCCAAGTGTGAGTTCTGGTTAGACAAGGTGGCATTCTTAGGTCACATTGTATCAGCATAAGGAATCACTATGGATCCAACGAAGGTTGAGGATACTAAGTGGCCGAGGCCGACATCAGCGACTGAAGTCCGCGGTTTCTTAGGCTTAGCTGCTATTACCGTAGGTTCGTGGAGAACTTTTCCCGCCTAGCACTACCATTGACCAAACTGATGTGGAAAAGGGAGAAATTCGTCTGGACTGAAGAACGAGAGAAGAGCTTTGAAGACCTGAAGCAGAAGTTAGTATCTGCACCTATTCTTACTCTCCCATCTGGTACGGGTGGATTTCAAATCTATAGTGATGCATCAGGGAAGGGACTTGGTTGTGTTCTCATGCAACATGGGAAAGTGATCGCGTACGCTTCACGGTAGCGTAAGCCTTATGAAGAAAATTACCCTACGCATGACTTAGAACTTGCTGCAGTCGTGTTTGCATTGAAAATATGGAGGCATTACTTATATGGAGAATCATGTGACATTTTTACGGACCACAAGAGCTTGAAGTATATATTCACTCAGCGTGAATTGAACATGAGGCAGAGGAGATGGTTAGAGCTGTTGAAGGATTATGACATTAATCTGTAGTATCATCCCGGAAAGGCGAATGTAGTAGCAGATGCACTTAGCAGGAAGTCCGGAATGATCAACGGCATTAAGATTGAGGAGGAAATCATAAGAGACTTGGAGCGACTAGACATCAAGATCATGGTACGTAGACAACACGGTTACTGGGCTTATATTAGAGTAGACACCGAGTTACTCTCTAAGATCAAGGAAGCTCAGAAGGATGATGGAGAAATCTGGGCGATAGTTCAGAATTTGGAGAAGCAGATGGAATTCAGGGTAGATGCAGATGGTATCGTATGGCAGGGCACGAGACTTTGTGTTCCTGATGATCAAGAACTACGGGAAGCATTGTTAGCTAAAGCTCATAGTTCCCCATTCTCTATACATCCTGGTTCGACTAAGATGTACCATGACATCAAGCAGTACTTTTGGTGGAGTGGTATGAAATAGGATGTTGCCACTTACGTCTCCAAATGTCTTACATGCCAGCAGGTCAAGATCGAGCATCAACGATCTGGCGGTCTCCTTCAACCGTTACATATTCCATAGTAGAAGTGGGACAAAATCACCATGGATTTTGTTACTGGTCTTCCGCCAACCAAGAGGAAGCATGATGCAATTTGGGTTATCGTAGATCGACTTACCAAATCAGCTCATTTCTTATCGATCCACAAGGAAGATTCGGTCAGTAAACTCGCCGATACGTATAGAAAAGAGATCATGAGACTCCACGGTGCTCCATCCAGCATCGTCTCTGACAGAGATCCTCGTTTCACTTCGCGATTTTAGAAGAGTCTGCAGAAAGCTTAGGGTACACAACTTAAGCTTAGCACGGCCTTTCATCCTCAAACAGACGGGCAGTCGGAACGAACGATTCAAACATTGGAAGATATGTTGAGGTCATGTGCGTTGGAATGGACGGGTGATTGGGACGAATATATCTGTTTGGTGGAGTTTGCATACAACAACAGTTGGCACGCAAGTATCAAGTGTGCTCCTTTCGAGATGTTGTATGGCAGGAAATGTCGCGCCCCAATCTACTGGGATCAGGTTGGTGAGCGAACACTTGAAGGACCAGAGATCATAGAGATGACTAATGAGAGGTTCACAGTAGCTAAGCAGAAACTTCAAGAAGCACGGTCACGGCAGAAGAGCTACGCAGACAAGCATCGTAGGGACATACATTTTAACGTAGGAGATCACGTCTTTCTTAAGGTTTCGCCGACACGTGGTGTTAGACGCTTCGGGGTTAAAGGGAAGCTCAGTCCTCGATTCATCGGACCGTTTGATATCATTGAACGAGTCGGTGAGGTATTTTACCATTTAGCGTTACCTCCGCAGCTTTCGCATGTACACAATGTGTTTCATGTGTCCTTACTCAGAGGGTACCAGTATCATCCCCTTCACATGGTTCAGTATCCACGGGAACAGATACGTGAAGATCTCACTTTTTATAGAAGAACCCGAATGAGTTCTTGACAGACAAGAACGAGTCATAAGAAGGAAGACGATTCCATTCGTCAAAATCCTTTGGAGGGATCATACCGAGCGGGAAGCCACTTGGGAAACAAAGGAGTCTATCCGGGCTTCTTACCCTCATTTCATATTTTGAATTCGGGTATGTTCTTCTTTTCTAGTTTACTTTATCTATAATTCGGGGACGAATTATTCTTTTTAGGGGGAAGAGTTGTAAAACCCGCATGCTTTTACCATGAATAGTGCCCTTAAGATCGTACGTACAAGATTAGAACTTTCCTTTTATAGCATGTTTACGTTTCACGTATAAGAACTTCAAGTATTACGTACGTGTTAGAACACGATAAGTATTTATTACGTATGAACACACAATAATTATTCCAATAATAGTTATAATCACGAACATGCAATCATTAAATCATGAACGTAATTTAATCACGAGCTAATATTAATTACGTATATATATTTATCACGAACACGAATAAATATATTAAGTCACGATCGTAAACTAATTAGAACACGTAAATCACGAACACGATAAAACACGAGAACACACTATAATATTTAGACTCGGAAAAAGGTACGGGTTACCCCAAGTGGGGCCCCTACCCGCGGCTACACCAAAGAAAATGGGCCAAGCCAATATAATTTTACTAAACATGCAAAATATGGAAAAGGTATTTTCATTTATCACAAAAGAAGAAAATAACTAAAACCCTAAAAAATCCCTTTGCTTCTTTCTCTCTTTGGCCACCGGATTCAAGGACACCACAAGGGTGTTTCGGGTTGATTTTGATCTTGGAAATTGTGCAAGGATTCGTGTGTGTTCATCCTTATTTGTTTCACGTATTCAGTATAACTTTTTAACCCTTTTCTTTTATGTTTGATTTTGATGATCACATAAAATCATGATGTTTTTAATTAAACTAAATAAAAACAATATTTAAACATGTTAATAATAATGGGGTAAATCAAAACAAGGGTTTTAAGGGTGTTTGTTCCTAGCCGACGCCCTAACCGAGCCCCATGGGGGTCTCAGCTTGGCTTATTTAACACCACCGAGACCATATGGTCTCGGTGTGGTGGTGGTCCCACGGCAGCAGCAAAACCAAAGGGAAACCCGACGTGGTTCGGGTTATGGTGTTAGTTACGAGTCTGGTTTATGGTTTTTAGTCACGGGTCCGGTTCATAAATTATTTTTCAAGGTTTATGATTTTCACTAGTTATGTTTTAGACTTAAATTAAATTAATAAAAACATGACATGATTATTTTAATGTACATGACTTAGGTTATAAATTTAATTACTAGTTCATTAATTTTAACCTAAGTATTTATATTTAATTAGACTTTATAATTAAATAATTATTTAAAACCATGACTATAATTAATTAATTAACATGACTTAGGTATATTAATAGTTAATAATACATGTTTTAACCTAAGTATTTTACCTTTATTTAATTAAAATCATGCTATATTTAATTAAATACTTTTAACCTATAGTTTATTTAATTTACATGTAATAATTAATAAACTATACTTTATAATCACATGACTTAGAATAATAATCAGAAAACACTTAAGCTTATATAATTAGCTTATTTAACCAGCTTATATCTATTTATGGAAACTTTCTATTTTTAGAAACTTATTTAATTAAGGCAGCTAATCTATTTATGGAAACTTTCTATTTTTAGAAACTTATCTATTTTAAGCAGTAATTCTATTTTTGGAAACTTTCTATTTTTGGAAACTTTCTATTTTTGGAAACTTTCTATTTTTGGAAACTTTCCATTTTTGGAAACTTTCTATTTTTGGTAACTTTCTATTTTTGGAAAATTTCTGTTTTAGGAAACCTGCTATTTTTAGAAAGTTACTTATTATTACACAACAAGTATAATAATACATGAAATACAAGTAATACTTAATCAGAATAGACAAAATATACGATAAACACAATATAAAGCTTAAAACAGTAAAACATGACATGAACATATAAAACAAGTTAAGACATGATATAAAACCAGTTACGTATTCAGTAATCAGATACTTATACACGTATGTATTTATGTAGCATTAATGATACCGAAGTAGGACTCTCTTCCATTCGTCTTCTTCGTTCATTGGACATAAGGTACGGATTCCCGTCCTTTCAGTATGGACATTCTTTCCTTATTAGGATTCCCCGTATGCAGCCAACTGTTTTCCCATAGTATAAGTTTATATGTTTGATTGCTTATGTTTAATTAGAATACCTAAAGCCATATACATGCATGACTAGTTTCACCTAGTTATGGAGGTACCATAACCATAACACTAGAGGCACTGGTGTTATGACTTCCTCACGGCGGAGTGATTGCTCGTGGCGTCCCTTCAGCTTTTGGTCATATTATTATATTTATCATGTGGGGTGTATGGGTGCATCCTAGTTACATGTTTTCAGCATATTACTCAGTGTGAATGTGGTGTGTGCCTTGCATCCTTCACAAGGAGCTGATCCCTCCTACCAAAAACCAGTATATTAAATTAGAGGCAACCCCTCTAATGTGCATGACGAGGTCACCCCTCTAAGTATTCATGCACGTTTATTTTCATGACCTATATTGGCTAATGGTAAAATATGTTAAACAGTTTTTACAAGATAAACATAAGGCTTTTCAAACTATAAAACCAGTTTTACTTAGACTTAACCGGGTTATCCAGGACTTGGTTTCTTCCGCTGTTATATGCTTATATGCTTATATTATTCATGCTTTATTGTACATCCGTGCACTGAGCGTATTGATCAGCCGTTTTCCTTTTCATGTTCCCAAAACGGCAGGTACTCAGGGACGCTCGTAGACTTTAAGCGTACGTGCATATGGACTAGAAGCTTTCTGGCCTTTCTTTACTTTATGCATTATCTATACTTTGATACTCTTTCCATGGACATTGTTTAGTCCTTTCATTTACGGTACTTATGTTTGTGTGTGATGAGCTTTACTTTTGGACTACCGATGTTTGATTCCGGCATTTCCTTTTATGGTCATGTAATGTTTTAAACATTTATCCTTGTATGCTTTGATGACACGTCATAATCACGCGTGACATTCCATTTATCAAAATGGGGTGTTACAAAATTGGTCATTATCAATTACATTTACCTCACTGGGATCTAATTCAGTAACAACTTGTACCTTCTTATCATGCCTAACTCACTCTACATCCGCATCTATGTTAAAGTGATAATCATCCATGTCTACATTTACCTCTTCTAAAAATGTGTCTTCATCTACAAAGTAATCCTAATCAGCCTCTGAATCAGTATAATCATTGTCTGTACTACTGCCCTCCTCATCACCAAACATTGTTTGCCCCTCAAACAATGTTTATGTTGGTTCATTGTTGACAACCATATCCCTTTCTTGTTCATTCACCACCCTATCAGTCTGTGGTTCATTCACCACCCTATAACTTTCTGGTTCATTCATAACTATGTCCTCAAATAGATCAAACTCATAGTCCATGTTCAACAACTCTTCATATATGGTTTCCACAGTCTCATGGTGTGTAGGCAAAGGCTCATTGTTGGAGGGTGTGGGAGTTGAGGTAACATGCTGTTGAGGTGAGGGTGTAGGAGTTGAGCTAGAAGGCTGTTGAGGTGAGGGTGTAGGAGTTGAACTAGAAGGCTGTTTGGTGGAGGGTGTATGTGTTGAAGTAGAAGGTTGCTGGTTGGGGTATGTTAAATACAAAACATTCTTAGGGATCAAACTAGGGTTTATCTCCTCAATAACAACACTACTAGAAGGAGGGGGAAAGCATAGGTGTCTACCACAGACTCTAAGTGTTCACAATAGACCATAATTAGTTTGTTGTTGGGGATATACTTAGCTAACCCAGTAACATCTTGATCATTACATAAAGCTCTCAATCCCACATCAAGGTCAGTCACATGAATCATATAATGATAGTATATAGGTTCCTGTTTCACATATCCTAATTCCCACATTACAGCATTCAACTCATGAACTGAAAACCTATCTATATCAACCTATTCGACATAACTAACTAACCCATTTACATATCTCCTTCTATTCTTAACACAAATGATCTTACCAGCATGATGGATTTTTAGGGAAAAAAGAGCAGGGTCTTTTTCTGCAAAATGCAATTAAAAAAAACCTCTAAACATGCTTAATTACATCAATTACATTCTTAATTAATTAATTTGAACATAAACCATAACAAAGCTGTAAAATTTAAAAAAATTAGGGCAAATAGATCAATTAGTCTTACCGTATTCAATAGGCATCTTATAAGGTACAAACCCCTCTTTAATATTCCAACCAGAACCATCCATTTTTGGGGAATATAAGAAAAAACAGTGATTGAATTGGGGGGGGGGGGAGGGGTTTGTTTCTAGGTTTAATGGAGGGGGGGAGTGTTTTGATTATGTGTCGTGATCGAATGTGAAGAAATGGGGTGAGTGTTTGCATTTAATGCATGGGAAAAAAGTGAATACCCCAAAATACCCATCCACTTATAAGAGTTAACGAGCAAAACTAACTCCCGTTTGAGATAGGGACCAATTGATCCAAAGTGTAAACGATAGGGACGATATGTGCACTTAGTTTGAGATAAGGACCAAACTTGATGTTTGGGGTAAACGATAGGGACCAAACGTGAAATTTTTTCTTTAAAAAATAATTAACTACGATTTTAAGTTAGAACGTTTAACACGGAAAAAACAAAAAATATTATTTGGTCCCTGCTTTAACACTCAGACAATTTAACAAACAAAAAGAAACGCCCTCTAATGTATATACTTGATTATAAGTAACATATATTGTTTGGTTTTTAAGCTAGTTTTGACTGCTTTATAAAGTTTTAACTAACATTAATTCTCATACTTCAACTTGTTAAGAAAAAAATGTTTTTGTTAGATCTAAGAGAAAAACTTCATGATCCGACGTGGTTTATCAAATCGGGATCACCTTGACGAAGACCACATTTACCCTTGAAGAAACCATGAACCTCTCCATTAAGACTAATCGAGAACGATGACGAGGACACACACGCCATAATCCAACGAATCATGACATTAGGGAAACCAAACTGCCGGAGAACCGCCAATCCACCGTATCATAAGACTTTTGGATATCCACCTTAAACGCACACCCGTGAAGGACTGTGATCCCTATGACAATTATGCATGAGCTCATGCGTTAAAAGAATATTATCCGAGATACATGAAAGTTGGGTTTTGCTAGGTTAAAAGTTCGTTGTTCTCGGCGTCTAATCGAATTGATCTCCGGTTGAATGTGTGACTCAGTCGTCTTTGGTTTATAAAAGAAAAGGTTGTCGTTGTGTAACAAAATAAAAATGCAAACTTTAAAGTAAAATGGCAAAATAATAAAAGAATAAACTAATAAAGACTTAAACGAAATATAGATAAAAGCTTGAAAAGATTTTAACTAAAAATAAAGGCTTATAAAAATAAATGACGAAAAATTAAAACTTGACAAAAAGTAAAATTTGAAAACTTTAAATTTAAACTAAGACGAAACAACTTTTAAAATAAAACTAAGTAAAAATGACGGGAAAAGTTAAATTTGAATTTAAAAATAAAAACAGGAAATAAAAACTGAAAAATGCAATCCGATCGCAACTCTCGATCGTAGCTTGTATTGAGACTTGGATCGTAGTCCTGGATCGCACTCCCGATCGCACTCCGGATCGCACCCTGGATCGCACTCCCGATCGCACCCTGGATCGCACTCCCGATCGCACTCCGGATCGCACTCCCGATCGCACTCCCGATCGCACCCTGAATCTCACCCTGGATCGCACCCTGGATCGCACCCTGGATCGCACTCCGGATCGCACTCCGGATCGCACTCCCGATCGCACTCCCGATCGCACCCTGGATCGCACCCTGGATCGCACCCTGGATCGCACTCCCGATCGCACTCCGGATCGCACTCCCGATCGCACTCCCGATCACACCCTGGATCACACCCCCGATCACACCTTGGATCACACTCCCGATCACACCCTAGATCGCACTCAGTGATCACAGTAGTGAATCGTAGTTGTGATCGTAGTATTTGATCGCAGTAATGGATCACAAGTAGAAACCCTTAGGTTTATGCGATCACACTTACTCGATCGGAACAAGTAAACCCTTAAGAAAATTACGATGGTATACAAAAGGCAAATAAGCAAAACCAAATAAGCACTTTAATAATAAGCAATTACCAAAAACTTAATTATAACAATAAAAAGAAAAGCTAAATAAGCTCAAATTTAAAAACTTTCAAAACACTAAATAAACAAAATTTATAAAATAAACTTTAAAAAGATTAAACTTTTGAAAACACTTAAAAGAAAATAAGCTAAACAAGAAATAAGCTAAAAACACAATAAGGAAAGAACATCAATTGCATGACAATGATAAGAACAATGAAAAAATAAGAACTTTTATCAAATAAACATCAAGATTAACCAATCTTCAAGATTAATAAAACAAAACAAGATATTTAAAAACAAGAAAGGAAGAATGAGATGATTATGAAAAACTTGATTAAGGATTAAGATTCAACAACACAAATTAAAGACTTACTTGAAATAACTTGAAATTAAAGACAAGTATGTAAATGATAATATGAAAAGTGCATAAAAAATAAAGTGGAGAACTAATTTGTCAAATTAGCTAACACCTCACAAATGAGGTTGAGTTCTCTATTTATAGGAGGAGGGGAGGAGTAAGTTGCTTCATTCTTTCTTTCTTTTGTCTTCTCGTCTTTCGTCTTTGTCAATGAACTCGTCATTCTCGACTTTGTCTCGGGATTAAATAAAATGAACTCGTCTTCTAATTTCTTCATTAATTAGATTTGGTTTCTTCGACTTCGTTAAACTTCCGTCTTTAGACTTTTTCTTCGATAAATCTTCAGAATAGGCCTTTGACTTCCGTTCTTTTTGCACTCTTGACCTTTTGACTTCGTCTTTTGTCCTTTTCTTCGATAAAAGCCCGTGAAAGCCCGTGTTTTCTTTCCTTTTCACATTTTGGTCCTAAAACACAATAAAAACACAAACCACGCATAATTTGGACTTTTACGACATTAAATACACGTTTTGGTCTTGTTTTTATTATAATTAAATGGTAAAAGGATGGGTGTTTTCACACCTATCAATACACCACCCCGAAATAAACACAGATTGATTGTCACTCACCACCTCTTTAACGCCCGCAATAAACGCGGTTCGATACCATTCTAGTCACTTCACTTTGAGACATGAACCAAATCCGCACCAGAAATTTCCCACAAACACTACTCCCGTACTTTAAAAAAAGTAAAAACCATATATACAATTTAAACATACTACAAGTAGAAGGACTAGTTTTACAACTTACTCCACAAGAAAACGAAATGATAGATAGATACACAAATACAAACAACAAATCGAATATATCATATACAAATAGTTACACTTATCCAAAAAGTCCAAACAAATAACACAAAAATATTCTTTTTTTTTTCTTATTTCAATCATTATAATCTCTTTTCTTCTTTCTTCCACTACGCCAAAGCAAGCCACCTTTGAAAAACCCCAATTATGAAACCCTAATTTTATAAAAATAATTATTAAAAAACGAAAAGATGTGGAATAATTTTGCAAAATCAGCAGAAGACATGTTTACGCGATTAGCGATAAAGAAGATATGTAAATTCGTATTGAAGAAAAAACTGGGGAAGCTATTGCTCGGTGATATTGATTTTGATCATCTTGATGTTCAGCTTCGTAACGGAACTATTCATTTGAATGATTTGGCTCTTAATGTTGATTTTATTAATCAGAAGGTTCGGTTTTCAGGATCGCTTTTCGTGCGGTTTTAAGCGTTATTTGTTTTGTGATTTAAATGATGCTGTTAGTTAGTTAGTTAGTTAGTTAGTTGTTATGTAAGTTAGAGGAACTAGATCGGACCGAGACGAGTGATTGGAGTTTTTTTATGTGAATTTGGGAATTATATGTATCGCGTGTGTATAGGAACGTAGAATTATGCTTATAAACATTAGAATCTATCCTTAGAGGAACTAACCTAATATGTGAGTTTTGGTCGTGTTTTGACCTTTTAGCAAGTAATCGCTCGTCACTGATCTTGTGGCGAGTGATCCACCATTACTCGGCCTTGTAATCCTTGTTTTACAAATAAAATGATACTATTAGTTTAGTTATTATGTAAGTTAGAGGAACTGGATTGGACCAAGGCGAGTGATTGGAGTTTTTTTATGTGAATTTGGGAATTATATGTATGCCGTGGTTTAAGGACCGTAGAATTATGATTAGAAACATTAAGAGAATTGTTTAAATGCTTAAAACCGATACGGCATGTTTTAAGTTATGAGAATTAACTAGTTAGGGGACTGGATCGGACCGAGGAATTCGAATTTTTGTATGTGAGATTGTAAATTATATGTATGGCGTGTGATAGGACCGTACAATTATGATTAGAAACGTTAAGATCATTGTTATTAGTTAAATGATACTGTTAGTAGTTAGTTATATGTACGGTGTGTTTATAGGACCGTAGAATTATGATTAGAAACATTAAGAGAATTTGTTCAAATGCTTAAAACTGAGTTCTGACCTTGTAGCAAGTAATCGCGCGCTTCGCTGATCTTGTGGCGAGTGATCCACTATTACTCGGCCTTGTAATCCTTGTTTTACGAATTAAGTGATACTATTAGTTAGTTATTATGTAGTTCAGAGGAACCGAATCGGACCAAGACGAGTGATTGGAGTTTTTTTTATGTGAATTTGGGAATTATATGTATGGCGTGGTTATAGGACCTTAGAATTATGATTAGAAACATTGAGATAATTGTTCAAATGCTTAAAACCTAGTTTGAACCCGAGTTTTGGTCGTGTTTTGACCTTGTAGCAAGTAATCGCTTGTTTTACGAATAAAATGAGTACTATTAGTTAGTTATTTAAGTATGGCGTGTGTATAGGACCGTAGAATTTATGCTTAGAAACGTTAAGATCATTGTTCAAATGCTTAAAATCGAGTTTGATCCCGAGTTTTGGTTGTGTTTTGACCTTATAGCAAGTAATTGCTCATCACTGATTTTGTAGCGAGTGATCCACGATTTCTAGACCTTGTAATCCTTGTTTTACAAATAAAATGATACTATTAGAATCTGTTTATTAGATTGAGAATTTACTAGTTAAGGGGCCGGATCGGACCGAGAAAATGTTGTAGCGCGAGTAATTGGAATTTTTATGTATAAATTTGGAAATTGTATGTACAGGGTGTTTATAGGACCATAGAATTATGCTTAGAAACATGATCATTGTTCAAATGCTTAAACCTGAGTTTTGTAGCATATAATCATTCGTTGCTGATCTTGTAGCAAGTGTCCACAATTACTCGGCCTTGTAATCCTAGTCCGGTCAGGTGACATCCCAGAACTTGTTCAACACCGGTCGAAACCTGAGACAAGGACATAACTTAACTGGACACTTTACAACCCTGAGCAGTTATTAGTGTGTTACAAATAATGATACTGTTAGGTAGTTATTTTTAAGTTGTTAGCAGCATTTATTAGTTAGGGCAGTGTATCGGACCGAGTAAAAAACGAACCCGAGGCGGCTGTTTCCTGGCCCGGGGTTGTAAAACTCGCTAGGCGGTACTTGAGCGATTGGCTACCTTGTAGCGATTAATTGGCCTCGGTTTCGAATGTTAGTTCTAAATTATATGTATGGCATGTTTATAGGGCACATAATTATTCTTAGGAACATTAAGATCATTGTTCAAATGCTTAAAACCGAGTTTCACTCCCAGCTTTGGTTGTGTTTTGACCTTGTAGCAAGTATATTGTGGCATTTAATACATTGGATCAAGTTTGATCAACTTAATTCCTGTGAATTGTTAGTTTCATGATCAATCAAAATATGATTTAGCACTTACATTTATGCATGTTTATTCAGTTTGGTGAAGCAGCTATTTTAGCTGTGAAAGAAGGATCAATTGGTTCTCTGACGGTCAAATTCTCGTGGGGAGGTAGATGTGAGATTGAGTTGGAAGAGCTTGAAATTGTACTTGCCCCTGGCCAGACTGTTAGTTCTAATGCTGGAAATGAAGCTTCAACTTCAGGCCAAGATGGTGATAAATATACCAGTCATGAAACAGTGACACCTGAGCGTCACATGTTTGACGGTGGTATGACGAGTGCATCTGCGGATATTCATGAAGGAGTTAAAACAGTTGCTAAGATGGTTAAATGGTTGCTTACAAGCTTTCATGTCAAAATTAAAAAACTATATGTTGCCCTCGATCCGTCCTCACTAGAACCAGATGGAAAAGGGGATTCCAGGATGTTGGTTTTGCGATTTAATGAAGTGGAATGCGGGACCAGAATTTCTGAAGATGTTGATTTTGATAGTAAAAGGACATCGGATGATAGTTTTCTTGGGCTAAGTCGACTTACAAATTTTGTGAAATTTGATGGAGGAATACTCGAGTTTCTTCGGTTAGATGGTAACAGTGACGAAAGTGCTACAACCCCGGTGATCACAGGAGATAAAGGCGGATTTTCAGGAACGATTAAACTAAGTATACCTTTGAAGAATGGTTCTTTAGATATCCGTAAACTAGATGCCGATGTGTGCGTTGATCCTTTAGAAATAAGATTGCAGCCGAGTTCCATAAAAAGCTTTATGTATTTCGTAAATGTTTTTGAGGAGCTGGACAAAGAGCACAAGAGTTTGATGAACAGTATAGCAACTGAATCTATATACCACAGTGTGTCATCGTCCCATGGTTATTCGTCAACATTAGGCTCTTTTGAACCCGAAACACGTTCATCAGAAAAAGATATGGTTTTGGATGCTTTGTTGCGGGGTTCACATCTGATATCAGACTGGATGAGTTCTCCCGTCGGCACTAGCCAGGAACTAAAAATCGAAGAATCAGACTTTGGTGCCAGGTTTGTAAACAGACGTACTTACATAATCCTGTATTAAACTACTGATTTTGCTAATGTATACGTTGTCCATCTTTTTTGCCAGTGTCGATCAATTTTTTGAATGCTTTGATGAATTGAGAAGTTCACAATCAGCATTGGGGAACAGTGGTATGTGGAACTGGAGTTGTTCTGTGTTTAGTGCGATAACTGCTGCGTCCAACCTTGCCTCTGGATCCCTTCAGATCCCTTCTGGTACGTGTTTCGTCATTATGTGATATCTAAAAGATGTGTTCATGTATCCACCCATCCTTTATAATTAGATGAAACTGTAAATGTAAACAGGTGAACAGCAAGGGGTTGTAATCTCTTAAGGAATTCTATCTATGTTTCTGACTTTTTTGTCACTATGATGCAGAGCAGAAACATATTGAAACCAGTCTCAAGGCACGGTTTATGCAGATTGTAATCCTGTTTTCATTTGTGGATGAAGACCAGAAGCCTTCTTATGATACAAAAGACTGTAAGAAAGACGAGACTCCATACGTCCATTATCTAAAAGCAGAATTTAATGAGATGCAGCTTGCCTTTCAGGTAATTATTGTGCGTTTAGGTTTTGTAGTTTGCAAATCGAATTTTTTGTTTACAATATATTTAAAACTTGATAACAGGTGTGTCCTCAAGAATCGAACATTGAAGCAACAATCGAACATATTGAGGTATCTGATCATTTCAGTCTGCATTGTCAAAATGGAAATGTGAACGCTCAGGCTTTACTAATCAGAAATAAGCAAGCTGCAGTTGAACGTGCCTGTCCACCTTTGCATTCGCATGCTCAAAGTGCTATAATAAATGACCATTCAAGATGTCATAGAGGAATTTACAGAGATGATGTGGTTAAAGTCTTGCTACTCAGAACTTCAGACACTACCAGATGCCAATACGTTGCACCTGTTTCAGGGCCGAATTCCTTTTCGTTAAAACTGCCAGCACTAGTATTCTGGGTCAACTTTCATCTGCTAAACGCAATTTTGGATCTCATTAAAGAAATCGAAAAGTCACTGAAACTCGATGGCAAAAGGGAAGGTGCAAAGGGTTCTTGTCCTCAATTTCCCAAGTCCCACAAAGAAACTTTTAGGGGAAACATAACTCTTTTGGATGCGAGAATGGTGTTATGTTTCCCATGTGAGAAGAGTGATGATTATAAGAGCTACTCATCGTTGAATAAATTTATTGTTGTTGATCTGTCATTGGCTCCAAGAGAGGGGAAGGTTCGATCTAGTCAGAGGTTCCGTGTGACACCTTCTCGCTCTTTGCATTTTAGTGTCGGCAATATTGCGGTTTATTTTGTGTCACCAGTTTCTGGACTCACTTATTGTGCCGAAAGGGTTTTGACCATATCTCATAAAAGTGACCATCCCTCAGTTTTCAGTATGTTATGGCAAGACAATGCTGTTACTGGTTCTTGGATCACAGCGAGAGCCAAGGTTCTTGCTACTTACGATGGTACCACTAGCACGAATAAATCTACAGGGAAAGGTCACGGACTTGCTTTTGTAACCACTGCTAAGGATATGGACGACCTTAATTCTCGGACACGAGGAGAATTAGTTTCAAGCTCTTCATTTTTTATGCATGTTCATTTATCTCCACTCACCATCAATCTCAACAGTTCTTTATATAAAACCATACATGATCTGTCACAGCAAGTGACCGATTGTTTGTCATGCATAGCATCCAATTCAGTTTCCACAACCAAAAGCCATTCGGCATCTCAATCATCAATCCTTGTGGAATGTGATCTTGTGGAGGTTTCAATTGGCTTAGCACCAGTGGACGACACCAAAGGCTCAATCCAAAGCGAACTCCCTGGCTCTTGGTGTAATTTGAAGTTGAAAGTTTGCAACTTCGAGTTGCTAACTGTATCAAATACAGGGGGGAGTCCTGGTGCCAACTTTCTCTGGGTGTCCCATGGCGAAGGAGATCTGTGGGGTTCCGCGACAGGAGATTCCCTTAGAGAGTTCATTCTTATTAGATGTGACAACTCTACCAGGGGACGTGGAAATGGCGAAGGTTCAAATATACTGTCATCTAGGTTTCCAGGGTCTGACATCATACACATGTGGGATTCAGACAGTTTCACGAGTCAACTATCTATAAATATTAGATGCGCTACTATTGTTGCAGTAGGTGGTCGTTTGGATTGGTTTAATTCAATCACTTCGTTTTTTAGTCAGGCTTCAACTGAAACGAACCAAGTAGATGATGATTCTTCAGGGGAAGATCTAAGGAATGATAAAAGTTGTGGGTCTTCTTTTGTTCTTAACTTAATCGATATCGGTTTGAGTTACGAACCATACTTGAGTAATTTGGTGGCTCAAGAAGATCCTTCACGAGAAGAATGTGTTGCTGGCCTTTTAGCAGCATCTAGTGTTATACTCTCAAATGTTAAATCAGCAAATTGTATCGAGATGGATTATGAAATCAAATTCCATGATGTGGGTTTAGTGCTCTGTGAAGAACCTGGGGTCAAGAATCTGTTTGGATCTTACAGCGAGCAAAATCTTCGGAAGTGTGGCTATGTAAAAGTTGCAGAAGAAACACATGTTGAAGCTGTTTTAAGGATTAATTGTAAGAACGGGCATGAATGGGAACTAGAATGTTCCGAGTCTCACCTTGTACTGCATACTTGTGAGGATACCACCTTTGGACTCGCTCGTCTTGCTGCTCAAATCCAGCAGATTATTGCCCCAGATGTTGAAGAATCAGTTGTGCATTTGCAGACCCGATGGGATAATATACAGCTGGCACAAGAGAGTTGTTACAAAAGCAGAAGCTCAAGTAACTATTCTACAAGCTCAGATTCAGAGGCAGAAACTTATACAGTCAATTTAATGGATGAAATATCTGAAGGAGCATTTAACTTGGATCGAGACCATGAACGTGTGCCACACAAGTCATCTGTTAAAGTGGGGGTTCCGGTATATGGGTTGGAAGATAATGAAACGTCATCTACATTTTCTGCCTTCCCAGAGTTCATAGATGGGTATTTCTTGTCTTCACGCCCGTTATCTGAATCATCTTTGAACAATCAACCGCACAGCTCCAAATCAGCAACTGTAAAGGAGGCAGAAGCTCACATTGGGAGCGGATGGTATGGGGGTTCTTTGTTAAAGATTGTTGAGGATCATGTTTCAGGGATTGGTAACGGTCACCAACAGTTTGTTGGAAGTGAAACTTCAGTCTCACAAAGTGGGAATAGTGTAAAAGTCAAGGGTCGTCTGGTATTGAAAAATATTAGTGTAACGTGGACACTTCATGCCGGTTCTGACTGGCAATATACAAGAAACAAGGATGTTGCTTTAGAGTTTGCACTTACTAAGATGGGCCTACGATGTGACGTTTATCCTGATGGTGAGATATCTGTATCTAAGGTTTCGATCTCGGTTCAGGATTTCTCTCTTAATGATGTCAGCAAGGGCGCACCCTGGATACAGGTGACTCCCACTTCCCAGCCACCAGAAAGAATCTCGACTATTCATATTCATTTAGGACCGTTTCTAATAGCTGCCATTTCATCTTATTTCTTTCTGAATAGGTTCTTGGCTGTTATCAAACAAAAAATCGTCCTAGGGATTCCCGTTCTAGAGCATTGAAGATGGAACTAGAATCAGTTAGACCACATCCTTCAACTCCTCTTGAGGAGTATCGGTAAGATTTAGATTGGTATTTAGATTTCTATTTCTTTTTCTTCATGTATTCTAATATAGAGTGTCACAGGCTAAAAATTGCTGTGCTTCCTATGCGTTTGCATCTTCATCAAAGCCAACTTGAATTCCTGATAGGCTTTTTTGGAGGAAAAAGCTCCTCTTCTGATTATTCTTCTGATGTGGTAGAATCAGATACACCACAAAAGAAGGCTGTTAATGTAGGAAACCATTGCATTTTAGAGGAGGCGTTACTTCCCTATTTCCAGGCAAGTTAATTCTATAAGTGGTAAAATTTCTATCTTGTCTTTTTTAGTGGTTTATGTGCTCTTACATGTATTCTATCTTTGTTTCAGAAGTTTAGCATATCACCTGTACTTGTTCGGGTAGACTACATTCCTTCTCGTGTCGACTTAGTTGCATTAGGCCATGGGAAGTATGTGGAACTTGTTAATCTATTTCAGTGGAAGGTAATACTCGTGAATTCTCTGTATGTAGTTTTGATTTTGTCCTTTCTTGTACTCACACAAATTTAAGACCAGATGTGGTGACGATGCCCACCCGCCATCACAACTCATATGAGCGTTCACGTCCATTACCAAACGAACCACCAAACAACCGTAGTGGTGATCACCAACCCAACCACAAAAACATACCCCGCCTAAACACAAACACACCCCACAATACACTCACATTCACTCACAAATAAATAAAATTGTTTTGGTCAAGTTTGTGACCAAATCACCTCCAAAATCTGGCTAACGAACAACAATTTTTATTTTTATTTTTTACAGGAGGTAGAGCTAAAACTGAAACATGTTCAGGCTGTCGGTGTTTATGGCTGGAGTAGTGTATGTGAAACAATTTTTGGCGAGTGGTTGGAAGATATCTCTCAGAATCAGGTATTATAGTTTTATACGTATATGTGTATGCACCTGCGTTATTAGATGAATGCATTATTCTAATTGGCGTTTTGCAGATTCATAAATTGTTGAAAGGCCTGCCTCCCATTCGGTCGTTGGTCGCTGTGGGTACTAGTGCTGCAAAGTTAGTTTCTCTACCTGTAAAGAATTATAAGAAAGATCGCAGAATAGTCAATGGTATGCAAAGAGGTAATGAATGCATAAAAACTAACTCTCTTCTTTCTTTTTCTTAATCACGTAGAAGCACATGATATTTAATATTATTTGTGCTTCGGAAGTGCATATGTGCTACAGAATAAATATAATCTGATAATCAGTTATAGTGAATTGGATGCAGGAAAAGTTTTTGCATGTTCTTTTGCTGCTTGGAGTTGTAATGATCATACTATTTAAGAAATTGATAGATGAAATCACTGAAATTGTCATTAAATTTTGTGAAAGAAGTAGCGAGTTTCATATAATTGTCCTAGATTGATTTGTTGAGCTAGTATAAAGCCAAGTCTGATTTTTGATCCTAAATACTCAGAAGCATAATTTGTATATCTAAATTCTAAGAACTGCCATTTGGGTCTTCAAGTCTCAATAATTAGATAGTCAAGCCCCAAAACACAAATCCAATGATACGAACCACATATACCCATAAGAGTCTCGACAAACAAATAAGCAAGATTCAAAATAATTAAGTTATGCACAAAATCTCTCTTCAATTTAGCACACATGACATCTGCAGAAGTGACACATGCATAAACTCTGGCTTAATCCCTTTAAAATGTAATATTAGTTTATGATATCTGTCACCGCTTTTCAAACTTGAAGAACATTATTTTGGTGTTGATTAGATCATAATCTTTGGCTAGGTACAATTGCCTTTTTGAGGAGTGTGTCACTTGAGGCTATTGGACTTGGAGCACATTTGGCTGCCGGGGCTCATGCCATTCTTGTTCAAGCAGAAGACATAATTTCAACCAGTCCTCCATCTGTACCAAGGCCTATACAAACCAGAGTGAACCCTAATGTAAGATCTGCTCAGCCAAAAGATGCTCGTCAAGGAGTACAGCAGGTAATCAAGAACAAAATGGCAATTGCAATTCAGAACTTTATTCACTATCATTGTTGTCATGTGCATCATTTCATAGAAAGGCTTGGACATGACAGGCTTTTGAAACAATAACTGACGGTCTAGGAAAATCAGCCTCGGCGTTAGTCCAAGCACCATTGAAAAAGTATCAACGTGGGGATGGTGTAGGGTCGGCTTTGTCTACTGCTGTTCAGGCGGCTCCTGGAGCAGCAATAGCTCCTGCTTCGGCTGCTGCACGAGCGGTTCACTCTGCTCTTCTTGGTGTCCGAAATAGGTGAGTGCCATCTTTCTGTATATTTAGTTTGCGTAAATTACCAATGTATGTTTTCATTTGTCCTATTTTAGTTATTGTACTCTTTTTTTGTGGTCATTTCGTAACCAAAAACCCTTAAAAGCCAATCTTCATGAATAATGATATGATATACATAATGTTAAAAAATCATGGAAAAACTACCATATATAAAATGACCTAACTGGGACACAAAAGCGTTCAAATTACTCGTGTATAAACAAAAGTAAGTCGGTCTTTTTTTCATAGAAAAAAAAGTATGTTGGTCTTTTGTGCAAATAAATGAAAATTTGTTACCGCAATTAAGAAAGTGAGCTTTCTGAACCACTTACTGACATCGTTGTTAACATTCGCAGCCTTGATCCGGAGCACAAGAAAGATTCGATGGATAAATACCTAGGCACAACACATTCTCGGCCTCATTAATCTACATAGAAGGATACATTCGAAAGATTATTTTAAAAAGCCATCAAAGTGTGAAACTAACCAACTCCTTTAGCAAGAAACAAGACGTATTCAGAGCAAGAGATCGAGCACCCCAAGGAATGGCAAGTAGTAATTTTGCTATTTTTGGGATGTCATGACTCACGGCAAAACAGCGTTTGTGTGAATTTACTCAAGCGCCCTTGTATGCAGTGGAGAGTGTCCCTGGTCATGGTGGGTGCGAGAGTCATTGTAAGGTTTGATGTGTACATAATAGGTGGTGATGACGATGATATTCAGTATAAGTGAAGATGATGGCACTTGAAAAATGTGAATATGTGGAACTCTGCTTGTTATGTTCATGCCAGCTTTGTAAAGTTGCGAGTGATGGGATTTTTGTAGGCGTTACGTTACGTTACGTGTTTATAATTTGCATTTCCTGATGCATGAAGTTGTATAAAATGAACATTATATACTGTACATAATTCATAAACTGAATTCACCTGTCAACTACTTCCATCTTAATATGGAGCGTATCGTGTATTTACGCTGAAGAGTGGTGTTAAACTCATTGTCACTTCAACTCTCTTTCCACTTAAACAACTTACTTTTCAATCGAAGTGGTGTTGAGAAAATCGTATTTCATTAAAATACATTTAATACAAATATATTTTATTGTATATCTTTATACACTCACAAACTAATAAAATAAATTAAAAGAAAAAGAAAATGCTTCACATATGTGTAACTGAGGCGGACCTTTTTTTTACACCAACTCACGCGTGAATTGTATATAGGGGTGTCAAACGGTTTATCGGGTCGGATTTAGGGCGTATCGGGTCGGGTCTTATCGGGTTTTGAAGAAAATAAAAACTAACCCGTAACCCGACCCTATAAGGTATCGGGCCTTACGAGTTATCGAATCGGGTTTATCGGGTTACACACTATCTCATCCCATAATTCGCTTTATTTACTTAAATACTACAGCAATAACATCGGACGTGATTTTCTTTGGCCAATTTGTAGCTAAAGCAACAAAATATACTACAGTATTATACAAGGTTGGATTCTTTGTACAATGCAGATCTCATTTTGCCTCAATGACACAGAAGGAAAAAAGAACCACTTATGCAAGCCACTAGAACCAAATTCTTAAATGCAATATAACATATTATTTGTTGGAAGGTTTACTTATTAAGAAATGTGACTTAAAAGAATCTGATAAAAAAGAACTTGATTAAAAAATTACTATGTTGCACGGAGACGGAGACGGATACGAAAACGGGGACGGGGACGGGTACTTAGAAACGCCAATGTCCCAAAATTTATGAAACGGGTACGGCTGGAAATGTTTTTGTATTTTATAAATATTTATTAATAAATTAAATAAACATGAATCTTTAACCGATAAAGCAAGAAAAAATAAATACCGAGAGTGAGACATAACATATACTTAACATTAAACAAATACTGATAATCAATTTTTAAAGGTTTGTTAGAAGATATGACGACCTACCATATGTTTATACAATATAAATGGACCAAAAAATGTTTCATGGCCCAAAAACCAGCCCAGAAACGTGTTAAAAGCCCAAGAAACGTTTCCCTTCGCGTTTCTGCTAGAGCCTCGGCGTTTCCCATCTTCAGGAAACGTTTCCCTTTTTGAGGAAACGTTTCCGCCGCGTTTCCGGGCGTTTCCAGCCGTTTCCCGTTTCCGAAACGTTTCCGGGACGGGCACGGCACCCGAGAGGCGTTTCCGTGCAACATAGAAAAATTATACCTTTATAAATATGTTTTTTATCTTATCAAGTTTATTGGGTCAACCCGATAACAAATTAATTTAAACCCTAACCCGACCCTATAAGGATATCGGGTTGACCCGATAAACTAAGTTGACCCGAATCAACCAGACCCTAGTCTTATCGGGTTCAGGTCGGGTTCGAGTCGACCCATTTGACACCCCTAATTGTATAACAGGGTGGCAAACTCATGGAGTGATGGAGCCTGGAGACTTTATTAAACAAATTAGTTTTGATAGACATGAGTTTGGAACCCACGGACTTTCAAACAAGAAGCACCCGTGGCCTAATGGATAAGGCGTCTGACTTCTAATCAGGCGATTGTGGGTTCGAGTCCCACCGGGTGTGCTTTCTCTTAACTTTTTTTCTAAAGATGAACAAAAAAAACGAGTGACAGCTGTGGGATTTGAACCCACGCCCTTTCGGACCAGAGACTAAATCTGGCGCCTTAGACCACTCGGCCAAACTGTCTGATGTTTGTTAGCTAAACTATCAAATAGTTAACACAACATTTTAATAAACTATCTGATGTTTGACTATTTTTGGATGTGTAACTAGTAAGGTTCTGAGACCTCTTGTGAGGAACTTATAATGTTAACCTTTGGCACAAGAACTTATGGACATTGGTGTATGAGAAAAATGTCGGGAACTATGAAATGTTGATGTTTTTTGTATGTTTAAGACACAAGAACTTATAAACATTGCACATTCATTATTAGAACTACTTCTAAGATCACTTATGTGTCTTAGAGACTTGACAAATTGAATGCCAACTTATAGAGCCAAAAGTTGCTCTTTTATGCAGTAAAAGCCGCAACTAGCTGCACTATTTGGTTAGCCATTTTTCGATCTTAAGGAGGCTTGCCGGATGCTATTGCAGACACGATCGGACTTTGAACAACTCGGGTCCCATTTACCTCGTACCACCTTAGATACCCGGAATTACCATAATAGCCGGCATAAGTTGGAGGAGCATCAGTTATATCAACATCCACGGTAACTGTAAACTTAGCCGTACTATATTTTCCTTCAAAAGAGATTATTGCAGGGTCAACAGTAACATTCATGCCCGTACTAGGAGTCTCCACCGTCACTCGATATGAAGAACCTGACTCCCCAACATTCGTTAACACCCTTTGAAAAGTGGTACTTGTGGTATTCGTATTGTTTAAGACCAATATAAAAGAAGGGTAGCTAAGACTTAAGATCAAGTGTCGCATTTGCACAATCAATCTCTGACCTCTTTGAAATGACTCGAATTTCGTTTCTTGAGTAGTTCAATGCACAAAGATAGTTGATGTAGTCTTGGGGTTGGATGTCATAAACCAATCCCGGGTCCATTGCTTTATTCGGGTTAACATGACCTGTACCATAATCTAAAGGGTTACCTTGTTCCCCTGTAGTCATATCCATAATTATACTTTGATTATTATCAAGTATATAAGCCGTTGTCATCATTGCTGATCGGATTGCAGATGGAATCCAGTCACGATGTGTTGATTTCAACAGCGCCGCAATTCCAACTACATGCGGAGAAGCCATAGAAGTACCGGAAAGGAGCTTATAATCACTTAGCAAATAGTCATCTCCAATAGGTGTACTTTCTCTATTGGGCGCCCAAGCCGCTAAAATATCAACCCCAGGAGCTAATAAATCAGGTTTTAAGATCCATGGGGACCTTTCGTCAGGTCCTCTTGACGAAAAGTATGCAACTTGTGGAGCTGGTTTAGTACCTAACACAGTTTCACCATACTTTACGCTAATACTCACATTCTTAGTGCTAATCAAGTATTTCCTTAACTTATGCCCAACCTTCGGTTCCAATGAAACGATCGGCACATTGAAGTCTTTTGGCCTCATAAAGGACCGAAGTCTGAACTGAAGATAACACCGGCTGCTCCGATGGATTCAAAGTCAACCGGCCCGTCATAAAAAAAAACGTATTTCCCTTTAGCATCTTTCGGATCGAGTGATCCATCTCATCACAATTTTCTTTACTTTTATTTCCATATCCATAGTATATAGGAACAAAAAGAGATTTTGACAGCTGTGGGACGCCCTTTCGGACAGCCTAAATCTGGCGCCTTAGACCACTCGGCCAAACTGTCTTATAGTTTCAATCTAAACTAAACAACAACTAGTACTAAAGTTTCAATAAAACTACTAGTAGTTCCATAGTATTTCTCTGCA
The DNA here is from genome assembly GCA_025667525.1 of Glebionis coronaria. Taxonomy (NCBI): domain Eukaryota; kingdom Viridiplantae; phylum Streptophyta; class Magnoliopsida; order Asterales; family Asteraceae; genus Glebionis; species Glebionis coronaria. Next base: position 559,624,979 of record CM046880.1, on the reverse strand, counting down.
AGATCAACTACTTCAAGTCAAATCAAGTATAAAACCGAGTTCTCAAGTAACTTCTTCTATCTGCATAACAACATGAGGTAAGATTAGCATGTTATTGGTGTTGTTGCATTGATGATTTAGGGTTATGACTTATGATCGCTGATTTTGTGATAGATTTTGGATTTAGTTGAAGAGTAACAAAGCATTTTGGTCAAAAACTTAACTTTTCCGCAGAAAAACAAAAGTTTCGACAGCAGAGAGATTTAACTCATGCCCTTTCAACCCAAAATCTAGCGCCTAGCTAGAACCACTCGTCGAAACTGTCAGATATCAAACTCCGTACTTTCAACAAGCATATCCTCTACTCACCAGGCAACTCGTGTATGTTTAACTATTTACTTTTTTAATAACAAGATTACATTACTCGGAAAATTATTAAAAAAAAAAAACATGCACAGACATACAACTAAGTCGACAAAACAAACACAAAAGAAACACAAAAGAAAAACAAAAGAAACACAAAAAAAGTTGGATCCGTGTGATAACAATATTTTCACAATCCAACCAATGAAAACAAAGTACAAGGATCGACATTGAATTCTTTTTAAGGAAACCACATATCGTGCGTACTATAAATACCCCATATTGCATAACATAATTTCACACTTTCAAAACCCTAAGATTTAAGGTATACACTTCATCGCTGTCTCATTCCAAATTCAATAGAAGCTTCAATACTTTTCTGTTTCAGAATCTGAATTGCAATGGCTCGTACAAAGCAAACCGCTCGCAAGTCTAGTGGTGGAAAAGCTCCGAGGAAGCAATTGTGTACCAATTTTACAGTATGTGATTTCGTTTTGATTCTATTAAGTACAGTATATTATTTTTCTGGTGATTCTAATGCTGCTAATTGTTTTTTAAACTGTTAGAAGGCTGCTCGTAAATCTGTTCCTACAACTGGAGGTGTGAAAAAGCCTCATCGCTATCGTGCAGGCACTGTTGCTCTCCGGTGAGTGTCTTTGTTATTTATGTCTAAACCCTAATCTATAACTATTAACCTTAAAATATGTAAATTCTTCGTTTTTGTATATTATATTTGAGATTTCTCTTTTTATAATCATATTTACTGATTGAGGATGTTGATGAATACAGTGAAATCCGAAAGTATCAGAAGACCACAGATCTTTTGATCCGTAAATTGCCATTCCAAAGGCTTGTTCGTGAAATCGCACAAGATTTTAAGGTGACTGGTTAATACATATCTATTTCTTACAACTACATTTTTGTTGAGTATATAACTAATAACACTGTTTATGCTAATAATTGTATTGTTAATATTTTATTGTAGACTGATTTGCGGTTCCAGAGCCATGCTGTGTTAGCTCTTCAGGAAGCAGCTGAAGCATATCTCGTAGGTCTGTTTGAGGATACCAACTTGTGTGCCATTCATGCCAAGAGGGTTACCATCATGCCGAAAGATGTTCAGCTGGCTCGTCGTATTCGGGGAGAGCGTGCTTAAAATCTATAGCGATTAATATCTAATTTGTTTGAACTTTACATTCCCTTGCATCTTGGACCTCTAGTATCCTTTTTTTTTGGTCATCTTGTATGATGATTCCTCGTTTAGTTTGATACTGGTAATTATTGGATATTGTTGATAGTTAGAAAATTTTTGGATTTGATATTATTGTGTTTTCATGATTTTTTTATGTATGTTTTTAGAAGCAATTTTTAAGATAATTTGCTATCATCAATCTTTAAAAAGATACACTGAGTTAAATAATGACGTCACTGTACATGGTGATCACTTGGTGAGTTGTATTGTTCTGGAGAAGTATTGATACTGTGACAACCCTGGTTTTGAGGTTCGTCACTTAGTTTTATTTTGTACTAGTTACGTGTCTTTACGTGTTTATGTGCTTATTGGTGTGTATAGATTGTGGTTTGGATATCGTTTCCGGTACGGGGTACCTTGTGAGTGAAACGATGTGTGATGATTTCATGTTCATGATCTCACATGGTAGTGACTATGAAGTCAAATGGTGTTATTTAATGGTATTACGTATACGTATATGTATTATACAAAATCGTATTTTTACGATTTACGGTTTAGCATTTAGAGGTCTCGGATGAGGTAATTAGTCATATGGATATTTTTGGGATGGTTTTAATTCATTTAGGACTTAGTTATAAAGTTTATTTCAAAATTTGAGATTTTTTATAAAAGTGTATATTTTACGACTTTTACGATAAAACGCGTAAAATTGACTAGTTTTATGGTTTTGGAAGCTTTAGGAGCTGAAAGAAATTAAGGTAAATTAAGGTAATATTATTAATACATATATTAATAATAAAAATAAATAAAAAACGAATTTTGAGGGGTATGGTCGGTTTAAAAAAAAAAGAAAGAAAAAGGGAAAAGAGGGAAAAAGGAAACAAGTGTTATACTTGGACAAGAATTATTTTGCTATATAAGAAACCCCCACACTTATACCAAACGAATTATATTCATTCCCTGGAGTTTATAGTCGACTTATAGAAGAGAAAAATTAGGGTTCTTCATAAAATTAGGGTTTTCTCATCTTCCATTAATTTAAAGGTAAATCTTTATAACCCTTTTTAATTAAATTGTTTTTATGTTTCTTTAATCATCTTATGATGGATTAAGGTTAGGGTTTATTATAAAAACAGTAAATTAATGTTATATTAATCATAACATGATGATTACATAAGTTAGGGCTTGTAATTAGAGGGATTAGGGTTAATTAATGAGGTTGATCTTGTTAAACCCGTTTTTAAAAACTGGGCAGAATTTTGGGTCATTGTTTTGATCATATAGGGAGTTCTATAAACTCTTATTTTACGATCCAAGTACCCCTGGAAAGGTATTTGAAGTGGCTTTCCAATGCAAGAAACTAGAACTAAATTGGAGGTAGGGAAGTGGGTCAAAAACAGGTTACAACAGTCGGAGGTCAAAACAGTTTTGAATTCAGCTTGTTTTCTTTTTAAGTTTTGGGTTGTTTGGGGCACTTAGGGTTGCATTGGGATCTTCTCACGAACGTGAGAGATGTTTTATATAGTGTAGTTAATATCTGCACTTGGGCTAAGGTGGTGGTTTAGGGTAAGACCCCTTAATGGTAACAAACTTTTAGTACGTTTAAAATCAGGAAATCTGGAATGACAAACGTAGATATATATATATCGGGGCCTTAACAGTAGCTTTAAGGTTAGGTCAAGTGGGAGGTATTAGCTAACATATGTAAGGGTATGAATATTCCTTTTACAGAAACCATGGGTATATTTAAGTGGACGTTTGACTTAAAGTTTTGAGACCTAAAAACTGGGACTGTTTTGGGTAAAATATGAACGGGATAGTTATTAAACTTAACCAAGTTAAGGACTTGTTAAGGAAGGGTAATGGGGTGATTAGAGCTTAACAATGGGGTAATTATACGGGAATAGACTAGATGTCCATCATAGGTTGATGATCCATCTCAGTGATTGGTTCGTGTATTGATTTCGTGTTTTTGGCTGTTAGCTTGTTGCTTGTAACACCCCATTTTGGAAATGGAATATTACGCATAATCATGGCGTGTCATCAAAGCATACAAGGATAAATGTCTAAGCATTATTCAACCATAAAAGGGAAATACCGGAATCAAACATCGGTAACCCCAAAGCAAAGCTCATCACACACAAACATAAATACTGTAAAGGAAAGGACGAAACAATGTCCATAGCAACTGTATCAAAGTAAAGGAAATGCATAAAGTAAAGAAAGACAGTAAAGCTTCCAATCCATATGCACGTACGTTTGAGATCTACGAGCGTCCCTGAGTACCTGCCGTTTTGGGAACATGAAAAGGAAAACGGCTGAGCAAGACGCTCAGTGCACGGATGTACAATATAGCATGAAATCGAATAAACATGTAACATATAACAGCGGAAGACTAAGTTCTGAGTAAACTGGTTAAGTATCAAGAAAACTGGTTTTATAGTTTGAAAAGCCTTATGTTTATCTTGTGAAAACTGTTTTAACGTATATATACCATAGCCCATATAGGTCATGAAAAGGTCACGTGCATGCATACTTGGAGGGGTGACCTCATCATGCTGATTAGAGGGGATGCCTCTAATCAATATACTGGTTTGGGTAGGAGGGATCAACTCCTTGTGAAGGGTGCAAGGCACACACCACATTCACCATGATAAACTGAATAAAACATGTAACTAGGATGCACCCATACGCCCCACCTGATATAATAATATGGCCAAAACTGAAAAGGGACGCCACGAGCAATCACTCCGCCGTGGGGAAGTCATAACATCGGTGCCTCCAATGCTATGGTTATGGTACCTCCATAACTAGGTGAAACTGGTCATGCTTGTATATGGCTATAGATTATGCTAATTAAACATAAGCAGTTCAAAACAATAAAACAAATGCTGGGAAAAACAGTTGGCTGCATACGGGGAAATCCTAATAAGGAAAGAATGTCCATACTGAAAGGACGGGAATCCGTACCTCAAGTCCAGTGAATGAACGGAATAAAGACTCCTACTTCTGGATCACTAACGCTACATGAATACACACGTGTATAAGTATCGATTCACTGATTATGTACTGGGTTTTATGTCTCATTTTAGCTGACTTGGTATGTTTTAGGTCATGGTTCACTGTTTAAAGCCTTAAACTGTGTTTATCTTGTATTCTGATTAATCCGTTTAAGTATTACTGGTATTTCATGTATTATTATACTTACTGTGTAATAATAAGTAACTTTCCAAAAATAGAAAGTTTCCAAAAATAGAAAGTTTCCAAAAATAGAAAGTTACCAAAAATAGAAAGTTTCCAAAAATAGAAAGTTTCCAAAAATAGAAAGTTTCCAAAAATAGAAAGTTTCCAAAAATAGAAAGTTTCCTAAAATAGAATTTACTGCTTAAAATAGATTAGTTTCTAAAAATAGAAAGTTTCCAAAAATAGATCAGCTGCCTTAATTAAATAAGTTTCCATATATAGAAGGTTTCCATGATTAGATTAGCTGCCTGAAATAGATAGATTTCCATATATAGAAGGTTTCCATTAATAGATTAGTTGCCTTATTTAATTAAGTTTCTATAAATAGAAGTTTCCATATTTAGAATTAAGCTGGTTACATAAGCTAACATATAAGTCTAAGTGTTTATAAGCTTGTTTCTTAAGTCCTATGATATAGTATATAGTTTAATTATTATTTCATGTATTTTAATTAAAATATAGGTTAAGCATTTTAATTAAAGTATAACATGTTTTAATTAAAATGAAATGAAATACTTAGGTTAAAATATGTATTATTATTATTAATAATATAACCTAAGTCATGTCTAAATTAATTAATTATAGGCATGTTTTAAATAATTAATTAATTATAACTTATAACATAAAATACTTAGGTTAAATTAATATCATGCTAAATTAATAATTAGAATAACCTAAGTCATGATTTAATTAATATCTCATGTTATTAATTAATTTATATCCTAAGTTCATGATTCATAAAAATTAACATGTAACATAGATCATGATTTAACCAACGAACCATGAATCGGGCATGAATTCGACACCGTACCCCGAGCCAAACCCGGGGCACATGTGCCTCCCTGCTGTCGTGGGTCCCACAAGCACCAACCAAGACCTAAAATGGTCTTGGTGGTGGCGGCAATAAGCAAACCAAACCCCCCTCGGGTTTGTTTTGCTAGGCGGCTAAAAACAAACACCCTTATAAATCATTCTTTGATTTTAATTAACCCCAAAACATGTTAGGTCCATGTTTAATTATCATGTTTTTAATAAGAAAATAATAACATGTTCATGAAAATAATCAAAGATTAAAAAGAATTAAAAAGAAGGGTTTAAAAAGGTATACCACTATGTAGCTTGGAAAAGGATGAACAAACACTGATTATAGCAATAGTTTTTAAGATCAAAATCAACCAATCACCCTCCTATGGTGATGCTAAGGTGGCGGCACAAAGAGAGAACAAGGAGGAGGAGAGAAAACTCTTTTAGGGTTTTTTGTGTTTATTTCTTGAAAGTGAAAAATGAAAACATATTTTTACCATAACCCCCCTTTTACTTGTAAAAGTCCATGGGCCAAGCCCATTTCTTGTTGTGTGCCGTGGGTATGGGGGCCCCACATGGGGTACCCGTACCTTTCTCGTGTCCCGATGTTTCGTGTTCGTTCGTGGTTAAACGTGCTCGTGTTTAAAGTGTTTCTATTTATTTAATCATGTCGTTTATCGTAATCTTAACGCTCGTAATTATATTATATGTATTTACGTAATTATTCTAGTTCGTATTTTAAATGGTGATCATGATTTAATTATGTTCACGTGACATATTTATTAACTGTTTATCATGAGTTCGTATGTAATCGATACTTGTCATGTCACACACGTATGCACTTGCTTGATTATAGCACATGAATGTGATCAATACTAAATGAGGTAAGTTTTAATCTAGGACGTACGATCTTAAGGGAACTATTCATGGTAAAAGCATGCGGGTTTTACAATTCTTCCCCCCTAAAAAGAATAATTCGTCCCCGAATTATAGATAAAGTAAGCTGAAAAGAAGTAACATACCCGAACTCAAAATATGAAGTGAGGGTAAGAAGCCCGGATAGACTCCTCTGTTTCCCAAGTGGCTTCCCGCTCGGTATGGTCCCTCCAAAGGATTTTGACGAAAGGAATCGTCTTCCTTCTCATGACTCGTTCTTGCCTGTCGAGTACTCGTTCGGGTTCTTCTATAAACGTGAGATCTTCACGTATCTGTTCCAGTGGATACTGAACCATGTGAAGGGGATGATAATTGTACCCTCTGAGTAAGGACACATGGAACACGTTATGGACGTGCGAAAGCTGAGGAGGTAACGCCAATCGGTAAGATACTTCACCGATTCGTTCAATGATATCAAAAGGCCCGATGAAACGAGGACTGAGTTTTCCTTTGATCCCGAAGCGTTTAACACCACGTGCCGGCGAAACCTTGAGGAAGACGTAATCTCCCACATTAAAATGTATGTCCCTACGATGCTTATCGGCGTAACTCTTCTGACGTGACCGTGCTTCCTGCAGCTTCTGCTTAGCTACTTCGATCTTCTCATTGGTCATTTCTATAATCTCTGGTCCTTCGAGTGTTCGCTCTCCCACTTGATCCCAGCAAGTTGGAGCGCGACACTTTCTGCCATACAACATTTCGAAAGGAGCACATTTGATACTTGCGTGCCAGCTGTTGTTGTATGCAAACTCGACTAAACAGATGTAATCGTCCCAATCACCTGTCCATTCCAACGCACACGACCTTAACATATCTTCCAATGTCTGAATTGTTCGCTCCGATTGTCCGTCCGTTTGAGGATGAAAGGCCGTACTCAGCTTAAGTTGTGTACCCCAAGCTTTTTGCAGACCTTTCCAGAATCGCGACGTGAAACGAGGATCTCTGTCTGAGACGATGCTGGAGGGAGTGCCGTGGAGTCTCATGATCTCCCTTCTGTAAGTATCTGCGAGTTTACTTACCGGATCTTCCTTGCGTATCGGTAAGAAATGAGCTGATTTGGTGAGTCGATCAACAATGACCCAAATAGCATCGTGCTTCTTCTTGGTAGGCGGAAGACCGGTAACAAAATCCATGGTGATTTTGTCCCACTTCCACTCTGGAATATCCAACGGTTGAAGGAGACCGCCCGATCACTGATGTTCGATCTTAACCTGCTGGCAGGTAAGACATTTGGAGACATAAGTGGCTACATCCTGTTTCATACCACTCCACCAAAAGTGCTGTCTGATGTCATGGTACATTTTTGTCGACCCAGGATGTATAGAAAATGGGGAGCTGTGAGCTTCAGCTAACAATGCTTCCCGGAGTTCTTGATTGTCAGGAACACAAAGTCTCGTGCCCTGCCAAACGATACCGTCTGCGTCCATTCTGAATTCCGTCTGCTTCTCTAAATTCTGAATTATCGGCCAAATCTCTCCATCATCCTTCTGCGCTTCCTTGATCCTAGTCAGTAACTCAGGTTCTACTCTAAGATTCGCCCAGTATCCGTGCTGCCCACGTACCATGATTTCGATGTCTAGCCGCTCCAAGTCTCTTATGTTTTGTTCCTTGATCTCAATGCCGTTGATCATTCCGGACTTTCTGCTGAGTGCATCTGCTACTACATTAGCTTTCCCGGGATGATACTGTAGGTTAATATCATAATCCTTCAACAGTTCCAACCATCTCCTTTGTCTCATGTTCAATTCTCGCTGTGTGAAGATATACTTCAAGCTCTTGTGATCCGTGAAAATGTCGCATGATTCTCCGTATAAGTAATGCCTCCATATCTTCAATGCGAACACCACTGCAGCAAGTTCCAGGTCATGCGTAGGGTAGTTTTCTTCATAGGGCTTAAGCTGCCGTGAAGCATACGCGATCACTTTCCCATGTTGCATGAGAAAACAGCCTAGTCCCTTCCCCGATGCATCGCTATAGATCTGAAATCCACCTGTACCAGATGGGAGAGTAAGAATAGGTGCAGATACTAACTTCTGCTTTAGGTCTTCGAAGCTCTTCTCTCGATCTTCCGTCCAGACGAATTTCTCTCCTTTTCGCATCAGTTTGGTGAGAGGTAGTGCCAAGCGGGAAAAGTTCTCCACGAATCTGCGATAATATCCAGCTAAGCCTAAGAAACTGCGGACTTCTGTCGCCGACGTTGGTCTTGGCCATTTAGTGATAGCCTCAACCTTCGCTGGGTCCATAGTGATCCCTTCAGCTGATACGATGTGACCTAAGAATGCCACCTTGTTTAACCAGAACTCACACTTGGAGAATTTCGCATACAGCTGCTTCTGACGAAGAATCTGTAGTACCATACGAAGATGGTCTTCGTGTTCCTCCGTGGACTTTGAGAAAATCAGGATGTCATCGATGAATACAATGACAAATTTATCAAGGAATTCATGGAAGATCCTGTTCATCAGATCCATGAATACTGCTGGAGCGTTAGTCAGGCCGAATGGCATGACCACAAACTCATAATGGCCATAGCGGGTACGAAAAGCAGTCTTAGCAATGTCCTGCTCTTTAACCCTCAGCTGATGGTAGCCTGACCTTAGATCGATCTTTGAGAAGTGTTTGGCTCCTTGAAGTTGGTCAAACAGATCATCTATACGTGGCAGTGGATATCTATTGCGGATGGTAATCTTATTAAGTTCACGGTAGTTAATGCAAAGTCGCATGCTGCCGTCCTTCTTCTTAACGAACAAGACCGGTGCGCCCCATGGAGATGCGCTCGGTCTAATGAACCCTCGTTCAAGAAGTTCCTGCAGTTGGTCCTTCAGTTCTTTTAGATCTATGGGAGCCATACGATACGGAGCCTTAGAGATTGGCTCAGCTCCTGGAACAAGGTCGATGTTGAACTCCACTTCTCGTGCAGGTGGTATGCCTGGAAGTTCATCTGGGAAGACGTCTTGGAATTCCGAAACTACTGGTTGATCCTGAATCGATGGGGATTCAGCATCCATGTCGTGAACCGTAGCTAGATAACCTTCGCAACCATGTGACAGTAATGCACGTGCTTGCAAGGTAGATATCACTTGTACAGACCGTCCGGGTATGAACCCGTTATGAATGTACTCAGGTGCATTAATGTCACCGAAGATTACCCGATATGAGTGGCAGTCTATGGTAGCATGGTGCTTGGATAGCCAGTCCATGCCAAGAATCATATCGAACTCAATCATGTCTAGGGGAAGTGCATCTACTGCACGAACTTTATCGTCAAACTCTAGAGGAAGACTCTTGTATACATGAGTTATTAATACAGAGTCCCTCAGAGGCGTGGAAATGGTAAGCTTATTTTCTAATGGCAAGGGAAGTGTCCTGATGTTCTTAGCATAAGTAGTGGAAATAGCTGAATGAGTGGCACCCGTGTCGAAAAGAACACATGCAGCCTGGCCGTACATATACAAAATTCCAGTAATGGTACCTGTAGATTTGTTTGCCTGATCGCGCGATGTCGTGTAGACACGCCCAGTGGTAGGAGGCGGTTTAGTATCAGCATGACCCGAAGTACCCTCCATTTCACCCTTACGGCAATCTCTCATACGATGGCCAGGGAGGCCGCACTTGTAGCACGCGTCGGAATCACGACGACATGGGCCAGGGTGTCTGCGATGGCAAGTATTGCAAAGAGGATGAGTGAATCCTCCAGCAGGAGTCCTTGCTTGCCGAGGGCCTGCTGATGACAAAACGTGTTAAGAATAAAGTATATGTACGAGTATAGGACGTAAACGTCATAAGATGTTTACCAGTGTTAGCTGAACGGTTAAGCTGAGAACCCCTGTGGTTCTGGTCCTTCCCGTTACCGTGGTTCCTGGTAGAGGTTAATATAGTGTCAGCTTGAGAGATATAACATGAAATCATAATAAGATGCGTAAATAGTAGGACCTGCTGTTGTTGGAGTGTCCCGCATTGTTACGGTAATTATCATTACCGTTGCGCCTTTCCACAACAGAACGGTCGTTAGTGTGACCGTTTCCTTTGGGCTGATTAGGTTGCTGCTGAGTAGCCGGCTGAGACCGGTCCCCAGTTTTCTGCCTGGAAGATACAGTTTTAAGAGATGATTATAGAACATATAATGATAGGATGCGATCTGGTTATCGATAGAACACGAAATGTTTTACCTCTTGTCGGGTCTTTCAGCTTCCCCGAACTCATCGCGTTCCTGCAACATCTCAAGCTTCCTTGCTGCGTCGGCCACTTGTGCTACTGTATTGAACGTAGCACATACCAGATTGTTCGCGACCGAGGTGCGAAGTGCCCACCTAAAATGGTGTGCCTGCTCCTCAGGAGTACCAGCTGCTGCTCCCAGAAAACCAGCCAAGCGAAGAAAGCGCTGCATGAATTCGTTGCTATTCTCGCCCGCTCTCTGACGTATCCCATGGTATTCTCGCTTGAGTTTGTCCTGCTCTGCCTTAGGAAAGAACTGCTCCATCACTCTCTCCTTGAATTGGCCCCATGTCAAACCAGCGACCCATTCATCACCTCCTTCTGACTGCGTCAAAGCTAGCCACCAGTTGAGTACATCGCCTTCAAACCGGTAGCATGCTAATCTCGCCTTGAAGGCGGGGTCACATCCCATAGCATTGAAGATTTTCTCAATGTGAGTCAACCAGCTTTCAGCATCGCTGGGGCTATCAGCCTTTTCAAAAGCTCTAGGACGGAGCTTGTTAAATATTTCCAACCATACTGCTAGTGTCACAGGGGGAGGAGGAGGAGGAGGTGCCTGATTCTGCTGCTGCTGATTGTTGGCAGCTTGGACTTCAGCACGAATGTCATTCCTCAGTTGAGGAAGTAAGGCTTGCATGGCAGCCTGAATTGCAGCATTGAGCTGCTCTTGCTCGCGTGTGAGAACCATCTGACAGTATAACATAAACATATGATTAACAATTCCAACATAAAATATAAAAAAAAAAAATTTTATACCAAAAATTTCATGAGAAAAATTTTATGCAAGAAAATCTTTGTATGAATGCATGATGCAGTTTTATGAAAACTTTTGATGCTCGAGAGTGAACGCCTCCGGTCAGTTCACTCAAAATAAAAGACATATCGAGGGGACGCCTATGGGTCGGTCCCAAATCTAAAAGTTCCGATAAAACACATGCGACTAAATAGGGCCAGTCCTGTACCAACCATTACTTAGTCAAAAACCCTGTAACAATGACATGTATATGTATGCTTAAAAATGATGAATGCATGAAAACAACTGTCAGTTCTAGGAAGACCGTAGTGACTACCCACTAATCACAGGTCATATTTGAGAGCCTACAGGTCGAAACCTTAGCTCTGATACCATAATTGTAACACCCCATTTTGGAAATGGAATATTACGCATAATCATGGCGTGTCATCAAAGCATACAAGGATAAATGTCTAAGCATTATTCGACCATAAAAGGGAAATACCGGAATCAAACATCGGTAACCCCAAAGCAAAGCTCATCACACACAAACATAAATACTGTAAAGGAAAGGACGAAACAATGTCCATAGCAACTGTATCAAAGTAAAGGAAATGCATAAAGTAAAGAAAGACAGTAAAGCTTCCAATCCATATGCACGTACGTTTGAGATCTACGAGCGTCCCTGAGTACCTGCCGTTTTGGGAACATGAAAAGGAAAACGGCTGAGCAAGACGCTCAGTGCACGGATGTACAATATAGCATGAAATCGAATAAACATGTAACATATAACAGCGGAAGACTAAGTTTTGAGTAAACTGGTTAAGTATCAAGAAAACTGGTTTTATAGTTTGAAAAGCCTTATGTTTATCTTGTGAAAACTGTTTTAACGTATATATACCATAGCCCATATAGGTCATGAAAAGGTCACGTGCATGAATACTTGGAGGGGTGACCTCATCATGCTGATTAGAGGGGATGCCTCTAATCAATATACTGGTTTGGGTAGGAGGGATCAACTCCTTGTGAAGGGTGCAAGGCACACACCACATTCACCATGATAAACTGAATAAAACATGTAACTAGGATGCACCCATACGCCCCACCTGATATAATAATATGGCCAAAACTGAAAAGGGACGCCACGAGCAATCACTCCGCCGTGGGGAAGTCATAACATCGGTGCCTCCAATGCTATGGTTATGGTACCTCCATAACTAGGTGAAACTGGTCATGCTTGTATATGGCTATAGATTATGCTAATTAAACATAAGCAGTTCAAAACAATAAAACAAATGCTGGGAAAAACAGTTGGCTGCATACGGGGAAATCCTAATAAGGAAAGAATGTCCATACTGAAAGGACGGGAATCCGTACCTCAAGTCCAGTGAATGAACGGAAGAAAGACTCCTACTTCTGGATCACTAACGCTACATGAATACACACGTGTATAAGTATCGATTCACTGATTACGTACTGGGTTTTATGTCTCATTTTAGCTGACTTGGTATGTTTTAGGTCATGGTTCACTGTTTAAAGCCTTAAACTGTGTTTATCTTGTATTCTGATTAATCCGTTTAAGTATTACTGGTATTTCATGTATTATTATACTTACTGTGTAATAATAAGTAACTTTCCAAAAATAGCAGGTTTCCAAAAATAGAAAGTTTCCAAAAATAGAAAGTTTCCAAAAATAGAAAGTTACCAAAAATAGAAAGTTTCCAAAAATAGAAAGTTTCCAAAAATAGAAAGTTTCCAAAAATAGAAAGTTTCCAAAAATAGAAAGTTTCCTAAAATAGAATTTACTGCTTAAAATAGATTAGTTTCTAAAAATAGGAAGTTTCCAAAAATAGATCAGCTGCCTTAATTAAATAAGTTTCCATATATAGAAGGTTTCCATGATTAGATTAGCTGCCTGAAATAGATAGATTTCCATATATAGAAGGTTTCCATTAATAGATTAGTTGCCTTATTTAATTAAGTTTCTATAAATAGAAGTTTCCATATTTAGAATTAAGCTGGTTACATAAGCTAACATATAAGTCTAAGTGTTTATAAGCTTGTTTCTTAAGTCCTATGATATAGTATATAGTTTAATTATTATTTCATGTATTTTAATTAAACTATAGGTTAAGCATTTTAATTAAAGTATAACATGTTTTAATTAAAATGAAATGAAATACTTAGGTTAAAATATGTATTATTATTATTAATAATATAACCTAAGTCATGTCTAAATTAATTAATTATAGGCATGTTTTAAATAATTAATTAATTATAACTTATAACATAAAATACTTAGGTTAAATTAATATCATGCTAAATTAATAATTAGAATAACCTAAGTCATGATTTAATTAATATCTCATGTTATTAATTAATTTATATCCTAAGTTCATGATTCATAAAAATTAACATGTAACATAGATCATGATTTAACCAACGAACCATGAATCGGGCATGAATTCGACACCGTACCCCGAGCCAAACCCGGGGCACATGTGCCTCCCTGCTGCCGTGGGTCCCACAAGCACCAACCAAGACCTAAAATGGTCTTGGTGGTGGCGGCAATAAGCAAACCAAACCCCCCTCGGGTTTGTTTTGCTAGGCGGCTAAAAACAAACACCCTTATAAATCATTCTTTGATTTTAATTAACCCCAAAACATGTTAGGTCAATGTTTAATTATCATGTTTTTAATAAGAAAATAATAACATGTTCATGAAAATAATCAAAGATTAAAAAGAATTAAAAAGAAGGGTTTAAAAAGGTATACCGCTATGTAGCTTGGAAAAGGATGAACAAACACTGATTATAGCAATAGTTTTTAAGATCAAAATCAACCAATCACCCTCCTATGGTGATGCTAAGGTGGCGGCACAAAGAGAGAACAAGGAGGAGGAGAGAAAACTCTTTTAGGGTTTTTTGTGTTTATTTCTTGAAAGTGAAAAATGAAAACATATTTTTACCATAACCCCCCCTTTACTTGTAAAAGTCCATGGGCCAAGCCCATTTCTTGTTGTGTGCCGTGGGTATGGGGGCCCCACATGGGGTACCCGTACCTTTCTCGTGTCCCGATGTTTCGTGTTCGTTCGTGGTTAAACGTGCTCGTGTTTAAAGTGTTTCTGTTTATTTTATCATGTCGTTTATCGTAATCTTAACGCTCGTAATTATATTATATGTATTTACGTAATTATTCTAGTTCGTATTTTAAATGGTGATCATGATTTAATTATGTTCACGTGACATATTTATTAACTGTTTATCATGAGTTCGTACGTAATCGATACTTGTCATGTCACACACGTATGCACTTGCTTGATTATAGCACATGAATGTGATCAATACTAAATGAGGTAAGTTTTAATCTAGGACGTACAATCTTAAGGGCACTATTCATGGTAAAAGCATGCGGGTTTTACATTGCTAGTGCGAGGACTTGTGAAGAAGCTATCAGGTGAGTTTCATAGTCCCATGTTTAATATTGATTTTGACTTCCAGATGGGATGGAAGAGACACTGTGTTGAGTTATTTTCTAAATTGATGTTGTGAATGTGTTTGTGATTTGAGATGGACTTGTGTGTACATTATGTGATTAACTGCTATGTGATTTTTGATTGTGTATGATTTGGATCGGGGGACACGAGCCGTCTCAGTTATTGTGGTTTGACAAGGTAGTGGCCTTGTGGTTTGACAAGGTAGTGGCCTTGTGGTTTGACAAGGTAGTGGCCTTGTGGTTTGACAAGGTAGTGGCCTTGTGGTTTGCCAAGGTAGTGGCCTTGGGATAGGTACATAGGGTGATCATCTATGGTACCATGATGTTGTTTGGCAAGGTAGGAGCCTTGGATTGGTTTGGTATGATTAATCTTGATTGATAGTTGTTAATGCATATTTGTAGCACATTGTCCATATGTTATTGTGTTGATGGTTGTTATTCACAGCTTATAACTGATTTAGCGTTAGAGTCTAAACCTATGACTCTCACCAACTTTATGTTGACGTGTTTTAGTGTCTCTTTCATGTGAGAATGTGGTTAAGCTTGAGGATAGAAGTGGCTAAACTTGGATGCCTTAGGATTGCATATAGAAGGAGATCCCCGTTCCTTCTTAGTTTACCTTTATGTTTTTTTGAATTAGTGATACTGTTGGCACCTATATGTTTGTTTGGTTTATGTTTATTGTTTGTCTTGGGTAAGTGGTAGGACTGTTACCTACTTACCTAGACTCCTGCATTGTTGAGATATTGTCATGACATTTGTGTCGCCATTTATGACATTATATTTGCATTTTAGTCTTCTCTATAGAGACACCATTTGTTGTGATGATATCCATACGTCGCGCCCCATATTCCGCCATTGGTGGGGTGTGACAGAATGGTATCAGAGACCAATGGTTATAGAGAATTAGGTTGCCTAGTCGCGTAGCCTAGTCTATAGCTTAAGGGTCCCTGCATATAGGCGTCATAGGAGTATGTGTGCATTTTATATTAATTGATGTGTTTGGATGTTATTTATTGCGATGTTTTGACTAGTATGAATTGAACCGTAGTATGTTCATACTTAGTCACATGTTATTTTCTTTTCGGGTTTGTGACTAGTGCGGGTTGAACCATAATCGTCCACGCTAGTCACTGTAGTATTTTGCTTAAATTGTACATTATAGTACATAATTTAGTACAAGGTAGATTCTATCTTTTATCGAGTTATTTTACATACCTGAGGTATGTTATTTTCTTTTGATGTTTAAGTCATGTTCCCTAAGAATCGTGTGGTGGTTCGAGTTACTAGGAGTAGGTGGATAGGAAGGATTTTAAGCTGTTTCCACTCTTACGGGCGACATGACTTATAAATGATTATGTTTTCGTTTTGGATTTAGTCTAGGCTGTTTTAGCTAGACTATGGATTTCTGTATTCCAAGAGTTTTATTATGTTATTTTATAGATGGAGTTTTGGACCTTATTGGTTATGTGGTTATGAGCTTATGTGAGTAGATAGATTTATGTGTTATATGTTGTATTGATTCTTATAAGTGTCATCATAGGAGGGAGTGCATTGGGGAAAGGGTAATTGTATAAGTATGGTGGCCAACATAGTTATACAAGTACCACAACTTCAATGGGTTCTCAAGTATGATTGCATGAAAGAGGATTAGTACATGCTTGTATATGGTGAGATGTAGATTTTGGGTATATTTATAATATATGGGTATATGTAATGGCTGCCTACGATATGGATTTTTTTAGTGTGTTATATGTTTTGAGTTATAGTCGTGTTATGTGATTATATGGTCACACGATATGGGTTGGTTTTGGTAATGGGTTTTGTGCCTTGTTGTGGCATGGTGAGATGGTGAGATGGGGATTACTCGTATGGAAAAACGAGTGTATGACGCGATTGGTTGATCTGATATGTATAGTAACGAGTATGTTTTGGGTGATTTAATAGGTATATATATGCGGATGTATATATACTACTATGTGTTAAGTTATGGTATATGGTCGTTCACTAATTATTATAACTTGAACGTACCTTGTGTTTGCTCGTGTTTTATGGTGCTGGAGTTTAATAGAGTTCCAACGACGTTTTGAATCTTTTGAAGTGTGTCTGGTAGCGTATTCTTTGAGTTTCGTATTTCACGTGTACGTTTTAAAATGGTGTTCTTGGTTTTAAGTCTATTGAAATAACTTGGGATTCCTTTTGAGATAATGAAATCTTTTGTGTTAGGTCTTGCATTTCTTTTGGTCGGTATATGTTGAGAAAAAGGGGGACTTGGAAATCTATTATAGGGTTAGATAGTTGGTTGTATTCGGTAAAATAAGGGTAAGGTGTTGAAGTCATGTTTCAAACAAGATGTAACATAAGATTTCATTTTAATCAACACTTATATATTTCAAATTCTAAAAGACTTTCTTTGAAATAAAGCGAAATAAAAATTTATTTCTACCTACATAGTTTATATAATTGAGTTCGACCGATTTATGTCATTTATAATTATTTATACAAGGTTAAATTGAGTTTATGAAGATTTCACGTACAATTATATCTGTCATTTAAAAGGATTACATTAATCACTAAGTTTATTCTTTAGTTTTTTTTAAAACAACTAGTATAAAACTGTTTTGGTCATAACTTGTTAGTTTTTAGAGTTTTTTGAGTGATTCAAAAGCCAAAAATTATGTACTCGGAACGTACTTTTCAAATATTCAGAAAGTATAGTCATGGGAGGTCAATGGACTGGTCGGAATTGTTGTACAAGTGTCGGGTTCAAGTTTGAGTTTTGAATAGTAGTTTATTTTTATTTGGGGTGCACGGGATACCTAGTCTTTGGGTTGAGTTTTGAGATCGCCTAGAAGGTTGTTGGTATATTGTTTGAGTCACATGGATGTGGGAGGTAATAATAAAAAAAAGATATATATTCTTTTGGAAAAGTCGATCTTTTGCACGGTTTAAATAATATGTCGCGGGGCGTAATCTGTTTGGTTGCCATTGGGTGTTTCTTGGATTATTTTTCGTTGTCATGGGTCATTTTAAATTGATACACGTTTTGGGTTTGAGTTTACTTTCGAGTCTCATGGTTTTGACTTGTTTTAACTGGTGCACGTGAAATGTCGTTAGTTATCCGTTGGTTTGATTTGTTGATCGTATCTGATGGATTCAGGATGTAGTTTTGGTTTCGTATTGTTCGGGAGCGTTGAGGTAGTCATATGAAAGACTTGGTCGCGCCTACACGCTTAAGTAGGTGACCATGAGAGAATGGTCGGAATGCCCTTAGTGGGGAGGAAAGGAGTTCGTAGACAAACTAAGGTGGTCATGAGGTCTCTTAGGAGTACCAAGGAGATAAATAGAGATTGGTGGGATACTAGCACAAGTAACGCGCCATAGAGGGTGTTGGAATGGGATACAATACCTCAAAGGTATTTATGATTGTTCGTAAGGTATGTAAGTTTTCCGAATATTTCCTGAACTTTAGTAGGTTTGCCTATTACGGTGAGGTAGAACCATAAATAGAGCAAGTAGGGGAGGTGAGAGGAGTTGTAGTTAGTGCCTTTCCAAGGCAAATCGTTGATGGAGTGATTTAAAAACAAGAGCTATTAGAAATTGCAGGGAATGCCGGATAAAAGTTGAGTTGCTTAGTAGTAGATTGGATGTGGAAAGTGGTTGAGTGGTCTGATGAGAGGAAGCATTGGTCTTTTAAAATGCGTGTAGAATTTTGTAAGTAGAACGAGGTAGGAATTTATTCGTATTGCCGCTAAGAGAGGGTGCAAGGAGGACATAGTTGAAACTGCTAAGGATGTTGTATGAACGCTTTCGGTTTACGGTTATGCATTTGGCTTCGCTAAGCACTAGCGGTTTTCATGGAGTCAATGAACCGAGTGTGCATGAACGTATATAAACGAGTTGTCATCGGGAGCATCGACGACATCTTGATCTACTCAAATCTTAGAAGGAGGATGAGGCGAATTATGTGTTGGTTTTGGAGTTGTTAGTAAAGGGAATGAAACGTGAGATTTTCAAGTGTGAGTTTTAGGATTTAGTTGGCCAGGTCTAGTAGTCAGAGATGATGGCATATCGTGGAACCAGCAAGGGGCGAAGTGAAGAAGGATGAGGAAGCATTTTGGAGGATGAAGAGGTGGATTGGATAATGAGCGGATTTTGGCATTATCGGAAGGACTGGATGAATTCGCGAGCATGACGATACGTGGAGCAAGGATTTGGATGCGTACGAGGACGACAAAGAAAGGCGATTGCTTATACGTTGCAGGAACTGAAGATTTAGAAGAACTGGATAGACTTAGTTAGTGGAGCTGGATTGTTATATCTGCCTAGAATGCTAGAGGCATTTGGGGTACGAGACGTAGAGAATGATCTATACGGATCATGAACGTCTCCAACACATATTCAATCACCTTGATTGAACATTTGGCAAAGGTGGTGGGTGGAGTTAAGTGACGAAAGAAAATTGCATGGCCAAGTACCATCTGGGAAAGGCAAGCATGGTCGATGAGACATGGAATAAGAAGGATGAGGTGAAGCTGAGACGAACTTGAACTATAGGGATGATGTATTGGAGTGGTTTGGATGAAGGATGTGGGTTGCACAAGTTGAGTTGTCTAAAGCAGTGAACGCGTCAACATTTATGTTGCGTGGCTTGGACAATCGTAAGGAGGAAAGGGACGTAGACTATACTTCCTACATGGATAGGAGTAGTTTAGAAAGGGCGATGTAGTTGGTGGAAGGGATACATAATGTGGTGGGGGATTAAGTACGATGAGAGTTGGGTGATAGTCGATAGACTGACTAATTCATCACCTATTTCAAGAGGAATGAGAAGTCACGTAGTTGGGAAGTTGGAAGAATTAATGGATATGCGAAAGACCGTCATAGGTCACTTTGTAAGAAAATTGGAATTTAAAGTAGTTTGGGATACGGACTGAAGGGAGTTGATGAACATAATTGGACATGGGTGATGGATTTAGAGGTAGTTTGGAAACTCGTTAGCGATGGCTGAGTTTTCATATAATGATAGTTATCGTACTAGAAGTCGATAAATGCAATTTGAGGCACTATATGAAAGGATAGGGTGAGTTGTCCCCATTGTGGACTAGAATTGGTAAAAGAGGCTACTAATGTAGTAATAGTGTTTGTGGAAAGGATGAGAGCAACAAGGGATGCTATGTAGAGACAGAGGAAACCACTAGAGTTAGTGACAAAGTGTGTATGAAGTTTCACCCATAGTAACGGGTGGTATGTTTTGGTAAAATGGAAGAGTTGATGTAGAGTTTTATAGGTCCATTTATGATCTTGGAAAGATTGGACCATTAGCTTATGAGCATAGAATTACCTGGGGGAAATGAGTTGTATACATGATACATTTCATGTATTGAGATTGGTAAAGGTTGTTTGAGAATGCATTTTGCATGTACGGTTATTTGGGACTTGTGTTAATAAGAGTCTTTGTTTTATCAAAGAGTCATTTGTGAGATTTATTGACTGTGAGGTCAAGAGTTTGGCAACGAGTTTAATTATTTTTGGTTTGTATGTGAGGTATTTTGAAACTTGAACTAAAGTTCACGTGGAAATGAGAGGAGTTCATTTAGAACAAGTATCCTCGTGTGATTTGTTGTTTGTGTGTTTGATCCTAAGGAGTAAATCTCGGGACGAGATTTCTATTAGGAGGGAGTGATGTGACAAACCTGGTTTTGAGGTTCGTCACTTAGTTTTATTTTGTACTAGTTACGTGTCTTTACGTGTTTATGTGCTTATTGGTGTGTATAGATTGTGGTTTGGATATCGTTTCCGGTACGGGGTACCTTGTGAGTGAAACGATGTGTGATGATTTCATGTTCATGATCTCACATGGTAGTGACTATGAAGTCAAATGGTGTTATTTAGTGGTATTACGTATACATATATGTATTATACAAAATCGTATTTTTACGATTTACGGTTTAGCATTTAGAGGTCTCGGATGAGGTAATTAGTCATATGGATATTTTTGGGATGGTTTTAATTCATTTAGGACTTAGTTATAAAGTTTATTTCAAAATTTGAGATTTTTTATAAAAGTGTATATTTTACGACTTTTACGATAAAACGCGTAAAATTGACTAGTTTTACGGTTTTGGGGTTTTGGAAGCTTTAGGAGCTGAAATAAATTAAGGTAATATTATTAATACATATATTAATAATAAAAATAAATAAAAAACGATTTTTGAGGGGTATGGTCGGTTTAAAAAAAAAGAAAGAAAAAGGGAAAAGAGGGAAAAAGGAAACAAGTGTTATACTTGGACAAGAATTGTTTTGCTATATAAGAAACCCCCACACTTATACCAAACGAATTATATTCATTCCCTGGAGTTTATATTCGACTTATAGAAGAGAAAAATTAGGGTTCTTCATAAAATTAGGGTTTTCTCATCTTCCATTAATTTAAAGGTAAATCTTTATAACCCTTTTTAATTAAATTGTTTTTTATGTTTCTTTAATCATCTTATGATGGATTTAGGTTAGGGTTTATTATAAAAACAGTAAATTAATGTTATATTAATCATAACATGATGATTACATAAATTAGGGCTTGTAATTAGAGGGATTAGGGTTAATTAATGAGGTTGATCTTGTTAAACCCGTTTTTAAAAACTGGGCAGAATTTTGGGTCATTGTTTTGATCATATAGGGAGTTCTATAAACTCTTATTTTACGATACAAGTACCCCTGGAAAGGTATTTGAAGTGGATTTCCAATGCAAGAAACTAGAACTAAATTGGAGGTAGGGAAGTGGGTCAAAAACAGGTTGCAACAGTCGGAGGTCAAAACAGTTTTGAATTCAGCTTGTTTTCTTTTTAAGTTTTGGGTTGTTTGGGGCACTTATGGTTGCATTGGGATCTTCTCACGAACGTGAGAGATGTTTTATATATTGTAGTTAATATCTGCACTTGGGCTAAGGTGGTGGTTTAGGGTAAGACCCCTTAATGGTAACAAACTTTTAGTACGTTTAAAATCAGGAAATCTGGAATGACAAACGTAGATATATATATATCGGGGCCTTAACAGTAGCTTTAAGGTTAGGTCAAGTGGGAGGTATTAGCTAACATATGTAAGGGTATGAATATTCCTTTTACAGAAACCATGGGTATATTTAAGTGGACGTTTGACTTAAAGTTTTGAGACCTAAAAACTGGGACTGTTTTGGGTAAAATATGAACGGGATAGTTATTAAACTTAACCAAGTTAAGGACTTGTTAAGGAAGGGTAATGGGGTTATTAGAGCTTAAAAATGGGGTAATTATACGGGAATAGACTAGATGTCCATCATAGGTTGATGATCCATCTCAGTGATTGGTTCGTGTATTGATTTCGTGTTTTTGGTTGTTAGCTTGTTGCTAGTGCGAGGACTTGTGAAGAAGCTATCAGGTGAGTTTCATAGTCCCATGTTTAATATTGATTTTGACTGCCAGATGGGATGGAAGAGACACTGTGTTGAGTTATTTTCTAAATTGATGTTGTGAATGTGTTTGTGATTTGAGATGGACTTGTGTGTACATTATGTGATTAACTGCTATGTGATTTTTGATTGTGTATGATTTGGATCGGGGGACACGAGCCGTCTCAGTTATTGTGGTTTGACAAGGTAGTGGCCTTGTGGTTTGACAAGGTAGTGGCCTTGTGGTTTGACAAGGTAGTGGCCTTGTGGTTTGACAAGGTAGTGTCCTTGTGGTTTGCCAAGGTAGTGGCCTTGGGATAGGTACATAGGGTGATCATCTATGGTACCATGATGTTGTTTGGCAAGGTAGGAGCCTTGGATTGGTTTGGTATGATTAATCTTGATTGATAGTTGTTAATGTATATTTGTAGCACATTGTCCATATGTTATTGTGTTGATGGTTGTTATTCACAGCTTATAACTGATTTAGCGTTAGAGTCTAAACCTATGACTCTCACCAACTTTATGTTGACGTGTTTTAGTGTCTCTTTCATGTGAGAATGTGGTTAAGCTTGAGGATAGAAGTGGCTAGACTTGGATGCCTTAGGATTGCATATAGAAGGAGATCCCCGTTCCTTCTTAGTTTACCTTTATGTTTTTTCAATTAGTGATACTATTGGCACCTATATGTTTGTTTGGTTTATGTTTATTGTTTGTCTTGGGTAAGTGGTAGGACTGTTACCTACTTACCTAGACTCCTGCATTGTTGAGATATTGTCATGACATTTGTGTCGCCATTTATGACATTATATTTGTATTTTAGTCTTCTCTATAGAGACACCATTTGTTGTGATGATATCCATACGTCGCGCCCCATATTCCGCCATTGGTGGGGTGTGACAGATACAAACTAGTGTAAAAAGATATATGATTGTTTCATATTATAACATAGAGTTGAGTCGAAGTAATCTTTGAGCTTTAATTTGCATCAAGGCGATTAAAGTATTCCAGTTATGAAAAATAATTTTAAAGACTTGATTAACAGCTGTGGGATTTGAACCCACGCCCTTTCGAACCAAGAAACAAAAGATCAAGAAGCACCCGTGGCGAACAAAAAGAGTTTTTGACAGCTGTGGGATTTGAACCCACGCCCTTTCGGACCAGAGCCTAAATCTGGCGCCTTAGACCACTCGGCCAAACTGTCTGATTGTTGACGTCTAAACTAAACAATAAGTAATATCAAACTTTTAATAAAAACTAGTTCTATAGTCTCTGCCAGATCAACTACTTCAAGTCGTATCAAGTATAAAACCGAGATCTCAAGTAACTTCTTCTATCTGCAGACAAATGGACTAATTCAAAGCTTTTATTGAAAATAAATTAACTTTTTATAGTAATAACAACATTAGGTAAGATTTGCATGTTTTTGGTGTTGGAGTATAGAGACTAAAACAATGAGATTCTGCTGATCTAATAAAGAAGGAACAAGTGAAAGATGTTGCTGTAATTTCTGATGATTATTAGCAAAAAAGAAAGGCCTATAAATAGGCTGTACATCTGTTAAAAGTTGAAATCATAACTAGTACTTAAAGTAAATATATTTATTCTTGTAACTGATAAAAGTTTGAATGACAGTAACTTCCAACATACCCCCTTCATTCGAACTTGGAGACTCCTAGTTTTGACCATAGATCTTCATGCTTTAACTGTGGCAAACTCTTTGTGAACACATCAGCAAGTTGTTCCTCATTTCTACATATTTTCGAGTTGACTTATTGTTTCTCAATCAACTCACGTATGAAATGATGCTTGATTTCAACATGCTTAGTCCTGAAGGTTTTCCTTTCACAAAAAAGATTTGATAGCTGTGAGATTTGAACCCACGTCCATTCAAACCAAGAAAAAATAGCAAAACCAAGAAGAAATAGCAAAAACATTATCGAGAATTGAAGCTATAGACAAAGAAGCACCCGTGGCCTAATGGATAAGGCGTCTGACTTCTAATCAGGCGATTGTGGGTTTGAGTCCGACTGGGTGTGATGTTTAGACAATAGTTTTGTTCCTTATCAGTTTCAGTTTTGCAGCTATGATTTTCGAAAAAGCCAATTATGAATCTGTTTGTGAAGACGAACGGATTAACTATTCACGGAATCTATAGGATAAATTTCCCACACATTCTAGCAACCTTTTATGTACATATCCAACATTTTTTTTGCCACAAATTTCTCACAATTAACATAATTTCCACACAATTAATTCCCACATATTTTACACAAACGTTTCAACTAGGCATTCTCCTTTTCCTATAGAAAATTTATGAAGAAACATTTTCCCACGGATAAACAACAAATATAGATAAAATATTCAAAATGAATAAACTACCGAATTATTATTTAACAACGCTAAAACAAGACAATTTGATTACACCAGAAACAAATTGGTTACAAATTCCAACCAAAAAGTCTAGACAGTAAATCCGTCGAAATTTGCCACAATTTCTCTATGGATGTCTAAATGACAGAAATTGTGTGTAAATAGTGGGGAATATGTGGGAAATTTGTCACGACTTTCCCACACGAATATTTGGTCAACGATTTAACGTGTAAATAATGGATAATCTGTGAGAAATTTACCACATTTTTTTCAGGGAATTTTTTGTCAATTCAGTGGGAAATTTGTGGGAATGCCGTGTGAAATTTCTCACTATTTTTAATCGTTGAGGAATTTTTGTGAGAAAAAACTGTTTTTCTCTTTTAATATGTGGGTTTCTGACTCAAAGTTGTGACCCG
Organism: Glebionis coronaria; assembly: GCA_025667525.1. Classification (NCBI taxonomy): domain Eukaryota; kingdom Viridiplantae; phylum Streptophyta; class Magnoliopsida; order Asterales; family Asteraceae; genus Glebionis; species Glebionis coronaria. The sequence goes on along the minus strand of CM046880.1, from coordinate 559,599,804 downwards.
ACTAATCCCAGAGTGACTACCCTTAATAATAAGTAGTCACCACATTAAAATTAAGCATCCATGTGTGATAAACAACTAGAATTGATGTTTATGACATGCCATAAACACAAACATAACCACTAGTTACATACTACAAGACATATAACCTGAATGACAAAAACCAAATTCACATAACAAGCAAGATATCTCCTGAAATCCATAGAGAATTCTCCCCAACCAACAACAACACAAGGGAAAGATATAACCACATTAGTGTTGGATGAAATGGAAAGTATTGTGATTAATAATGTTATTAGTAAGGCACAACTGGTTTATGTAATGGTAAGAAATGGATTGAGCTGGCCTGCAGATTTGCCTAGTATTAATTGTATTCATGAGTGGGAAGATGTGTTTCGACCGTGAGTTCACTACCCTACAATAAAAACATCTTTAAGTATCAGTAGAAGGAATGTCTTTGCAGCTTGTATGTACCATGTATAGCAGGAAACGAACAAAAGACCGCTTAATTACTAACTAGGCAAGAGAGACCGGAAAAACCCTTATCAATGTGCTTACTAATGAAGTCATACTTAAGTTAGTAAGTATGGTTGTTAAAGAATTAGATTATCTGTGATTACCGAAACATGGAAACTTCGTCTGAACCTCAAGTATAAAGCTTAGAAGATGATTAACGAAAAGTATTTGTTCTTATAAACAATTGGTATCTTAATGACAAGTATAACTTCTATAGTATAAGAGTGGATTTGTAGAGCAACTGTGTAGGTCCACGTAATCTTTGGATTGTCTATGTGTTATAATGATCTAAATAGAGGGAGAGATATGAAGAACTAGAGAGAAAGTTAGAGAGAGAGAAAGGAGAGGATGAGAGAAAGATGTATGATTGATTAATGAAAATGAGAACCAACAACCCCTCCTAAAATGCTAGGAGGGGGTAGTGGTGGCAATTCGTGTCGGGTTCGGGTTAGCGGGTTCGGGTTGTCAGGTTGGCGGGTCAGAAAATCCTAACCCAAACCTAACCCATTTAAATAATCGGGTCAGTTATGTCAACCCTAACCCGTTTACACATAACCCGAACCTAACCCATTTAACCCATGTATATATTTGGGTTGACGTTAAATATGCTAGATAGGTTGAATAGGTTAAACGGGTTTATATATGGATCCATTTAACAAGTTATATATATAAAAGTTGGCACATTACACGTGTTAAACATGTTAAATGTGTTTATGTTCGGTCTGTTTAACCTAGTTAACACGTATGGTATAATATTAATTATTTTTAATATAAGGAAAAAAAATCTTAAACGGGTTGTCGGGTCGACCTGCTTAATTTTTTTCGAACCCAAACCTAACCTGTTTAATAAATGGGTCAGATAGGCCGACCCAAACCTGACCTAAGATTCAATATATTCAACCCGAACCTGTTAATTTTCGTGTCGGTTTCAGGTCGGGTTTCGTGTCGGGTAAGAAATTGCCACCCCTAGGAGGGGGTATATATAGCCATCCTACATGTGGGCTTTATGGGTTATACTATTACATATTAGATCACGAGCCCATACTACGTATATATAGTTGGAGTGACCGATCCTTCCTAAATACGTAAAAACGTATTTCCAACAATCTCCCCCTAACGGAGGTCACTCCAAGTTACAATGTCCTAAATAGGCTATAGCTCGTGATCTATGCTAAAAATGATGTGACCGAGACTTTCTTTGGAAAAACGTATTTCCAACAATCTCCCCCTAAGGGAGGTCACATCATTTTACAAAATCTTAAACCTAGCATACTATGCTTGAGTCTTCGATCTTGTTCTTGTGAATATGCTGATGAGATCTTCGACTTTAGTCTTGAGCATGTTTCCTTGCCTTGACCTTGTGCATTCATCACTTGTGAAATTTGCCTCCTCGTGACTTCATGTTCCACATACTTACACCTTTATAAATTCTTGAAAGCTTCAGAGTTTGATACAGCGGAAGACTTGACTTTTAGGCTTTCTTGAATTTGTTGAAGTATTAAGTACATGCAGTATAAGCATGTGTTGACGACTTCTTCTAGATTTTACACTGCAATGCCACCTTCTTGTTATGCTGCATAAGACAGTTAGCAACAAAACATATACACGGATGAAATGGCCTTGAACATTTCATTCTAATTCGGTAGCATTTTACCTCCGGTCGGTGAAGATCGTTGGACGATATTAAATATCGTACTTGTAGCAGGTAGTTTCAATTAAGAACCTCATTGACAAGATTTCGCGGGTAAACCCGTTCTCTTTATTCGACCATCCAAAGCTGACTGCGAACATAAAGAGTGAATCATTTGGATAATAATATCCGCATGATTTGAAGCCGTCAAATCCGACTCTTGGAACAAGTTTGATTCATTAAAGAATCGCACCATGGTTGCTTTCCAGTTTTCACGAGCTTGATTCATATAGAATCTTGCAAGTTACCTACCAAGTGCTGTTTGATGTTAACACTATAAGGATTTCACTCATCACTGCGAACACTATAGAGTGTCACTCTGAATGTTCTAGCAAAATCACTTAAGATATTGCGTAGAGGCCTGGAACGTGTTTAAGTTCAGTTAAGAATTAAACAGTTGTTGCTTTCCAGTTATCACAAGCTTGATTCCTAAAGAATCACACCAGTCACCTACCATGAGCTTTTTGATATTCGCTCAAGAAGGATTTACATCTTCATTGTAAATACTTTTGTATTACTCGTATGTTCAGGCAAGATCATGAAGATTTTGCGTAGGACTCTTAAGATCTTTCTTACTTTTCACAGTGTGTAAAGAAGCAAGGAATTATGAAAGTGTGTCCTAATAAAATATTTGATGATCTCAAATGGCTCTAGACTCGATCGTGCATTTTGGATTTTAGTAATCGGAGGCTGGAGAGGAGGGCCACCATTTCAATACCAAATTTATTCCGAGTGAATAAATCAATAGATAACGCGTTGTCTCCGTGTGATTAAAACAAATATCTTTTGAGAGATATCTGAGTTACATGGGTTGTGCATTGCATCACTGGGTCCATGATGTCTTATCTTCAATATCAAGCATCATTAAAATGATCTCAATAGCATATGAGTTGACCCGGTTTCTGCCTAAGGTTGTAAGGAGGGCTTTTTTCTTTACACCCTTTATCTTTATAATTCTTTTTCATTCTTCAACCCCTTCAATGCTTACCAATATGTCATAACTAGCACCTTGTTCTGATTGTTCAAGTGCTAACTTAAGTACTTGATCGACATTCAGTTACATTCACAATCTTTCTCCATCTTCCCTAAGGACTACTATTTCTAGATATGGGTCTTCGTTTGTGTGATTAGGGTCTTCGTTCGTGAGTTGGTGTGTTTTGTTGAGTGTTCGAGTTTGGTGTTCTTTGAGTTGAGACTATTTGGTTGTTAGAGTTGAATCAATGTGTGTGTTGAATGAATTTGCTTGTGTGATCCTGAGTCTATGTACTTGATCACGACTTTTGCAAAAAAATCAGTTTCGAATAAATCGAACTTTGAGTTTCGGATAAAATGAAACTTTTAGTTTCAGAATAATTGAAAAGGTAAGTGTCGGATAATATGAGTTTCGGATAAAATCCACTTTCGGATAAAATCAGTTTCTCAATAAACCACTTTCGGGAAAAAGACCAGTTTCAGAATAATTAAACTTTGAGTTTCGGATAAATCAAACCTTTGAGTTTCGGATAAGGCAAGATTTGAGTTTCAGATATAACAAAAGTTGAGTTTCGGATAAAGCAAATTTTGACTTTCGGATAACTTGCTAATGTGAGTTTCGGATAAACGCCAATACGGAGTTTCGGATAAATAGAACTTTGAGTTTAGGATAAAATGAAACTGTGATTTTCGGAAAATGTAACAAAGTGAGTTTCAGAAATTTCTATAAACCCTGTTGCGAAAGTTTGACTTTTGGAATATTCAAAGTAGATCTGCTTTTGTATTCGATCCGAACCCACTGTTAATCGAAAAATACCCAGAAAATCACCAAAATAACCAAAATTTTTGCGATTTTTACCAAATCAATTAATCCAAATCACTACCACATCTATGTAGTCGATTTGTCTATAAATTTAAACAACAAAAACGCAAAAAAATCAAGATTTGAGCTTAATTAAATAAAACCCCACCAAAATCAATCAAAACAAACACAAGAACAAACCAATCAAACCATGGCTCTTTGTTAATTTACTTGAGTTTTAGGACATTAATTAGTTTTAAAAGTTAAATATTAATTAATTTAAAAGGTTACAAAAAGTTTTATTGATTTTTAAGTCTTAGTCATATTTTTTAGGATTTATTTGTAATTTTTATAAAATTTTTAGTTGAATTTTATTTTTACGTCTCGTTTTGCGTATTTACGTTTTTCGTCTTAGTTTAGATTTAGCGTAATCCATCTTTATTTTTCTCTCTTTTTGCCACCAAAAACGAACTAATCCAAATAACGTTTTTAATACTTGGCACACACTATACACCTCCCTAAGAACGAACTCACTTGTCGAGCATTTACGTTTTTCCTAAAACGTACGTAATTGTTTAACGCTTACCGTTTGTGCTTGTTTCTCTTAAGACAAGTATAAAAATACTAACATCAAGTACTCGCTACTTGAAAAATAGTTTTTTTTTCATGAAAGAATGTATGAAAAATCTATAAAGACATTTTTACATAGATTTCTCATAGAATTATTCTGATGAAAAACCCTTGTGGGTAAATATTTTTCAACGAATTTTTCCATAGAACGATGACTATTTCCCACCGATATTATCTATAGGTTAAATTTCCCACTGTTTTCCCACAAATTCTAGCAACCCTTTTATGCACATATCCAACATTTTTTGCTACAAATTTACTGCAGATTAACATAATTTCCACACAATTAATTCCAACATATTTTACACAAATTCACCAGTTTCTCTAGAAAATTTATAAAGAAACATTTTCCCAAAAATAAACAAACAATATAGATAAATTACATATGTGGGATTTACAGGAGTGAAACATAACAAATATTTATAGAAAGGTTAGTACCGTTAGTAGTTAGTTATTCTATTTTGACATTACTTAGTCACAAGTTAGTCTATGTTAGACTCGAATAACAAATAGTGACTCGATTTCACCATACGTACTCAAATGATGCTGTCAAATCAAGTATAAAAGCCCAGTTCTCAAGTAACTTCTTCTATCTGCAGACAAATGGACTAATCCAAAGCTTTTATTGAAATCAAATTAACTTTTTACAGTAATAACAACTTGAGGTAAGATCTACTCAGCCAAAAGATGCTCGTCAAGGAGTACAACAGGTAATCAAGAACAAAATGACAATTGCAATTCAGAACTTTATTCACTATCATTGTTGTCATGTGCATCATTTCATAGAAAGGCTTGGACATGACAGGCTTTTGAAACAATAACTGACGGTCTAGGAAAATCAGCCTCGGCGTTGGTCCAATTAGCACCATTGAAAAAGTATCAACGTGGGGATGGTGTAGGGTCGGCTTTGTCTACTGCTGTTCAGGCGGCTCCTGGAGCAGCAATAGCTCCTGCTTCGGCTGCTGCACAAGCGGTTCACTCTCCTCTTCTTGGTGTCCAAAAATAGGCGAGTGCCATCTTTCTGTATATTTAGTTTGCATAAATTACCAACGTATGTTTTCATTTGTCCTATTTTAGTCATTGTACTTTATTTTGTGGTCATTTCGTAACCAAAAACCCTTAAAAGCCAATCTTCATGAATAATGATATGATATACATAATGTTGGTCTTTTGTGCAAATAAATGAAAATTTGTTGCCGCAATTAAGAAAGTGAGCTTTCTGAACCACTTACTGACATAGTGGTTAACATTCGCAGCCTTGATCCGGAGCACAAGAAAGATTCAATGGATAAATACCTAGGCACAACACATTCTCGGCCTCATTAATCTACATAGAAGGATACATCCGAAAGATTATTTTAAAAAGCCATCAAAGTGTGAAACTAACCAACTCCTTTAGCAAGAAACAAGACATATTCAGAGCAAGAGATCGAGCACCCCAAGGAATGGCAAGTAGTAATTTTGCTATTTTTGGGATGTCATGACTCACGGCAAAACAACGTTTGTGTGAATTTACTCAAGCGCCCTTGTATGCAGTGGAGAATGTCCCTGGTCATGGTGGGTGCGAGAGTCATTGTAAGGTTTGATGTGTACATAATAGGTGGTGATGACGATGATATTCAGTATAAGTGAAGATGATGGCACTTGAAAAATGTGTATATGTGGAACTCTGCTTGTTATATGATTGTTCATGCCAGCTTTGTAAAGTTGCGAGTGATGGGATTTTTGTAGGCGTTACGTTACGTTACGTGTTTATAATTTGCATTTCCTGATGCATGAAGTTGTATAAAATGAACATTATATACTGTACATAATTCATAAACTGAATTCACCTGTCAACTACTTCCATCTTCTTAATATGGAGCGTGTATTTACGCTGAAGGGAGTGGTGTTAAACTCATTGTCACTTCAACTCTCTTTCCACATAAACAACTTACTTTTCAATCGTAGTGGTGTTGAGAAAATCGTATTTCATTAAAATACATTTAATATAAATATATTTTATTGTATATCTTTATACACTCACAAACTAATAAAATAAATTAAAAGAAAAAGAAAATGCTTCACATATGTGTAACTGAGGCGGACCTTTTTTTTACACCAACTCACGCGTGAATTGTATATAGGGGTGTCAAACGGGTTATCGGGTCGGATTTAGGGCGTATCGGGTCGGGTCTTATCGGGTTTTGAAGAAAATAAAAACTAACCCGTAACCCGACCCTATAAGGTATCGGGCCTTACGAGTTATCGAATCGGGTTTATCGGGTTACACACTATCTCATCCCATAATTCGCTTTATTTACTTAAATACTACAGCAATAATATCGGACGTGATTTTCTTTGGCCAATTTGTAGCTAAAGCAACAAAATATACTACAGTATTATACAAGGTTGGATTCTTTGTACAATGCAGATCTCATTTTGCCTCAATGACACAGAAGGAAAAAAGAACCACTGATGCAAGCCACTAGAACCAAATTCTTAAATGCAATATAACATATTATTTGTTGGAAGGTTTACTTATTAAGAAATGTGACTTAAAAGAATCTGATAAAAAAGAACTTGATTAAAAAATTATACCTTTATAAATATGTTTTTTATCTTATCAAGTTTATTGGGCCAACCCGATAACAAATTAATTTAAACCCTAACCCGACCTTATAAGGCTATCGGGTTGACCCGAATCAACCAGACCCTAGTCTTATCGGGTTCAGGTCGGGTTCGGATCGACCCATTTGACACCCCTAATTGTATAACAGGGTGGCAAACTCATGGAGTGATGGAGCCTGGAGGTGATGACCTTCACTCTCTTAATCAACTTGAGAAGCTCGAATTTGAGAAAGAACCTCAACAACTTTATTAAACAAATTAGTTTTGATAGACATGAGTTTGGAACCCACGGGCTTGCAAACAAGAAGCACCCGTGGCCTAATGGATAAGGCGTCTGACTTCTAATCAGGCGATTGTGGGTTCGAGTCCCACCGGTTGTGTTTATCTATTTTATGTTATTTTTAACATTTTAAAAAAAAAGAATAAAAATAAATGCTTTGACAGCTGTGGGATTTGAACCCACGCCCTTTCGGACCAGAGCCTAAATCTGGCGCCTTAGACCACTCGGCCAAACTGTCTGATGTTATTTCTACGAATTTATATATTCCTATCACTAACTGTTTAGCGAATACTATACAAGTTTAGTTGCCTTAGGTTACACTGAGTTAACATTCACAAGCATAGGCGGAACTTGGGTGGAACTTGTTAGGAGGGCCGAGTGATATAAGGCCAAAGGTGTACTTCTTTTAAGAAAATGCAAGTAAAACGTCAAAGTTTTAGGAAGGCCGTTGCCCTCCCGGGTCTCCACTAAGGTCCATCTTCACAAGTAACTTCTATAGCAATTGTATATGTTAACTATCTGACTAGATTAGGGGCAAATTGTATTAATAAGATCATGACTAAAAGGAATGAATCCCTGTTATATATATTTACATTTGTGGCTATTTGTTGATGAATGGACTCTGTATATATAAGGTATGAATATGAGTCAAATTAAACTCATGCATATGGTTCACCTTGCGACTGTGGATGGTAGAGTGAATTTTGATTTGTTAGAACCACATGTGGATATGTGACTTTGTATCATGATTCATTTTGACTCTTGTGTATATGCGAGAAATTCGAAACCTGAGGAATGTTTATGGTATTTGCATGTTTAACATTAAAACTTTATGAATACTGCACATTCCTTATTAAAAATACTTCTAAGATTACTCATGTGACTAAGAGACTTCAATAAATGGCAACTTGTAAAGCTGGAGTTAACTCATTTATGGACAAAAAACAGCAGCTGCAAGCTGCATCCTCAAAAAACTTTACTTAATTAATTGCAGACATAATCGGGCTTCGATTAACATGGGTCTTACTCACCTCATACCAGCTTTGATCCACAGTAACCTCTATCATCAGAGAGATCATTGCAAGGTCATTGGTAAATTGAAGTCTTTCGGCCTCATAAAGGAACCGAAGTCTGAGCTGAAGATAACTCAACGGTATTCTTGATATGCTAATCAATCATTGTTGATATGTTGCTCGATTATACGTGGTCGTAGATTAAGTCCTGCCTTTGTAATATTATAATCTGTGGGATCTGAACCCACGCCTTAGGCCACTTGGCCAAACTATCATCTGGTTGATCGATGGCTAAACTAGTAAGTACTTAATACTAACATGCTAGATCAACTGCTTCAAGTCGTATCAAAGTGAGTTCACAAGTAGCTTTTATATAGTAGAAACTATTGCATGCCAATATGCCATATATCTGATTGGGTTAGAAAATGGAGAATACTGACTGAGAAGTTCACAAGTAACTTTTTGTTATTTGATGATAACTAAATGTTGACTATGCTGAACTGCTGAATTAATTTTAAAATGGAGAATAATACGCACTGATTTTTAACCTATTTTATTATTAAGCTCAGATGTTGAAGTTTCTTACATGCTTAGGACAATGATGGAAAAATTGTGAAGATATGTTTAGCGTGGCAGAGTACACTCTAGTTGCGGTCCCTTTTGTAATTTTGCAAAGGAAACGGCAAGTCACGGCCTCATTAGTTGCCCTTTGGTGATTTCTGTATGGAGGAAAGAGTAGATTTGGTAGCATCTCACTTGTGTGGTGTGGTTAAATGTTGAGCATATTTGTCGACCTCTTTATCACTCGAATTTTGTTTCTTGAAATTTAAACCATATGTGGATGGTAACCGATGTATGTGTTAATGGTTAATATTGGCAACATTATAGGGGTAAACGGATTGAGGTTTTCTCTCTGCATCCACGGCCTAACCAGGGTATCCGTGTGACGAGTTTCGGCCATTTCCCTGGCCACTACATCTGTAACTAGTGAGTTTCTGAGACCTATGAGTTACACAGTTCAAATCTTTGATGTATAAGAAAAAGATGTTTTGTGTATGTTTAAGACACAAGAACAGACATCTGTTCATTTGTTATTAGAAGTACTCTTAAGAACACTTGTGTGCCTTATAGACTTGACAAAATGGCAACTTATAGAGCTAAAAGTTGCTCTTTTATGCAATAAAAGCAGCAAGTAGCTGCACTTTTGGTTAGCCATTTTTCGATCTCAAGGAGTCATTGCAGACACGATCGGACTTTGAACAACATGGGTCCCATTTACCTCGTACCACCTTAGATACCCGGAATTACCATAATATCCAGCATAAGTTGGAGGAGCATCAGTTATATCAACATCCACAGTAACTGTAAACTTAGCCGTACTATATTTTCCTTCAAAAGAGATTATTGCAGGCTCAACAGTAACATTCATACCAGTACTAGGAGTCTCCACCATCACTCGATATGAAGAACCTGACTCCCCAACATTCGTTAACACCCTTTAAAAAGTGGTACTTGTGGTATTCGTATTGTTTAAGACCAATATAAACGAAGGGTAGTTAAGATCAAGTGTCGCATTTGCACAATCAATCTCTGACCTCTTTGAAATGACTCGTATTTCATTTCTTGAGTAGTTCAATGCACAAAGATAGTTGATGTAGTCTTGGGGTTGGACGTCATAAACCAAACCAGGGTCCATTGCTTTATTCGGGTTAACATGACCTGCGCCATAATCTAAAGGGTTGCCTTGTTCCCCTGTAGTCATATCCATAATTATACTTTGATTATTATCGAGTATATAAGTTGTTGTCATCATTGCTGATCGGACTGCAGCAGGACTCCAGTCACGGTGTGTTGACTTCAACAATGCTGCTATGCCTACTACATGTGGAGAAGCCATAGAAGTACCCGAAAGGAACTTATAATCACTTAACAAATAATCATCTCCAATAGGTGTACTTTCTCTATTGGGCGCCCAAGCCGCTAAAATATCAACCCCAGGAGCTAATAAATCAGGTTTTAAGATCCATGGGGACCTTTCGTCAGGTCCTCTTGACGAAAAGTATGCAACTTGTGGAGCTGGTTTAGTACCTAACACAGTTTCACCATACTTTACGCTAATACTCACGTTCTTAGTGCTAATCAAGTATTTCCTTAACTTATGCCCAACCTTCGGTTCCAATGAAACGATCGGCACATTGAAGTCTTTTGGCCTCATAAAGGACCGAAGTCTGAACTGAAGATAACACCGGCTGCTCCGATGGATTCAAAGTCAACCGGCCCGTCATAAAAAAAAACGTATTTCCCTTTAACATCTTTCGGATCGAGTGATCCATCTCATCACAATTTTCTTTACTTTTATTTCCATATCCATAGTATATAGGAACAAAAAGAGATTTTGTAAAATTTAGTCAAACACCAGTATTAAGCACTCAACCAACCACCCCTTATGTGCTATTAATCAAAGAATCCAGGATAGTCCCCAAATGGGTGCTATCAACATACAAACAGAAAGGGTTGTCCTCAAATGAGTGCAACCCAAGAATACAAGGTTCAGTACAACAAAGATAATAAAAATCAAACGTTTGAACAAATAAACGTTTGATGGAGATAACAGATTTTGGATTTGTTGGGAGAGAGAGAGTTAACAAAGTGTGTGTGTGTGTCTCCAGTCTTCTCAAAGACTTTTCCAAGCTATAAGCCACCAAACCTTGACCAGTCTTCCAAAGTTTCCAAACTTGAGCAGAAATCGTCCCTGCACAATAACATAAAATACAAACACAACACAAGAAGACAACAACGGTAATATTAGAGCAAAATAAGATACCAAACAACCCTTCAAGGTTATAAACTTGTATAATAGGAGACCAAATAATTCAACACCCTCCCACAAGTTTATAACCCAAACACATTGTACAAAGTAAGTTGGGAGCAGAGATCATTGTGCTGAGCACTTCCCAACCCTTTGGTTAAAATATCAGCAATCTGTTTCTCAGATTGTACTTTAATAGTACGAATAAGACCTGAAGCAACTTTTTCTCTAATAAGATGAACATCGATATCAAAGTGCTTGGTTTTCTCATGCATAACCGGATTAGCAGCAATCTGGATAGCAGAGCTGTTATCACAATAAAGAAAAGCAGGAATTTTACCAGTCATACCAAGATCCTTCAGGATCTTAACAATCCACATTATCTCACAAACAGCAGAGGCCATGGATCTATATTCTGCTTCAGCAGAAGATCTAGACAGGGTGGCTTGCTTTTTACTCTTCCAAGAGACTAAGTTACCACAAACATAAACACAATAGCCAGATACAGACCTTCTGGTCACTTTGCATTTTGCCCAATCAGAGTCAGCATATGAACAAATGCTTTGATTAGCAGATCTCTTAAAAAGGATACCAGCACCTGGAGCATTCTTAAGATACTTAAGAACTCTAAATGCAGCATCAAGATGAGATTGAAGAGGAGCATGCATATGCTGACTCAAGCAATGGACAGAGTAGGCAATATCAGGTCTAGTGTTACAAAGATAAATGAGCTTACCCACAATTTTTTGGTATGCCGTAATATTTTTCAAGTATTTATCATCCAAAGATTCTTTATGGGGTAGGATACCATTCTCAGGCATAGGAGTAGAGATAGGTTTGCATGCTAAAAGACCATACTCATATAAGAGCTCAATACAATACTTTCGCTGGTTTAAACATAAACCATCATTAACTTTAAGCACTTCAATACCCAGAAAGAATTTGAGTTCACCCAAGTCCTTTATTTTGAACTTCTGGTTCAGAAAACTCTTAAAGGTAGCAATTTCATCTTTGTTGTTGCCAGTGATGATAATATCATCAACATAGACTAAAAGAACAAGAAAAATGTCATCTTTGTTCTTAACGAACAGAGAGTGATCATTAATGCTTTGGATGAAACCAGCATTGGTCAAAGTCTCTACTAATTTCTTGTTCCATTGTCTAGGAGCTTGCTTAAGGCCATATAAAGATTTGGAGAGCTTACAAACCCTTGTTTCATTTTTGTCAAAGAAACCGGGTGGAGGAATCATATAGATATCCTCAGTAAGGTCTCCATAGAGAAAAGCATTGTTAACATCCAATTGAAATATGCCCCAAGAGTTTTGAACAGCCATATTAATAACACATCTAACAGTTGTCATTTTAACAACAGGGCTGAATATTTCATCATAATCAATGCCCCTTTTTTGGCTACAACCTTTGGCAACAAGCCTGGCTTTATAACGTTCAACTTCCCCATCGGATTTGTATTTGATTTTGTAAACCCACTTAGACTTGATAGCTTTCCTATGGATAGGTAAATCGGTAAGGGTCCAAGTATGATTAAGATAGAGAGACTCCATTTCATTGTTCATAGCTTGGACCCAGTTAGGATCTTTGATAGCATCCTCAAAACAACTAGGCTCAGCAGTTTTATTCAAATTAGCAATAAAGCAGCATAAATCAAGAGCAAGTTTAGTATGATTAGCATACTTATTAAGACCATACCTAACTTTACCATCAAGAACAAAATCATTCAACTTTTCAGGTAACTTAGATATTCTATTAGATTTTCTGGGTTCAGGCAAAGGAGGTTGGCCTACATCTTCTGTTTGATTGCTGGTATCAAAAGTAGGAACATTTTGTTGTTGGAAAATATTGCCCTCAGAAATGTTGTTTTCATCTGTTGATGATGTGGTATCGACATCCTCCTCAAAAGACTGCATCCTTGCAGCATCATTTGAGGAGTCATCCGAATGACCTCCATCATCATCAGAGGTACTCTCTCCTTCATCATTGGGTCTTACAATGTTTTGATGCCCCGACTCAAAAAAATCAAAGAAATTTTTATGATTAACTTCATCAGACCCAAAAAGATTATCTTTATTCAACTCACTATTATCAAAACTGTTTTTATTAGACTTTATTTTATATGGAAAGATAGTTTCATAGAATTTAACATCTCTTGAAAAAATGAAATTTCTTTTTTCAAGACTCAAAAGTTTATAAGCCTTTTTTGAAGATGAGTAACCAATTAGAATACATTTTTCAGACTTTGGAGAGAATTTATCAGACACATTTAACACACTACAAAAACAGAGGCAACCAAAGCATCGCAAATGGGAAAGAGAGGGTTCACTACCATATAGCATACAAAAAGGAGATTTTCCAGCAAGAACAGAAGACGGAAGCCTGTTAATTAAGTAAGTAGCAGTTAAGATGCATTCAGTCCAAAAACATAAAGGGATACCCCCTTGAAACAGAAGACTCCTAGCAACATTAAGAAGATGCCTGTGCTTTCTCTCAGCAATTCCATTTTGCTGAGGAGTATAAGCACAGGTAGTTTGGTGCACAATACCCTTATCCCTCAAAAAAGTTCCCATCTTATTGTTAACAAATTCTGTGCCATTATCAGATCTTATGATTTTAACTTTTCTATGAAACTGATTAAAAATGAGATTACAAAAGATACCAAAGTATTCAAACACTTCATCTTTAGACTTAAGCAAATAAACCCACACAGCTCTTGAAAAATCATCAACAATTGTTAAAAAATATCGAAACCCTTCTCTAGAGGTAACTCTGTAAGGACCCCATAGATCAAGATGAATAAGATCACCTAATTTGGTGGACTTATGATTACTAAGCGGAAACGGTTCCCTAGTTTGTTTTGAAAAATGACAAATTTCACAAGGGTAAAAATGTTCAGGTTTGGTCAGATTCAAACTAGATTTTAAAACCTTGAGAACATGGTCTGAGGGATGACCAAGCCTATTGTGCCACACAGATTTAGACACATGACAACAAAGAAGAGACAAGTTACTCTTAACAAAAGGCATCTTACAATCAAAATCAAACATATAAAGGCCATCAAGTTCTCTACCAATCCCCAGAACAATCTCCTTTTTCGAATCCTGAATCACACAATCATGCTCATTGAAACCAACATGCAATTTACTATCTTTAATCATTTTGTTCACAGATAACAAGCTAACTTTGTATTCAGGTATAACCAGCACATCAAACAAAATGACATTGTTAGTAAGTCTAAGATTACCAACATGGGTTATTTTCGCAACAGTACCATTAGGATGTCCAACGGTAATATTAAGTTCAGATATGTCCAAAACATTTGTCATATTCTTAATAGAGTTAGTGATGTGTTGGTTTGCCCCTGAATCAATAATCCACCCCAGATTGATATTCAACCCATTAAACTTTATATTGGCAATAAAAAATCTGTGAAAATGATTATTGAAAAAAATATTAGCATTAAAGAAACTGAAGTTTATACCTGCCATATTAGTTTGAGCAACAGAGTTCTCCTTTTCCCCAATTAAAGACATAATCTTGGCAATTTGCTCATTAGAAAAAGGTAAAAGCACATTAGGAATAGGAGCATCAACATTGTTGCTAGAACCAGATGATCTGTTGTTGTTGTTGTTTTGAAAAATTCTGTTGTTATTATTAACAACATTAGGATTTTTCTTGTACCCAGGAGGGTAACCAATGATTTCATAACATCTCTCAACAGTATGCCCTTTCAACCCACATTTAGTACAACTGAAAGAATTATAAGAAGACCTCACATTTCCATTGTTGTTGTTGTTAGAAGACTGATTTCTATTGTTGTTAGGAGAAAAAGGTTGATTTTGGTTTCTATTAGTGTTGTTGTTAAAACTGTTTCTATTTTGATTTTTAAATTGATCACCAGTCTTAGCAACAAAGGCACTAACCTGGGGTTTTGAAACCCCAGAGTTGGAACCAAGCCCCCTATGGGATTCTTCCCTACACACAATCATAAAAGCATCTTTAACATCAGGTAAAGCAGGTTGAGTCAACAACGAACTTCTAATTGGCTGATAAACATCATCTAAACCCATCAAAAACTGCATTAACTTCATCAATTGTTGATGCTTACCAGCCTCAGTTCTAGCATTGCAAGTACAAGGAGAGAATTTGGTAAGAATATCAAATTCCCTCCAAAGAGAGTTCAACTTATGATAATATTCAGAAACAGACAAACCATTTTGCTTGAAATTATTAATCTTTTGAATTAGATTAAACAGAATAGAACCATCAAGTTTATCATAAGTTTCCCTAAGTTCATTCCAAACTTGAGAAGCATTTTCAGAATAGACCTGACTAAGATACAGGTCCTCAGAAATGCTACTTAACAACCAAGACAAGACAACGGCATTACATCTATCCCACTGGTTAGACAAAGGTATACTACTAGCATAATCAGATTTCACACAAGTTCCATCAACAAAAGCCATTTTATTTCTAGCTTGAAGAGCAATTTTCATAGCATTTGCCCAAACCCTATAATTTTCACAACCAGTAAGTTTAATACTAACCAAAGCACCAATATTACTATCATTAGTCTGTAAATGAAGAGGGTTCCCAGCATCAAGAGAACTAATTAATTCAGAGTGGCTAGTGGAAGTAATAGTAGGTGAAGGACCACCACTAGGACTACCACTAGGAGCAGGTCCAGACATGATAACACAAAACTAAACAGATAAACAAGGCAGACAAAAAAACACCAAATAGCACAAAGCAAGAAGGCAAATAATTAATAAAAAAGATAAAGGAGAACAGATTCGAACTACAAGACCATCAACACAATACTTGGTGAATTGTGGTTGGCCAGAGCAGGTATCCACACCAATCTAGGTTGGAGGGTCAAGGTGTTAACCAACCAGTTTGCACCCACCAAGAAAGGTCAATGAAAAAGTAAACACGAATCACTTACAGTGCAGTAATTGAAGCAAAAAAACTTTGTGCTCTTGATTCACTTAGTCAAGAGACACAAAAGTCAGCAAATGGAGCCACCAGAAGCACAAGAAACCTCCAAAAAAGCGATTAAGGTTTTACAACCCTAAAATATGCCACCAGGTATCAACACAAGTCACCAGAATCGAAAAACCCCAAAAAATAAAATTAGGGTTTGAGAAACCCTAATTTTGAATTTTTTGAAATAGAAAGATCTGGTCACTTTAAACCTTAATTCCAAGTCACCAATGATCAATGGAAGCCACCAGAATCAAAACCCCCAAAAAATAAAAGTTAGGGTTTGTGAAACCCTAAATTTGATTTTTCAGAAAAAGTTAGATCTGATGACGGCCAACAATATCAACCACCAAGAACGTCAAGAACAACCGAAACAAGAGCAAGGAAGCAAGATCCAACTAGATCTAGAACAACCTTCGCTCTGATACCATGTAAAATTTAGTCAAACACCAGTATTAAGCACTCAACCAACCACCCCTTATGTGCTATTAATCAAAGAATCCAGGATAGTCCCCAAATGGGTGCTATCAACATACAAACAGAAAGGGTTGTCCTCAAATGAGTGCAACCCAAGAATACAAGGTTCAGTACAACAAAGATAATAAAAATCAAACGTTTGAACAAATAAACGTTTGATGGAGATAACAGATTTTGGATTTGTTGGGAGAGAGAGAGTTAACAAAGTGTGTGTGTGTGTCTCCAGTCTTCTCAAAGACTTTTCCAAGCTATAAGCCACCAAACCTTGACCAGTCTTCCAAAGTTTCCAAACTTGAGCAGAAATCGTCCCTGCACAATAACATAAAATACAAACACAACACAAGAAGACAACAACGGTAATATTAGAGCAAAATAAGATACCAAACAACCCTTCAAGGTTATAAACTTGTATAATAGGAGACCAAATAATTCAACAGATTTTGACAGCTGTGGGACGCCCTTTCGGACAGCCTAAATCTGGCGCCTTAGACCACTCGGCCAAACTGTCTTATAGTTTCAATCTAAACTAAACAACAACTAGTACTAAAGTTTCAATAAAACTACTAGTAGTTCCATAGTATTTCTCTGCAAGATCAACTACTTCAAGTCAAATCAAGTATAAGCCGAGTTCTCAAGTAACTTCTTCTATCTGCAGACAAATGGACTAATCCAAAGCTTTTATTGAAACCAAATTAACTTTTTATAGTACTCGTAATAAACATGAGGTAAGATTAGCATGTTATTGGTGTTGTTGCATCGATGATTTAGGGTTATGACTTATGATCGCTGATTTTGTGATAGATTTTGGATTTAGTTGAAGAGTAACAAAGCATTTTGGTCAAAAACTTAACTTTTCCGCAGAAAAACAAAAGTTTCGACAGCAGAGAGATTTAACTCATGCCCTTTCAACCCAAAATCTAGCGCCTAGCTAGAACCACTCGTCGAAACTGTCAGATATCAAACTCCGTACTTTCAACAAGCATATCCTCTACTCACCAGGCAACTCGTGTATGTTTAACTATTTACTTTTTTAATAACAAGATTACATTACTCGGAAAATTATTAAAAAAAAAAAACATGCACAGACATACAACTAAGTCGACAAAACAAACACAAAAGAAACACAAAAGAAAAACAAAAGAAACACAAAAAAAGTTGGATCCGTGTGATAACAATATTTTCACAATCCAACTAATGAAAACAAAGTACAAGGATCAACATTGAATTCTTTTTAAGGAAACCACATATCGTGCGTACTATAAATACCCCATATTGCATAACATAATTTCACACTTTCAAAACCCTAAGATTTAAGGTATACACTTCATCGCTGTCTCATTCCAAATTCAATAGAAGCTTCAATACTTTTCTGTTTCAGAATCTGAATTGCAATGGCTCGTACAAAGCAAACCGCTCGCAAGTCTAGTGGTGGAAAAGCTCCGAGGAAGCAATTGTGTACCAATTTTACAGTATGTGATTTCGTTTTGATTCTATAAAGTACAGTATATTATTTTTCTGGTGATTCTAATGCTGCTAATTGTTTTTTAAACTGTTAGAAGGCTGCTCGTAAATCTGTTCCTACAACTGGAGGTGTGAAAAAGCCTCATCGCTATCGTGCAGGCACTGTTGCTCTCCGGTGAGTGTCTTTGTTATTTATGTCTAAACCCTAATCTATAACTATTAACCTTAAAATATGTAAATTCTTCGTTTTTGTATATTATATTTGAGATTTCTCTTTTTATAATCATATTTACTGATTGAGGATGTTGATGAATACAGTGAAATCCGAAAGTATCAGAAGACCACAGATCTTTTGATCCGTAAATTGCCATTCCAAAGGCTTGTTCGTGAAATCGCACAAGATTTTAAGGTGACTGGTTAATACATATCTATTTCTTACAACTACATTTTTGTTGAGTATAAAACTAATAACACTGTTTATGCTAATAATTGTATTGTTAATATTTTATTGTAGACTGATTTGCGGTTCCAGAGCCATGCTGTGTTAGCTCTTCAGGAAGCAGCTGAAGCATATCTCGTAGGTCTGTTTGAGGATACCAACTTGTGTGCCATTCATGCCAAGAGGGTTACCATCATGCCGAAAGATGTTCAGCTGGCTCGTCGTATTCGGGGAGAGCGTGCTTAAAATCTATAGCGATTAATATCTGATTTGTTTGAACTTTACATTCCCTTGCATCTTGGACCTCTAGTATCCTTTTTTTTTGGTCATCTTGTATGATGATTCCTCGTTTAGTTTGATACTGGTAATTATTGGATATTGTTGATGGTTAGAAAATTTTTGGATTTGATATTATTGTGTTTTCATGATTTTTTTATGTATGTTTTTAGAAGCAATTTTTAAGATAATTTGCTATCATCAATCTTTAAAAAGATACACTGAGTTAAATAATGACGTCACTGTACATGGTGATCACTTGGTGAGTTGTATTGTTCTGGAGAAGTATTGATACTGTGACAACCCTGCTTTTGAGGTTCGTCACTTAGTTTTATTTTGTACTAGTTACGTGTCTTTACGTGTTTATGTGCTTATTGGTGTGTATAGATTGTGGTTTGGATATCGTTTCCGGTACGGGGTACCTTGTGAGTGAAACGATGTGTGATGATTTCATGTTCATGATCTCACATGGTAGTGACTATGAAGTCAAATGGTGTTATTTAGTGGTATTACGTATACGTATATGTATTATACAAAATCGTATTTTTACGATTTACGGTTTAGCATTTAGAGGTCTCGGATGAGGTAATTAGTCATATGGATATTTTTGGGATGGTTTTAATTCATTTAGGACTTAGTTATAAAGTTTATTTCAAAATTTGAGATTTTTTATAAAAGTGTATATTTTACGACTTTTACGATAAAACGCGTAAAATTGACTAGTTTTATGGTTTTGGGGTTTTGGAAGCTTTAGGAGCTGAAAGAAATTAAGGTAAATTAAGGTAATATTATTAATACATATATTAATAATAAAAATAAATAAAAAACGAATTTTGAGGGGTATGGTCGGTTTAAAAAAAAAAGAAAGAAAAAGGGAAAAGAGGGAAAAAGGAAACAAGTGTTATACTTGGACAAGAATTGTTTTGCTATATAAGAAACCCCCACACTTATACCAAACGAATTATATTCATTCCCTGGAGTTTATAGTCGACTTATAGAATAGAAAAATTAGGGTTCTTCATAAAATTAGGGTTTTCTCATCTTCCATTAATTTAAAGGTAAATCTTTATAACCCTTTTTAATTAAATTGTTTTTATGTTTCTTTAATCATCTTATGATGGATTTAGGTTAGGGTTTATTATAAAAACAGTAAATTAATGTCATATTAATCGTAACATGATGATTACATAAATTAGGGCTTGTAATTAGAGGGATTAGGGTTAATTAATGAGGTTGATCTAGTTAAACCCGTTTTTAAAAACTGGGCAGAATTTTGGGTCATTGTTTTGATCATATAGGGAGTTCTATAAACTCTTATTTTACGATCCAAGTACCCCTGGAAAGGTATTTGAAGTGGCTTTCCAATTCAAGAAACTAGAACTAAATTGGAGGTAGGGAAGTGGGTCAAAAACAGGTTACAACAGTCAGAGGTCAAAACAGTTTTGAATTCAGCTTGTTTTCTTTTTAAGTTTTGGGTTGTTTGGGGCACTTAGGGTTGCATTGGGATCTTCTCACGAACGTGAGAGATGTTTTATATATTGTAGTTAATATCTGCACTTGGGCTAAGGTGGTGGTTTAGGGTAAGACCCCGTAATGGTAACAAACTTTTAGTACGTTTAAAATCAGGAAATCTGGAATGACAAACGTAGATATATATATATAAATATATATATATATATATATATATATATATATATATATATATATATATATATATATATATATATATATATATATATATATATATATATATATATATATATATATATATATATATATATATATATATATATATATATATATATATATATATATATATATATATATATATATATATATATATATATATATATATATATATATATATATATATATATATATATATATATATATATATATATATCGGGGCCTTAACAGTAGCTTTAAGGTTAGGTCAAGTGGGAGGTATTAACCAACATATGTAAGGGTATGAATATTCCTTTTACAGAAACCATGGGTATATTTAAGTGGACGTTTGACTTAAAGTTTTGAGACCTAAAAACTGGGACTGTTTTGGGTAAAATATGAACGGGATAGTTATTAAACTTAACCAAGTTAAGGACTTGTTAAGGAAGGGTAATGGGGTGATTAGAGCTTAACAATGAGGTAATTATACGGGAATAGACTAGATGTCCATCATAGGTTGATGATCCATCTCAGTGATTGGTTCGTGTATTGATTTCGTGTTTTTGGTTGTTAGCTTGTTGCTAGTGCGAGGACTTGTGAAGAAGCTATCAGGTGAGTTTCATAGTCCCATGTTTAATATTGATTTTGACTTCCAGATGGGATGGAAGAGACACTGTGTTGAGTTATTTTCTAAATTGATGTTGTGAATGTGTTTGTGATTTGAGATGGACTTGTGTGTACATTATGTGATTAACTGCTATGTGATTTTTGATTGTGTATGATTTGGATCGGGGGACACGAGCCGTCTCAGTTATTGTGGTTTGACAAGGTAGTGGCCTTGTGGTTTGACAAGGTAGTGGCCTTGTGGTTTGACAAGGTAGTGGCCTTGTGGTTTGACAAGGTAGTGGCCTTGTGGTTTGACAAGGTAGTGGCCTTGGGATAGGTACATAGGGTGATCATCTATGGTACCATGATGTTGTTTGGCAAGGTAGGAGTCTTGGATTGGTTTGGTATGATTAATCTTGATTGATAGTTGTTAATGCATATTTGTAGCACATTGTCCATATGTTATTGTGTTGATGGTTGTTATTCACAGCTTATAACTGATTTAGCGTTAGAGTCTAAACCTATGACTCTCACCAACTTTATGTTGACGTGTTTTAGTGTCTCTTTCATGTGAGAATGTGGTTAAGCTTGAGGATAGAAGTGGCTAGACTTGGATGCCTTAGGATTGCATATAGAAGGAGATCCCCGTTCCTTCTTAGTTTACCTTTATGTTTTTTTGAATTAGTGATACTGTTGGCACCTATATGTTTGTTTGGTTTATGTTTATTGTTTGTCTTGGGTAAGTGGTAGGACTGTTACCTACTTACCTAGACTCCTGCATTGTTGAGATATTGTCATGACATTTGTGTCGCCATTTATGACATTATATTTGCATTTTAGTCTTCTCTATAGAGACACCATTTGTTGTGATGATATCCATACGTCGCGCCCCATTTTCCGCCATTGGTGGGGTGTGACAGAATGGTATCAGAGACCAATGGTTATAGAGAATTAGGTTGCGTAGTCGCGTAGCCTAGTCTATAGCTTAAGGGTCCCTGCATATAGGCGTCATAGGAGTATGTGTGCATTTTATATTAGTTGATGTGTTTGGATGTTATTTATTGCGATGTTTTGACTAGTATGAATTGAACCGTAGTATGTTCATACTTAGTCACATGTTATTTTCTTTTCGGGTTTGTGACTAGTGCGGGTTGAACCATAATCGTCCACGCTAGTCACTGTAGTATTTTGCTTAAATTGTACATTATAGTACATAATTTAGTACAAGGTAGATTCTATCTTTTATCGAGTTATTTTACATACCTGAGGTATGTTATTTTCTTTTGATGTTTAATTCATGTTCCCTAAGAATCGTGTGGTGGTTCGAGTTACTAGGAGTAGGTGGATAGGAAGGATTTTAAGCTGTTTCTACTCTTACGGGCGACATGACTTATAACTGATTATGTTTTCGTTTTGGATTTAGTCTAGGCTGTTTTAGCTAGACTATGGATTTCTGTATTCCAAGAGTTTTATTATGTTATTTTATAGATGGAGTTTTGGACCTTATTGGTTATGTGGTTATGAGCTTATGTGAGTAGATAGATTTATGTGTTATATGTTGTATTGATTCTTATAAGTGTCATCATAGGAGGGAGTGCATTGGGGAAAGGGTAATTGTATAAGTATGGTGGCCAACATAGTTATACAAGTACCACAACTTCAATGGGTTCTCAAGTATGATTGCATGAAAGAGGATTAGTACATGCTTGTATATGGTGAGATGTAGATTTTGGGTATATTTATAATATATGGGTATATGTAACGGCTGCCTACGATATGGCTTTTTTTTAGTGTGTGTTATATGTTTTGAGTTATAGTCGTGTTATGTGATTATGTGGTCACACGATATGGGTTGGTTTTGGTAATGGGTTTTGTGCCTTGTTGTGGCATGGTGAGATGGTGAGATGGGGATTACTCGTATGGAAAAACGAGTGTATGACGCGATTGGTTGATCTGATATGTATAGTAACGAGTATGTTTTGGGTGATTTAATAGGTATATATATGCGGATGTATATATACTACTATGTGTTAAGTTATGGTATATGGTCGTTCACTAATTATTAAAACTTGAACGTACCTTGTGTTTGCTCGTGTTTTATGGTGCTGGAGTTTAATAGAGTTCCAACGACGTTTTGAATCTTTTGAAGTGTGTCTGGTAGCGTATTCTTTGAGTTTCGTATTTTACGTGTACGTTTTAAAATGGTGTTATTGGTTTTAAGTCTATTGAAATAACTTGGGATTCCTTTTGAGATAATGAAATCTTTTGTGTTAGGTCTTGCATTTCTTTTGGTCGGTATATGTTGAGTAAAAGGGGGACTTGGAAATCTATTATAGGGTTAGATAGTTGGTTGTATTCGGTAAAATAAGGGTAAGGTGTTGAAGTCATGTTTCAAACAAGATGTAACATAAGATTTCATTTTAATCAACACTTATATATTTCAAATTCTAAAAGACTTTCTTTGAAATAAAGCGAAATAAAAATTTATTTCTACCTACATAGTTTATATAATTGAGTTCGACCGATTTATGTCATTTATAATTATTTATACAAGGTTAAATTGAGTTTATGAAGATTTCACGTACAATTATATCTGTCATTTAAAAGGATTACATTAATCACTAAGTTTATTCTTTAGTTTTTTTTAAAACAACTAGTATAAAACTGTTTTGGTCATAACTTGTTAGTTTTTAGAGTTTTTTGAGTGATTCAAAAGCCAGAAATTATGTACTCGGAACGTACTTTTCAAATATTCAGAAAGTATAGTCATGGGAGGTCAATGGACTGGTCGGAATTGTTGTACAAGTGTCGGGTTCAAGTTTGAGTTTTGAATAGTAGTTTATTTTTATTTGGGGTGCACGGGATACCTAGTCTTTGGGTTGAGTTTTGAGATCGCCTAGAAGGTTGTTGGTATATTGTTTGAGTCACATGGATGTGGGAGGTAATAATAAAAAAAAGATATATATTCTTTTGGAAAAGTCGATCTTTTGCACGGTTTAAATAATATGTCGCGGGACGTAATCTGTTTGGTTGCCATTGGGTGTTTCTTGGATTATTTTTCGTTGTCATGGGTCATTTTGAATTGATACACGTTTTGGGTTTGAGTTTACTTTCGAGTCTCATGGTTTTGACTTGTTTTAACTGGTGCACGTGAAATGTCGTTAGTTATCCGTTGGTTTGATTTGTTGATCGTATCTGATGGATTCAGGATGTAGTTTTGGTTTCGTATTGTTCGGGAGCGTTGAGGTAGTCATATGAAAGACTTGGTCGCGCCTACACGCTTAAGTAGGTGACCATGAGAGAATGGTCGGAATGCCCTTAGTGGGGAGGAAAGGAGTTCGTAGACAAACTAAGGTGGTCATGAGGTCTCTTAGGAGTACCAAGGAGATAAATAGAGATTTGTGGGATACTAGCACAAGTAACGCGCCATAGAGGGTGTTGGAAGGGGATACAATACCTCAAAGGTATTTATGATTGTTCGTAAGGTATGTAAGTTTTCCGAAAATTTCCTGAAATTTAGTAGGTTTGCCTATTACGGTGAGGTAGAACCATAAATAGAGCAAGTAGGGGAGGTGAGAGGAGTTGTAGTTAGTGCCTTTCCAAGGCAAATCGTTGATGGAGTGATTTAAAAACAAGAGCTGTTAGAAATTGCAGGGAATGCCGGATAAAAGTTGAGTTGCTTAGTAGTAGATTGGATGTGGAAAGTGGTTGAGTGGTCTGATGAGAGGAAGCATTGGTCTTTTAAAATGCGTGTAGAATTTTGTAAGTAGAACGAGGTAGGAATTTATTCGTATTGCCGCTAAGAGAGGGTGCAAGGAGGACATAGTTGAAACTGCTAAGGATGTTGTATGAACGCTTTGGGTTTACGGTTATGCATTTGGCTTCGCTAAGCCCTAGCGGTTTTCATGGAGTCAATGAACCGAGTGTGCATGAACGTATATAAACGAGTTGTCATCGGGAGCATCGACGACATCTTGATCTACTCAAATCTTAGAAGGAGGATGAGGCGAATTATGTGTTGGTTTTGGAGTTGTTAGTAAAGGGAATGAAACGTGAGATTTTCAAGTGTGAGTTTTAGGATTTAGTTGGCCAGGACTAGTAGTCAGAGATGATGGCATATCGTGGAACCAGCAAGGGGCGAAGTGAAGAAGGATGAGGAAGCATTTTGGAGGATGAAGAGGTGGATTGGATAATGAGCGGATTTTGGCATTATCGGAAGGACTGGATGAATTCGCGAGCATGACGATACGTGGAGCAAGGATTTGGATGCGTACGAGGACGACAAAGAAAGGCGATTGCTTATACGTTGCAGGAACTGAAGATTTGGAAGAACTGGATAGACTTAGTTAGTGGAGCTGGATTGTTATATCTGCCTAGAATGCTAGAGGCATTTGGGGTACGAGACGTAGAGAATGATCTATACGGATCATGAACGTCTCCAACACATATTCAATCACCTTGATTGAACATTTGGCAAAGGTGGTGGGTGGAGTTAAGTGACGAAAGAAAATTGCATGGCCAAGTACCATCTGGGAAAGGCAAGCATGGTCGATGAGACATGGAATAAGAAGGATGAGGTGAAGCTGAGACGAACTTGAACTATAGGGATGATGTATTGGAGTGGTTTGGATGAAGGATGTGGGTTGCACAAGTTGAGTTGTCTAAAGTAGTGAACGCGTCAACATTTATGTTGCGTGGCTTGGACAATTGTAAGGAGGAAAGGGACGTAGACTATACTTCCTACATGGATAGGAGTAGTTTAGAAAGGGCGATGTAAGGACGAAGTTGGTGGAAGGGATACATAATGCGGTGGGGGATTAAGTACGATGAGAGTTGGGTGATAGTCGATAGACTGACTAATTCATCACCTATTTCAAGAGGAATGAGAAGTCACGTAGTTGGGAAGTTGGAAGAATTAATGGATATGTGAAAGACCGTCATAGGTCACTTTGTAAGAAAATTGGAATTTAAAGTAGTTTGGGATACGGACTGAAGGGAGTTGATGAACATAATTGGACATGGGTGATGGATTTAGAGGTAGTTTGGAAACTCGTTAGCGATGGCTGAGTTTTCATATAATGATAGTTATCGTACTAGAAGTCGATAAATGCAATTTGAGGCACTATATGAAAGGATAGGGTGAGTTGTCCCCATTGTGGACTAGAATTGGTAAAAGAGGCTACTAATGTAGTAATGGTGTTTGTGGAAAGGATGAGAGCAACAAGGGATGCTATGTAGAGACAGAGGAAACCACTAGAGTTAGTGACAAAGTGTGTATGAAGTTTCACCCATAGTAACGGGTGGTATGTTTTGGTAAAATGGAAGAGTTGATGTAGAGTTTTATAGGTCCATTTATGATCTTGGAAAGATTGGACCATTAGCTTATGAGCATAGAATTACCTGGGGGAAATGAGTTGTATACATGATACATTTCATGTATTGAGATTGGTAAAGGTTGTTTGAGAATGCATTTTTCATGTACGGTTATTCGGGACTTGTGTTAATAAGAGTCTTTGTTTTATCAAAGAGTCATTTGTGAGATTTATTGACTGTGAGGTCAAGAGTTTGGCAACGAGTTTAATTATTTTTGGTTTGTATGTGAGGTATTTTGAAACTTGAACTAAAGTTCACGTGGAAATGAGAGGAGTTCATTTAGAACAAGTATCCTCGTGTGATTTGTTGTTTGTGTGTTTGATCCTAAGGAGTAAATCTCGGGACGAGATTTCTATTAGGAGGGAGTGATGTGACAACCCTGGTTTTGAGGTTCGTCACTTAGTTTTATTTTGTACTAGTTACGTGTCTTTACGTGTTTATGTGCTTATTGGTGTGTATAGATTGTGGTTTGGATATCGTTTCCGGTACGGGGTACCTTGTGAGTGAAACGATGTGTGATGATTTCATGTTCATGATCTCACATGGTAGTGACTATGAAGTCAAATGGTGTTATTTAGTGGTATTACGTATACGTATATGTATTATACAAAATCGTATTTTTACGATTTACGGTTTATCATTTAGAGGTCTCGGATGAGGTAATTAGTCATATGGATATTTTTGGGATGGTTTTAATTCATTTAGGACTTAGTTATAAAGTTTATTTCAAAATTTGAGATTTTTTATAAAAGTGTATATTTTACGACTTTTACGATAAAACGCGTAAAATTGACTAGTTTTACGGTTTTGGGGTTTTGGAAGCTTTAGGAGCTGAAAGAAATTAAGGTAAATTAAGGTAATATTATTAATACATATATTAATAATAAAAATAAATAAAAAACGAATTTTGAGGGGTATGGTCGGTTTAAAAAAAAAGAAAGAAAAAGGGAAAAGAGGGAAAAAGGAAACAAGTGTTATACTTGGACAAGAATTGTTTTGCTATATAAGAAACCCCCACACTTATACCAAACACATTATATTCATTCCCTGGAGTTTATAGTCGACTTATAGAAGAGAAAAATTAGGGTTCTTCATAAAATTAGGGTTTTCTCATCTTCCATTAATTTAAAGGTAAATCTTTATAACCCTTTTTAATTAAATTGTTTTTATGTTTCTTTAATCATCTTATGATGGATTTAGGTTAGGGTTTATTATAAAAACAGTAAATTAATGTCATATTAATCGTAACATGATGATTACATAAATTAGGGCTTGTAATTAGAGGGATTAGGGTTAATTAATGATGTTGATCTTGTTAAACCCGTTTTTAAAAACTGGGCAGAATTTTGGGTCATTGTTTTGATCATATAGGGAGTTCTATAAACTCTTATTTTACGATCCAAGTACCCCTGGAAAGGTATTTGAAGTGGCTTTCCAATTCAAGAAACTAGAACTAAATTGGAGGTAGGGAAGTGGGTCAAAAACAGGTTACAACAGTCAGAGGTCAAAACAGTTTTGAATTCAGCTTGTTTTCTTTTTAAGTTTTGGGTTGTTTGGGGCACTTAGGGTTGCATTGGGATCTTCTCACGAACGTGAGAGATGTTTTATATATTGTAGTTAATATCTGCACTTGGGCTAAGGTGGTGGTTTAGGGTAAGACCCCGTAATGGTAACAAACTTTTAGTACGTTTAAAATCAGGAAATCTGGAATGACAAACGTAGATATATATATATATATATATATATATATATATATATCGGGGCCTTAACATTAGCTTTAAGGTTAGGTCAAGTGGGAGGTATTAGCTAACATATGTAAGGGTATGAATATTCCTTTTACAGAAACCATGGGTATATTTAAGTGGACGTTTGACTTAAAGTTTTGAGACCTAAAAACTGGGACTGTTTTGGGTAAAATATGAACGGGATAGTTATTAAACTTAACCAAGTTAAGGACTTGTTAAGGAAGGGTAATGGGGTGATTAGAGCTTAACAATGGGGTAATTATGCGGGAATAGACTAGATGTCCATCATAGGTTGATGATCCATCTCAGTGATTGGTTCGTGTATTGATTTCGTGTTTTTGGTTGTTAGCTTGTTGCTAGTGCGAGGACTTGTGAAGAAGCTATCAGGTGAGTTTCATAGTCCCATGTTTAATATTGATTTTGACTTCCAGATGGGATGGAAGAGACACTGTGTTGAGTTATTTTCTAAATTGATGTTGTGAATGTGTTTGTGATTTGAGATGGACTTGTGTGTACATTATGTGATTAACTGCTATGTGATTTTTGATTGTGTATGATTTGGATCGGGGGACACGAGCCGTCTCAGTTATTGTGGTTTGACAAGGTAGTGGCCTTGTGGTTTGACAAGGTAGTGGCCTTGTGGTTTGACAAGGTAGTGGCCTTGTGGTTTGACAAGGTAGTGGCCTTGGGATAGGTACATAGGGTGATCATCTATGGTACCATGATGTTGTTTGGCAAGGTAGGAGTCTTGGATTGGTTTGGTATGATTAATCTTGATTGATAGTTGTTAATGCATATTTGTAGCACATTGTCCATATGTTATTGTGTTGATGGTTGTTATTCACAGCTTATAACTGATTTAGCGTTAGAGTCTAAACCTATGACTCTCACCAACTTTATGTTGACGTGTTTTAGTGTCTCTTTCAGGTGAGAATGTGGTTAAGCTTGAGGATAGAAGTGGCTAGACTTGGATGCCTTAGGATTGCATATAGAAGGAGATCCCCGTTCCTTCTTAGTTTACCTTTATGTTTTTTTGAATTAGTGATACTGTTGGCACCTATATGTTTGTTTGGTTTATGTTTATTGTTTGTCTTGGGTAAGTGGTAGGACTGTTACCTACTTACCTAGACTCCTACATTGTTGAGATATTGTCATGACATTTGTGTCGCCATTTATGACATTATATTTGCATTTTAGTCTTCTCTATAGAGACACCATTTGTTGTGATGATATCCATACGTCGCGCCTCATTTTCCGCCATTGGTGGGGTGTGACAGATACAAACTAGTGTAAAAAGATATATGATTGTTTCATATTATAACATAGAGTTGAGTCGAAGTAATCTTTGAGCTTTAATTTGCATCAAGGCGATTAAAGTATTCCAGTTATGAAAAATAATTTTAAAGACTTGATTAACAGCTGTGGGATTTGAACCCACGCCCTTTCGAACCAAGAAACAAAAGATCAAGAAGCACCCGTGGCAAACAAAAAGAGTTTTTGACAGCTGTGGGATTTGAACCCACGCCCTTTCGGACCAGAGCCTAAATCTGGCGCCTTAGACCACTCGGCCAAACTGTCTGATTGTTGACGTCTAAACTAAACAATAAGTAATATCAAACTTTTAATAAAAACTAGTTCTATAGTCTCTGCCAGATCAACTACTTCAAGTCGTATCAAGTATAAAACCGAGATCTCAAGTAACTTCTTCTATCTTCAGACAAATGGACTAATTCAAAGCTTTTATTGAAAACAAATTAACTTTTTATAGTAATAACAACATTAGGTAAGATTTGCATGTTTTTGGTGTTGGAGTATAGAGACTAAAACAATGAGATTCTGCTGATCTAATAAAGAAGGAACAAGTGAAAGATGTTGCTGTAATTTCTGATGATTATTAGCAAAAAAGAAAGGCCTATAAATAGGCTGTACATCTGTTACAAGTTGAAATCATAACTAGTACTTAAAGTAAATATATTTATTCTTGTAACTGATAAAAGTTTGAATGACAGTAACTTCCAACACACCCCCTTCATTCGAACTTGGAGACTCCTAGTTTTGACCATAGATCTTCATGCTTTAACTGTGGCAAACTCTTTGTGAACACATCAACAAGTTATTCCTCATTTCTACATGTTTTCGAGTTGACTTATTGTTTCTCAATCAACTCACGTATGAAATGATGCTTGATTTCAACATGCTTAGTCCTGAAGGTTTTCCTTTCACAAAAAAGATTTGATAGCTGTGAGATTTGAACCCACGTCCATTCAAACCAAGAAAAAATAGCAAAACCAAGAAGAAATAGCAAAAACATTATCGAGAATTGAAGCTATAGACAAAGAAGCACCCGTGGCCTAATGGATAAGGCGTCTGACTTCTAATCAGGCGATTGTGGGTTTGAGTCCGACTGGGTGTGATGTTTAGACAATAGTTTTGTTCCTTATCAGTTTCAGTTTTGCAGCTATGATTTTCGAAAAAGCCAATTATGAATCTGCTTGTGAAGACGAACGGATTAACTATTCACGGAATCTATAGGATAAATTTCCCACACATTCTAGCAACCTTTTATGTACATATCCAACATTTTTTTGCCGCAAATTTCTCACAATTAACATAATTTCCACACAATTAATTCCCACATATTTTACACAAACGTCTCAACTAGGCATTCTCCTTTTCCTATAGAAAATTTATGAAGAAACATTTTCCCACGGATAAACAACAAATATAGATAAAATATTCAAAATGAATAAACTACCGAATTATTATTTAACAACGCTAAAACAAGACAATTTGATTACACCAGAAACAAATTGGTTACAAATTCCAACCAAAAAGTCTAGACAGTAAATCCGTCGAAATTTGTCACAATTTCTCTATGGATGTCTAAATGACAGAAATTGTGTGTAAATAGTGGGGAATATGTGGGAAATTTGTCACGACTTTCCCACACGGATATTTGGTCAACGATTTAACGTGTAAATAATGGATAATCCGTGAGAAATTTACCACAATTTTTTCAGGGAATTTTTTGTCAATTCAGTGGGAAATTTGTGGGAATGCCGTGTGAAATTTCTCACTATTTTTAATCGTTGAGAAATTTTTGTGAGAAAAAACTGTTTTTCTCTTTTAATATGTGGGTTTCTGACTCAAAGTTGTGACCCGACTAATCCCAGAGTGACTACCCTTAATAATAAGTAGTCACCACATTAAAATTAAGCATCAATGTGTGATAAACAACTAGAATTGATGTTTATGACATGCCATAAACACAAACATAACCACTAGTTACATACTACAAGACATATAACCTGAATGACAAAAACCAAATTCACATAACAAGCAAGATATCTCCTGAAATCCATAGAGAATTCTCCCCAACCAACAACAACACAAGGGAAAGATATAACCACATTAGTGTTGGATGAAATGGAAAGTATTGTGATTAATAATGTTATTAGTAAGGCACAAGTGGTTTATGTAATGGTAAGAAATGGGTTGAGCTGGCCTGCAGATTTGCCTAGTATTAATTGTATTCATGAGTGGGAAGATGTGTTTCGACCGTGAGTTCACTACCCTACAATAAAAACATCTTTAAGTATCAGTAGAAGGAATGTCTTTGCAGCTTGTATGTACCATGTATAGCAGGAAACGAACAAAAGACCGCTTAATTACTAACTAGGCAAGAGAGACCGGAAAAACCCTTATCAATTTGCTTACTAATGAAGTCATACTTAAGTTAGTAAGTATGGTTGTTAAAGAATTAGATTATCTGTGATTACCGAAACATGGAAACTTCGTCTGAACCTCAAGTATAAAGCTTAGAAGATGATTGACGGAAAGTATTTGTTCTTATAAACAATTGGTATCTTAATGACAAGTATAACTTCTATAGTATAAGAGTGGATTTGTAGAGCAACTGTGTAGGTCCACGTAATCTTTGGATTGTCTATGTGTTATAATGATCTAAATAGAGGGAGAGATATGAAGAACTAGAGAGAAAGTTAGAGAGAGAAAGGAGAGGATGAGAGAAAGATGTATGATTGATTAATGAAAATGAGAACCAACAACCCCTCCTAAAATGCTAGGAGGGGGTAGTGGTGGCAATTCGTGTCGGGTTCGGGTTAGCGGGTTCGGGTTGTCAGGTTGGCGGGTCAGAAAATCCTAACCCAAACCTAACCCATTTAAATAATCGGGTCAGTTATGTCAACCCTAACCCGTTTACACATAACCCGAACCTAACCCATTTAACCCATGTATATATTTGGGTTGACGTTAAATATGTTAGATAGGTTGAATAGGTTAAACGGGTTTATATATGGATCCATTTAACAAGTTTTATATATAAAAGTTGGCACATTACACGTGTTAAACATGTTAAATGTGTTTATGTTCGGTCTGTTTAATCTAGTTAACACGTATGGTATAATATTAATTATTTTTAATATAAGGAAAAAAAATCTTAAACGGGTTGTCGGGTCGACCTGCTTAATTTTTTTCGAACCCAAACCTAACCTGTTTAATAAATGGGTCAGATAGGCCGAACCAAACCTGACCTAAGATTCAATATATTCAACCCGAACCTGTTAATTTTCGTGTCGGTTTCAAGTCGGGTTTCGTGTCGGGTAAGAAATTGCCACCCCTAGGAGGGGGTATATATAGCCATCCTACATGTGGGCTTTATGGGTTATACTATTACATATTAGATCACGAGCCCATACTACGTATATATAGTTGGAGTGACCGATCCTTCCTAAATACGTAAAAACGTATTTCCAACAATCTCCCCCTAACGGAGGTCACTCCAAGTTACAATGTCCTAAATAGGCTATAGCTCGTGATCTATGCTAAAAATGATGTGACCGAGACTTTCTTTGGAAAAACGTATTTCCAACAATCTCCCCCTAAGGGAGGTCACATCATTTTACAAAATCTTAAACCTAGCATACTATGCTTGAGTCTTCGATCTTGTTCTTGTGAATATGCTGATGAGATCTTCGACTTTAGTCTTGAGCATGTTTCCTTGCCTTGACCTTGTGCATTCATCACTTGTGAAATTTGCCTCCTCGTGACTTCATGTTCCACATACTTACACCTTTATAAATTCTTTAAAGCTTCAGAGTTTGATACAGCGGAAGACTTGACTTTTAGGCTTTCTTGAATTTGTTGAAGTATTAAGTACATGCAGTATAAGCATGTGTTGACGACTTCTTCTAGATTTTACACTGCAATGCCACCTTCTTGTATGCTGCATAAGACAGTTAGCAACAAAACATATACACGGATGAAATGGCCTTGAACATTTCATTCTAATTCGGTAGCATTTTACCTCCGGTCGGTGAAGATCGTTGGACGATATTAAATATCGTACTTGTAGCAGGTAGTTTCAATTAAGAACCTCATTGACAAGATTTCGCGGGTAAACCCGTTCCCTTTATTCGACCATCCAAAGCTGACTGCGAACATAAAGAGTGAATCATTTGGATAATAATATCCGCATGATTTGAAGCCGTCAAATCCGACTCTTGGAACAAGTTTGATTTATTAAAGAATCGCACCATGGTTGCTTTCCAGTTTTCACGAGCTTGATTCATATAGAATCTTGCAAGTTACCTACCAAGTGCTGTTTGATGTTAACACTATAAGGATTTCACTCATCACTGTGAACACTATAGAGTGTCACTCTGAATGTTCTAGCAAAATCACTTAAGATATTGCGTAGAGGCCTGGAACGTGTTTAAGTTCAGTTAAGAATTAAACAGTTGTTGCTTTCCAGTTATCACAAGCTTGATTCCTAAAGAATCACACCAGTCACCTACCATGAGCTTTTTGATATTCGCTCAAGAAGGATTTACATCTTCATTGTAAATACTTTCGTATTACTCGTATGTTCATGCAAGATCATGAAGATTTTGCATAGGACTCTTAAGATCTTTCTTACTTTTCACAGTGTGTAAAGAAGCAAGGAATTATGAAAGTGTGTCCTAATAAGATATTTGATGATCTCAAATGGCTCTAGACTCGATCGTGCATTTTGGATTTTAGTAATCGGAGGCTGGAGAGGAGGGCCACCATTTCAATACCAAATTTATTCCGAGTGAATAAATCAATAGATAACGCGTTGTCTCCGTGTGATTAAAACAACTATCTTTTGAGAGATATCTGAGTTAGCTGGGATGGGTTGTGCATTGCATCACTGGGTCCATGATGTCTTATCTTCAATATCAAGCATCATTAAAATGATCTCAATAGCATATGAGTTGACCCGGTTTCTGCCTAAGGTTGTAAGGAGGGCTTTTTTCTTTACACCCTTTATCTTTATAATTCTTTTTCATTCTTCAACCCCTTCAATGCTTACCAATATGTCATAACTAGCACCTTGTTCTGATTGTTCCAGTGCTAACTTAAGTACTTGATCGACATTCAGTTACATTCACAATCTTTCTCCATCTTCCCTAAGGACTACTATTTCTAGATATGGGTCTTCGTTTGTGTGATTAGGGTCTTCGTTCGTGAGTTGGTGTGTTTTGTTGAGTGTTCGAGTTTGGTGTTCTTTGAGTTGAGACTATTTGGTTGTTAGAGTTGAATCAATGTGTGTGTTGAATGAATTTGCTTGTGTGATCCTGAGTCTATGTACTTGATCACGACTTTTGCGAAAAAATCAGTTTCGAATAAATCGAACTTTGAGTTTCGGATAAAATGAAACTTTTAGTTTCAGAATAATTGAAAAGGTAAGTGTCGGATAATATGAGTTTCGGATAAAATCCACTTTCGGATAAAATCAGTTTCTCAATAAACCACTTTCGGGAAAAAGACCAGTTCAGAATAATTAAACTTTGAGTTTCGGATAAATCAAACCTTTGAGTTTCGGATAAGGCAAGATTTGAGTTTTAGATATAACAAAAGTTGAGTTTCGGATAAAGCAAATTTTGACTTTCGGATAACTTGCTAATGTGAGTTTCGGATAAACGCCAATACGGAGTTTCGGATAAATAGAACTTTGAGTTTAGGATAAAATGAAACTCTGATTTTCTGAAAATGTAACAAAGTGAGTTTCAGAAATTTCTATAAACCCTGTTGCGAAAGTTTGACTTTTGGAATATTCAAAGTAGATCTGCTTTTGTATTCGATCCGAACCCACTGTTAATCGAAAAATACCCAGAAAATCACCAAAATAACCAAAATTTTTGCGATTTTGACCAAATCAATTAATCCAAATCACTACCACATCTATGTAGTCGATTTTTCTATAAATTTAAACAACAAAAACGCAAAAAAATCAAGATTTGAGCTTAATTAAATAAAACCCCACCAAAATCAATCAAAACAAACACAAGAACAAACCAATCAAACCATGGCTCTTTGTTAATTTACTTGAGTTTTAGGACATTAATTAGTTGTAAAAGTTAAATATTAATTAATTTAAAAGGTTACAAAAAGTTTTATTGATTTTTAAGTCTTAGTCATATTTTTTAGGATTTATTTGTAATTTTTATAAAATTTTTAGTTGAATTTTATTTTTACGTCTCGTTTTGCGTATTTACGTTTTTCGTCTTAGTTTAGATTTAGCGTATCCATCTTTATTTTTCTCTCTTTTTGCCACCAAAAACGAACTAATCCAAATAACGTTTTTAATACTTGGCACACACTATACACCTCCCTAAGAACGAACTCACTTGTCGAGCATTTACGTTTTTCATAAAACGTACGTAATTGTTTAACGCTTACCGTTTGTGCTTGTTTCTCTTAAGACAAGTATAAAAATACTAACATCAAGTACTCGCTACTTGAAAAATAGTTTTTTTTTTCATGAAAGAATGTATGAAAAATCTATAAAGACATTTTTACATAGATTTCTCATAGAATTATTCTGATGAAAAACCCTTGTGGGTAAATATTTTTCAACGAATTTTTCCATAGAACGATGACTATTTCCCACCGATATTATCTATAGGTTAAATTTCCCACTGTTTTCCCACAAATTCTAGCAACCCTTTTATGCACATATCCAACATTTTTTGCTGCAAATTTACTGCAGATTAACATAATTTCCACACAATTAATTCCAACATATTTTACACAAATTCACCAGTTTCTCTAGAAAATTTATAAAGAAACATTTTCCCAAAAATAAACAAACAATATAGATAAATTACATATGTGGGATTTACAGGAGTGAAACATAACAAATATTTATAGAAAGGTTAGTACCGTTAGTAGTTAGTTATTCTATTTTGACATTACTTAGTCACAAGTTAGTCTATGTTAGACTCGAATAACAAATAGTGACTCGATTTCACCATACGTACTCAAATGATGCTGTCAAATCAAGTATAAAAGCCCAGTTCTCAAGTAACTTCTTCTATCTGCAGACAAATGGACTAATCCAAAGCTTTTATTGAAATCAAATTAACTTTTTACAGTAATAACAACTTGAGGTAAGATCTACTCAGCCAAAAGATGCTCGTCAAGGAGTACAACAGGTAATCAAGAACAAAATGACAATTGCAATTCAGAACTTTATTCACTATCATTGTTGTCATGTGCATCATTTCATAGAAAGGCCTGCCCCCCATTCGGTCGTTGGTCGCTGTGGGTACTAGTGCTGCAAAGTTAGTTTCTCTACCTGTAAAGAATTATAAGAAATATCGCAGAATAGTCAATGGTATGCAAAGAGGTAATGAATGCATAAAATCTAACTCTCTTCTTTCTTTCTCTTAATCACGTAGAAGCACATGATATCTAATATTATTTGTTCTTCGGAAGTGCATATGTGCTATAGAATAAATATAATCTGATAATCAGTTATAGTGAATTGGATGTAGGAAAAGTTTTTGCATGTTCTTTTGCTGCCTGGAGTTGTAATGATCATACTATTATTTAAGAAATTGATAGATGAAATCACTGAAATTGTCATTATTTTTTGTTAAAGAAGTAGCGAGTTTCATACAATTGTCCTAGATTGATTTGTTGAGCTAGTATAAAGCCAAGTCTGATTTTTGATCCTAAATACTCAGAAAGTCAGAAGCATAATTTGTATATCTAAATTCTAAGAACTGCCATTTGGGTCTTCAAGTCTCAATAATTAGATAGTCAAGCCCCAAAACACAAATCCAGTGATACGAACCACATATCCCCATAAGAGTCTCGACAATCAAATAAGCAAGATTCAAAATAGTTAAGTTATGCACAAAATCTCTCTTCAATTTAGCACACATGACATCTGCAGAAGTGACACATGCATAAACTTAATGTAATATTAGTTTGTGATATCTGTCACCGCTTTTCAAACTTGAAGAATATTATTTTGGTGTTGATTAGATCATAATCTTTGGCTAGGTACAATTGCCTTTTTGAGGAGTGTGTCACTTGAGGCTATTGGACTTGGAGCACATTTGGCTGCCGGGGCTCATGCCATCCTTGTTCAAGTAGAAGACATAATTTCAACCAGTCCTCCATCTGTACCAAGGCCTATACAAACCAGAGTGAACCCTAATGTAAGATCTGCTCAGCCAAAAGATGCTCGTCAAGGAGTACAGCAGGTAATCACGAACAAAATGACAATTGCAATTCAGAACTTTATTCACTATCATTGTTGTCATGTGCATCATTTCATAGAAAGGCTTGGACATGACAGGCTTTTGAAACAATAACTGACGGTCTAGGAAAATCAGCCTCGGCGTTAGTCCAAGCACCATTGAAAAAGTATCAACGTGGGGATGGTGTAGGGTCGGCTTTGTCTACTGCTGTTTAGGCGGCTCCTGGAGCAGCAATAGCTCCTGCTTCGGCTGCTGCACGAGCGGTTCACTCTGCTCTTCTTGGTGTCCGAAATAGGTGAGTGCCATCTTTCTGTATATTTAGTTTGCATAAATTACCAATGTATGTTTTCATTTGTCCTATTTTAGTCATTGTACTCTTATTTTGTGGTCATTTCGTAACCAAAAACCCTTAAAAGCCAATCTTCATGAATAATGATATAGTACAATAATGGAGAAAAGGTTGTTTCGTAATTTTTCATTTTAATAATTTACCCTAAATTTTATAATTTTTATTTTATACTTTTAGTTTCTCAACTTTACAATAAAAAAATTATGAATATCAAAAAATTAAAAATAATATTAAAACAGAAAATCAGAGGCGGTACAATACAAATAACCTTCTTGGAAGTCTTAATAACCTATTAGATTTAAAAAAAAAGTGTAGAAAGGTGACATCCTTCACATAAAATTAAACAAAAAAAACGTCAGGGGCAATATGGTCATTTTACATGCTTTTTCTTTTAATCCTCGAATTTCAATCGCAAATAACTCCTAAAAGACGATTTTTTTAAAAAAATCGATTTCATCATAATTTTTAAAATTTAATTCTCATTAAAACGGTATAAATCTTATTGAAAAACATTATCCTTAAATGTGTTTTGCATTTAATGCCATTAATGCAAAAAAATTATTCAATTATTTGCATTACATATGGTCTCACAAACTCACAAAGTGAGTTTTTTATGTGGCAAGAATTCAGATGTGACTCATTATTTCACTTCAAAAAAGTCGTGCGTGATTTATGCATTGGACTAAGCGAACGGTGGGTAACTAACAAGGGACGGACTCAAAGGGTTTTCGCGGATTCTCGTGACCTTATGAATTTTTTTTAGTGTTAATTTGTGAAGAAAACATCGATTCTTTTAAATGTATCTTAAATGCACTCAGTCAATTTTCTTCGTTTTAATTCACTTTTTACATATGTTATATTACGGTTAAAAAAAATTGTGCACCCAGTAATATTTCGTCCTGACTTCGTTCCTGTAACTACCCTTTGTAAATGTGTTTGTGCGTGTTTTCTATTGTTTTTTAATTGAGTTATTTGCGTGTGAGAGCATTTAGTGAATTATATTTTTATATAGAGTAAATGTTTAATAAAAGTGAGTTTTTGGTTCTTTACTACGATTGAAATGATGAGTTTTCATTAAATTAGTGAAATAATGAAGAAAACTAATATTGCATTGATAATTTGATATGGAAGTGAATTCCCACTCCTTACTTCCTGTTGTCCAATAAGTTGTAAAAAACTATAAAAGCTTATGGTACTATTATTAGTATTATTGGTAGTATACTAGTATGTGACTCACTAAATAGTACAATAATGTAGAAAAGATTCCTTGTTGTTTTTGTTTCGCAATATTCATTTTAATAATTTTAATTTGTTAAATTTTATTATTTTTACTTTATATTTTTTTATTTCTCAAACTTACAATAAAAAAAATTATGAAATTAAGAAAATAAAAAATAATAATATAACAAAGAATCGGAGGCGGTGCAAATAGCCTTCTTGGAAGTCTTAATAACCTATGCTAGAAATAGGGGTCTCAATAATATTCGAACCAACTGACCTCAACTCTTTAGGTTTGACTTTCGAGTGAAATTTTTTTATTTTGGTTTCGTGTTTACACGGGTAATTGAAATTTTTAAAGCATCTTCGATTGATAAAATGAAGAAAGACTTTTCACTACGTAATATAATACGGAGTAACTATTTTGAGGTACTTTTTCTCATTGCATTGAATGCTTTTTATATACTAGTTTTTTTTATAAAAACTATATGTAATAATTGTGGTTCGCAGTAAATGTATTAAATGCAAAAAAGTACTACGTATTAAAAATCTTTTTGCTGTGAATGCTTTTAGTAGCCTTGAATTTAAGTAAATGAGGCATGGAGATCCGCGCGATGCACGCGGGTTCGGGCCATGGTTGACTCAAAATTGGTTCCTCTATCGAGAATTTGTAATTTTGTTTACAATGTCTCATAACATGTATGTTGATCATGTTATAAGAAGATGGGTGAGTTTATCTTACGACATTTATTAAAATTTAAGTTTTGCGTACCACTTTTAGTAATTGTTTATAGTGTATCAGATATATAATAGTAGCGTGGTAATATCAAATTATAAACATTTTATTAAAATTCAGTCGGTTATGTTAGAGTCGTGGTTAAAAATATCTTACTAATTTTGAGACACTTTTGTTTGTTTTTTGTATTTGAGGGACCAATTGTGTTGTTTTGCAAATATCTTTTGAAAACGCTTAAATTGTCCTTGGTAACAGTGTTTGCCCATTCGTTTTCATTTCATTGATAACCGTAACATGAATATCGGCCACAAATCTCTCGATATATATATTCTCCCTCGGTTGTATCTACCAATCATTATAGGTAATATAGTTTATCGAAACCCTAATTATGTTCCAATCTTAAGCCACCATGACAAAGCGTAAGATTAGTCTGATCATCAACGAAATCAAGGATGTTACTGGTGAGAGCAACATCGCATGTTCTTTGGTGTTTTATTTTAATCAAATGCATGTGGAGGAAGAAAACTTTGCTACTGTTATTTAGGGGTAAGCTAAAGTGATTAGTGGTTTTATTTCGAAGCTTGGATTGTTGATTGGGGAACTGGAGGATCAGGAAGAGGAGACGGAGCATTTAAGAGACATTCGGGCTAGGGAGGTTGATAAGCTTGCCGATTTGAATGCTTTGTTAGCATCTGCTAGGGTCGGAATGACTATGAAAGGCACAACTTCTGAATTGATGGAGGCCCATGATCCTTAGTGTTCCGGTGATAAGCTTGTGAAGCTTTTTTTGTGTATCTATTAATCTTATATATATATATATATATATAGATTCAGTTTGAATCATTCAATTCGCAGCATTTATTGACTCGATTGAACCCCAACTAAGCCTAAATCGGTCGGATGGATCAAACGAAAGGGTTGCGAGTTACACTTCCACTTAATGGGAGCAAAGCAATAGGTGTTGTAGTTTCGATTTACACTTCCACTTAATGGGAGCAAAGCAACAGACTTAGCAGTTTGGAAGTCCAAATAAATGAAAGGAATTTAAAAAGTTCAGATTGTTACAAACGTGAGTTACAATAGGTTAGGGTTTATAAATTGGTCCTCCATTATGTTGCTTCCCCCACATCTTCCAGGTTTTCCTGTAACTTATTTCTAAAAAAGCACGATTAGCTATGGTATCTGTGTCTGATAACGAATCTAAAACCAAAATTCCAAAAGTTTACAATGTAACCAACGATACTGGCGAAAAGGGTGTAGTTTCATTAGCTAAACCTGTAAGAGTGGTAGACTCACCAGTTAAACCTGCAAGAAACAAAGCTAAAGTCAATATTGAATCGAGTCCATCTATTGTTGTTCAAAGCAACTACAAACTTTTTTTGAGTGATGTTGATGCAGGTGTTACAGGGACAATTGTTGTAATGATATGTCGAATGTGGGATGTCAATGCTAAGGGGATGTATTTCGGCACTGATTTTTGTTGTCTGAAGAAAAGGTGATATATTAATATGAGTTTTGGCATGCATAGCAAATTGAAACAATTCTTAATATATTTTTTGTCATAGCAGGGTAATGTGATGCATTATACTACAAGGCCAAATGTAACTCATAATTTTTTGAGG
The DNA here is from genome assembly GCA_025667525.1 of Glebionis coronaria. NCBI lineage: Eukaryota > Viridiplantae > Streptophyta > Magnoliopsida > Asterales > Asteraceae > Glebionis > Glebionis coronaria. The sequence continues at coordinate 559,557,987 of CM046880.1, read as the reverse complement.
TTGGGTGAAGGGTCCATTTATTCTGTCAAGAACTTTGAAGTTGTTTAAAACAAAAGTAAATTCCGTGTGAGGAAACATGATGAGTACATGATTGAGTTTGATGGCTCAATAGTGGTACGAAAATCGGCTGTTAGCTCTAATGGGTTTATTAGATACCCTCTTCACTTGGTATCTATTGAAAGTGTGGCACCCACGGAGGACAAGTTCTTTATTGGTGAGCTAACATGTCCTATATTTGTACAATATATTGTTTTGTATCATTCATGCTTAACCAGACTCTACCATGGGGTTCCATATACACAGATGTTGTAGGCTATGTTACTCAAGTTGGAAGGATTATTAACCAGAGGGGAGGGTCTAAGTCACTTGACTTTTACCTATCTAATCGCAAGTATATTTGATTTCTAGCAAACCCATTTTACTGCTTAATGATATATTCTTGAATATATTTTATGCTATCCTAGCGGGCAAAGTATCCGGACCACGTTATGGGGAGGGCTAGGAGATATATTGATAGAAAAAAGAACACGCCGAACTGGGCCATACCCAATTGTTATTACCTGCTGCAATGCACGGACCTACAACAGTATAGTGCTTCCTGCATGTTATACTTTTTATGCAATAAAATCCTACTACATTTTAATGGTAATACATGTGAATGCTTTTGCAGGTAATTTGGGTATATCAAGCAGTTCTTCAACTGTGATTCTGGATGATGTTGAGATACATGTCATAAAAGAACTGAATTCAAAAAACCGGTACGCCTAATTTTATTGTAATGCTGTTTGAGGTATCTATAAAATGCCTTAACTTATCTCTGAACATTGTTTGCCAGCAATGTCGTCACCGAAAAAGAAGGCTTGCCTAATGATGAGACTGAGATACAAACTGGAACACTTGAGAATGTCCTTATGTGGGCCCGAAATCGGCGTCATGAGGTATGACATAATGTTTTGTGTTTAATATTGACCATGTTGCGCTGTAGATTTTACCCGTTCGGTTTAACTTTATGCAGTCCGCCACTTTCCATTGCTCGGTTACCATTGATAATGTCAGGACCAAAAAGGGCTGAAGTTTCCCCACACATGGTGGTGAGAAATGCCGTAAAGGACTTGATAGAAGGAACGGCAGTTGGTGGTGCGAGTCATGTGAGAAGAGCGTCTCTTACCCGGTGTTGAGGTAAGTATCAGTTATTACAATTCAATATGCAAATGCATCAACACCCGGTCATAAGACTATCTGAAGCATTCATTATACGTTTCGCAGGTACATATTAGAACTAGAGGTGTCGGACGATACTGCAAGTGTGCTGATTGTAGCATTTGATGAAGTTGCCAAACGGTTGGTCAAGTATTCTACAGAAGCAGTCATGCAGTCTGAAGATGCAACAAATGGCCATTCGGAGCTGCCCACCCCCTTGGCAAATATAATTGGTGCGACACCGACTATGGAACTCAAAACACGCACGTATTTTGAGCATAACATGTGACAATCCGTCAATTTATGATCGATATTTTATTCTCAAATATTATTTGAAAATATTATTTTAATGATACAATATGAACTCACTTATTTTTGGGAAGAAATTTGGATTTACGTCTTGAAGTAGCATCGACTACGTCTAAACCGGAGGATTCAACGTTACGTGCTTACGTTTACATACACCGTCCTTGGTGACAGTCTGACATTTCAGAAAATAAATTTGTCCGTGAATATTATTTTGGAGTTTTAAATTTGTGTTAGTTCATAAACTCACAAATTTACGAGAAGAGATTAGGACTTACGATTTTATTTTAACGTCCTTTACGACTAAACCGGAAACTTTAGGATTACGTATTTACGTTTTCGAACTCCATTTTTGATGAAACAGTTTTTATTGGATTCGTTTTGTGACGTTGATTCATAATTTATAAAAACGTTTTTCGTAAAACGACCCGAGAGCACGCAAATCGAGGAAACTAGAATCGAGGAATACCCGTAAACTAGTGCGATGGGACAAAATACATTGTCCCACCCCACTAGCTTATTATGGACGGCACACTTGACACCACATACTAAGGTGGCATCAAGTGAAGCTAACACATAACAAGTGTAAGCTTAGCCTACACTTTAAGCACCAACTTTACCACTTAACACCAAAAACAACTAGCAACTTCTCATTCCACTTTCCATACATGCAATCAACACACACACTCTCTCTCTCTAGCACTATGTGTCGTCCCATATCTCTCCCAAAAACACCCTTTGATCTTGATTCAACCATGAAACCATATGTTATACTTGCATATGTTGAAGCCCTTTCAAAACCCTATTGATTGGTGGTACTTATAACATCCATGGATGAGTTTTCATGGTGTCATGAGGCTGATTTTCCACAAGGAGTCCATGGAGCATGGTGGTCTTGAAGATGGTCATGGATATCCACAAGTTTCTCCATCAAAATCCATGTTTTGATCACAACTTACATCATCATGGTGGTATAAAGATTGTCCTCCTCAACTTCTTGTTATTTTGATTATGTAAACATGTATTTTATTTCCTATTGTATATATTTATGATGATTATATGATGATAAAAATGTTATGTGGGGATTTGTTGTTGATAATCATGGATAAAAAGGTGAAAAACCATAAGAAACAAGGTTAAAATCTTGGTTAAATTTGATGACTGTATAAAACAGTAAAGAAGTAAGTCATAAACTGATAAAATGATGAAGTGGAATAGATTTACAGTAAGCTATGGGTCTTGTACACATGTGAGAGTTGGCCATGCAATGGAATCAAAATAATGAGTGAGATATGATCAAAACAAGTTTAAGATACAAATCTGAAGTTACTGTTTTGGACGATTTTTAGAAAATATTTAGAAGATGATTCAACAGTAGCTATAGGAGAGTTAAATGTAGCACATATCATTTAGTTTATGTGATAAAAATTTGAGCTTCTATCTCCATATAGAACTCAAGATATGGCAGTTTTGGTGAAGATGAAGTTAAAAATCAGATTTTTGGAAATTAAAGAATAATACTATTATATAAGCACTCACATTTTAATATATAAAATGTAAAATAAAAACCCATTAACTTATAAAACTTATTTATATAAATATATAAAAGGTGTAATAAGTGTATAAATGATAAAAATGGAAACTTGTTAAGTTTTATAAGTTATAAAACTATAAACATGATTTTTACGACTTTTTCGGCTATTGCCGTAAAATTAACGTTTTTGTTAAATAAAACTTAGATGGTTGGACCCGTCTAATGAAAACTTTATAAAACTTATATACTGATATATAGACATGTATAACAAGTAAAAACCGATAAAACCCGAACTATAGGACATACGGACGTTAACGGACTAAATTAACGTTACTGGACTAATAATACAACCAAAATGGACTAAAATACTTATGAACTTATTATTGGGCTTAACCCATTTGGGCCCAACTTGTAAAGTTTAAGTACTGATAATATAAGTACAAAATGGATTAAAATAAGTTAAATAACTTATAATAAGCTTATTGGACTTAAGACACGTAAGTAGGTAAAACTAGTAAACTAGTATAAAAGTTATCGACATATAACACTAAAATGAGTAAACAAGAATATGTAAACCCACTTGATCATCATATATATATAATCATCATATGTATACATAATTGATATTTTTATAAAGTCATTGGACAAACGTCTAAGACCGAGTATTATTTGTCTAGGTTTCCGTGATTGAAGCACGTACCGTACATCCGAATTGCCGATAACCCGCCTTCCCATATCAACGTGAGTTCATAGCCTCGCACTCTTTTAAATGTTTTTATAAATGTTTTATAAACCCGCGAGGGAGATAACATGTTAGTTTTATAAAATAGGACACCATTTGTCCCGATTGTTTGTTTATTGATTTTGGACCCGAATGATTGAATGACCCGATTGTATGACCCGATAAATGATTAATGGACCCGATAGATGAAATAAAATGGATTATTAAAGTTAGGTTATGTCACTAAAAGTCCCATTAGCATGAATTGTGAACTACCGGGAGTTGGTAGACGCTTATGCATTTAATAGTACTATTTGGGGACGATCACCCCAGTTCGCGCCTTGACGGTTGATCCCCGTCGTGCCACATTGATTGGTAAGCGAATTTATGTATGAGAAGATTTCAATAGCGTGACCTTTGTGACGACACGCTACTTTAGATGGGCGAAATTGGTATCGGGTTAGCTACCCGTTGTTGGTTTAGTAAGGTAACAATGTCATGCGGCTTATAATAATCCAAAAACTAACGAAATACTATTAGACGCTTCGAATTGCGATGTATTGCCTGACTAGCAATACAGGGTCATACTATTGATATTATGTTTGTATTTTGGTTTTCATAACCATATTCATATAACGGTTTTTATTTGATTTTATACGACGTCATAAGACGTATCGTATGATGTTTTTACAACATTGGATCGTATACTGATTTTTAAGGCAAATGCCTATATTATGATTTTCGATGAGGATTTGTATAAAATGACTTTGGCTATTTTATGGCCTATCAAAACGATTTGTACAAAATGATTTTCAGTAATACTTTTATACTGATATTATATTGATGGAATTTATTAAACTCTATGAACTCACTCGGCGTTATCGCTGACCTTTCCTTTTAACATGTTTTATCTCAGGTACTTGAAGGTAATTCTCGAGAAGACGACAAGAATTCATGGCCCGCACTTAAACAATATTTTCCATTCAAAATGCTTTGTAAAACCTGTATTAAATATAATGACTTGGGACCGATGTAAATTTGATATTTATGAATGGAAATGCTTTATTAATAAACGACGCGATTTTTATGCGTTGTCTATGATGTGAGTAATGTGCTATCCCGTAACACCAACTAGTCTTCCGCTGTACTGAGTTGTATAAATTTGGGGGTGTTACAGTTTGGTACCAGAGCTCTCGTTATAGAGAACGAAAGATTTTTAAAACCAAGGTTTTGAATAAAACATTTCAAAATCTTTTTACTAAAAACATTTTTCTAAAAATGTCTAAAAATCTTTTGACTATAACGGTGCCGAAGAATTCCCGAGTTACCAACAAGGCCAAGACTGAGAAGTGTTATTTTAATATATATATATAACTTGGATTATATATGTATATATGATGTAATTTTATTACATGATTGTTTGATGATTATTTTGATTTTTATACGAGGTATTTATACGACGTAGATTGTCACAAGAAACCCTAACTCCCCTAGTAAATTAATCGAAGCTATTCTCGTAGGAATTCTAGCTATCCTAGATCTAAACCAAGTTGCGGATATTTATGATCCCGACAAATGGTTGATATTCGTAGAAATGTAGATATTAGTTGATAGTGATATTGAGAAAGAATTGGCGAGATTAAATCTGATATCGATGTCATGACGATCTTTTCTTATAGAGTGGAGTTTGACAAAACGTTACCACCTAGAAAGATGTCATCTGATTCGTTGTCATCCAATTCTTAAATTGAAATCGAAAGGGTGAATGTTGCACTTGAGGCTGTTATTGGAACCATTACCCAAAAGCCTCATGCCACTAATACCTTTCCGAGAAGTCTAGTTGAATGATCAAGTCATTTTATACCAGTGACTTATTTGAGAATTGTTGTTGTAAGAGCTAATAGGATTGGAAATTAAGTGTTGATTCATATTGAGATTGTATTGCCTTTACAAGGTTGAAGAATAAGGTTGTAAGTATTGGAATATGAGGTAGGATATTGAATTGAGTATAAAATTGGTTAAAACTTGAATAAAGTGAAATTTAACCCATATGGAATATGAGAATATTAATAGAAGTCGTTAAGTTATGTGATTGAATTATAAGGTTTTAATTGATTATTGATTCGTGTTAAGGGTTGTTCCTAGACCATTGTCCACTAACGAGGATGCCCAGTGTCCAAGAAATAAATTGAAGAAATCTTCTTCTGAATTGAGACCGATGGATCTTCCGGGACATATGGAACACCTAATGACTCTTGTAGATTAGTATTCATTATGGTATCTTTTAAAAATCCCTAACTTAACTGAGACATCAGTTGGTAGGATGAGTTCTGAGAATTGTATGACATAGTGACATGTAATGTGTTACGATACAATTCGACTTGTTTATGATTAATAAAAAGACTACCTTTGATTGCTAAATTCTACATGTATCGATGTTATCTATCCTTTATTGCTTCATCCTAATGTTCGCATTAGTGATGCAACCATTGAACAAGTACTCATCTTGAATTGAGTTACATTGTGGATTATTCTTGTTGAGTGCCATCAAGGTCATGAACCTCATGATTAATTGGCTAAGCTCATTTCCTATTATATTGTAGTTAAGTTCTTGGCGAACAACTCTTCATCACTCTTTTGCAGATCACTCATTGTTTTTATAAGATAAAACGGTATCATTTGAGGAAAATTGAATTTTCATTACTATAAGGATTATTCAAAGTAAGATTTATAAGTGAAGATTTATAAGTGATTGTTATCGAAATGAGGTTGTTTATAAATTATCTTGGAAAACTTAATTGTTTTCATAACAAAGAAAATCTTTGTAAATATATTTTTGATTCTTATTTAAGAATTAAGCATGAAAATGATTTTACTATACACATGGATGATAAAATTTTGACGAACTGAGTATTGCATCGTTAATCTTGAAATTGTATATAGTTGCGCGCCTACATACAATTTGGAATGGACTATGCAAGACTGATTAGTAGTCACCATAAAACTAATGAATAAACACTACATTTTCTTTGAAGATTGTGAAAGATTAAAAATTTATGAGATCTGCAAGAAGTGTAAAATGAGGACATAATGTTAGAGACATCTACATATGTGCCTGTAGCATCTATTCTTCTGAGTCGAATTTACTCATCTGTGGAAATTGTCTTATTTGACAATTGACAATTCTTTCTTGTCCAATTCTCCCGTAGTGAGATTCTTAGGAAAAGTATCTGATTATCGAGTGTTGATACCCGACTGGATGTATCGACATTCCTATCATTTCTTTTGATTTGATTTCATTTGAATGACCCGGGTAACGATCCGAGGAACTTTCGAATGCGTACTCAAATTATGAAAACATGGGATATATTCATATTCGTTAAATGTTTTCGTCTGTATCTGATTTGAAATTCTCTTCGCATAGATTTTGCGTTGACCTTACTCTTTAGATGAAAGTTGTGTCTCCATGTATCCTTGAATTTGTGAAGGATTATGAATTATTATTAGCCTTTTGAGAAGTTCACATCTTATCGACGACAATAAAACTGGAAAGTTGGAAGTGCCAGTAGAATGGATTGATTGATTATGACATGACGACATTGTCTTAATTGATGGGATCTCGAATTGAATTTCCCTAAATGATAAGATATTGATTATCAAAAGTTATCTAAATAATTCTTGATGGATGACCATATCCTTTATTTAGACTTGCAATTATACTATGAATGGTTGTAAATTAGTCATAGATATTATAATCTAGAAAGGAGTTAATATCAATTTATTAAAAGATGTTTATCTTATCTGAAACTTTAGGAGGTATTTGTTGGTGAATTACCTAGTCTTTCGCCATTAAGGCAAGTTGAAATTGGTATTGATTATATTCTCGGTGCTGCACCTGTGGCTTGTGCACTGTACGTCAGCACCATCTGAATTAAAAGAATTACCGTACAACTGAGAAAGTTGTCGGAGAAAGATTTTATTATACCAAGCCTGTCATCCTGAAGAGCTATGGTGTTATCTTTCCTTATATTTATAGATTTCTGTGACGGAGTAAATTGACAATCGAAAACGATATCCATAACTCGAAATGGAAGAATTGTTCGATCATTTACAAGGTCCTAGCAAATTTGATCCATAGCATGGTTATCATCAACTTCGCATCTGCGAAAGAGATGATCTATTCCAATCACTACATCCGGTGCTTGTATTGAACATTATGAGTTTCACGTGGTGACGTTTGGATTGACTAATGCACATGAAGTGTTCATAAATTTGATGAATCATGTGTGTAGGCTGTAGTTTGATAAATTTATGCTCGTGATCAGTAAGGACTATATGTTTGTTTATAAGAATAAGAATGAGTTAATAATAAATTATAGATTGCCCTGAATTGGCCGAACAATTAAAAACCTGAACCTTGAATAATTGATATGTGATTAAAAACTTAAACCTTTACATGATTTAACCATATGATTAATAGATAATGGAATATAAATTGACTCTTCAAATTAAGAGCCCTTTTAAGACTTTGGATTTTTTTTCCAAAAAGAAATGGAAATATGTTTTGACAAATGTTTTAACAAATGTTTTAACAAAAGATTTTAAAGGGATTATTCCCTTATACACAAACCATTTAACTAAACTTCTGTTTAGGGGTAAATGTTTGTGTATACCTTAAGACAACTTAAGGAGAATTGAGGAAACTATATAACTTATGACTTAAAATTTGAAACAATAATTTTTACTTTTCAACTAAGAAAACTTTGACCAAAAGTATAACCAAAGATTTTTCAAATATTTACGAATCTTATTAATTATTTTCGATAAATCAGCAAAAATCTTGTTAATTAAATTCAAATTTATTTTGAACATTTTATATAATTGGTTGAACTAAGAAATTTAAAACGTTTACGCTTCATAAAAATTAACTAATAATTATTTAATTAATCATAATAATTATCGACGCTTTAGACGACGGATTGAGTAAAACGGATAAAAATAATAGATAAGACGAAACTGAAACATAAAGAATATGAAGAAAGAATTTTGAATAAATAAAGTTATGATATTTATTTCATCAGGAGAAAGTGAACGTAATTACTGACGCATAATAGAGAAAGAATATCTGAGTGAATTGTGGACATGAAAATTTTATAATCATGAGAAGTGAATATAGATACCGACGCATTATGTATAAAAGATAAAGAATCCATTAGGACGTGTTCCTTAATAATGAAGGTGCACAATAAATTGCCGAACGATATAAAAAAAAAATAAACAATGTTTGTAAAAAGGAATAATATAGATAATAAAAAGGGGTTCGCGGCTAATGTGAACCATCAGAATTGAGAAGCCGATAGCGTTAAATATTTTATTAGGCCGTTTATGGTTGCCTAAATATGGAAAATTGTGAGATATAGTTATGTTGGAATTTGTAAGTATAAGTATTCTATTTATGTCATTTATGACTAAAAGTATCTTTGTCTGAAGAAGTTGTACTAATGGCAATTATGAAGGCAGACATCGCCTCATACATTAGTAAACGTCTAGCTATTGCAAAGGTCATCATCTGAATTTGATTCGATTTGGGTCATCGTCGACAGACTGACCAAATCTGCTAATATCATTCTCGTTAATGATAAATGCAAAAGAGTTATGTAAACATAGTGTGCCTGTATCGAACATCTTTATCAAGATCCTCGCTTCGCATCGAATTTCTAGAGATTTGCTCAGAAATCATTGAGAACGAACCTTGATGAGAGTACTATGTACCACCCCAAATCGAAGGGACGAGGTAAAGTAACGATACAAGGTAATATAAGTGCTGTTTTGTGTTTGAATGATTGACCTTTGGTAATGAACCGTATAATCGTTTTCCTTTGAAGGATTATCATTGATAATTATCATATTAGGATCGAGATCGAATCTTGTTAGGATCTGAATATTAGAGCATCTGTAAGCAGGAGTTGAGATAAGGACACCCGACTTACACCCATTGTGAGTTGGACATGTCTTTTAGGTTTAAGGTTTCCTATGATGGCGAACCTATCCTTGCAAAATACCCGACCCGCGAGATCTGAAATGATTGTTGAATTTAGAATCTGCTTATTGACTGCCGGTAGTGGGCAAGAGGTTATGTGAATGTGAAATGTAGATCTTGAAGTGCCAAATGGGTAGCGAAGTTATGCCAAAAATTTTAACCTTGGAAAAATGAATTCATGATCTGACAAATCATGGGATATAAGTCCCCGTTGTATGGGACCATTGGAATGATGTAAAAGTTGAGATTGAAAGGCATATAAGCTGGATCTACCCTAGGACTTCAAAGACTGCGTGAATTATGTTTCGTAAATCGAACTTGATGGAATATCTATCAAGTGAAAATCTGAGTTCTTCTTAGTAAATCTTAGATCGGCGAAAAGTTGCATTCATCAAAAACCCGTGAACATCATGGATAGAGAAAGTAAGTCAACATTAAGCCTGATCTTATTCCCGTAGTTATGTTTGATGAAACTCACGCGCTGTAATAGATTGCACTTGTGAGAAAAGACTGAATGTGGAGGAAATACCCACATGGCTTTAACTCTATAAGAAGCGAGTAGTAAGATGATCTTTGAGGACAAAGATCCTGTTTAGGGGTAAATGCTGTGACAATCCGTCAATTTATGATCGATATTTTATTCTCAAATATTATTTGAAAATATTATTTTAATGATACAATATGAACTCACTTATTTTTGGGAAGAAATTTGGATTTACGTCTTGAAGTAGCATCGACTACGTCTAAACCGGAGGATTCAACGTTACGTGCTTACGTTTACATACACCGTCCTTGGTGACAGTCCGACATTTCAGAAAATAAATTTGTCCGTGAATATTATTTTGGAGTTTTAAATTTGTGTTAGTTCATAAACTCACAAATTTACGAGAAGAGATTAGGACTTACGATTTTATTTTAACGTCCTTTACGACTAAACCGGAAACCTTAGGATTACGTATTTACGTTTTCGAACTCCGTTTTTGATGAAACAATTTTTATTGGATTCGTTTTGTGACGTTGATTCATAATTTATAAAAACGTTTTTCGTAAAACGACCCGAGGGCACGCAAATCGAGGAAACTAGAATCGAGGAATACCCGTAAACTAGTGAGATGGGACAAAATACATTGTCCCACCCCACTAGCTTATTATGGACGGCACACTTGACACCACATACTAAGGTGGCATCAAGTGAAGCTAACACATAACAAGTGTAAGCTTAGCCTACACTTTAAGCACCAACTTTACCACTTAACACCAAAAACAACTAGCAACTTCTCATTCCACTTTCTATACATGCAATCAACACACACACTCTCTCTCTAGCACTATGTGCCGTCCCATATCTCTCCCAAAAACACCCTTTGATCTTGATTCAACCATGAAACCATATGTTATACTTGCATATGTTGAAGCCCTTTCAAAACCCTATTGATTGGTGGTACTTATAACATCCATGGATGAGTTTTCATGGTGTCATGAGGCTGATTTTCCACAAGGAGTCCATGGAGCATGGTGGTCTTGAAGATGGTCATGGATATCCACAAGTTTCTCCATCAAAATCCATGTTTTGATCACAACTTACATCATCATGGTGGTATAAAGATTGTCTTCCTCAACTTCTTGTTATTTTGATTATGTAAACATGTATTTTATTTCCTATTGTATATATTTATGATGATTATATGATGATAAAAATGTTATGTGGGGATTTGTTGTTGATAATCATGGATAAAAAGGTGAAAAACCATAAGAAACAAGGTTAAAATGTTGGTTAAATTTGATGACTGTATAAAACAGTAAAGAAGTAAGTCATAAACTGATAAAATGATGAAGTGGAATAGATTTACAGTAAGCTATAGGTCTTGTACACATGTGAGAGTTGGCCATGCAATGGAATCAAAATAATGAGTGAGATATGATCAAAACAAGTTTAAGATACAAATCTGAAGTTACTGTTTTGGACGATTTTTAGAAAATATTTAGAAGATGATTCAACAGTAGCTATAGGAGAGTTAAATGTAGCACATATCATGTAGTTTATGTGATAAAAATTTGAGCTTCTATCTCCATATAGAACTCAAGATATGGCAGTTTTGATGAAGATGAAGTTAAAAATCAGATTTTTGGAAATTAAAGAATAATACTATTATATAAGCACTCACATTTTAATATATAAAATGTAAAATTAAAACCCACTAACTTATAAAACTTATTTATATAAATATATAAAAGGTGTAATAAGTGTATAAATGATAAAAATGGAAACTTGTTAAGTTTTATAAGTTATAAAACTATAAACATGATTTTTACGACTTTTTCGGCTATTGCCGTAAAATTAACGTTTTTGTTAAATAAAACTTAGATGGTTGGACCCGTCTAATGAAAACTTTATAAAACTTATATACTGATATATAGACATGTATAACAAGTAAAAACCGATAAAACCCGAACTATAGGACATACGGACGTTAACGGACTAAATTAACGTTACTGGACTAATAATACAACCAAAATGGACTAAAATACTTATGAACTTATTATTGGGCTTAACCCATTTGGGCCCAACTTGTAAAGTTTAAGTACTGATAATATAAGTACAAAATGGATTAAAATAAGTTAAATAACTTATAATAAGCTTATTGGACTTAAGACACGTAAGTAGGTAAAACTAGTAAACTAGTATAAAAGTTATCGACATATAACACTAAAATGAGTAAACAAGAATATGTAAACCCACTTGATCATCATATATATATAATCATCATATGTATACATAATTGATATTTTTATAAAGTCATTGGACAAACGTCTAAGACCGAGTATTATTTGTCTAGGTTTCCGTGATTGAAGCACGTACCGTACATCCGAATTGCCGATAACCCGCCTTCCCATATCAACGTGAGTTCATAGTCTCGCACTCTTTTAAATGTTTTTATAAATGTTTTATAAACCCGCTAGGGAGATAACATGTTAGTTTTATAAAATAGGACACCATTTGTCCCGATTGTTTGTTTATTGATTTTGGACCCGAATGATTGAATGACCCGATTGTATGACCCGATAAATTAATGGACCCGATAGATGAAATAAAATGGATTATTAAAGTTAGGTTATGTCACTAAAAGTCCCATTAGCATGAATTGTGAACTACCGGGAGTTGGTAGACGCTTATGCATTTAATAGTACTATTTGGGGACGATCACCCCAGTTCGCGCCTTGATGGTTGATCCCCGTCGTGCCACATTGATTGGTAAGCGAATTTATGTATGAGAAGATTTCAATAGTGTGACCTTTGTGACGACACGCTACTTTAGATGGGCAAAATTGGTATCGGGTTAGCTACCCGTTGTTGGTTTAGTAAGGTAACAATGTCATGCGGCTTATAATAATCCAAAAACTAACGAAATACTATTAGACGCTTCGAATTGCGATGTATTGCCTGACTAGCAATACAGGGTCATACTATTGATATTATGTTTGTATTTTGGTTTTCATAACCATATTCATATAACGGTTTTTATTTGATTTTATACGACGTCATAAGACGTATCGTATGATGTTTTTACGACATTGGCTCGTATACTGATTTTTAAGGCAAATGCCTATATTATGATTTTCGATGAGGATTTGTATAAAATGACTTTGGCTATTTTATGGCCTATCAAAACGATTTGTACAAAATGATTTTCAGTAATACTTTTATACTGATATTATACTGATGGAATTTATTAAACTCTATGAATTCACTCGGTGTTATCGCTGACCTTTCCTTTTAACATGTTTTATCTCAGGTACTTGAAGGTAATTCTCGGGAAGACGACAAGAATTCATGGTCCGCACTTAAACAATATTTTCCATTCAAAATGCTTTGTAAAACCTGTATTAAATATAATGACTTGGGACCGATGTAAATTTGATATTTATGAATGGAAATGCTTTATTAATAAACGACGCGATTTTTATGCGTTGTCTATGATGTGAGTAATGTGCTATCCCGTAACACCAACTAGTCTTCCGCTGTACTGAGTTGTATAAATTTGGGGGTGTTACATAACAACTATAAAAGTTTGATATGCTGGGCAATTGTTGATGATGTACCCGATGATGAAGTTGAATGCTCTACAACGGACAACATACACTCCAGTCCTAAGTCTTCTGCATTTCTATAACCAAAGAATGATATAACAGTCCGTACGCCTACAAAGCCTGTTAAAGAAAAAAAAGGCAAAGTAAGTACTATGTGGTGTCATTTTAATAATTTATTACTAAAGTCAATAACAACAGGCAACCGTTATCTAAAAAAATTCCTAATGGTTTAGGATGTACCTGGAAGATCCTGAAAATGAAGTTGAAGCAAAAGAAACAGATGATATCACGCCTGAGGGTACCAATCTCAAGCAAAGGTATGTTGGCATATCATTATTTCCCCATATACCATAAGCCAACTTCATTATTCATGATTGTTTGTGTTACGCTAGACTAAGGAAGAGGCCACCTGCTGGCGCAATATCACAACCTACACATGACAACAATAATGTTAGGTAATGATATTGATAATGTGATCATGCGCACTAACGTGACTAAAGTTTGTTTACTCGCCTTATGTTTGTTCAATAATGGGGCGTCTTTTAGTATGGAACTTGATGAGTCTGACCCAGAAGTCACATCCACAACGGTCATGGCGACGAGATCAAGGCAGCATTCCTCGCAGATTACCCAAAAAAATTGTCGGAAGTATGTTACTTATCTGTTGTTTATATATGCGCCTTTTATACTTGATATTTACGCTTACCTTTTTTGTAACACCTTATTTTACAGATATGTTCAGAGCGATTCAGACGATGAATGAGCATGTCATACTTGCGTCTTCCGATAACTCACATGCACATTATGCATAATTAGTGTAGTCACGGTTAAATAAACATGTTTGGCAGTTAAGCCAACTACTTTTAGCTTTTTGTGTTTTTGTTTTTTGAACTTCAGTGTGTTGTTTCCAACTTTACTTAATGCAATTTTTGTTTTTCTAATAATATTTGTACAATCTAACTTTATTCCATGTTAAATTGCTATTATGCTATTTTATATAACATTACAACACAAGTGTATTATCTTATAACAAAAAATGTATGCAAATCAATAGTGAACATATTTGTATTCCCATTCACGTTAACAAGACTAAACCAACAAGCTCATGATGCACATGATAAACACATGTTCCATAACTAACCATTATTCTTATTCTAAATGGGAACAAACTAATTAGTACTATTCCCCCATGGCCACTCTCTTATCAGGTCCTATTGCTTTTCTGAGTCGACACTCACAATACAATCACATTCAACATTTGATGCATTCAAATCGGTAATCAACTGAAGCTTATCATGCCTCTTCCGTTGGGTCTCACTGCTCATTAAACGTAAAGCAATTGACCTTGCCACGTCATCCCTTTGTATACGTTTCAACAACTCCACTCCTTCTTGGATTACTACATCACTATTGTGTTTCTTAAATTCAGTCATATACATAACTCTCTTATGTGAAGCATCTTTCAACCATTCAGACAACTGTGCAAGATAACCAGCCAACTTATCATCTTCTACCATTTCCATTTCTAACATCTGTTTCAATTTATTTATGCAGTTACTATGAATGGAATTATTTGAAATGGCTTTCATACCAGATGATACACCACTATTCTCATCCATGAGACTGACAGCAGAAAATGAATGGTGTTTACTATTGATATTCTTAAGTCTTAACTAAACAACTATATAAATAATATGAATTAGTAACTGATATGGATCATTCAATGTGGTGTTTCAGGTGTCTGATTAATTGCCATTAATAATCACACGGGATTTCAACAAACTCTGTGGTAATTATGTTCAACCTATATACCTGCCTACATCTTTCTATGTTTATTTTCCAGCAAGGATGGATGGTCGTCTTGATAACACAAGTATCCAGCCCAGTCCCACAATCAATGGATCAAATCTCAATCTACTAGATAATGGTGTAACAATCCTTTCTAATACGATCATTAGGCAAGATGGACATGTCCAGAGTTTTTGCGGACTCAAATTAACCGATATAGGTATGATTGTCCTAAATTTTAGTACTCGCTATAACTATCATGTAAAATACAAAGTAATATGTGTATCTGGTTGACGTGTCAGGATCTTCATCCATAGCAGCAAATAACAAGTGAAACTTAAAATGGCAAGCAATGGCCTCTACCTCTACAAGTCCATTTTTACGGTCACATAAAAGAAGACAGAGTACTTTACATATCTAATAGCAAAATTTTGTATATTTTTTCCCCTAAACTTCGTCTAAATGTTTTCCATTTAATGTTTTTCCTACAGTTTATTCGCCCGACCGAAAGCACCCCCAAAAGGAGTTGCCTTAACATCCGCAGGTCACTTGCCTAATATTTAAGGGCCGTTTACTATAACAAGTATTACATGCAATTGTATGTTTAATGTTATGCATGTATATAATTTGGACTGAATGACTAACCTGTTTACTGCATTGCTCATTTGCCAAGGTGTCAATGTTTCATATCATAACTTGGGATCTCCATCCTACATATGTTCAATATCTCACGCAACCATATGGTATGAGGAGCGAAGCAACAAGGGTAACAGAGCTATAACTCCCCCATTCTCTCTCTGTTGTCAGGATGGTAAAGTCGTCCTTCCCAAATATAATGAAACTCCGCCGCCAATGATGAAGTTACTGGATAATAGTGATCCTGCAACATCGCAATTCAGAGATCAAGTTAGAATCTACAACATCATGTTTTGTTTCACGTCTTTTGGTGTAAGGATAGATCATAAAGTTAGTGAAGGCAAGGGACTCTATACATTTAGAATAAACGGCCAGAACTACCATAGAATTGGATTCTACTTCCTAATGAAGGCGACCAACCTAGATACGCGCAACTTTGGTTCTTTGACACCCAAAATGATGTTAAAAATCGTATGGGTGCTTTTATGACCAATGAATCGACTGAAGATATGGATAAAATGGAAATAATAGAATTGATGAAGATGTTGGACAAATTCAATCCTATTGCTAAAGCATTCCGAATGGCCAGGGATTGGTGTGAATCTAATGATTATGTTCAACTTTAGTTGCACCTTCTTAGTGACCGGACCAGCACAAGGCAATACAATGCTACTTTTGTGGCTGAAATTGCGGCTCTCATTATGAATGATTTCGGGACGGAGAGCCTACAAGAGATATAATCGTAAATGCAAATGCCACGGGTCTTCAAAGAATTTCAGAACTTCATGCATCTTACATGTCCATGCAGTACCCGTTGCTGTTTTCTTTATAGTGAGGATGGTTACCATGATAAGATACATTATCACACCAATGCAGGATCACGTAGAATAAATCGGGGGTTTGTGACAATGAAAGAATACTATTCCTGCGTAATTCATTACAGATCAGACCAAGGGACAACCTTACTTCGAGGAGGGCGATTGTTCCAACAATATTTGGTAGATGCATTCACAGCTGTAGAAGCACAACGCCTTAAATGGACTAGAAGTAACCAGGGTACATTGCGTGTTGATCTGTATCACAATGTTTGTGACGCTGTCACGAGAGGGGACACAAATGCCGTCGGGCTTGGAAAAAGAATAGTGTTGCCGAGTAGTTTCACTGGAGGGCCGAGATATACGATGTAAAACTACCAGGATGCTATGGCTCTATGCCGTGCGTATGGGAACCCCGATCTCTTTATCACATTCACCTCTAACCCTAAGTGGCCTGAGATATTAGACATGCTTGCTCATGTTCTTGGCCAGAAAGCTCATGACCGTCCAGAAATAGGCACAAGAGTTTTTAAAATGAAGCTGACCAAGATGTTAGAAGATCTTACCAAGAATAACATATTTGGCAAGTGTGAAGCAGGTAATTTTATAAACACTATATTATACCTCAATATTTAGTGTGTGTGTGTGTAGATCCAAGTATTCACTTACTAATGAATGCAGTTGTATATGTAATTGAATTTTAAAAGAGGGGACTGCCACATGCACATATCCTATTATGGCTTCAGGATACACACAAATGCAAAACGGGTGAGCAATTTGATGACATTATCTCAGCTGAACTTCACTCTACAATTGATGATCCAGATGGCTATAAAGTTTTATCTAAATTCATGTTGCATGGACCTTGCGGGAAGAAAATAAAAAATGCACCATGCAATGTAGAAGGTAAATGTTCTAAACACTATCCAAAACCCTTTTATGTAGAGACAGTGATTGATGCATATGGATACCCAATTTATCACCGAAGAGACAACAAAGTTATAACCAAGAAAGGAAAAACTGAATATGATAATAGAAATGTTGTCCCTCACAATCGTTTTCTGCTGATCAAATATCAAGCCCACATAAATGTGGAATGGTGCAACAGGTCAAAGGCTATTAAGTACTTATTTAAGTACTTAAACAAAGGTCCTGATAGAGAAACTATTGTTATTCAGGAAAACGTACAACAAGGGGTTGATGGTCTATCCGTGAACGTGGTTGAATTTGATGAAATTAAAAATTACCTAAATTGGAAATACTTAGCTCCATGTGAAGCTTTTTGGAGGCTTTTTTCATTCGACATCCACTATTCATACCCATCCGTGATGAAGCTGAATTTCCACCTTCCAAATCAGAATCCAGTAACTATGCACGATACATAGTGTTTACCAGCTTTATTGGAAAAAGAAGGTATTGATGTAACGATGTTCACGGATTGGTTTTACTTAAATGAACGCGATCCAACAGCAAGCTCATACACGTATGCTCAAATACCTGAACATTACGTGTGGCATGATAAGGACAAATTATGGAAACCGCGAAAACAAAAGAAATGCCTAGGCAGAATCGTATATTCAAGTCCAACAGCTGGCGAACGGTACTATCTTAGAATGTTGTTAAATGTCGTCTGAAGACTAGAAACATTTGAAAAAATGTTAACGGTCTACAATAAACCCTATAAACATTCACGGAAGCATTTTTTTGCATATGGACTACTTAATGATGACAAGGAATAGACCTGTGCTATATCAGAAGCAAGTGTTTGGACAATGGCGCCACAACTACGTGACATATTTGTCACGATTTTGTTGTTCTGTGAGGTAAGCAGGCTTGGGAAGTTGTGGGAAGAAAATTGGGAAGTATTGTCTAAAGATATTCTATATAGAAAGTGAGAGCTTTATAGATATCCTTAATTGCAGCTTTCAATTGAACAAATAAAAAACTATTGTTTAATTGAGATCCAGACCCTATTGAACAGGAATGGAAGGAATATGACAGATTTTAAGGATCTGCCACAACCAAGCCAGCAACTGTTGAAAAAAATAGACAAGCGTCTAATCAGAGAAGTGTTAGATTTTGACATGAATAAGAGTGCAGTTGAACATCAGCGTCTCAAATTAGCATTGAACCCTGAACAACTATTAATCTACAATAAGGTTATTCTATATGTACATGGTCAACACGGAAAGTTCTTTTTTGTAAATGGCCCGGTCGAAACCGGGAAAACATTCTTATACAACACAATAATATCTCGGTTACGATCCGAGAGGAAGATCGTACTTGCAGTAGCATCTTTAGGTTGATAAACTCATACACAATTTTGTTATTTATTCCGCATTTAGCACTAATCTAACTAACACCTTATTATGTGTGTACTATTTTTATGCATTGCATCGTTGCTTCTGCCAGCGGGTAGAACTGCCCACAGCAGATTTATTATACCCATATAGCTATTAGAAAACAGCACATGCGGCATAAAACAAAACACCCAGTTAGCAGACCTAATGCAAGAAGTTGACTTGATTATATAGGATGAAGCCCCGATGACACAAAAATATGTGTTTGAGGCATTATACAAAACACTTAAGGTAATATTGGGATATCACACGGCAAGTAAGAGAGACCGAATATTTGGAGGTGTGATGGTTTGCTTGGAGGTGACTTCAGGCAAATTCTACCGGTCATACCAAAAGCAAAAAGACCAGAAATTGTGCAGTCTTGCATCAATCGTTCAGCGTTATGGAAATATTGCAATTTATTCAGACTTACATAGCATGAGGGTAAATGAATATTATGAGAACGGAGAGATAGATACGCGTAAGCAAGAATTTAATAAATGGGTTCTGGCCGTTGGTGATGGATGAGTTCCTGCTAAAAAACCCAGAGGAGGATGAAGCAACTTGGATTGAAATCCCAAGTAGGTTCATTATTCCATCATGGACTTCTCCTATCAAACAGATTGTTGAAGAAACCTATCCGAATTTCATAACCCGCCAAACAGACGGCCGATATCTGACAGAAAGAGTAATTTTAACACCTCGAAATGATGACGCAGATGAAATCAATGCGTACATGTTTAAGCAGTTATAGGGTGGACCCGTAACATATCTTAGTGGTGATGAAATATGCAAAGCCTCTACAGAGAACTTAGATCAACAAACTTTGTATCCACCCGAATTCTTACATTCGTTGAACTTCCCAGGAATGCCCCCTCATGAATTACACCTTAAAAAAGAACTACCTATAATGTTGTTGCGAAACATTAATCCAACCAAGGGATTGTGCAACGGAACCCGACTGATAATAACTGACCTGGGTGAGTTCGTGATTCATGCGAGAATCCTCATTGGATCACATATTGGCGATGATGTTGTCATCCACCAGAAAATCCTAACATCAAATCAGTCCAAATGGCCATTTGTTTTCAAACGAAGGCAATTACCAGTAAAAGCCTGTTACGCAATGACCATAAACAAAAGCCAGGGCCAGTCACAAAACTACGTTGGTTTGTATTTGCCAAACCCGGTATTCAGTCATGGGCACCTATACGTGGCATTATCTAGAGTCACATCTCCGGATGGGTTAAAAATCCTAATGATTCAAGATGAAGCGAAAGAACTTGAAAAATGTACATGGAACATTGTTTTCAAGGAAGCGTTCGCCAACCTATTTTAATAAACAATGTTTGGCACTTTTCATTCAAGTTTTTTTCCCTTCCTTACAAACTTATAATTCGAAATAATAAATGTTTTTACTACAAAACACAACACGTTTGCCCTGCTACATACTAATTCTGACAATTTCAGTCTATACATAAACCACAAAACAAAATTGGTAAACATTATAATTAAGGTTAATTAATAAATATTTATGTTTACAGTTCACATATCATCATTAATTTTTACAAATGTAACTATTATGTCATTCAACTACTATAAAGACCATATCATACCTGCATTATAGTATTGTATACATTTTTAAGTATGTCAACACTAACACCTATTTCACACAACAAAAATCAGGATAAAAATTTAGGCACATATTCAAAAAATGTGGGCAACCATGATGTGACCATGGTTGTGGTTGGCAAAAGGGTGATACTGCCTTCAAGTATGAAAAGCCGACAAACATATGAGTCTCTTATTGCAGACATATCACTTCGTAAGCGTCGAAAGCTAAACATAGACGATCCAACAACATCATAGTCCCAACCAAACTTAATCAATTACAAAATTCCTATCAACATACCGCTTTTCTTTTCTATCCGTTATCTAATTTGAATAAAGTGTGTTCCTATCAGCGTGCATCTTTATCTTATACCGTTATCTAATTTGAATAAATAGTGTTTGCTTCAGCCATTGTTCCTTATATTACTAAAATTATTTGCATTTCTGATATAATGAAACTAAACATATGTACTTGCCCTTATTGGGACTACAAATAAGTCCGAAAAACTAAAATGGTTTACCTGTTATGCCCTATACATTTTATGTCACACGTGCTCACCATTTACACTTCACACAAAATCTGCTAAATTAAAAATTAGGGTATTAAAAATTGGCTAATATACTTCCACCAATTGCTTTTCAACATGAC
Source organism: Glebionis coronaria (assembly GCA_025667525.1). Classification (NCBI taxonomy): domain Eukaryota; kingdom Viridiplantae; phylum Streptophyta; class Magnoliopsida; order Asterales; family Asteraceae; genus Glebionis; species Glebionis coronaria. The sequence goes on along the minus strand of CM046880.1, from coordinate 559,536,259 downwards.
AGCATAGCCATCAAATATCAAAGCGGCCATAACAGTTTTATGGAACGGCTCATTACAAGCATATGTTGCTATCGATGCCATTAATAAAATACATAAATATACACACATGTTACAATCGAATCATTGGCTAACCAAATACAACAGTTTGAACTAATTAACAAGCACATTCGATACTAATACACGCATATAACTATCATTACTTTTAATCATAATATGCGGTTTAAAGTACATTAATCCATCCATTATCATTGTTTGGCTACAACTGAATGACAACCATAAAAAATAAACAGCAATATACCAAATAGGATCATGACACGATTATCCAAATTACATAAAACAAAAGATACTACCAGCATTGGGGATAAACATCAAACATCCAAAATAAACTATCATCACAGCAAACCAAACACCTATTAAACCGATTCAACATCCATAATTGAACAATGGATTTCCTTTTCACGAATCCCTTGCATAGTTTCATCCACCACACTCGCCAACCCAATCAGCTTATCCTGCAACCTGTCCTTTGATTCCTTCAAACACTTGGTTGGCTCCACAAGAGCATTCCCCTTGGGATTCTTTTCCATTTCACAAATCAGCATACCAGTCTTTAAAATCCGAGCACGAATCCCTTCATTTTGCTTATGAACATATTTTGCAAAAGCTTTTTCTTCTGCCATTTCTTGCTCAAAGAAAAACTTCATCACCTCGAAAATATCACTCGCACCGCTTAACTCCGAAAGTTCATCCAACAAAGGGGTTTCAGACTTCACGTCCTTATCATCGCTTGAAAAGTAAAATGGAGATTTCCTTTTCAACGAGCTTGATCTGGCCATTGATTGATTATGATAAGAGATTGGAAATGTTGACTAATTTTGTGGTGGTTAGATACGAGTAATAGATTAGGACGGGTGGATTTATAATACCATTTCCATCCGGTTAAATTTATTAGGGAAATCAAATAGCCAAAATTTTTTGTAACATTTAGCAATTGAAATGGCAGCCATTACTGAATGTTCAGTATGAATATGATGATATCAAAACTGCATTCAAGGTTTCAAGTTATAAAATATAATGTACACCCTTTCAAAATATACATATTGTTAAACAAAACCCTGTAGAATAGAATCTATCAAAAGAACGTTAAATTTAATTCACAAGTCATGCCATCGTTTATAAGAAACGTTCAGTAATAAATAGTAACACGTTTTATTCTTCAAGCAGGCAAATCACTCCCGATTTTCAATCTTTTTCTGTTTTTATTATTTCAAATCAAACTTAATGAATCATAACACGACGAATTTGTTATTTCGTTATCATAACCATCCATGATAATATAAACTAACCCAATAAGTCATTCAACATTCTGAAAGCAACCTATAACTTACGTCCTGAGCACTTTATGCTTCCACGTCGGCCCCGGTGCATTGCACGGGCATGAACGCCTCGTGTTTATGAAGACTGTGTTTTGGTTTTTATGATATAATTAGTTATATTTTAAGTTTTATGTTTATGAATGATGATTTATGGTGAAGCTCTTTGTTATATTTTTCTATGAATCATGAACAATGGTCTCTAATTTGTCTATGAAGCACGAACAATAGTCTATAACGTTTGGTGGTAAATAAATAGACTTGGAATGTAAGTTGAACCGTTTGATTGTGTTGTTTAAGTTATTAATCTTTATTTTTTGTTATTTTTATATATCAATTGCGTTTATTTTATTGTTAGCATCCGTTCTATACGTTGCAGTTTGGATATGAGTATTAGATACTTTAGTGATGTTAGAGTGTTTATATAGTTTCATTATAAAGTGTAGATTAATTTAGTTGTGATTGTTAGTTATGTGATTTGCAGACTGGATATGAGTTGCTATTAACATTTTTGATTCAGTCAAGTGTTTTAGCTATGGTAATTGTTTTTTGCTTTACTTTGAAGCTGCTAAGTTCTTATTCTGTAATCACGAAATGATATAAGTGTTGTATGTTATGCAGATTATGTATGACCAAAGCAGCAAACATGTACAATGCATTTTTCAGCAACACAGTTGCACTGTCCTACTCATTGAAGGTATTACTGTTAAATTTATATAACATTATGATAAGGCGATGCGATGACAGCTACTTATTATGTGTTTCGGGGTGAGAGTGAGTGATATGGAATTTGGTCAATCACAACATGTTCTAAGGGGGTGTTTGTTTTAGCTTATATAGTAGGATTTTAAGCTTATTAGCTTATATAACATATATAAGCCCTAACAAGTGTTTAGTTAATCTTATATAACTAGGCTTTTATGATTATATATGGGTGTTTTGATAAGCTAAAAAAATTGTGGCTTTCATACGAGAAGTTAGGCTTATATAACACTCATCTATCCAATTTACAATTATACCCTAATCAGATTAGTAATCTAATAGTCATATTTTCCTTTATATAACAGAACCTCGTCATCTCTTTCATTTTTATTTTCATCTTTCCCATCATAATTACGCCTTCATCAACATTTAGATAACATTCCATTTCTTCTTTTTTACATTAATTAATTATATTTGTTTTAATTAATACTACATCTTAAATTAATACTACATGTGTAGTCAACGAATTGTTGCTATTAATACTACATCTTAACTGGGTTTGTATTGTTGTTGTTGAAACAATAGAATTAGTGTCTTTTAATTACATGTGTACTCAATGAATAGAATGATGGTGTATTGCTGCTATTGATATTGAAATAATTGACTTAGTATCTTTTAGACTATGTCTTTTTTAGTCATTTAACAACATAAGTCAAACCAAACACATGAGTTTATAAGCTTATCAAACGTGAGCTAAACCAAGCACTAAACATGAGCTTATAAGCTTATGATATATAAGCCATAAATGGCTTATATAATATAAGTCTAACCTCACTCATAAGCTTAACCAAACACCCCTTAAATAGACTTCAATCCATGTGAGTTAAACCGACGTTTTAGTCTCATATTAAGATTAGTGACTAAACGTTTCTTTGAAGACTAAAGATTCATTTAAAATTGAAAGTAACATACACACAGTTAGTGTTCAACTGTTTTATTTTTAGTCTAACATAAAGGTAAGTGATTAAAGGTCTCTTTAAAAACTATGCTACGAGTGTGATGCCTTAGTTCCTTCGGTTGGTCTTCAATCATTAATATCTTTAGCCATTGAGGGCTTGTTACACTTGATAGTGCCACGTAAAGTTGTGCTTGACTGAAAACCGGGTTAGGTAATTATAAGCCAACACTGATGACGTATAGTCCCCAATCGGGTCATGAACCCGACCCACAGGTACTACCCGTATCCGGCCCATCACGAATAGGTTGGATTAATGTTCATACTACCTAAAGTCACCACCTAGCAAAACAGTTATCCCACCAAATAACTTGTTCTGATTACTAGAGTTCTCAAATACTGGTACGTTTTATCCAATGTCGTGGCTACTAAACTTTGCTTGTCCAACATTTGAATTAGGCTTGCTATAATATATCTATCAACATATTGGCCTTTCTATTTGTCAATGTAAGCTCCCATCCTGTTTTTTATCTCATTTATGTGTCAAAGAAGTATAGTTGTGCATATATTGGTTGAAATCCTTCATGAGGTAATAAAGAGCCCATTCTATGATAGTTTTGGCCATTTATTCTAAAAGTATATGGGCCCCTACCTGTATTGATAGAATGATGGATTCTAAATTTTGATGTTGCAAGAGCATTATAATCTAGAAGATGGTCTAATGGTGGAGATGAGGGTAGGAATTTGGGTAGTAAGACTTTACCATCTGGACAACAAAGTGAGAAAGTTGGATTTACAGCCTTTTTCGCTTTATTGCTTCTTTCTTCATACCACATCAATGCATGACAAGATTGGCATTTGTACGATGGAGCACCAACATCATAGTAAGTAACATCAACACCTTACAAATATGACGTCCATATTAATACAATTTAAGTTATATTATTTAATTTAAAACTATGCATAATTGATACCATTACCTGCTGATGTGAGTGCCGCATTTTTTGTTTTTTAAGCTTGGTAGTGTACTGGCCTTGGAAAAAGGAATTTGAACTTTATTCAATCACATATAGTAAGTCTTTCTTTTGTTGAGTTTCATAAAGTGATGATTCAGCTGTGGTTGATGATTCAGCTGATGGTATGGAAAAATGGAAACAATCATTAGTCAACTTCACATAGTAAGTCTTCCTTTTGTTGAGTTTCATAAAGTGATTACCTGTGGAGTTTTTCTTTGCACGTTTTGATGCTACCTTTGATGATTCAGCTGCTTCCTGAGGTAATAAAGAGCCCATTCTATGATAGTTTTGGCCATTTATTCTAATAGTATATGGGCCCCTACATGTATTGATAGAATGATCCGTTCTAAATTTTGATGTTTGAAATTGAGTATAATGCAGTTCGTTTTTTCTCAGTTCTTGCTAATGGAAAGTCCAACCAATATCGGGTTTTTAACTGTTTTTGGTTGTTAAACTTGTTTGGATATTCTATTTGCTAATTCAACTAAGTCTTGCAAAAAGGAAAAAATATTACCTACTTATATGTAAAACATTTTGCAAATACCAAGTTTTTATTCAAGTAATATTCAAAATGTAAAATATGAAACTTAAAGGACTGAAAATGTAAATTCTAGGAAAGATAAATGCTTGAAATGTAAATTCTAACAAGTCTAGGGACTAAAAGTGTAAATCTGTTAACTAAAAGGATCAAATATGCAAAACTTATAACCAACTAACCAAAATGTAACAAACTTAACAACTTGCTAACTGAAATTAACAACTTTCAAAATTACAAGGACTTACCAATTGCAAACCCTAAAAACAATGAAGTTTAGCAAAGTTTATAAACTGTTTAAAACATCAAGGACCTAAATGCAATTTCAAGAACTTGTTAAGCTAAAAACGGGTTTAGGATGAAAATAAGCTCGTTTGAGTTTATTACTGAACCAAATTCAATGAAACAAGTTGCAAAACTCTTAAAATCCAAAATAAGCTACGTGTGAACAAGGATTTTGGCTAAAGTTGTGAAATAAGCAAATGAGCACTTATCAATAAGCCCAAAATAAGCTACAACAAAATCTAGACAATCACAACTTGATTTTCTTGTTGAAACTAATTAAGCTATTCAAGAGATGAACGGGAAATCAAACTAGAACAATTTTCATCCAGAAATAAGCTAGAAAAATGGATTAAGCTGAAAAGAGCTTATTGTTGACCAAGCGTTGACCAACTTTTTTTCCAAAAAGCTGAAACTTCCAAAAATCAAGTAACTCTATGTTCTAAGTGGATTTGTGAAGAAAAATGGCCAGGTTTATGAAAAGGATTAAGAGATACAAATTTTCAGTTTCAATTTACAGAAACTTGCTTCAACTTTACTCATCTGAATTTTGCTTATTCCTATTTGCTTATTGAAAACTGTATAAAATGCTCTTGGAATCTGAATCTATATGATGTTAGCTACAACTGAGAACAAATTTGGTACAATTTCATCAAGTAATGAATGAATTCTAGCCAAAAGAAAATGACAAGTTCTAAATAACAAAACTGAATGAAATTGACCCAAACATTTTTAATGCCATTTGCCTGTTTGACTCTCAAATTGACTTGTAAATGACTTGAAACACTTTATTACCACCTATTAACTGCAAATGAACTTTAAAACACCAAGACTCAATTCTTGAAAACTTTTTATAAGCTATTCCCAAACACTCCTTTATCTGATTTTACAAACTTTTGCAAATACTTTTTAAGACCTAGTTTAAACTGAATCAAATGCTTTTGACTACCAAATTTAATACTCCAAATGATATGATTTAAGACTAAAAGTGAGCACTAAGAACAGCAATGACCATACAAGATGCAAGTACCAAATTTCTACTGAAAATAAGCTAAGACTAAGCTTAATCCAAAACTAAGAACAAGCAAACAGAATCAAGCTACAAGTAATCAAGATCAAACAAAGAGCAAATCTTAACAACTTTTATCAGGCAAACATCAAGATTACACTATGAAAAGTAGCATGCATTTGACTTATTGAGTGGAACAAAAATAAGGACTTTAAAACCTTTTGAAGTAAACCATTGGGAAGAAGAGGAGTGCTGAACTCTCTTACCCTAGTGATAACCACCACCTTATCACTAGTTCAGCTAATCAATCATCAAAACAGCCATCAATCAACAGAAATCATCAAAATGCTTGAAAACTTCAATGAAACTAGGTTCTGAACTGGAATCACAACAAAATGCTCTCAAACTTCTTCAAGGTCAGTTATGATCAATCAATGATCATAACAAACACAATGCAGCAACACAAGTATCCAATAGCAGCAAGTAATGAACAGTAGAATGAAGAACAGATTTGGCGGGAAATGAGAAATTTGAATTTTATTCAATGAAAGTTGTTACAAAGCTGTTAGAAAGCTACTAACTAACTAACTAACTCAAGAGTTTGTCAGACTCTTGAGTAGTTAGGGTAAAGAGGAAGGAAAATTGAAAGGAAATTGAGAAGTGTGTGTTTTTACAAAACTAAGCTACCCGTTACAAATGAGGTCCTATCCATCTATTTATAGACTTGAGGAAGATGGTTGTTGGGGTTGGTGACGTATCAGGACCAATCCCAGCTCTCCAGTGGACTAATTCTGCTTACGTGATTTCCAGGTATGAACAATGATTTGGGCTTTCTTGATTGAATGGATGAAATGTTAATTGAGGATAACCATTGAATTCGTCTCTCAAAATTGAGCAACTTTGATGTTTATACTTCTTCATGAAATTGTTTCTAGCTCAAAAACGATCCTGGTAAAAATTTTCCTTCTTGAAGATGCCACGTGTCAACATGTGAATGGCTGAAAAAGCGTCACACGGATCACACTGTTGAGATTTTCTTCATTTAATGTGGCGGCTGAGTGGGCAATAAATGAGGCTGAGTTGGTGATCCGTGTATCACCTTTCTTGCAATCTCATTGGTCCTTTCCTCTTCACATGGATCAAGCCTTGAATAACTTTCAAATGTTGGCAGAATTAGTCCCTTGATTTAGCAGATTGTTGTTTTGAGCTAGGAACTTCATTCTTTTGGCAATTTTAGTCCTTCCAACTTCATTTTTGAGCAGAAATCACCCTTTGACTTTGTTGACTTGATAGTTGACCAATTTTGACTTTGATCTTGACTTTTTCACAATATTTGCACTTTAGTCCTTCTACTTTGGCAATTTGTCAAGATAGGTCCTTGTACTTCAAAGTCTTGACACTTTTGATCCTTCTTTGTCTTTTTCATCCATTTGAGCTTGATTTTTCTTTGTTTGCTTGAAAATGTATCCTTTTACCTACACAAGTGTACACAAACACAAACATACCACATAACACTGTTTTTGCAAGATAAATTGGTATTTTGCTTCATGTTTTAGGGTTATTTGTTGTTAAAAGGATATGAGTTTAAGCTCATATCAAAATCCCCTACACTTGAACATTGTCATGTCCTCATGCAATATTATATGTTAAAGCTCAAATTTACATTTCCCTCATAATTAATCCACCTTGGCCATATGAGATGCATCTACACTACTCTAAACTAAATGATGCATGATTCAATGAATAAAATACAATTCTATCTATTTTTTTTGATTTTTCTTGAAATGGTTATGATGGAAATAACTCATAAAGAATTCAATGGCTTAGATTAGGGCTTGGGTACCATGGACATTTATCACCCTCAAGTTTCACTTTCCCCATACCAAGCTTAAAAATGGGATCATTGTATTCACAAGTAAAAAGTGCATCAACTTATTCATGACAATTAAATGTGGAACAGGTTATTATTTGAGCAAATTGCTTATGGGCAAATTTGTCATTATTCAAGTGAGAAGTATAAGAAGTGTAAAATCCAAAAATAAGGAAGCACGGTTTTAATCCTAAGTAATCCTCTCATCCATTACTTGAAAAACCGCTCACAATTAATATAAGTCCGTTTTAAGAGTAATAAGTCATTCGCCTTATGTGTAAAATCCTCATGTCATGCTTTCATAAGTAGCTACACACTCGCTAAGGAAAGAAAAATAAAACTCACGCAATAATTTACATCCGCCATCTTTATGAGACTTTGGATCTTCAACCCCGCAACCCGTCAAGGCAATATTCGATTGGAGCAATCTATTGAATCCCCGCAACCCGTCAAGGTAATATTGGAACTCAATAGTCACTATAATTAACACCACACTGCCCCTCTTGGGAGTCTTGCATTATTTTTTTCTTTTTCTTTCTTTTTCTTTTCCTTTTTTTTTCTAGCCACTCATTTTTTTTCATAAGTCGCTCTTATTTTTCTTTATTCCTCACAAAGAAATTTGAAAAGAAGAAAAGGAAAAACACCCGCTAAGTATGGAGCATGACATAAGTCTAGTACACATAAAACGTGCTAACTTAGAATCTTAAGACGTACTCATATCAACCATAAATGATTAGCCAAAAATGCATAAGAGATTACAAACCAATTAAAACCGTACTTGATTATTTATTAACAATTATATACATGCGAAGAAAATAGAGGTCAAGAAGAGAAGGGTTTAGCCACAAGTAATTGCCATGAAGTCTATCTAGCCCTTTTACACTTGCTTCAACTCTATCATTTCCCATTCTCCACAAATTTAAAATTTCAAATAATGAAATTGGTGGATGCTTAGCCTAATAGACCAATGAAGGACTACATGTTTAAGGATACTAGCTAGAGAATGCTAAAATAAGCAAACTCGGGTTGAGTCAAAATATCCATGGCGGGCCTAATATGTCAAAGAAGTCTAAACTTGTTAAAACCATGTTTTACTATATTTTTTTTCCTTTTTATACATTTTTGATGAAACATAAAGAAGAAATATATACAATGCAAATGTGTTATGCAAAATTGATTGATGCAAAAATTATGAATGCATATTTTTGTTGGCCAAAGTAGATCAAAAATTTGAAAAATGTTGAAAAGTCAATTTTCCATGTTATCATGCAAGACAATGACAAGTTCTAGGTAAGATCACTTCGATAGAAGACCCCCCTACACTTAAGCTAAACATTGTCCTCAATGTTTAAGAGCATGGAAGTATAAAAACTTCCCCTACACTTATGACAATGAATAGAATTTGCTTAACCCAAGTTAAGGAAAGGACAACTATTAGTGAAATCATGTTGAAGCACAAGGTGTCAATGAAAAATCACTATAGTAACGAAGTGAACCGGATACAAGGGCCTCCTCCATAAGCTCCAAAGCATGAGATGAGTGAGCAACCCTACAAACAATCATGAAGACAAAAGAAGGTCTCCCCTACACTTATCTCCAAGTCTATACCTTTATTTCTAACCTACAACACTCTAAACCTAGTTATACGATGCTTGAGTTAATGAGTCTCTAGCTCGACTCGTCCCACACTTAAAAGTGTCTAAAACCTATCATAGAGAAATTTTTTTACCCTTTTTTAAGAAAAATCTCCATGATGAGGTAAAACAATTGTTCATTTATCAAAACTCCATAAATATCCCCTAGGATCAAATACATAATTACCCTCCCACGTATAACACAATTCAACAACTAGCTTCCCAAACAATGGTGAAAAGAATGAGGTGTAATTCTCTAAAATGGTTTCCCATATGTTCTTCCCAAGGTGATAAGGTAAAGCTCTCAAATCTTTCACAAGGTTTCCTTTTGTTGCATCAGGTGGATACTGAGATGGTTTAGCAAGCTCTATGCCAGGATCAAAAATCCGTTCCTTGATGGGAAAACAATAAGTGTTGGTTGCCTTAGAAGACTCTTCTTTGTAAATCACATTGTGAGAGAAAGGTTGTGAAGACATGGGTAACAACAAGCTCTTGGAAAGTACTATAGTGACTTGTTTTCCTTTATCACTTTGAAAAGGTGAAATAGGCAAGGAAAAAGGTGAAGGATCTTCATTCAATAGGGATTCTAAATAGAGTATGTCCCCCTCCTCATCAAGGTAACCAAGAGTATACTCAAAAGATATATCCTCTACTAAAAACTCATCACTCTCATCCATTATAGAATCCTCCTCATCACCATAAACATCATAGATTGGACTATCAAAAATTGGTGATCCCTCAAAGCCAAAGGAAGTATGATCATCAACAAATGGAGAGCCACAAGTAGAAAGCTCATCATCACTATAGTCATCATATGTTGGTGAATCACAAAGAAAAGATTCCTCATCACTTAAGTCCTCATGATTAAGATTATCATTGTGGAAAAGTGGATTGTTATATGGGATTTCACTAAAGTTTAGCTCTTGAGGTTCATGAGAATCCAAGAAGGAAGTAATGGAAGCAATGGTCTCAATATAAGGGAAATCATAGTCTCCACTTGAGCAAGCTTCATAAAAGTACTCATCACAAACTTCATCAAGAAGATCATCTTGTGTTTCCTCCTCATGCACAACATCAATATGTTTTACCGCTTCGGGCTCATTAGACTTTTTGGACAACTTCCCCATGTTAAACACCACTCTCTCATCTCCTACCCGCATTGTAAGTTCTCCTTCCGCCACATCGATTAAAGTACGACCCGTTCTCAAAAATGGCCTACCAACAATCAAAGGCACTCTAGGATCCATATCATAATCAACCACTACAAAATCCGCGGGAAATGTAAATCTATCAACCCCAACAAAAACATCCTCCGCAATTCCCACCGGATAAGCTATAGTACGGTTGGCCAACTCAAGAGTCATCTTAGTAGGAGTGAGCTCGGGAAGTGAAAGTCTCTTCCAAACCGATAATGGCATAAGATTTATGCTTGCTCCTAAATCCGCTAAAGCCATACAATTTTCCACCCCCGGGAAATTGCAAGGAATCAAAAACCTCCCCGGATCTCCAAGCTTAGTAGGCAACTTCTTAAGCAAAACCGCGGAGCAATTTTCATTCAATGAAGCATTAGGCAAATCCACCAATCTTTCCTTGTTAGAAAGCAAGTCCTTAATCATCTTAGCAAACTTAGGCATATTGGCTAAGGCTTCAGCAAAGGAGATATTGATGTTAAGTTGCTTGAACATCCTCAAAAAGTTAGAAACTTGGATATCATCCTTGTTCTTAAGCTTTTCTTTTCTCAATCTTGAGGGATAAGGAAGACTTGGTTTTGGTTGTGGTTGAGGTGTGGATGAAGGATTTTCCTTATTTAGTGTTTCATGAATAGGCTTTGAAATTGTAGAAATGGGAGCATTTTGAGGTGGTGAAGTAGAGGTAGAGGGCTTGTCACAAGTAGGAGCACAAGTGGGTTGAACAATAGTAGGTTTAGGAGGTGAAGGATCCTTTGTTGTTGTTCTACTCCTTGTTGTAATAGCAATGACATTGGCCCGTGGGTTTGTTTGTGTGTTGGAAGGTAAAGCCCCTTGTGGTCTTTGATTTAATACCACCAAAACCCTATTGAATTGGTCATTCATTTTCTTCTCCATAGCTTGGAACTTCCTTTCATTTTCTTGATTCATTTTTTGCAAGAGATCCATTGTGTTATACTCTTGTGGCACATGACCTTGAAAACCTTGAGGTTGGAAAGGTAAAGGTTGGGAGTTAAATCCTTGATTTGGTGGATAAAAGGTATTTGCTTGAGGTTGAAATTGATTTGGTGCCTTGTAGTTATTTCCTTGGTATGGTGGTCTTTGCCCTTGATTCCTTGGTAAAATTTGAGGAGGATTTTGTTGAATTTGGGTGGGTGGTTGGGGTGGGAATCCGGGTGGAGTAAGGTAGTTTTGAGATTTGTAAGAAAGGTTATTTGGATTGATATTAGGCTTGAAGTGTTCACGATGTTCCTCTTGGTAAGCATAGCATTCCCCTTGATACCCTTGCACCTTATCACATTGTTCATAAGAATGGGGACCTCCACAAGTAACACAAGAAATGGCAATGGCATTCACATTATTTGAAGAATTGTTCAATGAAACGGTCTTAAAGGCTTGAACTATCTCGTGAGTCATTTCTTGTTGTCCTTGTTTGACTTGTTGAAGGATATCTTTAAGAAGTTGGTTGTCACAAGGAGTTTGAGAATTGTTTTGGATAACATGAACCTTTTCTTCAAATGGATTGTTTGTTTGAACCATTGCTTTAGTCTCAATGATGTCCAAAGCCTCTTGATATGTTTTAAGAAGAATATTCCCTCCCGCGGAAGCATTGAGTGAATCTTGGTGGTGAGATTTAAGGCCATCATAGAAGAGGTTGATTTGGTGAACTTGATCCAATCCATGATTAGGGCATCGCCTCAATAACTCACTATACTCTTCCCAAGCATCACTAAAGGATTGACTAGGTTTTTGTTGAAAGCCCATAATTAAAGTCCTAAAAGCCATAGTCTTATGTGGAGGAAAGAACTTGTTCAAAAACTTAGTGGTGAAACCATCCCATGTGGTGATACTATCGGGTGGTTGGGTGTCTAACCAATGCTTAGCGGTTCCCTCTAAAGAAAATGACACTAACATCAACCTAATCACCTCATGTGGAACCCCATTATGCTTAATGGTATTGCAAAGAGAAAGGAATCTCTTAAGGTGAGCATGAGGATCCTCATTCTTGTTACCAAAGAAAGGTGATTGTGAAACCATATTGATCATAGATGTATGTAGCTCAAATGTGTTTGCGGGAAAGTCGGGAATCTTAATAGCACTAGCATATCCATGAATGTTGGTTTGCATACGTTCATACAAAGAGCGATTATCAATAGCCATGGCTTCTTGTGGTGGAGTCAAAGCACGATTCTCGTGATCGGCTTGGTGGACGATGGTGGTCTTACTCTTTCTCTTTTTCTTCCTTTTCGGAGGAAGAGGTTGTACACCAATCGGTATTTGTGCACGCCCGCGAGTGAGCATGCAACTCAATACGAGGAATGAGAGAGAAGCTCTCGTGTGACTTTGAAGAGAAATGGATTATCCTCTTCGAGTTTCAATATTAAATATCCACAAGAAAATAACACTATACGTATGTACTACTTGGGTGCAAGACCCTCAATGAAGCCTTCCTTCTTAGAATACTTACAAGTGAACGGGGGGTTAGGTGGCGCGAAGCACTTAAGTACCTATTGACCCTTAGATGGCATTTTATAGCACATCGCCTTTCTATTCACTTAAATGTTCGTATTCTTCGAATTGTTGCTTATTTAGAGTATTTATCTATTCTTGCTTTATTTTGTTTGATCGATACACGTGTCAAGGACCGGAACGCCCCTCAACACGGTGTATTGCCTCGGCAATACTTATGGAGAATATGTAGATTGGTTGTTCTTATACGTATACGTATTTACTTATAATAATATATGGAAAATATTTTTGTATTTATGAGTTTTTTTAAGAGAAAATACTATATGTACATAAAAACCGAGAGAATCCAGTAATATATATTTTTGGTTGCAATCTCTTAGGAAAAAGATTGCTTTTTGGATTTTTTTATTTTTTTTTGGTCAATTCTTTAGGAAAAGAATTGTTTTGTTAATTTTTTAGTTTTTATATTTTTGATTTTTTTATTTGTTTTTGATTTATGATACGTAAAAATAACGTTCACAAAGTGAACGAATCCCAAAAGCCAATGAAAACCGTCAATCGATAGTCTCTCGTGTAGTCAAAGAACCGGCAGCGGCGCCATTTGAAATTGAGTATAATGCAGTTCGTTTTTTCTCAGTTCTTGCTAATGGAAAGTCCAACCAATATCGGGTTTTTAACTGTTTTTGGTTGTTAAACTTGTTTGGATATTCTATTTGCTAATTCAACTAAGTTTTGCAAAAAGGAAAAAATATTACCTACTTATATGTAAAACATTTTGCAAATACCAAGTTTTTATTCAAGTAATATTCAAAATGTAAAATATGAAACTTAAAGGACTGAAAATGTAAATTCTAGGAAAGATAAATGCTTGAAATGTAAATTCTAACAAGTCTAGGGACTAAAAGTGTAAATCTGTTAACTAAAAGGATCAAATATGCAAAACTTATAACCAACTAACCAAAATGTAACAAACTTAACAACTTGCTAACTGAAATTAACAACTTTCAAAATTACAAGGACTTACCAATTGCAAACCCTAAAAACAATGAAGTTTAGCAAAGTTTATAAACTGTTTAAAACATCAAGGACCTAAATGCAATTTCAAGAACTTGTTAAGCCAAAAACGGGTTTAGGATGAAAATAAGCTCGTTTGAGTTTATTACTGAACCAAATTCAATGAAACAAGTTGCAAAACTCTTAAAATCCAAAATAAGCTACGTATGAACAAGGATTTTGGCTAAAGTTGTGAAATAAGAAAATGAGCACTTATCAATAAGCCCAAAATAAGCTACAGCAAAATCTAGACAATCACAACTTGATTTTCTTGTTGAAACTGATTAAGCTATTCAAGAGATGAACGGGAAATCAAACTAGAACATTTTTCATCCAGAAATAAGCTAGAAAAATGGATTAAGCTGAAAAGAGCTTATCGTTGACCAAGCGTTGACCAACTTTTTTTCCAAAAAGCCGAAACTTCCAAAAATCAAGTAACTCTATGTTCTAAGTGGATTTGTGAAGAAAAATGGCCAGGTTTATGAAAAGGATTAAGAGATACAAATTTTCAGTTTCAATTTACAGAAACTTGCTTCAACTTTGCTTATCTGAATTTTGCTTATTCCTATTTGCTTATTGAAAACTGTATAAAATGCTCTTGGAATCTGAATCTATATGATGTTAGCTACAACTGAGAACAAATTTGGTACAATTTCATCAAGTAATGAATGAATTCTAGCCAAAAGAAAATGACAAGTTCTAAATAACAAAACTGAATGAAATTGACCCAAACATTTTTAATGCCATTTGCCTGTTTGACTCTCAAATTGACTTGTAAATGACTTGAAACACTTTATTACCACCTATTAACTGCAAATGAACTTTAAAACACCAAGACTCAATTCTTGAAAACTTTTTATAAGCTATTCCCAAACACTCCTTTATCTGATTTTACAAACTTTTGCAAAGACTTTTTAAGACCTAGTTTAAACTGAATCAAATGCTTTTGACTACCAAATTTAATACTCCAAATGATATGATTTAAGACTAAAAGTGAGCACTAAGAACAGCAATGACCATACAAGATGCAAGTACCAAATTTCTACTGAAAATAAGCTAAGACTAAGCTTAATCCAAAACTAAGAACAAGCAAACAGAATCAAGCTACAAGTAATCAAGATCAAACAAAGAGCAAATCTTAACAACTTTTATCAGGCAAACATCAAGATTACACTATGAAAAGTAGCATGCATTTGACTTATTGAGTGGAACAAAAATAAGGACTTTAAAACCTTTTGAAGTAAACCATTGGGAAGAAGAGGAGTGCTGAACTCTCTTACCCTAGTGATAACCACCACCTTATCACTAGTTCAGCTAATCAATCATCAAAACAGCCATCAATCAACAGAAATCATCAAAATGCTTGAAAACTTCAATGAAACTAGGTTCTGAACTGGAATCACAACAAAATGCTCTCAAACTTCTTCAAGGTCAGTTATGATCAATCAATGATCATAACAAACACAATGCAGCAACACAAGTATCCAATAGCAGCAAGTAATGAACAGTAGAATGAAGAACAGATTTGGCGGGAAATGAGAAATTTGAATTTTATTCAATGAAAGTTGTTACAAAGCTGTTAGAAAGCTACTAACTAACTAACTAACTCAAGAGTTTGTCAGACTCTTGAGTAGTTAGGGTAAAGAGGAAGGAAAATTGAAAGGAAATTGAGAAGTGTGTGTTTTTACAAAACTAAGCTACCCGTTACAAATGAGGTCCTATCCATCTATTTATAGACTTGAGGAAGATGGTTGTTGGGGTTGGTGACGTGTCAGGACCAATCCCAGCTCTCCACGTGGACTAATTCTGCTTACGTGATTTCCAGGTATGAACAATGATTTGGGCTTTCTTGATTCAATGGATGAAATGTTAATTGAAGATAACCATTGAATTCGTCTCTCAAAATTGAGCAACTTTGATGTTTATACTTCTTCATGAAATTGTTTCTAGCTCAAAAACGATCCTGGTAAAAATTTTCCTTCTTGAAGATGCCACGTGTCAACATGTGAATGGCTGAAAAAGCGTCACCACGGATCACACTATTGAGATTTTCTTCATTTAATGTGGCGGCTGAGTGGGCAATAAATGAGGCTGAGTTGGTGATCCGTGTATCACCTTTCTTGCAATCTCATTGGTACTTTCCTCTTCACATGGATCAAGCCTTGAATAACTTTCAAATGTTGGCAGAATTAGTCCCTTGATTTAGCAGATTGTTGTTTTGAGCTAGGAACTTCATTCTTTTGGCAATTTTAGTCCTTCCAACTTCATTTTTGATCAGAAATCACCCTTTGACTTTGTTGACTTGATAGTTGACCAATTTTGACTTTGATCTTGACTTTTCACAATATTTGCACTTTAGTCCTTCTACTTTGGCAATTTGTCAAGATAGGTCCTTGTACTTCAAAGTCTTGACACTTTTGATCCTTCTTTGTCTTTTTCATCCATTTGTGCTTGATTTTTCTTTGTTTGCTTGAAAATGTATCCTTTTACCTACACAAGTGTACACAAACACAAACATACCACATAACACTGTTTTTGCAAGATAAATTGGTATTTTGCTTCATGTTTTAGGGTTATTTGTTGTTAAAAGGATATGAGTTTAAGCTCATATCAATGTTGCAAGAGCATTATAATCTAGAAGATGGTCTAATGGTGGAGGTGGGGGTAGGAATTTGGGTAGTAAGAGTTTACCATGTTGACAACAAAGTGAGAAAGATAGTTTTACAGTCTGTTTCGCTTTATTGCTTCTTTCTTCATACCACATAAGCGCATGACAATTTTGTAATTTGTACGATGGAGCACCAACATCATAGTAAGTAAGATCAACACCTTAAAAATATGTCGTCCATATTAATACAATTTAAGTTATATTATCTAATATAAAACTCTGCACAATTGATACCATTACCTGCTGATGTGAGTGTCGCATTTTTTTGAAAAGTGGTAGTGTACTGGCACTGGACAAAGGAAATTGAACTTTATTCAATCACATATAGTGATCCTTCCTTTTGTTGAGTTTCATAAAGTGATTACATGCCGAGTTTTTTTCCCACGTGTTGATATTGCCTTTGATGATTCAGGTGCTAGTCTGAAAAAATGGAAACAACCATGAGTCAACTTCACATAGTAAGCCATCCTTCTTTTGAGTTTCATAAAGCGATTACCTGTCGAGTTTTTCTTTGCACGTTTTGATGTTACCTTTGATGATTCAACTGCTGGTCCTGCAAAATGGAAACAATCATTAGTCAACTTCACATAGTAAGTTTCTCTTTTGTTGCGTTTCATAAACTGATTATCTGCTGAAATTTTCTGTCCACTTTGGATGCTACCTTAGACGATTAACCTATTGTGTCTTTTCTTGTTAATTGTAACCCACAATAACTTTTTACCTTTCCATCATCCCCCATAATTATATTTGATTGTATGGTTACAGAACCACTTAGTATGTTTTATATACCATCATTTTCTATAGCACCACTCATTGTTGTTGTGCAAAAATTATCAAACAATTCTATTTATGAAGATAGGGACTTAAATTTTGAAACTCATAAGGCATAACCACAAATCTATAATAAACAAGCAATTAAATTAATTAACTGGCAAACAACTAAACAGGTAAGTCATTAATAGACCACTTAAGGCTATCATTTGATGTTTCATACCAAAAATCATAACTGATATAAGTTTAAGAGGTGCGATACTTAAGATGAATTCAAGGTTTCAGCTTAATTCAACACTACAATTGTAGGTCTTATAAACAATCAGCAAGATTTAATAGTTAAATATTAAAAAACTAGCCTCAAGGCCCGTCCGTTGGACGGGTGGCCTTAATAATTTGTTTATAATAAAATTTCACAATAAATAGTTTTATATATCAAATTAAATATTAATATTTATATAAAAATGATAATATTAAATTGCAAAACAAAAAACATATGAATAAAATCGTAAAATATAATGACAATAATGATATTCCTTTATTAGAAAATCATAGATCCAAAAAATATAAAGTCTAAAACATATAAATTGCAAAACAAAAAATGATCAGAATCTGTGCTAAAGACGGTGTAAAACTTCTTTATACACAACATTAGTTGTGTAATTGCAATAATTCCCTTCTTCGTCGCAACACAATACTTTAAGTCCCTTTTTGCTTTTGACCCTTGAAACAGCGACATACAATTGACCATGAGAAAAAACCGGATGTTCTAAATATAGTCCGACTTTTGATAAAGTCTGTCCTTGGCTCTTTGATGTTGGAGTTTTTACTACCCTTTAGGAAAAGAGCAATAAATAGGGCAAGTGAGCACGACGATGTAGGAAAACCGTGTGTGTATGACCCTAAAAGTGAGTTCGTTCTCGAGGAGGCTAGTGCGTTGTGTATTGAATTGATTTATGATTGATGATTTTATTGAGAAGAAAAGAAAAGAGAAATGAGAAACAAAAGACGGTTACGAAGACGGATCGAGCTAAGACGAAAAACGCGTTCACGTAAAACCGTAAATAGTGCAAAAATTAAAATTTTAACCTAAAAATTCCTAAAAATTACTAAAAATCCACAATAATATTCTAAGAGTTTACAAAAAATCCAAACTTGCTAAAACCTTTTAATTAATTAGATAATGACTTTTTAATGCTAATTAAAGCCCTAAAAATCACAATTAATTATTAAAAAGTCCCAAACAAGATTTTTAAGTTTGTAAACCTCAAAAATGACCTAATTAAGCTAAAAAGTATTTTTTAAAATTTTAAAACCAAATTAAACTAATTTTAAACACTTAAAGCCTATTAAAATTAATTAAAACTTAAATTAATTCTAGAAAATAAATGAAAAGCCCTAAAAATATTTGGAAAGTTACAAAATTCCTAATTTAGTGTCTACAATCTAGGAAAAATGAAAAAAGTAGAAAAATTAAACTTTTAATTTTTAATAATAAAATAATAATAAAATAATCAAAAAAATTCAAAGTTCACTAAAAAATTCTAAAAAATTACCAAAAATCTAGAATAATGTAACTAAGACAGAAATACAATTAAAAGTTCCTAAAACCTATTTAATAATTTAATATTAATTTTTAAAGTTAGCTAAAATCCCTAAAATCCAATAAAATCAAAAATTAGATTTTTTGAAAACTTTTTTGGCTGTAAACCTCAAATTACTTAAATAAAACCTAAATTTTTTTTTATAAAAATTAAAAACTATTTTATCTATTTTTTATCTAATTAATGAAATACGGGTAATTAAAAAATGATAAAAAATAAATAAAGAAAGAGAAAAAATGAAACTTAGGCTAGAAAAATCCCTAATGTAATTCTAAACCTAGGAAAAATGAAAACTAGCCTATAAGCTTAGCCAATAAGCCTGAATTGGCTTATTTAGCTACGACTTATAAATGAAAAGCCAAAACACAAACTCCTTAAATAAAATTTGAAATGAATACTTAGCAGTCAAAGACCCTAGGGCGCAATGGTAGTGAGTGTGTGTTGTGAGGAGGATGGCGCAGGTTCGAGTCCTGGCCAGTCTTTTTTAATTATTATTATTTTTTTTTCTTTTTTAACTTTTAAAAACTCAAAACCAGACTTACACTTAATCTAAAAACACACTTTTTAATCAAAAACAAGCAAGATTCAAGCTTAAATGAAATCAAAACGTGCCCAGTTTATTTTTAAGAACACAAAGCAAAATGTTATTCTTCACTGGTGAAGAATATGATCAAGAGGTCTTGATCTGATGATTTGTGGATGTTTGTTGGACAATGAGGGCACCCCTATACTCAGTTGAGTATAGTGAGTCAATACAAACACTAAACAAGCAAGTACAACACAAATCAAGCAAAAAATTGCACAATGAAAGTCTCTGATATAGCTATCTAGGCCTGAGGGTGTTTTGCTGATGCACTTGACACACAACTGGATTTCAAAGGCTCAAAACATGCATACAAGTCAACCAACTAGCAAAAAAGCAATGCACAATCCTATGAAGACCTCATATCAAGCATCTAATCAAACTTGGTGGAAAAATTAACACAAAATCATGAACAAAATGCAGTTACTGGATTTTAAGTATTTTTCTCAATTTTTTTATCATGCAAAAGTGATCAGTATCCTACCAAACTGATTCCAATGTGCACATATCACATAACAAGCACCAAAGAAGTGTATCTAAACAAGATTTAACACAAGATCAACCAAAGAGCATAAATTAATATGCATATCCAAACACCCCTTTAACTAACTGAAAATCAAATTTGTTTAACCAAATCAATTTCAAACTTTTCAAATCTGATTATAACCACTTAAAACATGCATACTAACATCTAAGGAGCAATTTCAAACACTTAAACAAACAAATGACAAGTTTACATGCAAAATCACATAAACACCAAAAATGTTGAAAACTAAAAAGGGACACAAGGATTTTTACCTTAAGGGACCTACATCCAGGTCCCTTAGTGGCAGCTTAGCCACCTCCAAATAGGCTGGGGCCTATGCAGAACCTTGACAACAAACAACAAGCAAACCTACTAAGAAAAATGAAAAAACACAAGCCAAATACACTTTCTGATTTTTCAATCCTGTTAATCCTTTTCAAAAACTTTTCTCAAACTCTTTTTCTTTCAAAACACTTACACCAAACTAGCTTACAAACCTGCAAACCAATACTTGAAACAAGGATTTACCAAAATCCACCAATTTTCAGAAACTTTTTCTGAAAATCTCAAACACAAAATGTTTGAGTAAAAATTTAAATGGAACTCAGATTCCCTTCATAAACTAACACCAACTTTTACAAATGATAAAAGGAATTATATTTTACCCAAGAAAAATACCAACTTTATAATTTCATAAAAAGGGATTACAAAATTTTGAAGAAAATCTGGAACAAGAGATTATAGAGGTACAGGCACCTCTATTTATACAAGTGATAGAACTATCTAGAATGCTAAACCCTAGCTAACTGAATTTCCAAGAAAGCCCTTGGTTTGACTGAAAATTGGGTCAATATTCGTCTTCATGTGATCACATGGAGTGACAGCTGTTGAAGCATCATCTTGGCTGTTAAAATGTTCTTGGGGTCCAAGTAGTTTCTAGGAGACGTTGGATGTGTCTGGTGTTGGGTTTGGGGGAAAGTGATGGGTGCAGGGGAGTACCAAAGTGTCACATAGGGTTGTCTAGTGAGGGGGGTTTTGGGTGGGATGTGGACATTTGAGGTTTAATTAGGGTTCTGGAGGTTATTAGAGAAAACCCCTTTGATTTGGGTGTGATTAAGATTTAGGGTTCATGGGATTAGAATGTTTAAACAGGGTGGGGTTTAATCTTAAAAGGGGAAAGATTAATTTAAAAAGTGTGTTTGGGTGGGAAAGGTAAGAGAGTTGACCTTGGTTTTGACCGGTTTAATTAATAAACTGGTGTGAGTGGTATGTTGACGTGGATGGAGTGGTGAGGTGGTGGGAGATGATTGGAGGGAAGGGGTGACATGGAGTAGTGATTGGCTGGGGTGGGTTTGATGGTTTGACTGAAATGGCCCCCCAAGTTTCTTTACTCTTTCATGTTGTAATAATTAGCTATCAACGCCCTTTTTCCCTTTAACAACTTTTGCTCACTTGTCAAAAATGGCACAAATACTTTTTAAACTTGAACAAGGACTTCAAATGCCAATTCTTCATTCTTCAAGGACTGATCTTGTAATATCTTCAAACTTTAGGGACCCTATTCATAATTTTGAATATTTGAGGGGTATAAAGTGTTAATCTTCAAAAGTTGAGGGACCAAACTTGACAATCTTCAATTCTTCAAGGGTATTTTTGGAAATTCTAGATTTGGGCCCGGTTCATTGTGCGGCTTCGTTTCCCGTGTTCGTTTTTGAATGATTCTTGTGATCTTTTATCATTTCCTCAATATCCGTACCTAAAAATACACAAGTAACAAACACGAGCATATATTTGGCAGTTTTGATGATATTTTATGCATTTTAAGCCCGAATTGGACGATGAGACCATGTATAAAAGCAGTCTCATCACTCTTGTTTATAGTCATTGCAAAACATACCAATACAGGAAATTGTCTTCTATTTAACTAGAAAGGCATTTTTTTATCAGATGGTTGTATATTCATTCTAGGAACAGCTACAACCTTACCAACTTTACCACCTGATATGATTTTTGCCTCGATGCTAAGTGTTCCCATCCTTAAAATCTATAACCTCGTACCATTACATAAACCACCTCTTTGATCAATGTTCCGCAAAAACATCACTATAGCCCCAACCTTCAAAGCTAACTTATGATGTGGAATACCAGACATTTTTATTGAGTTAAGAAACTCTGTCGAATATAGAGACTCATTATGATTGAAATCAATATCTATATCAGATACTGTGTCAGAGCTATAATAAACTTTCTCACGACCCATAAGCTTTGACATCATTCGATCGTTCACTTTATCAACCTGCTCATATATTAATATAAAAGTTTGTAATTTCATTATTATTAATATGTAAATGAATTTAATTAGGTTATAAAAATTAAAAACACTATAAAATTAATTATTTATTGTATCTCAAAGGTACTACTATATGTAGTTAATTATTTGGTATAAACACCCTAAAAAAAATAACAAAAATAAAAAGTGCACACACTTGAAAAAATTCAGTTTACATCCGAAAGATTTGTGTGAAAAGGTGGATCATTCCGGGTAATGAATTTTTGAGAATCATTACCATGTAGACCAGGAAAATCATGTCAATGGATATCACCAAATATAAAAGGTAAACATCCTAAATCAAAATCTGTATGACTATACATTTTGATCTATTATGTATAATTGTATATTGTTATTACAATATCCCTAAAATAATATTAATTATATTCTGCTTCTTTAATTACATAAGATTGTAATTAGATGTTACAATCTAATTTGTTTCTATTGATTATTAAGTATTGATTAATCAAATAAGTGAAATAACCATAGGAGTTTATATGAAATTGTTAATTGATGTTTACCCCCAAATCCTGTTACAGTTAATTTTATATGAAATGTATGCTTTATTTTTTATGATATTAGTCTAAATATTATAAAATCGAAGGTAATAATGAATTAAACTAAGAAATTAACATGTTCATGAGTTGGAGCAAGAATTGCTTTGTCCTGGAAATAACGTTCATCCCACAAACTATCCTGCCAATTCTCGTAGGTTGACTGAATAATACTTTCTATATGATCATCTGAGTCCGGTATGAGCATTTCATCCGGAAAATGAATAATAGCATGACCATCATTCTTTCCTCCGATTTTACCCTCACCTATTTTCAAAATCCAATCAGCAAAGTCTTTTATGTCTTCTGCATCCCCTGGTGCGCAACCAATACGAAGTCGCATATTTTCCGTTAACTTCAAAACGATACAATCTTTCCATAAATCAGACATGTTTAAAGAAGCATGAACTGCGTCTTGTCTTGATCCATTTGGAATAACCGGTAGAATTTGTCTAAAATATCCACCAAAAACAACAACCTTTCCTCCAAATACAGCATCATTATTACTTGTACCATCTTCCTCAACTACGTCCTTAACAGTTCTTTCAAAAGCCTCAAAACATAGCCTGTTTATCATAGGTGCTACGTCCCATATTATTAATTTAGTCTCTCGAATCAATTCAGCAAGGTCTTGATCTGCAGGTATGTTACACACAGAATCTTCGGTCACATTTATCGGAATTGCAAACCGTGAGATGCAACATTTAGAACAATCTCACCTTGTGACCTTAATTTAGATGTTAATGTCTTGTAGAGAAATGTCTTTCCGGTACCACCATAACCATAAACAAAAAACATTCCACCACGATTGTTTTCACAAGCATCCATAATAGTACCGTATACGCCTCTCTGCTCATTCGTCAAACTTCCATATAGTGCTTCATGTTGATTTATCAATTCCGGTATATCATAATCTATCTCATCATAAATCAACCTGTTGTATCCTTCCAATGTGAACTCTGCATCTGGATATGGCATATTGACAATTGAACGAAGACTTCTTGAGCTGCTAAGTAACTTGTCCTCAATATATGACAAACATATATTGTATTTTTTAGTATCGTTTAATTCCAGATCTGTTATAAAATTATAAATAATAATAGTTATGAATCTGAATTGATTATGGATTACACAAATATTGCATGTTTGTCATTTATAAGTTGATAAAAATAATGTAATATTATATACTGACCTAGATGATTGCGTTTTATCCTTTCAATGTCTTGAACATCCTCTGCTAACAAACGCCATGTTTTCTCCCAAACACGTTCTGGTCTTGACATACTATCTGATAAAATCAACATAACAAAATAGTTCCTGAGATAGTCAACTGATCCCCACTCGCTTACTTCAACTAATCCATCTACATACTCTTTATCTTCATACAATAAGCCACGTGTGTCACACGCTTCTTTATATGTAGGATAAACCACGTTCTCATACTCTCTGAAATCTTTCCATTCAGTAGCACCTTTTACGTGATTTAGAAGCATACGTAAATAGAACAGTTCACCCCAAGAAGGAGGAACATGATGAATTCGTCCTATAGATTTTCCTTGTTTTCGTGGTGTCCACTTCTTATCTGTATGGTTCCAAACATAATGTTTAGGAAACTCAATGTACAATAACTCGCGCGCAGATTCATCAGTTTCATTGCATTCCATCCATGCCAAAAATTTTGTTACATTTACAGAACTCTTTTCTAATTGGAAATCAATACTTTCTGATGGATCAATACTACTGATTGTTCATCTGGAAGATGAAATGGTAAACGTTCAACAGCGGGATACCTATGATGTATATCAAACTAGAATATTCTCCATGCAGCCTCGCATGCTGACAAATACCGGCAGTCATAATAATCCCTAATCTCATTCTTCTCTTCGTCTTCTACAGCGGCAGTTACCCTATCGGGTCCTTTGTTAATATATTTAAATAGGTATTTTATCGATTTAAACTGATTGCACCATTCAACGTTGATATGCGCTTGGTACCTTTCCAACAAAGTAGGGTTGTACGGCACAACAAAAGTACCATCTAAATCCGTACCTTGCTTTTTTACACTTCTTCCATTATCAGTCCTTTGGTATATGGCATATCCACTTTCATCAATGAATGTAGATTCATTAAACTTCTTTGGAAAATGCTTAGAACACTTGTTTTCAACCATGCAAGGACAACTCCTGTGTTCAGGACCACATGGACCATGCATCATAAACTCTTTAACCAATTGGTATAGTTCGGGATCAGTTTCTTTATCAGGAATCTCAGCTGATATACACCTGTCTATATCTGCTGGGAATCTCAACTTATCAGCATTTTCCAACCAAACACATAAATGACAATGAGGTAAACCACGTTTCTGAAACTCAATCGTATGTGCTTCTGCAAAATACAATGTGATTTAAATAGTTAGTTATATTATGAATATTTTAAGTAGTTCAGAATTTTGAGTCTTTTATAAAATATGTATTAAAATTTGTATGCGTAAAAACTAAAAGTACCTGCTTTCACACGACCAAAAATTTTCTTATCCTTGATGTCCTTGATCAACTGATCGAGCTTCATTTTAAATATTCTTGTAGTAATATCCGGACGATCTTCTGATTTA
This sequence comes from Glebionis coronaria, assembly GCA_025667525.1. NCBI lineage: Eukaryota > Viridiplantae > Streptophyta > Magnoliopsida > Asterales > Asteraceae > Glebionis > Glebionis coronaria. Next base: position 559,510,528 of record CM046880.1, on the reverse strand, counting down.
ACTCCCTTTTTACGTAGAAACCTTGTAATCTCAGGCCATTTTGGATTACACGTAAATGTTATAAACAAATCAGGGTATCCATAATTTTTTACCATGGCCATTGCATCCAAATAGTTTTGTAACATGTATCTAGGGCTACCTGTGAAACTTGAAGGTACTATATACTTTTTTCCACGTTTCTTCTTTCGTCCGGTGGAAGATTCAGCAGCTTCAGATAATCTATTGTACGTTTCACACCTTAATTCTTTATTTTTGTTCTTTACATACAACATTCTCTCAGCTTCTACCATTGTATAACCATCAACCAAAAACTATTGAAACAATCTTCTACTATTTAAAAGTGTTGAAAAGACATTAGGCCTATCTTGTATACGAAATGCAAACCATTCACGCATTGTTACACGTGTTTTTTTGTCTTCGGGTGTGTCTTTCGTAACATGTGAATGATAAATGTCAGTTCTGTATCCATCTTCTGCGTAAGGAAATAATAACGGGTATTGCAATGGGAGGTATTCAACATGTAACTCACTAATCTTTCTAACCTTACCATTCTTTTCTTGTACAACTATATCTCTCGGCTCAGAAGTTGAATCAAAATCACCAACAATCAGTGCAGCAACCTCATTTGTAGTAGGAAGATTATATGTCCTACCATCTTTTGGCCGTTTTCCTAACAATCTGATCCTAACATCTTCAACACCTTGAGAAATCGCTTTTCCAGCCTTTCGAAATTGTTTAACCAAAGGATTCTGTCGATCAAGCATTGTTTTTTATTTGTTTTGTTAGATTATGATCCAGGCTATTAGATGAAGATGATGACCTATTCTCCTTAGAACTATAAGAAAATAAAATAAAATTAATAAATATAAATTATTTATAAAAAAAATAAATAAATATTTATATATTAGTTTATATAAAATTACCTGAGTGCTTGGATGCGATTATCAATTTCATTTACTGGATCATAAATGTATAGGTGAGAGAACGCAGGCTTCATTCCGGGATCAGGAAGCAGATTTCCCATCCTATGATAGTTTTGACCTTGAATTCTAAAACAATAAGGGCCACGACCCTTATTAACCGAATCATCAACATTTCCACCCATTGATGTAAAAGCAAACATCAAATTATATCGTCTAATGTTGGCAAGAAATGAAGTGCTTCTTTGATCTTCTCCATTAAGTAGTTTCTTTAACATAGAAGGAGGTTCCTTCAAAGAAACGGGTAATTTTACTTTGACTTTACCACAACAAAGAGAGAATGAATCATTGTTGCCGGCCACATTTGAACCACGTAGACTTTCTACGTGCCACATCATTGCACCACATTTTGTACATGGGTAAATCTGATCTCTGTGATCGAAGTATTCTGATGAAAATGCATAAAAGGACACTTAAATAAAAAGTAATAATAATAAAAATAAATAAAAGCATACATGTGTATATATTTTTAAAATTACTTATAATAGTTACAATATATATAAATAAATTACGCCTAAATACATTTAGAAATGCCTTGTGTACGATCAATATACCCATGTTCGTCTTCTTCTTGTGCAATTCCATCCGTATTGGGCATATGATGTAAGTCATTTTCTTTTTGTGTAACATCACTTGGAGAACCTTCATATTATAAACTAACATCATTTTAATTTTAATATAAATAAAAAATGTACAGAATGAAATTTAAAACTGACCAATATCGAATTGCACACGACTAATATTCCTGGAACATAATCTCATGTTTATATTACTTGAAGTTCCTAAAAATTATAACAAATATTAGTACGTTATAAATATGAAATGAATCCCAATTTTTTTTTAATATTAGTTATACTTTACCTGTAGAAAAAGGTTGAACACCAGGTATTGGAGTTGATATACCAACTGTTTTACATTGAACATACCAATGGGAGAAGTCTCTTCATAATCAACATTCTTTCGTGGACGTCCAGATCGTCTAATCGGCTCAGGTGTTACTGTCGAATAGTTAGTCTTACGCGGACGACCGGGACATTTCTTAGGAGGTATATCTTGTTTATATGCTGGTGCAACATTCTCTAATATTGGAGGTGTAACAAAATGGTTATAATTGTCTGTAGAAACAAAATATTTGTTCAACGTTTGACATATAATGTATTCATAATTAATATTTTAAAAAACATCGCTTACTTATTGTGATGTCTTGTAATGCAGAACGACCACCACCAACAGTAGCACCTTGCAAGTGGCTTGTTGATGGACTTGACAACTGAACATTCATCATTCCGGGATATGCATTTTCTTTGTTTTGTACAATAATGTTCCGTTTTACAGAATTATCTGCTTGGTTGCAGATTGCTTTTCGTTTTTCAATGAATTTTTTAGAATTAGAACAAAATTCAATCTTTTGATTACCTGTACAATAAAAAACTGTTTGTTAATCATTGGAGAAAAAATTATAATGATTCCAGAATCCTAAATTGTTAATTTTTTAAAAAAAATGAACATATTACCAAAAGACATACGATTATTAGGAACGTATATAGGTTGATAATGAAGTATATTGTTGAACATCTTATCATTGAAAGATAAAACATTTTCATTTAGTATTTGTCCTGAGGCATATGTCTTCTTTTTACCACCTATAAAATCATGAACATTGCACACATAAAAAAATAAAAGGTGTATTAGATTAAAAAACAAAAAAAATGCGAATCTGGAAAACATAATTTAACTAACCTGGAATTTTTCCTTGCACATGATCATCACCACCAGTGCTATATATAATTGAGTGATTATCAACATTTGATTCATTGAGTGATAATGGTGCGTTATGATCTTGTTTTGGAAAAACATTATCATCTTTCTTTCCCTTATTACTCATTTACTGAACATACAAATTACAATCTTATTTCTTGTTTTTATGCAAACATATGATCTGAAATTCACGATTATGTTTTACTTTTAACTATTGATTATAAAAATGGAGATTCTAACAAACGTATAAAACATAATTAGTAGTAAACAACTTTCCGTAAATAAGGAGTTATAATGATTTTATTAAAACAAAATCTTTACCTAATATTAAGCAAGTTAGTTTTTATTAACATGGTATATCTTTTATTTTAAAGTAAATTTTTAAATTTTAAATTAATTTGTTATCATTTTAAATTTTTATTAACACTATATATCTTGTAAAATTCAATTAATATAGATAAAATATATTTAAAATAATTGATATTTATGATATTTTGTATTTAAATGATAATGTTTATATCACTTTGTAAGTAAATAAATTTATTAAGGACGTTGAATTACATATTAATATAATAACATTTAACTCTAATAAATCATATAAGTTGTAAAATGTGTGAATATCAAACTAATAACAAAACGTGAACTAATATTATGAAATATCATAATTATTTTAAATGTAGCACATAATGTCATGACAAAATTAAAAATTAAAAACAAATCTTTCAAATAATAAAAATTCAAAATATTGAACATAGTAAATTAACTATTGTCTTCAGAATCATCATCTGTTGTGACTTCCACAATAGGTTCATCGTCGATAAAATCAGCAAATTCGTACACATCTTGAGATCCTTCAACATAAAATCCTTCATTTTCGGATTCAGTGTCCACTTCACCTAATTCATCACTTGAATTATACTCATCATCATCTTCTTGTGTGATATTTTCAATCTTTTCAACAACTTTGTCAAGATTATCAACCATAACACATTTGTAATTATTTGAAGGTTTTTTAGCACGTTTAAACCTTAGAGGAGCTTCATCATCAGAATCTTAACAAAATGAAATAAAATGTTAATAAATAAATTATAACAACTGAAGTTATTGGAGTTGTAAAAAAATTATATAATATATAAAACTTATAAAATAATATTCATACAACATCTCCATTTGTGATACTATTGATTCCATTTTGTAACTTATCATGACATGGTAAAACCTTCAAATCATCATTTTTTTCATTTGACATTGTTCTTTTGGAGTCCAAAATAACCTGTAATTGTTTCAAAACAAAAATCCTTAAACATATATGTTAGTTTAATCATATAAGATTTGATTGTAATGTGAATGAAAATAAAATAAATTACCTTTGTTGAATCTGTGTGTGTCATTGTGTTTTTATTTTTGTGATACAAATTATGATTCTGAGGCAATTTGTTATATACATGTAACAATGTAGAAAAAAAGGAAATGATATGATTTGATAAAATATTTTAAAAAATCTTTCTAAAAAAACGTTTATTTAAAAGTTTGTTATGATTCACTTTTGATTTGATATATTTTTTACATTTTATTAATTAAAAATGGAATTTAACAAAATAAACTTTTCATGATATTTAAAACCTTTTGATATGTATACATAAATGATGAATGATAAAGTTATTTAAAAAAAGTTTTAAATATAAATGTAAACTAAAATCAAAAGCATAACAAAATCAAATAAAAAGTTAACTTAACCAACTTGCCATATTGATATTTCCCTAGATCAAATATTAAAAAAAGCCTATACCATAGACATTATGATATAGCCTTTGAAAACCGTTTCTTGCTTCTTGAAGTATCCATCTTTAACTCATTCTTCTCAATTTAATCAAAAAACAAAATCAGAAAATCAAATCATCCTCAATCAGGTATGTGTTTTGTATTACGGTTCTTTTATCTTATCTAAATCTTTATAATACTTGTAAACTAAATATGCATGTTATTAACTTAAATTAAAAATAAGTAATTGCGTTGACCTAATTTTGAAATATAAATCAAAGGTTATAATTTGTTTTCGATGATAGGTTTCTCATTGATTTGCCATGTTAGCATTTAGTTGAAAATATCTTCAAAATATACATATGATAAATATCTTTAAACTATAACAATTTGTAAAAGTGTTTATTGTTCAAATATTAAAAGTAATTGAAAAAAGAGACCTACTACCCTAGACCTAATGATATGCATGCTTTGAAAACCGTTTTTTCTTCATCAAGTGGGAATAGTGAAGTGATATAGTCGGTTGGTTGTTATCTCATAAAAACATAGAAACAAAACTTTTGAAGATCAAATCATCTCAAGTAAGGTATGTGTTTTTACTTTTTCAATATGTTCTTATGTAGATCTTTATAATCATTGGAAAAATACATATGCATGATCATATATTACATTTGAAGATACGTTAACTGCTTGATTTCATCTTAAAACATAATCATAGGTTTTATCTTTTTAAAAAAAGATTAAGCTTTCATTATCATCATTCTTCTTAACCAACTATTAAGATTTTGGTAATGGATCATCTTGCATGTAAAAAGTGACATGCATATCCTTAAATTTTGTATACGAATATCACAAGTAGTACATCATCTGAATAGCAATAATCTGAATATCATAAATATTAATCATCTGAATATCAGAAGTAATCATCTGAATAGTAATCATTTACTGTTTGATTTATGTGTGAATATATGTTAAGATTATTAGTGTTTAAAAAAGTGTAAACCATATATTTTATTAGAAGATAAGCTAATTTATAATTTTTGTTTGTTATTAGGATGAGTATCCAAATGTTAGTGGAAGCAAACAAAAAGAACCTTTCTAAAAAATAGGTAAAAATATGGTTTAATTTTTAACCCAATTTAGGGTTCATGTTAGTAAATTGTTTATTTAGCAGATATATAAATGGTCTAAATATGTTTTTATATGGATTTCAGCTTCTACCAATGGTATATACTGAAGTGTTTTACATAGGTAGCAATGTCCTATATTTGATCCATAACAAACGAACTAAACACAAAGTTTACATAAGGAAGGCTAGGGGGACTAACTGCTATGAAATATACTCACATGAATGGAGCAACTTTATAAGTGACAGTGGATATAGGAATGTGTTGTATTTTCTGTTTATCAGACAGGCGGAAAATGAATTCTATGTTACAGCTCACCATAATGATGGAATTGAGTGTAACGGATATGACCACACCTTAACAGAATTTAGGCAAAGGAGATTCTTAACATCATTGACAACTACTGATGATTGTCCTGTAAGTTAATTAATTTTTGATTGTATACATAAATTGATATATAACTTGATACTTATGTGCTGAATATTTGTAATAGGTGCTGCCTGTGGGATTTGTTAAAGTATCCGACACAAATAAAAGAAACCTAATGGTTGCTGACGAAAGAGTGGCAAAAGTGGCATTGGGTGAATACATCATTGGTGATGATGTGGTTGGATACGTGTTGAATGACAATGGATGGAAAAAACTTTGTAATAAAGAATATTTAAAAATTGGGGACAGGCTTGTTTTCACAACTTCAGGAGACGAAAAAATATTTGTTGTGGTATTTTATGAAAATGTAATGGGGAAAAATTTTGAGTTGGTACCACATATTAAGCTAAATGAAAATGTACCATTCATCAACCGTGAAGATGACAAAGGTAATGGCATTTATTTTTTTTATAAAATTAGCAGTTTATACTTTAAATATAGATAGCTTCTAATAGTAACATATTATGCAGATTTACGAATGGCACACTACTGCAAATGGGAGAAACATCACCTTGAACATGAAAACGAAGAAAACTGTTTTTATGCTCCTATTTTGGATATGTAACTGACCAAGGCCGTTTGGTAAGTTTTTTAATTTAAAATTTTATATTGTTTTAAAATATGTTACAAACATTAGTAAATCACATATTTATATTGGTTTTATTAATTGTTTTGCAAGACAATTCCTCATGGATATGTAAAGATCAAAAAATGGCAGAAGTTCCATAATGCACTACTGCGGTATAAGGAACATGAGTTCTATGTGGAGCTTGATATTGAATTTCATGCAGATAACCCTTGGAGGAAAAATCACATGAACATGAAGACAAACTGGAAAAAAATAGTTCATACATGTGAGTTTGAAGACAGCATAATGATAAGATTCAAGCTGATTGGTATAGTTAAAGATGAATCCCAGACTATCGATGACTCATGGCGAGTGATGATCCCAGAATTTCAAATGTGTTAACTCTGGAAATTTCGATTAAGCATTTCTGTCATTTCAAGTACTTTAGGTTAGTGCTTTTGTGTTTTGGTGGTATTGGACTTTTAAATTACTATGACCTGTGTTATGTATTGTCAGATAAGGGTTGTTGTTTATACCCTAATTTTTAATAATCTACTATCTATGTTATCAATGTTTGTGTGTACTAATACATTATCTGTTAAATATGTTTTTTTTATTTACCCAGATATCTATTAACTATATTTTTTCATTTAAGTTTATATGAATTATGGTTTACTATAATATTTGAATTTTGATTTGTGCCTTATGTTTTATATATGTTAGACTAATTATGCTTAAATGGATCCAATGCAATTTTAAGTTCAATAAAAATTACATATGAATTAGTAAATCACATATTTGGACAAAAGAAATTATTTTTAAATTTTTACATGGATTTTTTTGCCTATAAGGAGTATTGCTTATAGACGAATTTGTGAAAAAGTGTATCTATGTTATTGCTTATAGACGAATTTATGAAAAAGTGTATCTATGTTATATATGTTTCTGACTTAAGTTTCTTATATGTGATGTTTAAATACATAGTATGTCTAAGTTTTACATGTAAAAGTAACAAAATACAAATAAAAGAACAAAGTCAAATCTATTTTTCAACCACTTTAAAAAAACTTGTGAAATTAAGTTAAAAATAATGAACCAAAAACAAAAATTATGCAACATTCTTAAAACAGTTTAAAATGTGTTCATATATCAAAGGGTTAAACAATCTAATTGGTGTAAATATCTGCATTTATAAGGTCAAAATGATAATAAAGATAATTTTTAAATTAAGACTCATCTTCAAATTTTATTAAACACATAATTGTGAAATTACACCATGGTGTGTTTTGGGAACCACCCATAAAAAGAAATCAACTGGAAAACACAATGTCTCAAACATAATTTAAATGCAGAAAACTTAAAACAACTTTTATAAAATGAAGATGATTGTTGGAGAATAAACTTCTTCAGTCTTCTTTCTCTTGCTTGACAGTAACCAAAACTGGCGTTCCTTTCTTGTTGGCTGTTTCATCCGAGTCATATTCATCCAGGTCTATGAATATGCGTTTCTTTCCACCACTGCTACCTGAGCTAGAACCAATTTCATCTAAGTGGATGGAGTCACTATCGGCTACACTCACATTTTTCACAGATTCTTGAGTAACTTCCAAATCAAAAGGGACATGATCAATCAACTTGACAGTACTCATTTTGTTGACAGGAGTAACGGGGGTATCAAAATCACCATCATAAGAATCCTGAAGATTAATGTTTTACAAAACTAAATTAAATGTTTATCATTTTAAACAAACTATTACCTTTTAAAAGTATATAAAAGTTATACCTCATTAGTTAAGCTTATACTCTTTTTGAATATATCAACCATTGCCTCATCATCAGAAACATATTTTATCTGGTATACATGATTGTTGTTGTTCACGTTCCATTCTAAAACACTAAACCTGAAAAGCAACTGCTTACCAACAATAGTTAAAAGCTCAGACGAAAATTCATACTTCTTATCGCCAAAATACTTCTCAATAAGCTTGTAACATGGGATGTCAATGAACTTCATAACAATGTCTTCGTATAGCAATAAGGAACCAGATCCAGTATCGTCAATGACACGTACAATCACTTTATACCTAATTTTAGTAATTTGATTAAATAAATAAATTTGTAGTTGTATATATAAATTATAATGGTTAAGATATCCGGAAAAAACATACTTTGGTAAAGCAGAAGGCATGCCCTTATGATCTTCATCCTTGCAATCCCATCTAATCACTTTAGTTTTAGCATCCTTAAATTTGCTTGTGGAAGCCCAATGTTCCACTTCATGAATAGCCTTTCCGCACCTTCTACATGCATTGAATGACCATCTAAATTCTCGATGAATCTTGAGAATTTTTGCATAAACGACCCCTTCTTGTTTCTGTTACAGATATGACATAAAATTACTTTGTTAATGACTATTATATAAGAAAAAAATACATATTTGTATTTATATATACAACATATATTCACCTGAGTAATGTCACGAAGTCCAATAACAAACATCTTGTCAGCTCCATTAAAAAACATTTCAGGGGTAATTTCTTTCTTCGCAGGTGAATATAGAGTTATTGCATGTTTCTTCTCATCATATCCATCCACAGCTTGATAGCTGTAATAATATTGTAACGGTTTAAAAACATGTATTGAACATAAATAAAAATATGAATAATGAATTTGTTAATATAAATGTGTATTCATACATTTCCCTAAAGGCCTTAATCTCTGGAAGATCAGAGTTAATAAAGACCTTGGTAGAAAATGTTGACGGCATAATCGAAGGTTTGTCTGCAAAATTACAATCGATGTATTTAATAGTTTTTTTAATTATCATGTGTATTAGCAATTTAATGTATATTAAATGTGAACTTACTGTTAAAGTAAGTAACTCTGGCAAGTTGCAGGATCAATACAACATGACCCACTTGGTCCTTCTTCTCATATAGCTTGTTAAACCGATCAGCCCACTTGTCGAAGAAACAACATTCAATCCTCAAACCTCTGTTAATGAAGAACAATATTAAAAAATAGGTAAAATAGAATCATTAATAACATAAATAATTAAAAACATTCCCAAAACCTTCCAGAACAATAGTCCTTCGCCGTTTGTTTTCCCCAAAACCACCACTGAACGGTATAAGATCAGAAATGGATACCACAGTTCCAATGACATCTATGTACATAGTTCCAAACATAATTAAAATAATTGCATACAGAGGTGTATTAATAAAACAGGCTGAATATACTAACCTACAAAGTCGGTTGTTTTGAACTGCTTTGTTCCAAAATTCTCAAATGGTTCAAACATGAAACCATTATCATTATTATCAAAACTTTTTACCCTAGTGAGAGTGGTATTCCTATAAAAATGAATTCGATAATCATTTGTCATTAGTGGAAATTTTCCATCATTCTCACCAACACCCATGTTGCTGATCTTGTAGCAAGTACCAACAGTAACCAACGGTTCAAACTTAGCAATAACATCTTTTGTCTTAGCTGAACCCTGAATACGCTTTCTCTACAAAATGCAAATACATTTTATTAATGATATAAAATGATGATAATTCATAATAATGTAAATGGAAAAAATAAATTTATATATAAACATACCTCTTGATCTTGGAATATCATTTCGAATGCCCATGCTTTTGAAGGCTTACCAACAGGAAATAATTTCCATGTATTAATACACCTTACAATTATTTTCACATCATCCATGTCAGGATCAATTTTGGACAGCATGGTGATTTCTGAAACATTTTTTCCTAGCAATAAAATATAATGAGATAGAATGATATAAACAATAATAAAAATTATCATAAAATTTAATGAATAACATGAATAATACCTTTTCCAGATTCGCTATTGGACACATTAGTGTTCTGTTGATCCAATTTTCCTATAAATAAAAAATTAAACTGTTATCAGAAAAATGGGATTATGGGTGAAATAAATAACATTATTTATTTAAATCAAAATGCTTAATACCTTTCATACAGGCGTCCTTGTTTATGCTCCCATTTGTTTGACTCATTTTGTCTACATCAAAATAATATCAGAAAAAATGGAAAAAATGTTCATTAGACATATCATAACGATTGAATATACAAATAAAAATATTGAAATTGTTCATATATATAAACTTCATAACAGATTGAATTATGAAAACATGAAATGAATACCTATTTTACTGCTGTGTGTGATATGTGAATTTGTTATACGAAAGTTGAGTGGTTAAGGCCTAATTTATAGTGGTCAAATTAGGGTATAGCTGTATTTCAAAATTCAAAATCCCTAAATTTTTTTAATAAAATAGGAAATGATAAGATTATAACTTTTTAAATAACCTACAATCATGGGATTTTGTTATTAACATTAAAGTGTATTGTACATCCTAAAAAATAAAAAACCTAAACTAAAATACAGAAATTAAAATTATTAAAATAAATGTTCAGTCACTAAAAATACCTTTCACTTTTTCTGATAAATCGTATCTCCATACTCAAATATATGGAACTTATGAAGATTCAAAAAGCACCTGTTAAAAATAAAATCATAGAACACTGTTAATATTGGAAAATAAAAATACATGTTCATAATAAATCATAAATATCATCTAAAATCACAATAACTATAAATAAATTGTGGTTGTCGTTGATCATAGTAATCATCGAAATAGTTTTTAACTAATCATCGAAATAGTTCATAGTAATCATCGAAAATAAAAATATTAACATACAATAATTAAAAAACTTATTGAATTAAAGAGAATGGACTATTAATTCATGAATAACAATTGAATTAAATGAAAAAATAAAATTATTGGATCTGGAAACGATTTTAGTACACGCCGTTTTGATTTTGTCTAAGTGATGATCCATTACCCAAAATATTTTGGTTTTATTTTTAGGTTAGGGATATGAAATGAATTTTGGGGATCTTGGTTTTTTTTTTTGATTTGTTTTGATCCATAAAAGTCAATGTTTGCATAAGTGTTTTTATTAAATGGCATTAAAATGTTGGTTGGTAAGTACTGGGCGGGAAAGTAATCCTAAAAGGAAATCGGGTAGGGGGGGTTTGACGTGGCATTTTTGTTGAATGGTATTGGTTAGATATCCTTGCTATATAAAGGTTAGTGATTAAAAATTGGCAAATAAACTCGTTAAATGACACTTGTTAAGATTAAAGGCTCATGCTTCTTACTGTTATGTGTAATGTGTGTGTGTCAGTAGAATCAAAGTGTAGTTGGTTACAAATTTTGTTGATATAATTTTAAAAAATACTATATGGAAAGTAAGCTAATGTAAGTTTGCACCAAAATAAAAAAACAAAATGATAACAATACATGTACATCTATTTTATTCATAAAGAAAACAAAAAAAAGTGGCTACTAAAGCTTAGCTAGTTGATCTTGCTTGATTAGTAGCTCATTTCTCCAGCCCTTGTGTTTTATCAACCCACTTACTACGTGTCAGAATTTGATGCTACATACCTGTAATCATATTACAACCACTTAGTTAGATTAAGGCTGATTAAAGGATACCATAAGATTTCTTATTGAAAGAGGGGAACTGTTTTATGTACACTGATCGGCGCTTGCTTTTCTGCTTAACTAAATCATTGTTGGTGTTTTCCTTAGACGATGATTTGGAGTCCAAGTCATCAAGGTTAATGCTATACTAATGTGATTACCAAAAAAGTTAGAATAAACACGAATGAAGTTGTTTCTTTAAACTATTTCAATTTTAGTAGACAACACAGAACATGCCTCTTATTTTTCTTCTTTTCAGATAAGTAGAAGTTTGGTTGGTTTGTAATTACAATGTGAGTGCACAATAAAGAATGAATACGAACCATAATACAGGATATTCCACATGTTTGAGACAGGCTTCGTAGGAAAAATCCCCCATCTTAGCGGGTTACTCATTTCTTGCAGGTAGGAGAACCACATGAGGGGTAATTCTAGCCCTTTCTTGTTCGCACATGGTCAAGTCTGACCTTACAACAGAAAATCACAGACTACATATAAAAAATACTGTAAGTATAATGTAATACAATCACAAATTATGGTCTTCTAATGAAAAACCTTACATCATTACGACGATTGCGTGCCCACATCAATAGGTTCTCCATCGTGCCTGCCAGCGGTTGTGTCGGATCAATCAAGTTACCCTGAATAACAGTTTTAGCTTTGCCTCTGGCATTCAATTAAAGGTGTCACGCTTGTTCCTATGCCATAATTTTTATACAATGTATTATAAACTATTAATGCATACTTACGCATTTTTTTTCAGTTCTTGGATAATAGGTATATCCGAGTCATCGTAAATAGCTGTCGAGGAGCTACTCGATAAGCATAACTTATCTGAAAGGTAATTCAATGTTTATAATTAATCTCAAATATGAATACTTTATATGGGTACAAAGGACACCTACTCTGCCAAAGCTTAGCTGATAGCAAAGTTAGACAATTGGACAATCACCAAGATGTTTGTTTTTATTTTCTATTAGAACCTCACCAAGTGCACCTCATACTGTAACCCTAAGAGACTCCCCACTTTTTCATGAAAACATAGTGTGAACTAAATTTGCCTAAATGGTCAAATAAATTTGGCTAATGTAAATAAAGGAAAGGAAAATAAAAGTGAAAGAACCTTGGACTATTCAGGAAAAAATCCAGAGTTTTATATCGTGCCTTTTTAACGGAAGTTCTCCTAACATTTGTAACATACCCAACAACATCTGCGGTTTCAAATCACACATCCGTAAGTGGATAACTAACTACCAACCACCATCATAATTATTATTTTTGAGGGGAAAGGGGAAAAAACTGACCAAACAAAAACTTATTGTTTGTAACCTCAACGCGATCCAAAGGAATTATTCGAAAAGGATACCTAATAAAGCCATCATGTGGAACAGAAACCTTTCGCACCACAGTCGCGCCATCAAATTCCAACATGAAGGTATCATCTTTCAAAATTTGATACTCTTATTTGTTTTGATGAACAACAAAGTTCTTTATTGAATATATACCTCCTTCTTTTAACCGCATAACATTTTGAGAAACATTGGCCTTGGCACTACAATGGATGAGCTTTCCCTATAAGAATAAACGTTAACCATTGTTGGGAATAAATTAAGGCCAGATCACTTGAGCGCTGACAAGAGTAAAACAAGCGTTGACAAGAGCAAAACAAGCGCTGACAGCTCAAGCGTTGACAAGATAAAGTCAAGCGTTGATACATTGAAGACAAGCACTGATGGGAAGATATACTCTACGCGTTTATTATATTCTCGATTACTTCTAGTAAAGATAGGAACAACAATGTATTTTCTATATTTATCTTTACCTAGAATAGCTGATACGTAGATTATTGTACAAGGCTTCTTATATCTATAAAAGAAGACCTTTAGGTTAATGTTTCGTATAAGTTTTCATTCGTAAACTACTTTCATTGTAAGCAAGTTTGATATCATTAATCAAAGTAAAAGTTTGTTTATATCATTGTGTGTTCTTGTTTAAGTGTTAATTCCGCATAACACTTAGATTATCATAAGCATATACAAAGGTTTCTCTAAGTGTATTACTTGATCTAATCTCGTATACATAAAGCTAAATCGATCTTAGTTTGGGATCAACAAGTGGTATCAGAGCTTGTTGAGGAACTTTTGATCTTAAAGAACACAAGAACCCTAAAAATCACCTAAACCCTAATTTTCTCAAAAACCCTAACAACATCATGTCTGAAGCAATAACCTCCTCCTCCTCATCTTTACCAAACATCAAGATTCCCATGCTTGATGCAACCAACTTTAATTTGTGGAAATTCAACTTTGAGCAATATCTGGGGATCTATGACTACACACTCTGGGGATCATTGAATATGGAAACACGTTCGATAAAGCCCAAAAGATTGCTGATGCTATTACTCAAAGATCAGCTGTTGCTGGATGTTCTGAAGAAGACACGAAAGAAAAACCTGGAGATGGTAGAGCTGTGTCTGCTGATGACATAGCAAAGAAAAGGGTCGACATGAAAGCCCTAAATATTCTGAAAGTCTCTTTGAGACAAGAGAACCAGCATAAATATAGAGGCTATGAATCTGCTAAAAACCTTTGGGAAGCTCTTGAAGTTGCATATGGTGGCAATGCAGACACTAAGGAAGAGAAGAAAAAGCAACTCATGCATGATTATGCTGTCTTCAAGGCTCAACCCAATGAGAAACTGAGTAGTGTGAGAAACAGATTGCTTGACATTACAAGCAAGTTGTCCTTCATGGGGACACAACTTGGTGATGTTGACATTAATGCTACCTTTCTTAAAAGTCTTAGTGAGGCATGGAAGATTGAGGCAAGATCTATTCTTGCCAATAATACTTACAAGAGTTCCACGTTTGATGACATCTACAACAAACTGAGGTTGTTGGAAGATGAAACTCTTTTAGAGCATGGAAGCAAGTCTACCAACAGTAACATGGCATTTTTCTCTCATAGTGAAGGTCAATTCAATCAGAAGGACTCTTTCATACATCCAGTTACTGGATCATCTTGTGTCAGCGCTGGAGCTTGTCCTATCAACGTCTCCTTTTCAGACGCTGACACATTCAAAAGTGACTCACCAAGAGTTAAACCTGCTGGTTTAGATTTGGATATTGTATGTGCTTATATTGCTTCTTTGCCCAATGGTTCAGTGATTACATATGAGGACCTTGAGCAGATACGTGATGAGCACTTGGAAGAGATGGACATTAAGTGGAACATGGCTCTTGCTAGTATAAGAGCAAATAGGTGGAACAAAATGTTTAAGAAGAAGATGACCTTCAATGCAAAAGACACAGTTGGATTTGATAAATCCAAAGTTGAATGCTACAACTGTCATCGTATGGGGCACTTCATGAGGGAATGCAGATCTCCTAGAAGATCTGATGCTGGTAAACCCTCAAGTCAGGTTGTTAAAGCTCAGGATTCCAAAGCCATGGTTGCAGTTCAAGGAATTGATGGTATGGGATGGGATTGGAGCTATCTGGCTAAGAATGTTGAAGAGGATAAAGCTTTGGTAGCTGAGGTTGAAGAAGAAGAGCATGTTGAATATGCTCTCATGGCACACTCCTCCTCTTCATCTGATAATGAGGTATACAATGATGCTTTTTGTAGTAAAAGTTGTAGGTTAAACACTGAGAAACTTAACAAAGAGGTGTTAAGATTATTAAGTGATGTGAGTACTGAAAAGTGCAAACTGTCTAATTACCAAGTAGCTCTCACTCAAACTGAGAAAATCGTTTCTGAATACAAGAAAATGGAATTTGACTTAAAAGATAAAATAAATATCTTAAAACATGAGTTAAATGCTAGTATGGATATTAGAAACATCATGGAAAGGGTTAATGGTGAGTTACAGGCTAAATTAGATGAGGCCATTAAGAATAAAGATAATGTTGGCCTTAAAATTCAAAGATTTGATAGAGCCACTCAAACCATAGGAGACTGTGTGGGTAAACAAAGGGATCCTAAGGACATGACTGGGATTGGGATGAATGATTACTCTTTGGTTCCACCACCAGCTGGTGACTTCTATGGTGTCCAACAAAAGGACCTATCTTGGACTGGTTTGCCAAAATTCCAAGAGGAGGAATTCATTCCTCCACCAAGAGTTGTCACTCCAGTTGAAGAGTACCAACAAAAGTTGAATGATCTGAATGAATGGAAGAAAGCTAACCCTACTTTGTTTGTTAAGGGTGTCTTACTATGTGAAAGTCACAATGAGTCAACTCCCATTAAGGTTACAAACCTAGTCACTGGTAAAGCTGCTGACCTAGGCTCAAACACTGATAGAAAACCTAGCGTTAAATATGCAGAGATATATAGAAATACTAGGTCACCCAAGAGCCAAGTTAGCAATAATGGAGCAGGCTTCTTCTCTTCTAGACCTAAGGTTGTGTCTAGAAAAGCTTGTTACACTTGTGGTAGCTTTTCACACTTGGCATACAAGTGCGTCAACGCTCCCAAAGCCAGCGCTGACAGGAACAATTTCAGCGCTGACAGGAACAAAGTCAACGTTGTTAGAAAGTCAAACGTTGTCAGACCCAAACCTTGTGTGCAGCAAAGTCCACAAGTGATTAGACCTGCCCCATTCTTTACTAGAGGGTCTAACACTCATGGACAAAGACCATTTCAAAAGACAAACACCTGGTCAAATAGGCAATGGGTTTCTGTAGCAAAACCTAGGTTCAACGCTGACAAGGGAAATTTCAGCGTTGACAAGACCAATTCCAACGCTGACAGAAACGTGACCAGACCTAAATATTTGCAACCACAGGGTAAGGGGTCTAAAGCTTCTTCAAGCTTAACATGGAGACCCAAGAAAGATCAAAACCCTAATGATAATGGGATCTCAATGACCTGCAACAGATTTAATTACATTTCAAAGGTCATTACAAAACCTATTGGGGTTAACTGGGTATTTCATCCTAAGAAGGATGAAAATGGGGTTGTTGTGAGAACTAAGTCTGTTCTTATTGAACAACCAGATGAATCCAAGTCTTTTAAGACTTGGGTTCCCAAAGAAAACTAATTTGTTTTCTTTATGTGCAGGGCATTCAAAAACAGGTAAATGATTATGGATATTGGGATAGTGGATGCTCAAGGCACATGACTGGGAAGGAAGACTATCTGAGGAACTTCACTCCCATTAAGGATGGTGATAAGGTTTACTTTTGAGGCGGATATGGTACTATCACAGGCAAAGGAACCCTTCTCACCAAGAATTTGCGTTTTGAAAACGTATTTCTGGTAAAAGAACTTGATTACAATCTTTTTAGTGTATCACAAGTTTGTGATAACAAAAATAAAGTTCTGTTTACTGATACTGAGTGTTTGGTGTTAAGCAAGGATTATAAGATCCCTGATGAGAAATATATTGAGTATAGAACACCTAGTCATAAAGACATATATAATGTGAATCTAAATGGGATTAGAATGAATAATAATATGTCTTGTTTTTATGCTAAAGCCTCAGTAGATGAGAGTAATTTGTGGCACAGGAGACTAGGGCACATAAATTTTAAAAATATAAATAGGCTTGTGAGACTTGGCTTAGTTGATGGTTTGCCTGAGAAGGCCTTCCATAATGACCACTCTTGTGTTGCATGTCTTAAAGGCAAGCAGCACAAGGTGTCATTCAAGTCCAAACAGGTGCATACTAGTTCTAGACCTCTTCATATGCTACACATGGACCTCTTTGGTCCAACCAATATAGAAAGTTTGAATGGTAAGTCAAATTGCTTTGTCATCACAGATGACTTTTCTAGTTTTACTTGGACATTCTTTCTAGCTATGAAGAGTGACACAGCTGATATTCTAATTGATTTTATCACTCAGATTGAGAAGAGGTCTGGCAATGAAGTTAAAATGCTTAGGAGTGATAATGGTGGAGAATTTAGGAATAAGAAGCTAGATGATTTCTGTGTCAGGAAAGGAATTACTAGGCAATTTAGTATTGCTAGAACCCCACAGCAAAATGGGGTTGCTGAGAGGAAAAATAGAACCCTAATTGAAGCAGCCAGAACAATGTTGGCTGATGCTCATTTTCCTATAGCCTTTTGGGCTGAGGCTGTTAATACAGCTTTTTATGTTCAAAATAGAGCATTGGTTAACAAAATTCAAAACAAAACACCTTATGAGTTACTTTGGGGAAGAAAACCTAATATTGGTTTTCTCAGACCTTTTGGTTGTCATGTAGTAGTTTTAGATACTAGTGATGCCTTAGGGAAATTTAGTGCAAAAGGTGATGAGGGCTACTTCATGGGGTATTCAGTGCAGAGCAAGGGATATAGGGTTTATCTTAAAGAAGAAAAACGTATACTTGAAAGAATACATGTTAGGTTTTTAGAAAATAAACCTAGTGATCCTGAAAGTGGTCCTAATTGGTTGTTTGACTTGGAACCTTTGTCTAGAACTTTAAATTATATGCCTGTCACTAATCCAGACATTGTGAAGGTAACTTCAAATGTTATGGAGGAACAAGTTGTTGATGTTTCAGGTACTCAGGTTCATGAAAAGGTTGGATCACAAGCAGAAAAGACATCTTCTATCCAAGAATATGTTACAATTCCCATTTGGACAGATGCTTTTGCTGCTGCTGCTGCTGCTGGAAAAGATAATGGTGGTTTCTAAGTACCACCAGATACAAACATGCATGGTCCTTCAGGCGCTGACAAGACCAATTCAAACGTTGATGGTTCAGACGTTGACAACAACAGTTCAAGTGTTGTTAGCCCAAGCGCTGACAAACAAGGTTCAGGCGTTGACAACACTTCTGCACATCTTTTCTCTTCCATTTTTGAACAAGGTGAACCTTCTAATATATATGAAGAGGTTCATCCTCATGTTGATGAAAGAGAGTCTGATGAAGAAGACATTGGCAACATGGAGAATGAGGTTGAGGACACCAGACTTTTTGAAGGAGGAGTTCTCACTTCCACTATGAAGAATCACCCCACTTCTCAAATCATTGGTGATATCATGACTCCAGTTCAGACCAGAAGAGCTCATCAAGGTCTTGGTGGGTTTATTGCCAATATACACAAGAAGGTTGATACCCCTCTTGTGCAAGCATGCTTGTTTGCCTGTTTTCCGTCACAACAGGAACCCAAGAAAATATTTGATGCTCTCAAAGAACCAAGTTGGGTGGAAGCAATGCAGGATGAGCTTCACCAATTTGCAATTCAGGATGTTTGGGAGCTGGTTGATTGTCCAAGATATGTCAGACCTATAGGGACAAGATGGGTTCTAAGGAACAAGAGAGATGAAAGAGGCATTGTGGTCAGAAACAAGGCAAGGTTAGTGGCTTAGGGATATACACAAGAGGAGGGGATAGACTATGAGGAAGACTTTGCACCAGTTGCAAGGATTGAAGCTATAAGGATCTTTCTAGCCTATGCATCCTGCATGGGCTTCACTGTCTATCAAATGGATGTCAAGAGTGCCTTCCTCTATGGAACCATTGTTGAGGAGGTATATGTGATGCAACCTCATGGTTTTGAGGATCCATAGAATCCAGACAAGGTGTATAGAGTCAAAAAGGCTATGTATGGACTTCATCAAGCCCCTAGAGCATGGTATGGTACTTTGTCTACCTACTTGGTGGACAATGGATTCAAAAGGGGCACCATAGATTAGACACTATTTACAAAGAAGAAAGGCAAGGATGTGTTGCTTGTCCAGGTCTATGTTGATGATATCATTTTTTGGTCTACTGATCCAAAGATGAGTGAGGATTTCTCCAAGCTTATGACAGACAAATTCAAGATGAGTGCTATGGGGGAGATGAACTTCTTTCTTGGTTTACAAGTTCAGTAGAAAGAAGATGGTATCTTCATCTCCCAAGATAAATATATGGCTGAGATCTTTAAGAAGTTTGGCTTTTCTCCACATGAAAAGAGGGCTACTACTCCTATGGATAGAGAACACCCTTGGGGAAAGATTGGAGATGGAAAAGATGTTGATGTCAGGCACTATAGATCCATGATTGGATCCTTGATGTATCTTACTGCCTCCAGACCTGACATCATGTTTGCTGTGTGTGCTTGTGCACGCCATCAAGTGACTCCCAAAGAATGTCACCTTTATGCTGTGAAGAGGATCTTTAGGTACCTAAGATGCTATCCTGGTCTTGGTTTGTGGTACCCAAAGGATTCACCATTGGAGCTGATTGCATATTGAGATAGTGATTATGGAGGTGATAAATTTGATAGGAAATCCACAACTGGTGGATGTTAGTTTCTTGGGAGCAGGTTGATATCTTGGCAATGCAAGAAACAAACAGTGGTGGCTAATTCTACAACTG
Source organism: Glebionis coronaria (assembly GCA_025667525.1). Taxonomy (NCBI): domain Eukaryota; kingdom Viridiplantae; phylum Streptophyta; class Magnoliopsida; order Asterales; family Asteraceae; genus Glebionis; species Glebionis coronaria. The sequence continues at coordinate 559,490,062 of CM046880.1, read as the reverse complement.
AAGCTGAGTATGTGGCTGCAGCTGCTTGTTGTAGACAAGTTTTGTGGATTCAGAACCAGCTGTTGGACTATGGGTATAATTTCATGCATACCAAGATATTTGTTGACAATAACAGCACTTTATGCATCATTAAGAATCCTGTACATCATTCTAAAACTAAACACATAGAAATTAGACACCATTTTATAAGAGATTGTTTTGAAAAAGGTTTAATACAACCAGATAGGGTTGACACTGAGGAAAATGTGTCAGATTTACTAACTAAACCTTTTGATGCTGGGAGGTTTCAATACTTGGTAACAAGTATTGGAATGGTCAATCTCACATAATATGTGTTTTGGAGTCTTTTTGTAAAATTATGTACAGGATGATGCATTGTTATTGGTCTTATGATGATTTAGATTTTCCACTATATTTTTCTAACACTGACAAAGGTTGCTTAAACGCTGATAAGTGTTTTTGTAACGTTGTCAGCAATATAATTGTCTAACGCTGACAAAGCTTCCCTCAACGCTGTCATGTGTTATCGGGGCGTGGTCAGCAACAATGTTAGTTTTGTGGTTTTCAATCTAAATGTGCAGATGGTGTTAGCAGTATACCATTCGATACAGAGTTGCTTATGGATCAATAGAGAAGCATTTGGACAAGTTTTTATTTATGGATGATGGTTGGAATTTTTAATTCCTATCTTGACATAAATTTTTATGTTCATGCATATTTTTGGCCACTTATGTATCATAGTTTAAGGGAGGTTTTAGGAACCTTTAGGATGTTTGGGTATCCATATGATACTCTTATCACAATTCTATATTGTGTCCACAGGTGAGTATGAGTTAGTTTTACTAAATCATGAGGCACTGTAGCATGCAAAGTTGATATACTATGCATGCTGCCAAGACATTTTTGGCCTAGAATTGGTTGTGGTCTGTTGGGAGACTTGGGAATAATTTTGTTATGGGATTTACCTGGGAGTAACAAGGCATTTTATAAGGTAACTTGGTTGTTAAGAGTTTTGGTTAGCAAGGGACACTAGAGGACTGTTATGTCTATCTTGCTTAAGCAAGTGTGCATAACTGGACAGTGCTTGCCGCCCTATAATAATTATCAGCTTTTTGGTTATCTTCTCTAGGATAAATTACTTTGTTAAGGTCATTTTTCATTTTTAAACATTTTTATTTTTGGACGCGGACAAGAATTTTCCAAGCGTTGTTGTGACCAATTTAGACGCTGACATGGCTATAGGCAAACGTTGACAAGATTATAGCCGTTGGGCGTTGATAGGTTATTTTTGACCGTTGACACTCAATGGGTCCTACCCAGTTGTTACTTTTTGACATATTTTTAGGCCGTAATTTTGGGACTTGTTACTTTTCATTTAATGCATGAGATAAACTTATAATTTTTCAATATTTTCATGATTACATTTTGAAAATACTTGCCTATTTTTGGGCCAATCACATGCATTTTCTTCTCCTATAAATTTGGCTCCTATTTTTAAACAGGGTATCTATACTTCTTGTCTAACACAATTTTCTCTTATCAAATTCATCTTCATCAATCAATTTTAACAGCTTTTAACAATGGCACCAAAGTTTAAACCATCAGAATTGGAATTGGGGTTCAGAACTCAACACAACATGATCGCGTATCTTGAAGCTGATGATACTCTGTTTCCCCAATACACACAAATGGTGGCGTATTTGAACGCATCCCCCTTAAGGTATGCTCTTTCTCATGCACCACTCATTCCAGTCATGTAACACCCCCAAATTTATACAACTTAGTACAGCGGAAGACTAGTTGGTGTTACGGGATAGCACATTACTCACATCATAGACAACGCATAAAAATCGCGTCGTTTATTAATAAATCATTTCCATTCATAATTATCAAAGTTACATAGGTCCCAAGTCATTATATTTCATACAAAGTTTTACAAAGTATTTGAATGGAAAAATATTGTTTAAGTGCGGGCCATGAATTCTTGTCGTCTTCCCGAGAATTACCTTCAAGTACCTGAGATAAAACATCTTAAAAGAAAAGGTCAGCGATAACGCCGAGTGAATTCATAGAGTTTAATAAATTCCATCAATATAATATCAGTATAAATGTATTACTGAAAATCATTTTGTACAAATCGTATTGATAGGCCATAAAATAGCCAAAGTCATTTTATATAAATCCTTATCGAAAATCATAATATAGGCATTTGCCTTAAAATCATTATACGAGCCAATGTCGTAAAAACATCATACAATACGTCTTATGACGTTGTATAAAATCAAATAAAAATCCGTTATATGAATATGGTTATGAAAACCAAAACACGAACATAATATCAATAGTATGACCCAGTATTGCTAGTCAGGCAATACATCGTAATTCGGAGCGTCTAGTAATATTTTGGTGATTGGATTATTATAAGCCGCATGACATTGTTACCTTACTAAAACCAAAACGGGTAGCTAACCCGATACCAATTTTGCCCATCTAAAGTAGCGTGTCGTCACAAAGGTCACGCTATTGAAATCTTCTCATACATTAATTCGCTTACCAATCAATGTGGCACGACGGGGATCAACCGTCAAGGCGCGAACTGGGGTGATCGTCCCCAAATAGTACTATTAAATGCATAAGCGTCTACCAACTCCCGGTAGTTCACAATTCATGCTAATGGGACTTTTAGTGACATAACCTAACTTTAATAATCCATTTAATTTCATCTATCGGGTCCATTAATCATTTATCGGGTCATTCAATCAGGTCATTCAATCATTCGGGTCCAAAATCAATAAACAAACAATCGGGACAAATGGTGTCCAAACTTTTATAAAACTAACATGTTATCTCCCTCTCGGGTTTATAAAACATTTATAAAAACATTTAAAAGAGTGCGAGGCTATGAACTCACGTTGATATGGGAAGGCGGGTTCTCGGCAATTCGGACGTACGGTACGTGCTTCAATCACGGAAACCTAGACAAATAATACTCGGTCTTAGACGTTTGTCCAATGACTTTATAAAAATATCAATTATGTATACATATGATGATTATATATATATGATGATCAAGTGGGTTTACATATTCTCGTTTACTCATTTTAGTGTTATATGTCGATAACTTTTATACTAGTTTACTAGTTTTACCCATTTACGTGTTTTAGGTCCAATAAGCATATTATAAGTTCTTTAACTTGTTTTAATCCTTTTTGTACTTATATTATCAGTATATATATTTTCCATGTTGGGCCCAAATGGGTTAAGCCCAATAAGTTCTTTTTACAAGTTTTTATCCTATTAAGTCCAATTATTAGTCCAATATGTTTATTTAGCTCGTAAATGTCCGTATTTCTTATAGTTCGGGTTTTATCGGTTTTTACTTGTATTAGTTACCTATACATCAGTATATGACTTTTATAAACTTTACATTAGACGGGTTTGGTCGTCTAAGTTTTATTTGGCGAAAAACGTTAATTTTACGGCGATAGCCGAAAAAGTCGTAAAAATCAAGTTTATAGTTTTTATTACTTATAAATATTATTTTACCACCATTTATATAATTTACCCATTTAATTAACCTTTTATACATTTATATAATTAAGTTTTATAAGTTAGTGGGTTTATACTTTTACATTTTATACATTATAATGTGAGTGCTTATATAATAATAATAAACATTATTTCCAAAAAATCTGATTTTTAACTTCACTTTCACCAAAACTGCCATATCTTGAGTTCTACATGGAGATAGAAGCTCAAATTTTTATCACATAAACTACATGATATGTGCTACATTTAACTCTTCTATAGCTACTGTTGAATCATCTTCTAAATATTTTCTAAAAATCGTCCAAAACAGTAACCTCAGATTTATACCTTTAAACTTGTTTTGATCATATCTCACTCATTATTTTGATTCCATTGCATGGCCAACTCTCACATGTGTACAAGACCCATAGCTTACTTTAAATCCATTCTACTTCATCATTTTATCAGATTACCATATAGTTCTTTACTGTTTTATACAGTCATCAAATTTAACCAAGATTTTAACCTTGTTTCTTATGGTTTTTCACCTTTTTATCCATGATTATCAACAACAAATCCCCACATAACATTTTTATCATCATATAATCATCATAAATATATACAATAGGAAATAAAATACATGTTTACATAATCAAAATAACAAGAAGATGAGGAGGACAATCTTTATACCACCAAGTTGATGTAGGTTATTATTTTGACATGGTTTTTGATGGAGAAACTTGTGCTTAGCCAACACCATCTTCAAGACCACAAATCTTTATGATCACCTTGTGGAAAATCAGCCCCAAGACACCATGAATACTCCTCCTTGGATGTTATAACTTGCACCAATCAATAGGGCTTCAAAAGGGCATCAACATGTATATGAATAACATGAGATTTTGTGGTTGATTTTAGATCAAATGAGGGTGTTCTTGTGTAGGGTGGGACGGAATTTAGAGAGAGAGATGGGAGAAAATGGTGGTTTGCATGTTGTGTGTGTGTGGGAAGTGGTTTAGCTACATGGTTTTGATGTACATGTAACTTACAAAGTAAGCTTTAGCAACAAGTGTTGCTAGTTGCTTGTAAACTTGACACATCATGTGTTGAGTAGCTAGTTTGGCCGTCCCATGTTAGTGGGGTGGGGCAAGTGTAAACTTGTCTCATCCCACTAATTTACGGGTATTCCTCGATTCTAGTTTCCTCGATTTGCGTGCCCTCGGGTCGTTTTACGAAAAACGTTTTTATAAATTATGAATCAACGTCACAAAACGAATCCAATAAAAATTGTCTCATCAAAAACGGAGTTCGAAAACGTAAATACGTAATCCTAAGGTTTCCGGTTTAGTCGTAAAGGACGTTAAAATAAAATCGTAAGTCCTAGTCTCTTCTCGTAAATTTGTGAGTTTATGAACCAACACAAATTTAAAACTCCAAAATAGTATTCACGGATAAATTTATTTTCTGAAATGTCGGACTGTCACCAAGGACGGTGTATGTAAACGTAAGCACGTAACGTTGAATCCTCCGGTTTAGACGTAGTCGATGCTACTCCAAGACGTAAATCCAAATTTCTTCCCAAAAATAAGTGAGTTCATATTGTAACATTAAAATAATGTTTTCAAATAAATATTGAGAATAAAATATCAACCATAAATTGACGGATTGTCACAGCATTTACCCCTAAACAGGATCTTTGTCCTCAAAGATCATCTTACCTTAATACTCGCTTCTTATAGAGTTAAAGCCATGTGGGTATTTCCTCCACACTCGGTCTTTTCTCACAAGTGCAATTCATTACAATACGCGAGTTTCATAAAACATAACTACGGGAATAAGATCAGGCTAAATGTTGACTTACTTTCTCTATCCATGATGTTCACGGGTTTCTGATGAATGCAACTTTTTGCCGATCTAAGCTCTATTAAGAATAATCATAATTTCACTTGATAGATATTCCATCAAGTTCGATTTACGAAACATAATTCACGCGGTTCTTGAAGTCCTAGGGTAGATCCAGCTTATATGCCTTTCAATCCCAACTTTTACATCATCTCGGTGGTCCCATACAACGGGGACTTATATCCCATGATTTGTCAGATCATGAATTCATTTTTCCAAGTTTAAAATTTTGTGGCATAACTTCGCTACCCATTTGGCACTTCAAGATCTACATTTCACATTCACATAACCTCTTGCCTACTACCGGCAGTCAATAATCAGATCCTAATTTCAACAATCATTTCAGATCTCGCGGGTCGGGTATTTTGCAAGGATAGGTTTGCCATCATAGGAAACCTTAAACCTAAAAGACATGTCCAACTCACAGTGGGTGTTTGTCGGGTGTCTTCATCTCAACTCCTGCTTACAGATGTTCCAATAATTAGATCATGACAAGATTCGTTCTCGATCCTAATACGACGATTATCAATGGTAATCCTTCCAAAGGAAAGCGATTTTACGATTTATTACCAAAGTTCATTCATTCAAACATAAAATAGCACTTATATTACTTTGTATCGTTACTTTACCTCGTCCCTTCGATTGGGGTGGTACATAGTACTCTCATCAAGGTTCGTTCTCAATGATTTCTGAGCAAATCTCTAGAAATTCGATGCGAAGCGAGGATCTTGATATATAGATGATCGATACAGGCACACTATTTTTACATAACTCCTTTAAGTAAAAGAGTCTATTTCTTCATCAAGATTTTATCATTAATGAGGATGATATTAGTAGATTTGGTCAGTCTGTCGACGATGACCCAAATCGAATCAAATTCAGATGATGACCTTTGCAATAGCTAGACGTTTACTAATGTATGAGGCGATGTCTGCCTTCATAATTTGTCATTAGTAAAACTTCTTCAGACAAAGATACTTTTTAGTCGAAAATGACATACATAGAATACTTATACTTACAAATTCCAATACAACTATATCTCACAATCCTCCATATTTAGACAATCACAAATGGACTTTTAAACATTTAACGCTATTGGCTTCTCAACACTAATGGTTCACATTAGCCGCGAACCCCCTTTTTATTATCTATATTATATTTTTTACAAACATTGTTTATTTTTATATCGTTCGGCAATTTGTTTTGCACCTTCATTATTAAGGAACACGTCCTAATGGATTCTTTATCTTTTATACATAATGCGTCAGTATCTATATTCACTTCTCATGATGATGTGATTATCGTGTCCATAATTCACTCAGGTATTCTTTATATATTATGCGTTAATAATTTACGTTTACTTTCTCCTGATGAAATAAATATCATAACTGTATTTATTCAAAATTCTGTCTTCATATCTTTTATGTTTTAGTTTCGCCTCTACTATTATCTTTATCTGTTTTACTCAATCTATCGTTCTAAAGCGTCGGTAATTATTATAATTAATTAATTAATTATTAGTTAATTTTTATGAAGCGTAAACGTAAAAGTTTTAAATTTCTTAGTTCGACCAATTATATAAAATGTTCAAAATAAATTTGAATTTAATTAACAAGATTTTTGTTGATTTATCGAAAATATTTAATAAGATTTCGTAAATGTTCGAAAAACCTTTGTTTATACTTTGGTCAAAATTTTCTTAGTTGAAAAGCAAAATTTGTTGTTTCAAATTTCAAGTTATGATTTAAATGGTTTCCTCAATCCCTCTTAAGTTATCTTGAGGTATACACAAACATTTACCCCTAAACAGAAGTTTAGTTAAATGGTTTGTGTATAAGGGAATAATCCCTTTGAAAATCCTTTGTTTAAAACATTTGTCAAAACATATTTCCATTTCTTTTTGGTAAAATCCAAAGTCTTAAAAGGGCTCTTAATTTTTGAAGAGTATATGCATACATCTTACCATTATTAATCCAACGGTCATTTTATGTAAAGGATTAAGTTTTTAATCCCTAAGCGTTAATGGTTCTAATCTTTGAAAAGTCAATATAGCTTCCATTATCTATTAATCACACGGTTAAATCATGTAAGGTGTTAAGTCTTTAATCACGTGTTAATTATTCAAGGTACAGGTTTTTATCGTTCGGCCAATTCAGGGAAATTTATAAATAATTATTAACTCATTATTATTCTTATATACAAACAATTGGTCCTTAATGATCTCAAGCATGAATTTATCAATTTACAGCCTACACACGTGATTCACCAAATTTATAAATGCTACATGTGTGTTAGTCAATCCAAACGACATCACTTGAAACTCATAATATTCATTACAAGTACCGGATGTAGTGATTGGAATAGATAATCCTTTTCGCAGATGCGAAGTTGATGATAACCATGCTGAGGATCAAAACCTTGTAAATGATCGAACAAATCTTCCATTTCGAGTTATGGATATCGTTTTCTATTGTCAATTTACCCAGTTCACAGTAATCTATAAATATAAGGAATGATAACACCATAGCTCTTCAGGATGACAGGCTTGGTATAATAAAATCTTTCTCCCACAAACTTTCTCAGTTGTACAGTAATTCCTTTAATTTAGATGGTGCTGACGTACAGTGCACAAGCCACAAGTGCAGCACCAGAAATATAATCAATACCAATTTCTACTTGCCTTAATGGCGAAAGTCTAGGTAATTCACCAACAAATACCTCCTAAAGTTTCAGATAACATAAACATCTTTTAATAAATTCATATTAAGTTCTTTCTAGATTATAATATCTATAACTAGTTCACAACCATTCACGGTATAATCTCAAGTCTAAATACATGATATGATCATCCATCGAGAATTATTTAGATTACTTTTGATAATCAACATCTTATCTTTTAGGGGATTTCTACTCGAGTTCCCATCAATTAAGACAATGTCGTCACGTCATAATCAATCAATCCATTCTATTGGCACTATCAACTTTCCAGTTTTATTGCCGTCGATAAGATGTGAACTTCTCAAAAGTCTAATAATATCTCATAATCCTTCACAAATTCAAGGATATCTGGAGACATAACTACCTTAAAAGAGTAAGGTCAACGCATAATCTACGCGAGAGAATTTCAAATCAGATACAGATGAAAACATTTAACGAACATGAATATATCCCATGTTTTCATAATTTGAGTACGCATTCGAAAGCTCCTCGGATCGTTACCCAGGTCATTCAAATGAAATCAATTCAAAAGAAATGATAGGAACGTCGATACATCCAGTCGGGTATCAACACTCGGTAATCAGATATTTTTCCTAAGAATCTCACTACGGGAGAATTGGACAAGAAAGAATTGTCAATTGTCAAATAAGACAATTTCCACAGATGAGTAAATTCAACTCAGAAGAATAGATGGCACGGGCACATATGTAGATGTCTCTAACATTATGTCCCTATTTTTCACTTCTTGCAGATCTCATAAAATTTTATCTTTCACAATCTTCAAAGAAAATGTTGTGTTTATTAATCGGTTTTATGGTGACTACTAATCAGCCTTGCATGGTCCATTCCAAATTGTATGTAGGCGCGCAACTATATACAATTTCAAGATTAACGATGCAATACTCAGTTCGTCAAAACTTTATCATCATGTTTATAATAAAAACATTTTCATGCTTAATTCTTAAATAAGAATCAAAAATATATTTTCAAAGATTTTCTTTGTTTATGGAAGTAATTAAGTTTCCAAAGCTTTTCATAAACAACTTTATTTCGATAGCAATCACTTATAAATCTTACTTTGAATGATCCTTATAGTGATGAAAATTAAATTTTCTCAAAGGATACTGTTTTAACTTTATAAAAACAATGTGTGATATGCAAAAGAGTGATGAAGAGTGGTTCACCAAGAACTAACTACAATATGATAGGAAATGAGCTTAGCCAAATAATCATGAGGTTCATGATCTCGATGGCACTCAAAAAGAATAATTCACAACGTAACTCAAATCAAGATGAGTACTTGTTCAATGGTTGCATCACTAATGCGAACATTAGGATGAAGCAATAAAAGATAGATAACATCGATACATGTAGAATTTAGCAATCAAAGGTAGTCTTTTCGTTAATCACAAACAAGTCTAAATTGTACCGTAACACATTACATGTCACTATGTCATACAATTCTCAGAACTCATCCTACCAACTGATATCTCAGTTAAGTTAGGGATTATTTTTAAAAGATACCACATTGAATACTAATCTACAAGAGTCATTAGGTGTTCCACATGTCCCAGAAGATCCATCGGTCTCAATTCAGAAGAAGATTTCTTCAATTTATTTCTTGGACACTGGGCATCCTCGTCAGTGGACAATGGCCTAGGAACAACCATTAACACAAAACCTACAATCAATTAAAACCTTATAATTCAATCACAGAACTCAACAACTTCCTCTTAACAATCTCATTTTCCATACGGGTTACATTTTACTTTATTCAAGTTTTAACCAATTTATACTCAATTCGATATCCTACCTCATATTCCAATACTTTCAATCTTATTCTTCGGCCTTGTAAAGGCAATACAATCTCAATATGAATCAACACTTAATTTCCAATCCTATTAGCTCTTACAACAACAATTATCAAATGAGTCACTAGCATGAAATGACTTGATCATTCAACTAGACTTCTCGGAAAGGTATTAGTGGCATGAGGCTTTTGGGTAATGGTTCCAATAACAGCCTCAAGTGCAACATTCACCCTTTCGATTTTAAATTTAAGAATTGGATGACAACGAATCAGATGACATCTTTCTAGGTGGTAACGTTTTGTCAAACTCCACTCTATAAGAAAAGATCGTCATGACATCGATATCAGATTTAATCTCGCCAATTCTTTCTCAATATCGCTATCAACTAATATCTACATTTCTACGAATATCAACCATTTGTCGGGATCATAAATATCCGCAACTTGGTTTAGATCTAGGATAGCTAGAATTCCAACGAGAATAGCTTCGATTAATTTACTAGGGGAGTTAGGGTTTCTTGTGACAATCTACGTCGTATAAATACCTCGTATAAAAATCAAAAATAATCATCAAACAATCATGTAATAAAATTACATCATATATATATAATCCAAGTTATATATATATATATATTAAAATAACACTTCTCAGTCTTGGCCTTGTCGGTAACTCGGGAATTCTTCGGCACCGTTATAGTCAAAAGATTTTTAGACATTTTTAGAAAAATGTTTTTAGTTAAAAGATTTTGAAAAGTTTTATTCAAAACCTTAGTTTTAAAAATCTTTCGTTCTCTATAACGAGAGCTCTGGTACCAAACTGTAACACCCCCAAATTTATACAACTTAGTACAGCGGAAGACTAGTTGGTGTTACGGGATAGCACATTACTCACATCATAGACAACGCATAAAAATCACGTCGTTTATTAATAAATCATTTCCATTCATAATTATCAAAGTTACATAGGTCCCAAGTCATTATATTTCATACAAAGTTTTACAAAGTATTTGAATGGAAAAATATTGTTTAAGTGCGGGCCATGAATTCTTGTCGTCTTCCCGAGAATTACCTTCAAGTACCTGAGATAAAACATGTTAAAAGAAAAGGTCAGCGATAACGCCGAGTGAATTCATAGAGTTTAATAAATTCCATCAATATAATATCAGTATAAAAGTATTACTGAAAATCATTTTGTACAAATCGTTTTGATAGGCCATAAAATAGCCAAAGTCATTTTATATAAATCCTTATCGAAAATCATAATATAGGCATTTGCCTTAAAATCATTATACGAGCCAATGTCGTAAAAACATCATACAATACGTCTTATGACGTTGTATAAAATCAAATAAATATCCGTTATATGAATATGGTTATGAAAACCAAAACACGAACATAATATCAATAGTATGACCCAGTATTGCTAGTCAGGCAATACATCGTAATTCGGAGCGTCTAGTAATATTTTGGTGATTGGATTATTATAAGCCGCATGACATTGTTACCTTACTAAAACCAAAACGGGTAGCTAACCCGATACCAATTTTGCCCATCTAAAGTAGCGTGTCGTCACAAAGGTCACGCTATTGAAATCTTCTCATACATTAATTCGCTTACCAATCAATGTGGCACGACGGGGATCAACCGTCAAGGCGCGAACTGGGGTGATCGTCCCCAAATAGTACTATTAAATGCATAAGCGTCTACCAACTCCCGGTAGTTCACAATTCATGCTAATGGGACTTTTAGTGACATAACCTAACTTTAATAATCCATTTAATTTCATCTATCGGGTCCATTAATCATTTATCGGGTCATACAATCGGGTCATTCAATCATTCGGGTTCAAAATCAATAAACAAACAATCGGGACAAATGGTGTCCAAACTTTTATAAAACTAACATGTTATCTCCCTCGCGGGTTTATAAAACATTTATAAAAACATTTAAAAGAGTGCGAGGCTATGAACTCACGTTGATATGGGAAGGCGGGTTCTCGGCAATTCGGACGTACGGTACGTGCTTCAATCACGGAAACCTAGACAAATAATACTCGGTCTTAGACGTTTGTCCAATGACTTTATAAAAATATCAATTATGTATACATATGATGATTATATATATATGATGATCAAGTGGGTTTACATATTCTCGTTTACTCATTTTAGTGTTATATGTCGATAACTTTTATACTAGTTTACTAGTTTTACCCATTTACGTGTTTTAGGTCCAATAAGCCTATTATAAGTTCTTTAACTTGTTTTAATCCTTTTTGTACTTATATTATCAGTATATATATTTTCCATGTTGGGCCCAAATGGGTTAAGCCCAATAAGTTCTTTTTACAAGTTTTTATCCTATTAAGTCCAATTATTAGTCCAATATGTTTATTTAGCTCGTAAATGTCCGTATTTCTTATAGTTCGGGTTTTATCGGTTTTTACTTGTATTAGTTACCTATACATCAGTATATGACTTTTATAAACTTTACATTAGACGGGTTTGGTCGTCTAAGTTTTATTTGGCGAAAAACGTTAATTTTACGGCGATAGCCGAAAAAGTCGTAAAAATCAAGTTTATAGTTTTTATTACTTATAAATATTATTTTACCACCATTTATATAATTTACCCATTTAATTAACCTTTTATACATTTATATAAATAAGTTTTATAAGTTAGTGGGTTTATACTTTTACATTTTATACATTATAATGTGAGTGCTTATATAATAATAATAAACATTATTTCCAAAAAATCTGATTTTTAACTTCACTTTCACCAAAACTGCCATATCTTGAGTTCTACATGGAGATAGAAGCTCAAATTTTTATCACATAAACTACATGATATTTGCTACATTTAACTCTTCTATAGCTACTGTTGAATCATCTTCTAAATATTTTCCAAAAATCGTCCAAAACAGTAACCTCAGATTTATACCTTTAAACTTGTTTTGATCATATCTCACTCATTATTTTGATTCCATTGCATGGCCAACTCTCACATGTGTACAAGACCCATAGCTTACTGTAAATCCATTCTACTTCATCATTTTATCAGATTACCATATAGTTCTTTACTGTTTTATACAGTCATCAAATTTAACCAAGATTTTAACCTTGTTTCTTATGGTTTTTCACCTTTTTATCCATGATTATCAACAACAAATCCCCACATAACATTTTTATCATCATATAATCATCATAAATATATACAATAGGAAATAAAATACATGTTTACATAATCAAAATAACAAGAAGATGAGGAGGACAATCTTTATACCACCAAGTTGATGTAGGTTATGATTTTGACATGGTTTTTGATGGAGAAACTTGTGCTTAGCCAACACCATCTTCAAGACCACCAATCTTTATGATCACATTGTGGAAAATCAGCCCCAAGACACCATGAATACTCCTCCTTGGATGTTATAACTTGCACCAATCAATAGGGCTTCAAAAGGGCATCAACATGTATATGAATAACATGAGATTTTGTGGTTGATTTTTGATCAAATGAGGGTGTTCTTGTGTAGGGTGGGACGGCATTTAGAGAGAGAGATGGGAGAAAATGGTGGTTTGCATGTTGTGTGTGTGTGGGAAGTGGTTTAGCTACATGGTTTTGATGTACATGTAGCTTACAAAGTAAGCTTTAGCAACAAGTGTTGCTAGTTGCTTGTAAACTTGACACATCATGTGTTGAGTAGCTAGTTTGGCCGTCCCATGTTAGTGGGGTAGGGTAAGTGTAAACTTGTCTCATCCCACTAATTTACGGGTATTCCTCGATTCTAGTTTCCTCGATTCTAGTTTCCTCGATTTGCGTGCCCTCGGGTCGTTTTACGAAAAACGTTTTTATAAATTATGAATCAACGTCACAAAACGAATCCAATAAAAATTGTCTCATCAAAAACGGAGTTCGAAAACGTAAATACGTAATCCTAAGGTTTCCGGTTTAGTCGTAAAGGACGTTAAAATAAAATCGTAAGTCCTAGTCTCTTCTCGTAAATTTGTGAGTTTATGAACCAACACAAATTTAAAACTCCAAAATAGTATTCACGGATAAATTTATTTTCTGAAATGTCGGACTGTCACCAAGGACGGTGTATGTAAACGTAAGCACGTAACGTTGAATCCTCCGGTTTAGACGTAGTCGATGCTACTCCAAGACGTAAATCCAAATTTCTTCCCAAAAATAAGTGAGTTCATATTGTATCATTAAAATAATGTTTTCAAATAAATATTGAGAATAAAATATCAACCATAAATTGACGGATTGTCACAAGTCACACATATTAAACAGTTTTGGAACACTGTTAGTTCCTCAACAGTTAATAGAGTGACTACATTGACTTCTATTGTTCATGGGAGATCTTGGGTGGTTACTGAGGCTTTGGTACGCCAAGCCTTACATCTTGATGATGATGATGGTATAGCCACCCTTCCCATTAATGAAATAGAACAAGGTCTAAGGGCTTTGGGATATCCTTTTCCTGATGAAGGTACTCTAAACAAGTATCATAAGCAGGAATTTCCCCCAGCCTGGAAGTACCTCATACATGTCCTTCTTCAATGTTTGAGTCCCAAATGCACTACACAAAATGAGATCAATAGATCTATTGCAAGTGCTATTGTGTGTATTGCCACTGGGCAAAAATTTATTTATTCTAACATGATTTTTGAGGGCATGTGTAAAAATAAGGGGAACAAAATGACTTTAGCTTATCCCCGTTTTTTACAAATGGTTTTTGATGTTCAAGGATACTGCAAAAGGGATCATAATGATTTTTATGAGATCCCTGTGCAAAAGAAAGCTATTTTTATGAAGATGAACTCACCACCCCATCGTGACCTACCCTTAACCCAAGCTATGCTTGCTGTTATTGCAGCAGCTCAACCCCAACCAGACCCCCAACCACAAATTGACCCAATACCTGAACCATTACCTTCACCTGAACATATGCAAATTGACCAAGATCCCTTCAACGCTGACACATTAAATGTTGGCGTTGATGTGCCTATTTCCAACGTTGACACACAACCTTCACAAACCCAAACACCCCTTAACCAACCCACATCCACCCATTCTTCCACACCATCTTCTACACCCCCTGAATATAGGTTGATGAAATGCCAAAGGACTACTGGAGTGTTCTCCTCTGGTGGTCCTAGCCATGTCGCAGAGAGAACCACCACCACAAGTGTGGCTGGTGACATGGATGAGGCTGGGACTATTGGTTCTGGCTTAGAAGCTGGCCAAGGCAGTCCCACCATCATTAAGTCCTCATCCATGCCCAATGAATCTGACTTGGGAGGTCAAATCCCCATTTTAGAAGAGGGAAGACTGGAACCAATGACTCTTATGGAATTGACGGCAGTCTGCATGAGCTTGCAAAAGCAAAATGCAGACTTATTACAAGTTATCAGCTCACAAGGCCTTGAACTCAAGCAATTGAGGGAGAGGATTGTTGTTTTGGAGAGTGCTAGTGCAAGAAGGGGTATGGAGGAATCTTCCAAAGGGGAGGAAGACCCAATAAATCTGAGTGATAAGGGCAGCCATGATGGTCAATCTTTGGATGTTGTTGAGGCCCTTACAACATTGAAGAAACAAACAGGTTTTGATACGTCCTTAGTTTCTCCTACCAACTTGAATTTATCATTTACAGCCATGATGGAGGAGATTGCAAAAGGCGTTGAGACAGGAAATTTGGGCGTTGACAAGGAGAATTTGGACGCTGAAAGAAGAATTTTGGGCGCTGACACAGCTAAATTGGGCGTTGACAGACCTGCACATGAGGGTGATGTATCCCAGTCATCATCCATCATCAAGGAGGTTTCTGCACAGGTATTACCATCTCCCTTACCAACAATTGCACCATTAGATAAGGGTAAGGGTATTATGGTAGAAGAGATTGTTCCAAAGGATGCAGCTCAAGTTGAGTTTGATAGAAGATTAGCTGCACAAATCATGGAACAAGATATAAAGGAGGTGAAAGAGTCACCATTTGTTGTTACTTTAGAAGAAGGAAGTGAGGGAGCTAGCTCAGACTCAAGTATTATGATTATAGAACCAGAAAGACTTGAGTATGGAGATGAGTTGGCTGAGGAGAAATTGAGAGAATTGAAATTTCAGGTTGACTTTGACATGCCAGAGGTGGTTCAAATATATCATGCTTGGGAAGAAATATGTATGGAGAATCCAGACTTGACCACTTCAGATCAAATATGGGGTTTGGAGATTCTCCTCAGAGTTCAGAAGGATTGCCAGGTAATTTTGAAACACAAGGCAAGCAATATTCTCTCACAATTGAAAAGGGATAAAAGGGAGCTATACTGCATGTTGCTCAGATGTCATGGAGTAGGATGGACTTACCAGAAGTTGAGGGCATTGACATTTGATGAGTTGGAATGCAAGGCTTATCCCATTTGGGTGAGAGTGCAGGAAGCAAACACTCTCAGACTTCTTTCTGATGAAAGAAAGGAAGAACTTGCAGAAGAAATGGAGCTCAAGAAAGCTATGTTTGTTCCCAGACCAGTGAAGAAGGGAATTTCTCTTGAGTTTCCCAAAGATATGGATCCACTATATCCAAGTGAAGCTGTCATAAGAAAGAGTCTCAAGCTCTCACCATTAGAAGCTTCAGATATGGTGCAAGTGTTACCATTAGATTCCAGAAACCCAATTGTGAGCTATGAAGAAGATGAATGTGGGTTTTGGAAAATTGGCAAGTATGGCAAAGAGGTACACACTTTTACCACTCTCATATCTTTGTTTGCAAGTTGTGATAGAGAAGACTTGGTAGACCTATGGAGGTTGCTAGAGACCAAGTATGAGGCTGAAGCACCAACTTCAGCTAATGGAATAAAACTATGGTACCAAAAGATGAGGATCCTGCTGTTTGGAAGGATCTTGAAGATGACCTCAGTGGTCTTCAATGGAGATTATATTCAGCTGCTGTTGTTTACCATTTTAGTTCTACAAAGTTTGCTGAGTATCTACTTGTGGATGGTCAGTATCTCATATCCAAGCTATCTTGGAGAAGATGAAGGACACTCAGCTGGAGATTGATTATTCAAGTGACGTGGCAAAAGACTTGATCAGATTTATTCATTACCAATATGAGAAGGTTTGTAAGATTCCTCCTAGTCCTTAATGCTTATTCAGAAACTTGATCATAAGAGTGGATATCAAGTTTAGGGGAGGATTGTTGGGAATAAATTAAGGCCAGATCACTTGAGCGCTGACAAGAGTAAAACAAGCGTTGACAAGAGCAAAACAAGCGCTGACAGCTCAAGCGTTAACAAGATAAAGTCAAGTGTTGATACATTGAAGACAAGCACTGATGGGAAGATATACTCTACGCGTTTATTATATTCTCGATTACTTCTAGTAAAGATAGGAACAACAATGTATTTTCTATATTTATCTTTACCTAGAATAGCTGATACGTAGATTATTGTACAAGGCTTCTTATGTCTATAAAAGAAGACCTTTAGGTTAATGTTTCGTATAAGTTTTCATTCGTAAACTACTTTCATTGTAAGCAAGTTTGATATCATTAATCAAAGTGAAAGTTTGTTTATATCATTGTGTGTTCTTGTTTAAGTGTTAATTTGTAACACTCTCATTTTTCGTATCGGTACAGCGGAAGGGTCTTTTAGAGTGTTACGAGATAGCACAATAACTCCAATCATAGACAACACATAAAAATGGTTGTTCAAGGTTTAACATACATTCATTCGATAAAAAGTTTAAAGTGTACAACAGGTCCCAAATTATACAGGTCATTAAGTTTACAAAACATGGATCGAATGAACATTTTAATATTATGTGGGCCATCAGAGTCGATCTCCATCCGAATTACCTTCAAGCACCTGAGATAAAAACATGCAAAAATCATATCAGCAAATGCCGAGTGAATTCATAGAGTTTAATGAAAACCGTTATATAAAACAATCATTTAAAATCAGAACACAAGTATAATATCGGAAGTAAGTCCTCATATTGCTAGTCAGGAAATATATAAATCAAGCATACATCTTAAACCGTCCATGAGACCGTAGTCTCTATATTACCATGATAGGTAATATATTCATCGTTAGTAGCGTCGTTATCGTTTTGTATTTAGGTTTTATAGGATTATTATTAGCCGCATGACATTGTTACCTTACTATGAAAACAGCGGGCCGCGAACCCGACAAACAGTTTGCCCATCTAAGTTAGCGTGTCGTCACAAAAATCACGCTATGGAATCTTCTCATACATAAATTCGCTTACCAATCAATGTGGTACGACGGGGATCAACCGTCAAGGCGCGAACTGGGGTGATCGTCCCCAAATAGTACTATCAAATGCATAAGCGTCTACCAAATCCCGGTAGTTCACAATTCATGCTAATGAGACTTTAAGTGACATAACCTAACTACTAATAATCCTTTTAGTCTCGTTTATAGGGTCATAGCATCATTCGGGTCCATATCATTAAGCATACAATCGGGACTACTTGTGTTCTATTTTTATAAAATCTAGCATGTTATCTCCCTCGCGGATTTACAAATCATTTTATAAAACATTTAAAAGAGTGCGAGGCTATGAACTCACGTTGTTAATGAAAGGCGGATTATCGGCTACGGGCGTGCTTCGGTCACGGAAACCTATATAAATAATAATCGGTCTTAGACTTTGTCCAATGACTTTTATCAAAATAACAATATACATATGATGATTTTGTACATATGATGATGATCAAGTGGGTTTATACATCCTTGTTTACTCATTTTAGTGTTTACGTTTTGGTAACGTTTTACTAGTTTGCTAGTTTTACCTATTTACCTATTTTAAGTCCATTAAGCTTAGTATAAGTTCTTTAACTTGTTTTAATCCATTTTATACCTATATTATCAGTATATATACTTTCCATGTTGGGCCCAAATGGGTTAAGCCCAATAAGTTCTTTTTATAAGTTTTTATCTTATTTAGTCCAATTATTAGTCCAATATGCTTAGTTAGCTCGTAAATGTCCGTATTTCTTATAGTTCGGGTTTTATCGGTTTTTACTTGTATTAGCTACTTATACATCAGTATATGACTTTTATAAACTTTACATTAGACGGGTTTGATCGTCTAAGTTTTATTTGGCGAAAAACGTTAATCTTACGGTAATAGCCGAAAAAGTCGTAAAAATCAAGTTTATAGTTTTTATTACTTATAAATATTATTCCACTACCATTTATATAATTTACCCATTTAATTAACCTTTTATATATTTGTATAAATAAGTTTTATAAGTTAGTGGGTTTTTATTTTACATTTTATACAATAAAATGTGAGTGCTTATATAATAATTTTAAACATTAATTCTTAAAATCTGATTTTTATCTTCATGTTCACCATTTTTACCATATCTAGAGTTTTATAATGAATTAGAAGCTCATTTTTGGGTGACATGTTCTTCATATTATGTTCTACATTTAACTTAGTTATAGATACTGTCTATTTTAAGTTTATCATGCCTTAACAGTCCCTACAAAACTGCTTATTCAGATTAGAACACCTAACTTGTTTTTATCATATCTCACTCATTATTTTGATTCCATTGCATGGCCAACTCTCACATGTGTATCACATCTTGTACTTACTGTAAATAGATCATACCATGCAATTTTATCAGTTCTTGTTTGAGTTATATACTGTTTTTATACAGCCAACTAAATAATCAAGATTTTAACCTCATTTCTTATAGTTATTAACATTTTTAAGCATATCTATCAACACTTCATCCCCACACAACATTTTTATCATCATATATATATCATATACATATACAAAATGAAAGAAAATACATTTGTTCTTTACAAAATAACAAGAGAAAAATGGAGAGGATGATCTTCTTTACCAACCAAGTGTATTCCTTGTTTTTGGAAGACAAGAACTTGATGAATACAACAAGTAACTCCAAGACCATCAAATATCAAGAACATATGTTGAGAATTCAGCCCTAGGACACAAGCAAATCACCTCCAATGATGTTAATATGGCCACCAAATGATCAAGGCTTCAAGATAACTCCTTAATAGAGCTAGTAAACATGTGTTTCATGGCTAGAAAAGATCAAAAGGGTTGTTTGTTGCCTTAAAGTGGACGGCTAGGGGAGGGTTTTGAGAGAGTTTGCATGTAAGGGAAATGGTGGAATGAAGTTGCTAGTGGTTTTGTGTTTAGTGGTAAAGGGAAGTAATCTTAAAGAGTAAGCTAAGCTTACACTTGTAAGCTTTGAACTAACATGATGCCACATCTAGTGTGTGGTGTCATGTGTGTGCCGTCCAATATAGCCAGTGGGGTGGGACAATGTATTTTGTCCCATCTCACTAGTTTACGGGTATTTCTCGATTCTAGTTTTCTCGATTTGCGTGCCCTCGGGTCGTTTTACGAAAAACATTTTTATAAATTATGAATCAACGTCACAAAACGAATCCAATAAAAATTGTCTCATCAAAAACGGAGTTCAAAAACGTAAATACGTAATCCTAAGGTTTCCGGTTTAGTCGTAAAAGACGCTAAATTATGCACGTAAGCCCAAATTTAAATCCGTAAATTGTGAGTTCGTCAACCAACACAAAAATAAGTTTCAAAATATTATACGAGAAAATATTTCACTACCTGAAAATGTTAATTGTCACAGCTTTTCCTCCTAAAAGGGATCAACGTCCTCGTGATCCATTTCATTTGGATGTCCGTTTCTTATTGAAATCGAAGAGGTGCGGATATTTCTTCCACATTTCATCCTCTCGTTCCCAAGTATACTCCGGTCCATGCTTTGAATTCCATCGGATTTTGACAATAGGTATCCGACTTTGTTTCAGTTGCTTTACCTCACGGTCCATAACTTCTACGGGCTCTTCGATAAAATGCAACTTCCCATCTATTCGAACCTTACCTAACGGAATTTTCTCATCACTCACTGCTATACATTTCTTCAGATTAGATACATGGAATGTGTTGTGAACACCATGAAGTTCTGGGGGTAACTCTAGTTTGTAAGCCACCGGACCTACTCTAGATAAAATCTTAAAGGGTCCAATATAACGGCGATTCAACTTCCCTCGCTTTCTAAATCTGATAACGCCTTTCCATGGCGATACTTTCAACATTACTCGGTCACCCACTTTAAACTCCATTGGCTTCTGCCGCACATCCGCGTAACTAGTCTGTCTACTACGGGCAGTCAACAACCTATTCTTAATCTGAACTATCATCTCCGTAGTCTCCCGGATCAATTCCGGCCCCGTGAGCTAGGTATCCCCAAATTCACTCCAACATACAGGAGATCTACACTTCCTACCATACAAAGCTTCAAACGGTGCAGCCTTAATACTAGAATGGTAACTATTGTTATACGAAAATTCTGCTAACGACAAATGTTTATCCCAATTCTTACCAAAGTCTAACACACAAGCTCTCAACATATCTTCCAGTGTTTGTATCGTCCTTTCACTCTGCCCATCAGTCTGGGGGTGATAAGCAGTGCTCATGTCGAGATTCGTTCCCAAAGATCTTTGGAGAGATTTCCAAAAATTCGATGCGAATCTAGGATCTCGATCTGAAATGATCGATACAGGCACTCCATGCTTGCATACAACATTATCGAGGTATATTCGAGTCAGCTTCTCTAGTGAGAACTGCTCCTTAACCGGAATGAAGTGTGCTGATTTGGTCAGTCTGTCGACAATAACCCAAATCGAGTTGTTTCCAGATGATGTTCTAGGAAGCTTGGTGATAAAGTCCATCGTAATTCGCTCCCACTTCCATTCAGGAATCTTTGGCTGTTGAAGTAGTCCTGAGGGCTTTTGATGTTCAGCTTTAACTCTAGCACAAGTCAAGCATTGAAGAACATACATAGCTATGTCAGCTTTCATATTCGGCCACCAGTATAACTTCTTCAAATCATGGTACATCTTATCAGATCCCGGATGAATGTAATACTTAGATTTATGGGATTCTAACATAATCAAGTCTCCTAAGCCTCCAAACTTAGGTATCCACATACGACCTCTTAAGCATTTCACTCCATCAGCTCTAACCTCTAAAGGATCTCCTTCTCCTCGGAACCCTTCATTAACAAAATTTTCCTTCTTACAAGCTTCTATTTGCGCATTTCTAATTTGCTCAGGCAAATTAATGTGCACGGTCAAGACTAGAGAACGCACCCTGATAGGCTCTCTATCTTTCCTACTTAACGCATCGGCAACAACATTGGCTTTTCCTGGGTGATATTTTATATCACAATCATAATCACTTAACAACTCTATCCATCTTCGTTGCCTCATGTTCAATTCCTTCTGGTCGAGAATATACTGTAGGCTTTTGTGATCGGTGAATACCGTACATTTGGTGCCATACAGATAATGTCTCCACAACCTAAGAGCAAAGACTACAGCTCCTAACTCAAGATCATGAGTAGTATAATTCTCCTCACTCTTCCTTAATTGCCTAGAAGCATAAGCTATCACTTTCTCCCTCTGCATCAAAACAGCTCCATAGCCTCTAAGAGATGCATCACAATACACTACAAAATCTTCACTCCCGTCGGGTAATGATAAGATTGGCGCACTACATAATTTTTGCTTCAATGTCTGAAATGCTCCATCTTCACCACTTCCCCAAACGAAAGGTTTGTTCTTCTGAGTAAGCTTAGTCAAGGGTTTAGCTATCAAAGAAAATTCTTTAATGAATCGCCTATAATAGCCAGCCAATCCTAAGAACTGTCGCACTTCCGTTGGCGTTGTCGGTGCAGACCAATTCCTAATAGCTTCAACCTTTGCAGGATCAACATGAATTCCATCTTTGTTAATCACATGACCAAGAAATTGCACAGAATCTAACCAGAAATCACATTTCAAAAACTTAGCATACAACCTTTCATCCTTCAACAATTTCAAAACAATCCTCAAATGTTCTCTATGTTCATCTTCATTCTTAGAATAGATTAGAATATCGTCAATAAACACAATCACAAATTTATCCAAGTAGGGCTTGCACACTCGATTCATTAAATCCATGAAAACTGCAGGTGCGTTAGTTAACCCAAATGGCATTACTTGAAATTCATAGTGTCCATAACGAGTTCTAAATGCAGTTATAGGAATATCCTCTTCACGGACGCGAAGTTGGTGATATCATGACCGCAAATCTATCTTAGAATACACACTAGATCCTTGCGGTTGATCAAACAAATCATCAATCCTAGGTAAAGGATATCGATTTTTAATTGTCAACTTATTCAGTTCCCTATAATCAATGCACATACGAAAAGATCCATCCTTCTTCTTAACGAACAAGACTGGAGCTCCCCAAGGCGACGAGCTCGGTCGAATAAAACCTTTATCAGACAACTCCTTAAGTTGCTCAGATAACTCCTTTAATTCAGAAGGGGCTAATCGGTAAGGCGCACGTGCCACCGGTGCAGCACCAGGAATTAAATCGATTCGAAACTCTACTTGCCTTATCGGTGGAAGTCCGGGTAAATCTTTAGGAAATACCTCAGGAAATTCACAAATAATAGGTACATCTTCCAATCGTTTCTCCCTAGACTCATTCCCGGTCACTTGAGCTAAGAATAACTCACAACCGTTCCTGATATACTTTTGGACTTTAATACATGAAACGATTTTCAAACGGGATTCACCTCGATTACCATCAATTACTAACGTCCTATTCCTAAGAGGAATCTTAACTTTCTTCTCTCCACATAAAATAGTAGCATTATTCAACGACAACCAATCCATACCAATAATAATATCAAAACTACCTAATTCTATCAACATCAAATCAATCGAAAAGGAATGGTTCAAGAGATTTAGAGAGCATCCTTCTAATAGCTTATTAGTTTTCACTAATTTACCATTAGCCAATTCCACCTCGTAACTGGTATTTATCTCAACAGGTTCAATATCAATAAGGTCACTAAATTTAGTGGATACAAAGCTCCTATCAGCACCCGAATCAAATAAAGCAACAGCATAATGATTGTTGAGTAAAAACGTACCGGTAACGACATTCGGATCCTCTTTCTTCACCTCAATTGTTCCAAGTTGATAGATACCACCCTGGGGGTTTCTTCCAGGTACAATCGCTTTCAACTTGGGGCATTCCGATTTCCTATGACCTTCTTCATTACAGTTGAAGCAAATGGTTCCCTTCTTACACCTTTCAACCTTGTGTCCAAGCTTTCCGCAATTTCGGCACTTCCAGCAGTCGCCAGCATGCCTCTTGTTGCCACACTTAGGACATCTATCATCGTTGCGCGGTGTGTTGTAGGTAAGAGCATTTGCATTCCCCTTTCTCTGGTTCTGACGACGATTGAAATTCTTCCTATTATCACCTCTATCTACACGATCACCGTCTCCCTTTCTTTTCTCACCTACACGGGCTTCATCTTCCCTATCCTGAATTATCTGTCCAATGAGTTGGTAAGCCATTCAAACAGCATCATCAATGGTCAGTGGTTTAGATGATGTCACGTTCCCCCGGATATTCCTGGTCAACCCTTTAATATATTGCTCAATTCGGATCTCTTCGGGTTCAACCAATCGAGGACATAGCAAGGCCAACTCATGGAATCGATTCGTGTAACTATCAATGTCCACACCTTTCATTCTCAAATGAATCAACTCCTGTTCTAACCTAATAATCACACTACGAGGACAAAACTCGAAAGTCATCCACTTCTTAATTTCAGCCCAAGGAGTAGCATTAGCAGCATCAAGACCCATGAAAGCAATTCTCCCGTTCCACCAAGTCAACGCACGACCTTTAAGAGTAGCCATAGCAAAAGTCACCTTATCTTCCTCCTTACACTTACTAATCCGAAACACCGATTCAATCTTCTCAATCCACTGGTTTAGTCCTACAGCACCTTCAGTTCCATTAAAAGGTAGAGGCTCACACTTCATGAACGTCACATAAGTACAACCACCAACTTCAGGTGCATTAGTTCCAAGTCCTCCTACATTTCCTCCAGCATTAGCATTCACATTATTAGCATTCACATTCACATTAGTACCGCCAATTCCACTACCGCCAGCTCCACTACCGCCAGCTCCACTACCGACAGCTTCATTTCTAGCATTTGCCATAAATTCAGTCATAGGTGCGGTAACTTGTTCCGTAATAATCCTACGTACATCATCCTCAGTCACAGCCTTCTTGGGTGGCATAGTTCTATAATTTAACAATTTCAAAGTATTAAGCATTCATCCAACAAAGGATTCATATAATATGGATTGAATTCATAATCAAGATACAAATAAGGCACAATATGGAATTCAAGACAAGATACATATTTCATTCGATCTGAAACAAAAGTATTGTCTTAGTACATCCCATATCAAAGTTCTAGCACTATATATACTCAAAATTCGTGCCAAGTCTACTACTAACAAGTCGGTTCAGTCAAAGCTACAATAGCACAAAAGATATAAAGGTCACTACTAAATACAGACTGGTCTACTGAGAACCGCTAGATGGTCCATCATCCATCGTCTTCTGAATCTTCATCGGATGATCACTAGACACATCTTCAGCTGGGCGCTTACGGATCACTCCTCTTTCAACCATGTCAGCATAAAATCTACTGTTCCATCCCACAGATATATTCAGCTCCTTTTCAGCTTTCTCACGCATCGCACGAGCTACACTCAACTGAATCTCCATAGAATTCACCTTTCTCTTCATTGCAGCAAACTCACTACTTTCCAACACCGATAACCTCCTAAAAGCCTCATTCAAACCACGCTCTACATCACTCAAATCCAAACTAAGAAATTCCCGCTCTTTCTCGCCAACCTTAGTCTTCGACTCCAAATAAGCAACCTGAGTCTGAACAACACCTAATCCAACCTCTGTCATACAACTCTTAACACGGGAAGCATCTAGATCACGTCTCAAGGCAAATGGTGCAAGACCATCAATATGAGTAGCCTCTCGAGCACTAGACGACTCTCATATCTCACGTCTACGGGTAGCAATACCATCAGTACCGTCAGGTGCATCATCATCCTCATCCTCCTCTGATTCAGAATCAGATTCAGACGATTCAGACATTTCATCCCTAGGTAACTCAACCTCCGAATCAGACAAATAAACTGGTGGGGGCAAAGGCTCGCCCTCTGGAACATCATAAGGATAAATAAGCTCAGCTTCCTCATCGTCATCAACCTCAACATCTATACCTACATCCTCCCCGACATTCTCGTCGTCAATCTCATCATCTAAATTATCTAACCCAATCTCATCATCATTCTCAATATCAACATTCTCAATCTCATTCTCTACCAAGTCAACCTAAGGGGCAATCTGATCTCCTAGTCCTAACTCGGGCTCGGGATCCTCAAATGGTTCCTCCTCATCATCCATATCATAATCTACTAAATCTAAATAAGGATCATCTTCTACATTAGGTTCGGGAATAGCATGGTTTTCTACAGGAATATTAGGGTCAGCCATGACAATCTGCATTTATATATATATCTCGTATTAGGATAACATACTAGTTAAACAAATACATAATGAAATCACGATATATACATATATATAAATTAAATTATATATATCAAAATATATATCTTCTCAATAGGGCTTGTTGGTAACGTCGGAGATCTCTGGCACCGTTATAGTCAAAAGATTTTTCAAATATTTTCTCAAATGTTCATTGTCAAAAGATTTTGAAAAGTTTTGTTCAAAACCTTGGTTTTTAAAATCTTTTGTTCTCTATAACGAGAGCTCTGGTAGCAAACTGTAACACTCTCATTTTTCGTATCGGTACAGCGGAAGGGTCTTTTAGAGTGTTACGGGATAGCACAATAACTCCAATCATAGACAACACATAAAAATGGTTGTTCAAGGTTTAACATACATTCATTCGATAAAAAGTTTAAAGTGTACAACAGGTCCCAAATTATACAGGTCATTAAGTTTACAAAACATGGATCGAATGAACATTTTAATATTATGTGGGCCATCAGAGTCGATCTCCATCCGGATTACCTTCAAGCACCTGAGATAAAAACATGCAAAAATCATATCAGCGAATGCCGAGTGAATTCATAGAGTTTAATGAAAACCGTTATATAAAACAATCATTTAAAATCAGAACACAAGTATAATATCGGAAGTAAGTCCTCATATTGCTAGTCAGGCAATATATAAATCAAGCATACATCTTAAACCGTCCATGAGACCGCAGTCTCTATATTACCATGATAGGTAATATATTCATCGTTAGTAGCGTCGTTATCGTTTTGTATTTAGGTTTTATAGGATTATTATTAGCCGCATGACATTTTTACCTTAATATGAAAACAGCGGGCCGCGAACCCGACAAACAGTTTGCCCATCTAAGTTAGCGTGTCGTCACAAAAATCACGCTATGGAATCTTCTTATACATAAATTCGCTTACCAATCAATGTGGTACGACGGGGATCAACCGCCAAGGCGCGAACTGGGGTGATCGTCCCCAAATAGTACTATCAAATGCATAAGCGTCTACCAAATCCCGGTAGTTCACATATCATGCTAATGGGACTTTAAGTGACATAACCTAACTACTAATAATCCTTTTAGTCTCGTTTATAGGGTCATAGCATCATTCGGGTCCATATCATTAAGCATACAATCGGGACTACTTGTGTTCTATTTTTATAAAATCTAGCATGTTATCTCCCTCTCAGGTTTACAAATCATTTTATAAAACATTTAAAAGAGTATGAGGCTATGAACTCACGTTGTTAATGAAAGGCGGATTATCGCTACGGGCGTGCTTCGGTCACGGAAACCTATATAAATAATAATCGGTCTTAGACTTTGTCCAATGACTTTTATCAAAATAACAATATACATATGATGATTTTGTACATATGATGATGATCAAGTGGGTTTATACATCCTTGTTTACTCATTTTAGTGTTTACGTTTTGGTAACGTTTTACTAGTTTGCTAGTTTTACCTATTTACCTATTTTAAGTCCATTAAGCTTAGTATAAGTTCTTTAACTTGTTTTAATCCATTTTATACCTATATTATCAGTATATATACTTTCCATGTTGGGCCCAAATGGGTTAAGCCCAATAAGTTCTTTTTATAAGTTTTTATCTTATTTAGTCCAATTATTAGTCCAATATGCTTAGTTAGCTCGTAAATGTCCGTATTTCTTATAGTTCGGGTTTTATCGGTTTTTACTTGTATTAGCTACTTATACATCAGTATATGACTTTTATAAACTTTACATTAGACGGGTTTGATCGTCTAAGTTTTATTTGGCGAAAAACGTTAATTTTACGGTAATAGCCGAAAAAGTCGTAAAAATCAAGTTTATAATTTTTATTACTTATAAATATTATTCCACTACCATTTATATAATTTACCCATTTAATTAACCTTTTATATATTTATATAAATAAATTTTATAAGTTAGTGGGTTTTTATTTTACATTTTATACAATAAAATGTGAGTGCTTATATAATAATTTTAAACATTAATTCTTAAAATCTGATTTTTATCTTCATGTTCACCATTTTTACCATATCTAGAGTTCTATAATGAATTAGAAGCTAATTTTTGGGTGACATGTTCTTCATATTATGTGCTACATTTAACTTAGTTATAGCTACTGCCCATTTTAAGTTTATCATGCCTTAACAGTCCCTACAAAACTGCTTATTCAGATTAGAACACCTAACTTGTTTTTATCATATCTCACTCATTATTTTGATTCCATTGCATGGCCAACTCTCACATGTGTATAACATCTTGTACTTACTGTAAATAGATCATACCATGCAATTTTATCAGTTCTTGTTTGAGTTATATTCTGTTTTTATACAGCCAACTAAATAATCAAGATTTTAACCTCATTTCTTATAGTTATTAACATTTTTAAACATATCTATCAACACTTGATCCCCACACAACATTTTTATCATCATATATACATCATATACATATACAAAATGAAAGAAAATACATT
Source organism: Glebionis coronaria (assembly GCA_025667525.1). NCBI lineage: Eukaryota > Viridiplantae > Streptophyta > Magnoliopsida > Asterales > Asteraceae > Glebionis > Glebionis coronaria. The sequence goes on along the minus strand of CM046880.1, from coordinate 559,461,091 downwards.
TGTTCTTTACAAAATAACAAGAGAAAAATGGAGAGGATGATCTTCTTTACCAACCAAGTGTATTCCTTGTTTTTGGAAGACAAGAACTTGATGAATACAACAAGTAACTCCAAGACCATAAAATATCAAGAACATATGTTGGGAATTCAGCCCTAGGACACAAGCAAATCACCTCCAATGATGTTAATATGGCCACCAAATGATCAAGGCTTCAAGATAACTCCTTAATAGAGCTAGTAAACATGTGTTTCATGGCTAGAAAAGATCAAAAGGGTTGTTTGTTGCCTTAAAGTGGACGGCTAGGGGAGGGTTTTGAGAGAGTTTTAAGAGAGCTTGCATGTAAGGGAAATGGTGGAATGAAGTTGCTAGTGGTTTTGTGTTTAGTGGTAAAGGGAAGTAAGCTTAAAGAGTAAGCTAAGCTTACACTTGTAAGCTTTGAACTAACATGATGCCACATCTAGTGTGTGGTGTCATGTGTGTGACGTCCAATATAGCTAGTGGGGTGGGACAATGTATTTTGTCCCATCTCACTAGTTTACGGGTATTTCTCGATTCTAGTTTTCTCGATTTGCGTGCCTCGGGTCGTTTTACGAAAAACGTTTTTATAAATTATGATCAACGTCACAAAACGAATCCAATAAAAATTGTCTCATCAAAAACGGAGTTCAAAAACGTAAATACGTAATCCTAAGGTTTCCGGTTTAGTCGTAAAAGACGCTAAATTATGCACGTAAGCCCAAATTTAAATCCGTAAATTGTGAGTTCGTCAACCAACACAAAAATAAGTTTCAAAATATTATACGAGAAAATATTTCACTACCTGAAAATGTTAGATTGTCACATAATTCCGCATAACACTTAGATTATCATAAGCATATACAAAGGTTTCTCTAAGTGTATTACTTGATCTAATCTCGTATACATAAAGCTAAATCGATCTAAGTTTGGGATCAACAACTATTACAACCAAAACCCAAAAAAATAATAATATGTTAATGCTACCTTGCTATCAGACACTACAAAACCAGTAGACAAATTGTAAAACCCGCATTAAAATACCATGAACAGTACATGTGAACAGTAACTTATGAAAACACGATAAAATTTAAACATTCCATTTATAATATTAATACACGTGTCACGATATTAAATAACGAACAATCATAAATATTATAAATGTGACACGATCACGAATACTAAATTCATGAATATTAGAACACGAACGTACACGATAATTATTTTAATACGGAAAAGCTACAAGTTTACCCTGTGAGCTCCCTTGATGCCGCGGCTACAAAAGAAAGAAAGGAAGGAATGGGTTTTGGCCCATGGCCAAAGTTAAAAATACATGTAAAGTAAAACACAGGAAATCATAAACATAATTTTAGGTTTTCAGAAAAAGCTTTCCTTGCCTCATTTTGTGCCTATTGCCGTCGGCCTACATCAAGAAAAAGGAGAACCAGGCGATTTTTGTTACTTGTTATTTATTCGTGATCATCTCTTCGTTCTACACACGTTGGTATAATCAAAACCTTTTTCATATTATTTAATTTATTTTGTAATTCATGTTTTTAAATTAATTAATCATCAAGAACATGTAAGAACACACCTAAGATTAATTAATTCATGTCACGGGTTTAGTTTATGTGTGGTTTGGTTCGGCCGAGACAACCGATACCCCAAATGGGGCTCGGCTTGCTTTCGTTTACCACCACCGAGAGTCTCATGACTCTCGGCTTGGCTTGGTTATGGCTCGGACGCAGCAAGAAACCCCAACCGAAGGTCGGGGTGTGTTTGTTGTTCTGTTTGGGTGTAACCGAGGCACCACCGAGACCCCAAAGGGGCTCGATTGGTTTTGTTTGTTCGGACCCGAGACCAAAAGACCCCGACTTTAGGTCGGGTTATGTTTACATGTTTGTTAGATATAATTTGTGTCAACCGAGACCCCTCCAAGGTCTCGATGGGACTTTTGTATAGCTTATTTGGTTCGGCTTATATAGAACACGGGCTCGGGATTCAGGTTTTTATAAAAACTATATTTCTAAGTCATGATATATTAAACTTTAGTCTAATTAATTTATTAAATTAATTCATGTATAACCTAAAGTATTTTAACTAGTGATTTAATTAAAACATGTATTTTAATAAAAATCATATAACGTATAGTTAATTAAATTAACCAGTTGTTTAATTAATCAACTATAACCATGACTTGTATTGTACTAATTAAACTTTAATTATTATTTATAATCCAACTTATTTCTAATTATGGAAACTTACTATTTTTGGAAACTTTCTATTTTCGGAAACTTACTATTTATGGAAACGTGCTATTTTTAGAAAGTTACTTAGTATTACAATACAAGTATTATAATACACTAATACATGAATAATACACAACAAAACGTCAGAATGACTACAGTTAACACAGTAAACAGTAAAACATGACAGAATGCGCATAATAAGCAAAGAACACTCAGAACAAGTAAAACATACTAATAATACATGGAACCAGTAAAATACACGTAACTCAGACAACTCATGCACGTCCATATTTCTTATGTAGTATTATCCGTCAAGGCGGAGTAGTCTTCATCTTTTTCGTTAGCTTCTACTGGACATAAGGTACAGATTCCCGTCCTTCAGTAATGACAATCTCTTCCTTTATTAGGATTTCTCGTATGTAGCCAACTGTTTCCCAGTAGTTACAGATTAAATGCTTATGTTATTAGTTACCTTAGCCATATACATGCATGACCAGTTTCACCTAGTTATGGAGGTACCATAACCATAACACTAGAGGCACTAGTGTTATGACTTTACCACAGCGGAGTGATAGCTCGTGGCGTCCCTTTCAGTTATTTGGCCATTATATTTATTATGTTATCATGTGGGGCCTATGGGTGCATCCTAGTTACATGTTTCAGTCAGGATTTCATGGTGAATGTGGTGTGTGCCTTGCATCCTTCATAAGGAGCTGATCCCTCCTACCCAGACCAGTATAATTAGAGGCAACCCCTCTAATTGCATGATGAGGTCACCTCTCTATATATTCATGCACGTTGTTGACCTCATGACCTATATTGGCTATTTTGATACAGTAAACTAATACAGATTTTACAAGTAAACATAAGCTATATATTCAGAACTAAAATCACTAAAACATGTTATACGCCTAGGTTTTCCCAGGACTTATTCATTTCCGCTGTTATTCATGCTTATGCTCTTGTTATGCTTTCATATACTATGTCTTCCATTCTTTATTGTATATCCGTACACTGAGCGTTATGCTCAACCGTCTACTTTTCCATGTTCCCAAATGGCAGGTACCCAAGGTCGCAAGTAGGATTTCAAGAGTATGTAACATTCGGATGGAAGCTATCCAACCTTCTTTACTTTATGCATTTTATTCCTACTTTATCATACTTTACTTCATTTTGGACATTGTTTAGTCTTTTCATTTACAGTACTTATATTTGCTTGTGTGGGAGTTACTTGGACTACCGATGTTTGATTCCGGTATTTCCTTTTATGGTCATAAATGTTTAAACATTTCCTTGCATGCTTTGATGACACGCCATAATATACTGTAGCATTCCATCTTAACAAATGGGGTGTTACAATTATGGTATCAGAGCCTGGTTTCGACCTGTAGCTCTATAAAACATGACTTGTGACTTACGGGTAGTCACCATGTCTTCCTAGAACTGACAGTTGGTTTTCATGCATTCATTCATTTTCAATTTATTTCATGCAATCATATCATTGTAGTAGTCTTATAACTAAGTAATGGTTGGTACAGGACTGACCCTATTTAGTCGCATGTGCTTTTATCGAAACTTTTACCTTATGGATCGACCCATAGTCGTCCCAGCGCCCTGTCTTTTGTTTTGGGTGAACTGACAATAGGCGTTCACACTCGTTCATATAAAAGTTTTCATAAACTGCATCATGCATTTTCCATTGTTTCATGCATTATAAACTGTTTCATTAATTTATACATCGTTCATGCATTTCTATGTTCATATCATTTCAGACTTATCATTCATGTTTCATTTTGTTGTTTTAAACTGTCAGATGGTGAATCCACGCAACAATCCAGATTTGGCTGCAGCTGTCAATGTAGCTCTGCAAGCCCTCCTTCCCCAACTTCGCAATGAGATCAGGGACGAAGTTCATGCGGAATTCCAGGCTCATGGCAATCCTAACAACAACAATCCTCTACCTCCTCCACATGTTACCCTCATGACTTAGTTGGAGCGATTCAGCGAACAGCGACCCCGTTCGTTTGAGCAGACTGACAGCCCCAACGAGGCTGAAGCTTATTTCTGAAATCAAGAAGATATTCGATGCGATGGGTTGTGATGGTGTTTTCAAGGCAAGACTGGCTTACTATGAGTTTGAAGGTGATGTGCTGCAGTGGTGGAAGTCAGTCAAGCAGTCCAACGGTGGTGATAATTAGGTTGCACAACTGACATGGGACCAGTTTAAGGAGCTCTTCCTTAACTAGTACTTTCCACATGCCGAGCAGGATAAGCTCAAGAGGGAGTATCACAACATCCGGCAGATTGCTGGTGAGAACAACAATGAATTTATGCAGAGGTTTCTCCGTTTGGCTGGTTTTCTGGGAGCAGCAGCTGGCACTGCTGCAGAGCAAGCTGAGAAGTTTCACTGGGCACTTTGCACTTCGGTCGCCAACAACTTGGTATGTGCTACTTTCACTACAGTGGCACAAGTGGCCGATGCAGCCCGCAAGCTTGAGATGCTTCAGGAACAAGAGGATTTTGGTGATGAACGCACAGTGGAGAGGTATCTTCAATCACCAAATGTAATCATTCATTTCCTTCAGTATTTTCATGTTTATATCATCCTCTGTTCAATTTTTCATTTCAGATAGAAGACTGAGTACCGGAAGACTCCGGCTACTCAGCAACAGTCCTCCAAGGAAACGGTCAATCAAATGATCGTTCTGCTTCAGATAGGCGTGGCGGTAATGATAGTTATTGTACTAATGCCAACAGCAGCAGGTCCCTACATTTAACCTTCTATGTAATCATGCTTATGTTTCATGCTCATGTCTCGTGCATGTACTTCCAAACAGGCTCACAGTTAGCAAGGAAGTCTGCTGGAGGATTCACGCATCCTATCTGTCCTACTTGTTCGCGCAAAAATTCTGGTGTTTGCCGCCGAGGTACTGGTGGTTGTTTCAAGTGTGGCCAACAAGGCCATCAGCAGAAGGATTGTCGCCAGGGTGAGATAGAAGGCACATTTGGACACGCTGACACCAAGCCACCTCCTACTTCTGGTCGCGTGTTCACTACTACTAGAGATCAGGCGAACAAGACCTCCGGTACCATCACTGGAAATCTTTTTATGAATAGTCTGGCAGCATGTGTTTTGTTTGATACTGGAGCGACACATTTAGTCGTATCTACTGCTTTTGCTGTACGTGCTAGGATTTCCCCTATGCCTTTAGATAATGCCATATGAATTTCCACGCCACTTAGGGACTCTGTACGAATCACCCAGGTGTAAAAAGATCTTCCCTTAGAATTTGACGATAGAATCAGCAGAGTTGACACACTGCCTTTGGACATGCGTGATTTTGACTTGATTTTGGGCATGGACTGGTTATCCAAACACCAGGCAACTATAGACTGCCACACTTATCGGGTTATCTTCGGTGATGTTAAACCTCCATAGTACATACACCATGGTTTTTCTGCCAGGGAGGTCTGTACAAATTATTTCGTCCATAGAGGCGCGTGCATTACTAGCACACGACTGTCAGGGCTTCATAGCCAATATTCATGACATCTCTGCGAAGTCTCTATCAATCCAAGATCAGCCTATTGTGTCAAAATTTTCTGACGTATTTCCAGATGAACTTCCGGGCATACCACCTGTTTGTGAAGTCGAGTTTGAAATTGAGCTCATTCCAGGTGCAGAGCCAATTTCCAAGGCTCCTTACCGCATGGCTCTCATTGAGCTTAGAGTTGAAGAATCAGTTGCAAGAACTTTTGGAGTGAGGCTCCATCCGTCCCAGTGCATCGCCATGGGGTGCACCGGTACTATTCGTGAAGAATTAAGACGGCAGCATGCGTTTGTGTATAGACTATCGTGAGCTGAACAAGATCACGATCAGGAACCGTTATCCTTTGCCGCGTATAGATGACCTTTTCGATCAACTTTAGGGCTCCAAGTATTTCTCAAAGATCGATCTGAGGTCCGGCTACCATTAGTTACGGGTGAAAGAGCAGGACATGTCCAGACTGCTTTCCGTACACGCTATGGACACTACGAATTCGTAGTCATACCTATTGGACTCACTAATGCTCCATTAGTGTTCATGGATTTGATGAACTGTGTCTTCCATGAATTTCTGGACAAGTTCGTGACTGTCTTCATTGATGACATCCTGATTTTCTCCGAATCCAGGGAGGAACAAGAGGAATAGCTTCGTATAGTCTTGTAGACTCTTCGTCAGAAGCAGCTGTATGCCAAATTCTCCAAGTGAGAATTTTGGTTAAGCAAGGTGGCATTCTTAGGCCATATTGTATCCGTAGAGGGGATCACCATGGATCCTTCAAAGGTTGAAGCTATCACCAAGTGGCCGAGACCTACATCTGCAACCGAGGTCAGAAGTATTCTGGGTTTAGCTAGCTACTACCGCAGGTTTGTTGAGAACTTTTCAAGACTGGCCTTACCGTTGACTAAGCGAATGAGAAAGGGTGAGAAATTCGTCTGGACTGAGGAACGAGAGAAGAGCTTTAAAGACCTTAAGCAGAAGTTAGTGACTGCACCTATTCTTACTCTCCCATCTGGCTCAGGTGGATTTCAGATCTATAGTGGCGCTTCAGGAAAGGGTCTAGGCTGTGTTCTCATGCAACATGGGAAGGTTATTGCATACGCATCACGACAGCTGAAACCTTATGAAGAAAACTATCCTACGCACGATTTGGAGCTTACAGCAGTTGTGTTCGCATTAAAGATCTGGAGGTATTATTTGTATGGTGAATCATGTGACATCTTCACAGATCACAAGAGTCTCAAGTATATCTTCACCCAGAAGGAACTGAACATGAGACAGAGGAGATGGTTAGAGCAATTGAAGGACTACGACACCAACATTCAGTACCTACCTGGTAAGGCGAATGTGGTGGCAGATGCTCTAAGTAGAAGGCCGGGTATGATTTCTGGCATATGGATTGCTAAAGAGATTATCCGTGACATGGAGATGACTGACATGAAGTTTTGCGTACAAGGGAGACATGGTTACTGGGCGAATCTTAGAGTAGAACCAGATTTACATTCTAGAATCAAGGAAGCTCAGAAAGACGATGGTGAGATTTGGGTTATCATTCAGAACCTTGATCAGCATGCGGAGTTTCATTTTGATGACGATGGTATCTTATGGCAGGGAAATAGGTTAGTTGTTCTTGATGACTCTACACTCAGGGAAGCTGTGCTGACTGAAGCTCACGACTCTCCATTTACCATACATCCTGGTTCCACCAAGATGAACCACGATATCAAACAGCACTTTTGGTTGAGTGGTATGAAACAGGATGTTGCCACCTTCGTTTCTAAGTGTATGATCTGCCAGCAGGTTAAGATCGAACACCAGAGAGCCACTGGTTTACTACAACCATTGGATATTCTGACATGGAAGTGGGACAAAATCACCATGGATTTTGTTACTGGTCTTCCTGTGACTCAGAAGAAGAACGACGCCATCTGGGTTATTGTTGATAGATTAACCAAATCTGCACATTTTCTACCAATCCGCAAGGAACATCCGATCAGCAAATTGGCAGATACTTTTCAGAAGGAGATCGTGAGATTACATGGTACTCTATCAGAAATCATCTCTGACAGAGATCCCCGTTTTACATCACGTTCCTGGCAGAGTTTGCAGAAAGCTTGGGACACCAAACTCAAGCTCAGCACTGCTTTTCATCCTCACACCAACGGACAGTCAGAACGCACCATTCAGACATTGGAGGACATGCTGCGGGCGTGTGCTCTAAAGTGGGTAGGAAACTAGGATGAGTATATCTGTTTAGTAGAGTTTGCATACAACAACAGCTGGCACGCTAGCATCAATGTGCACCCTTTGAGATGTTGTATGGCAGGAAGTGTCGTGCCTTAATCTGCTGGGATCAGGTGGGCGAGCGACTGATTGAGGGGCCAGAGATGATCGAGGTGACAAATGAGAAAGTCGTTGTCGCCAAGGCGAAGATTCAGGAAGCTCGTGCTCGTCAGAAGAGCTATGCTTATAAACGTCATAGAGACGTATCTTTCAACGTAGGTGATCATGTTTTCCTCAAGGTATCACCTGCACGAGGAGTTAAGCGTTTCAGAATCAGAGGGAAGCTCAGTCCTCGCTTCATCGGACCGTTCGACATCATAGAACGCGTTGATAAAGTGTCATATCGTTTAGCGTTACCGCCTTAGCTATCACATGTTCACAACGTGTTCCATGTGTCCTTACTCAGAGGATACAACTATCATCCAGTTCACATTGTTCAGTATCCGCTTGATCAGATTCGAGAGGATCTTTCATACGTCGAAGAACCAGAGAGAGTTCTCGAGCGACAAGATCGTGTCATGCGAAGGAAGTCGATCCCTTTCGTCAAAATCCTCTGGAGGGATCATCATGAGCGGGAAGGCACTTGGGAGACGGTGGATTCCATACTGACTTCTTACCCTCATTTCCAGTTCTAATTCGGGTAAGTTTTCTTTCAGGTTACGTTAACCCAATTTGAGGACGAATTGTTCTTTTAGAGGGGAAGAATTGTAAATCCCGCATTAAAATACTATGAACAGTACATGTGAACAGTAACTTATGAAAACACGATAAAATTAAAACTTTCCATTTATAATATTAATACACGTGTCACGACATTAAATAACGAACAAGCATAAATATTATAAATGTGACACGATCACGAATACTAAATTCATGAATATTAGAACACGAACGTACACGATAATTATTTTAACGCGGAAAAGCTACGGTTTACCCTGTGGGCTCTGTTGATATCGCAGCTACAAAAGAAAGAAAGGAAGGGATGGGCTTTGGCCCATGGACCAAGTTAAAAATACATGTAAAGTAAAACACAGGAAATCATAAACATAGATTTAGGTTTTCAGAAAAAGCTTTCCTTGCCTCCCTTTGTGCCTATTGCCGCCGACCTACATCAAGAAAAGGGAGAACCGGACGATTTTTGTTACTTGTTATTTATTTGTGATCATCTCTTCATTCTACACACGTTGGTATAATCAAAACCTTTTTCATCTTATTTAATTTATTTGGTAATTCATGTTTTTAAATTAATTAATCATCAAGAACATATAAAAACACACCTAAGATTAATTAATTCATGTCACGGGTTTAGTTTGAGTGGTTTGGTTCGGCCGAGACAACCGAGACCCCAAATGGGGCTCGGCTTGCTTTTGTTTACCACCACCGAGAGTCTCATGACTGGCTTGGCTTGGTTGTGGCTCGGACGCAGCAAGAAACCCCGACCGAAGGTCGAGGTGTGTTTGTTGTTCGGTTTGGGTGTAATTGAGGCACCACCGAGACCCCAAAGGGGCTCAGTTGGTTTTGTTTGTTCGGACCCGAGACCAAAAGACCCCGTCTTTAGGCCGGGGTATGTTTACATGTTTGTTAGATTTAATTTGTGTCAACCGAGACCCCTCCAAGGTCTTGGTGGGACTTTTGTATAGCTTATTTGGTTCGGCTTATATAGAACACGGGCTCGGGATTCGGGTTTTTATAAAAACTATATTTCTAAGTCATGATATATTAAACTTTAGGCTAATTAATTTATTAAATTAATTCATGTATAACCAAAAGTATTTGAACTAGTGATTTAATTAAAACATGTATTTTAATTAAAATCATATAACGTATAATTAATTAAATTAACCAGTTATTTAATTAATCAGCTATAACCATGACTTGTATTGTACTAATTAAACTTTAATTATTATTTATAATCCAGCTTATTTCTAATTATGAAAACTTACAATTTTTAGAAACTTTCTATTTTTGGAAACTTACTATTTATGGAAACCTGCTATTTTTAGAAAGTTACTTAGTATTACAATACAAGTATTATAATACACTAGTACATGAATAATACACAACAGAACATCATAATGACTACAGTTAACACAGTAAAGAGTAAAACATGACAGAATACGTATAATAAGCTAAGAACACTCAGAACAAGTAAAACATGCTAATAATACATGGAACCAGTAAAATACACGTAAGTCAGACAACTCATGCACGTCCATATTTATTATGTAGTATTATCCGTCAAGGCGGAGTAGTCTTCATCGTTTTCGTTAGCTTATATTGGACATAAGGTACGGATGCCCGTCCTTCAGTAAGGACAATCTCTTCCTTTATTAGGATTTCCCGTATGCAGCCAACTGTTTTCCCAGTAGTTACAGATTAAATGCTTATGTTATTGGTTACGTTAGCCATATACATGCATGACCAGTTTCACCTAGTTATGGAGGTACCATAACCATAACACTAGAGGCACTAGTATTATGACTTCACCACGGCGGAGTGATAGCTCGTGGCGTCCCTTTAAGTTATTTTGCCATTATATTTATTATGTTATCTTGTGGGGCGTATGGGTGCATCCTAGTTACATGTTTCAGTTAGGATTTCATGGTGAATGTGGTGTGTGCCTTGCATCCTTCAAAAGGAGCTGATCCCTCCTACCCAGACTAGTATAATTAGAGACAACCCCTCTAATTACATGACGAGGTCACCCCTCTATGTATTCATGCACGTTGTTGACCTCATGACCTATATTGGCTATTTTGGTATAGTAAACTAATACAGATTTTACAAGTAAACATAAGCTATATTTTCAGAACTAAAATCAGAAAAACATGTTATACGCATAGGTTTTTCCCAGGACTTATACATTTCCGCTGCTATTCATGCTTATGCTCTTATTTTGCTCTCATATACTATGTCTTCCATGCTTTATTGTATATCCGTGCACTGAGCGTTATGCTCAATCGTCTACTTTTCCATGTTCCCAAACGGCAGGTACCCAAGGTCGCAAGTAGGATTTCAAGAGTATGTGTACTCGGATGGAAGCTGTTAGGCCAATGAAAGTTTTAACTATGGACCAGTCTAGATTTTTTTAATTAGACTAAGTGTTTACTGATCGCTGAGAGGACCAGCGACAGAGACTAGACCAGTGGAAGGCAAAGCCTCAGCTGGCACACCAGGAACATTCAAGTCAAAGACAACGTCAGAGAAGTCGAAGACAATCTGAAGTCATACTCGCCAGTGATTATGGATAGCTGGGATGTTGAAGGAATGTACTGGTGTTCAAGGATCTCTGAGTTGACAACACTCAAAGATCACTTAAGAACCCTAGAAGTCTGAGATAAGCAAAGCTTATCCAATCCTTTATAGTTTAGGCGGGATAATCTACCAAGTGTTTTGAGCGGAACAAAACAAGAGATTCAAGATAAAGCCTAGTACGACCTAGTGGGACAAAAGGTGAATAATTGACAGAACTGTTCACCTAAAGTTGTTTAAAGGTATGTCTTGATTTGGACATGCATTTAATACGTTGTAATCTTCCATTCAGAAGGTGACACGTATCAACTACTCCCACTAAGGAAGCAACCTCGTACACTATAAATAGGAGTGAGAAAGAAGAATTAAATCAACCCTTGTGCTTGGATAATTTATCTAAGTTGTTTCTCACCTTGGAACCGCTGAGCCCACAGCTGTCTACCAGCGTCTCATTGGTTCCCTTGTAAACTTTAGTCTCAAATCTAGTTTACTTGTTTTAGGGTTCATATCTTGTTATCATTCAACGAGTGTATTCATAGCACTTTGTAATAATTTGTTTATAATACTGATAGGTGTGTAAACACCCATCCTTTTACCACTTAATTACAATAATAACCAGGCCTAAACGTGTATTTTATGTCGTAAATGTCAGAATTATGCGTGGTTTGTATTTTTGTTGTGATTTAGGACGAAAATGTGAAAAGGGGAGAAAACACGGGCATTCACGGGCTTTTATCGAAGAAAAAGACAAAAGGCGAAGTCAAGAAATCAAGAGTGCAAAAAGAACGGAAGTCCAAGACCAATTCTGAAGATTTATCGAAGAAAAAGTCAAAAGACGGAAGTTTACTAAAAGCCGAAGAACTCAAGTCTAATTTATTGAAGAAATCACAAGACGAGTTTATTAATCCCAAGACAAAGTCAAAAGTCGAAGAAGTAAGAAGACGAGGACTAAAGGATAATTAAAGAAAGAAGAAAGAAGGGAGGAAGCTTCCACTAAGCACCTCCCTAATCCACTATAAATAGGATCCTTAGGCTTTCATTTTTTGTTGTTGGCTAGTTTGACAAACTATGCTCTTCCATCTTTAATTTTTGCACCTTAATTACTTGCACCTTTAATTACCTTGTCATGTACCTTTAATTCCTTTAAATTCAAGTAAGTTACTTTTATGATTGTTGAATCTTTGTCTTTATTGTTAAATTCTCATCTTCCTTTCTTGTGATTGATTTAATCTTATGTTTATGTTTATGTTCTTGATGTTTTTATTGATTTAATCAAGTGGGTTTTGATTTTGTTAGTGTTTGATTGTTAGTTTTATTGATTTGGATTGATTGTTTATGATTAGTAGATGTTTATTGATTAGTTTGGTTTAATCTTTTGGTTGATTTTGATTGATTTTGTTTAAATTCTTGGCTTTTACCTTCCTTGTTCTTCGCTACTGTTTATGTGCCCAGATTCCGAATCAGTGCTTTATGTTCCGAATCAACCTTTTCTTTCTTTTATTCCGAATGAAGGGATTTTAAGCAATATTCCGGATCAGTGTAGTTATTCCGAATCAACCGTTTATTCCGGATGAAGCTTTCATTCCGAATGAAGCTTTATTCCGGATGAACATACATTCCGAACGAAGACATTATTCCGGATGAGAATTTCTCACTTATTATTCCGAATGAGCATTTTAGCTTACATATTCCGGATGAGTCCTACATTCCGAATGATCTAGTTATATTCCGGATGAACCAACATTCCGGATCAAGCAATATATTCCGGACGAAGCATTTATTCCGAATGAGTGATTATTCCGGATGAACCCTTTATTCCGGATGAGCAATTATTCCGAATGAAGGGGGATATTCCGGATGAAGCAAATGTTCCGGATGAATGAATTATTCCGGATGAAGCTGTTTTATTCCGAATGAGAGATTTATTCCGGATGAACTTGTTTATTCCGAATGAAGGACTTATTCCAAATGAGTGTTTTCAGTTTTTTTGTGATTTTATACATTTAGTTTTAAGTTTTCTTTTTCCCGCCTTTTTACTTAGTCGCACTTTTAAGTTTACTTGCCTTTTAGTTTGAGTTTAAGTTTATCTTATTTTATTTTTCAGTCTTTAATTAATTTCGTCTTTTAGTTTTATTTTTATTTTATTGTTTTGCTTTACTTTTCGTTTTATTATTTGCATTGCTCCTTTATTATTTATCTTTGTTTATTTTTATTTCGCTTTTCATTTTCCTTTTTAAATAGAATAGATATCCAACTTCATTTTTCGTTACCAAGAACGACTGAGTCACACTTTGAACCGGAAATCAATTCGAGAAGATACCGAGAACTTAATTGAACCTAGTAAAAGCTTAGCATTAAAATGGCACCGCTGCCGGCTCTTTTCGTGAAGATTAACGGTTTTTTGTGAGAGACGCGTTGGCTTTTGGGATCCGTTCACTCGTGAACGTTATTTTTCGTGTCAAAATTTTTCAAAAATCCCAAAAACATTTGAAAAATCATAAAAAGCATCTCTTTTTCAAAGTTTTGCACCAAAAATATTCTTCTTGCTTATCTATTTTTCTTTATGGATTCTTATGTCCATTGCGTCGGGTGTGGGAGACGATTATACGGGAACGACTCATGTCAATGGTGTACATGCGAGCAATGCGGAAAAGACCTTCCTCCTATTTCAATCGATTCACAATTGGGATTTTGTCCATCGTGCAACTCGACTAATTCGTCCTTTTCTAATCCACCTCCTATCCCCCCTTGCATATATTGTGGAAGTGATTCTCATTGGCATGTTTCGTGTCCAATTCGATACCCGCCTCATGGCGAGCAAGAACTGGGTTACAATTATGACAATGGTAATAGCTATCTACAAGAAGCACTGGGTTTTTCTCCATACCCATGTTGCCAAAAGTGTGGGGGCCCTCACGATACTTCTTATTGTCAGCCAATGAATTATTATGAACCAAATCCGTGTCCTCATTTTTCTTCACCGATGGTTTATTATGAACCAAATCCGTGTTATAATTCTTCTCAACCGAGGACTTACTATGAGCCACATCCGTGCTATAATTTTGGTTTTCATAACTGTGAGCCCCCACACCCCAACCTCAATCATCAATCCTCTCAGAGAATTCGTATTGACCAACAACTCACTACTCTGAATGAAGAAAGACAAGCCATTCTTTTGAAACTTCATGACGGCTTAATTCAACTGACCGAGACATTGAAGGAACAAAAGCGACAGCAACAAGAGCAAGTATCTAATCTTAGTGATTATACCCCTCCTCTTGTGCGTCAATACTATTATGATGATGATGACGATGAGAATACTATTTCTTGGAATGATCTAGCTGCTCAATGTCCCAGCGCAATTGTACTTCCTTCTCTTAATATCCCCAATGCCTCTAAGGATTGTGATACTTCAAGTGAGATTAGTGATTTTGGTCTTGATAAATTCTTTGATGAGGTTTGTGATGTGCTAACTTTTGAGGAGCTTACGGAAGAGGTCGCTCTTAATGAGGATGTTCCTTCCACCAACACTTTGGGAGATGATTCTTTGGCTTTCTCTAATCCTCTTTTTGATCAAGATGATGATTTTACTTCTAGTGATGACGAGTTACTATCCGATGAAGACGTTCCGAATGAAACTTTCAGGATTTGTTCTAACCCTTTATTTGATTTTGATGACGCCTACATATCTAGTGAGGTGAATCCCCTCTTTGACGAAGGGATTGAGGACATTGACAGCTCTGATTCTCTTGCTATTAATGAGCATCCTTTGTTAGCCATGCCTCCGTCTATCGTAGAGGTGGAAAGACTTGACTCTACTGAAAAAGGGACGCAGGTGGAAGGTAATTGTTCTTATACTTCTCATATTATATTGCCACCTCATCCTACCGCGTGCACACCCAAGCGGGTGATGTATCGCTTTTACTCTTCTCGTTTCATACCGTGAAATGAGGATGAGTGCTTTGACCCGGGAGGTGACAATGACCATTATATGATTGATACCTTTAAGGCTTTGCCGAATAGTGACCATCCATTGTCTTTGGGGAATGACAATTTGTCTCCTTTACCCACCCCATCTCCCGTGGATCAAGACTTCACATACTTCTCGTATGTTGAAAGGACTTTTCTACCTTTCAAAACTTATCCTCCGGTCTCTCCTTTATTATTTTTCTCCGGGAACGAGGACAAGGTCTTTGATCCCGGTATTACATTTGAGGCTTCCCCATGGACCATTTAATTCGGGGACAAGTCAGGCTCGTGACTCGGTTAATATAAACAAGCGCTTTCTGGGAGGCAACCCAATTATTTATCTATCTTTACCTGTTTTCACCATAAGTGTAGGGGGAGCCCCGTTGGTGTTTCTTGTTTTCTTTCTTATCATGTGCAGGGATTAGAGCTTGTAAGACACACTCTTGATGACTTTTGACGACCCGTGATTCCATGTTCCCATCTTCCCGGTTCTATCCTAAACTCTTTTGATTCTCTATTTTATATTCTTCAATAGTAAAATAGGAATCACTTTAGTCGTCCTTTCCTTAGCAAGATTTAATCAAAGTGCACAATGTCCTAAGTGTAGGAGAGTTTACTCCCACATGCTTAAACATTGAGGACAATGTTTATATCAAGTGTAGGGGGACTTCTATCGAAGTTAAGTGGGCTTTTCCTTGTATTTGTCCTCATTTTAACAGGAAAAGTCAATTTTTCGACACTTTTCAATTTTTTTATCTATTTTGGCCTATTAGATTTTCCCTTTGTATAGTTATTTTCTTTCTTTACTAGAATAAATTTTAAATAAAGTGGTTTTAATTTTTAAACGTTGTGAATCTTTTGACTCAACCCGAGTTTACTTATCTAAGTTTACTCTAGCTAGTATCCTTAACGTGTTTAAGTCAAGTTTTGCTAGGCTTTTATATAGGGAGCTTTAAAACACGAAAGTCTTAACTCTCACGGGTTAAGAACAAGAACTTTTCGCAAGTTCCTATAATTGATCCTAGAGAGTCGTTTATCAAGGGAACTTTAAAACGCGAATTCTAAACTTGAAAAAGTCTAAGAGTTTGCAAGATCCTATAGATGACTCGAAAACCCAAAGCTATGATTTAATTGGCTAAGCATCCACGAGTCTCATTCCTTGAGATTTTAAACTGTGGAGGACGAGAGATGATAGAGTCAATTATAAATTTGGTATTCTTTCATGAATTTATGTGAGTTAATTATAAGCCTATTCTCCCATCGTTTGCTAATAAATTTATCTGCAATAAATAAGGTTGTACGATTTGAAAAGTTACTTAACTTCTAGCCCAAGATCGTTTAAAAGTTGCTCGGTATGGATTAGAGTTCATAGCCAAGGCATAACTTATTGAAGCGGGATGCGAAGATTGGCGAGTCCAAAAAGGTCCTAACAAGGCATGAGGGCTACATTTTGTTGCTAAAGATCCCAAGTGATGTGAAGAATCATTTATCAAAGACCAATATGAAGGATCGAGACACACGACGAAAAGCAAATACTCCCCAAAAAGATCATGGAGAAGTCTATCCAAAAAGACCCTAGCAAGGTATGAGGATAAATAGATCCAAGTCCAAAAAGGAGGCGGATCATTGTATATCAAAGTCCAAAATAAAGATTGGAGAAAAATGAAGAAGTCGTAGTCCAAATATGAAGAATCTCTCAAAACTTCAAGTGAAGAAATTCCTATCATGAAGAGAAGACCATTATTTCATGAACGTCTCTCAAGATTTGAAGTATGAAGTCGCTGCCAAATATCGGTCTGAGAAAGGTCTCAAATCGTGAAGCGAGTTATGCCAAGATATAAACTTTATGAGGTCCCGAGAAGCAGTTTTAAAAGATTTTGTCCTTTAGCTAACTATTGATTAAATCGTCCCACTTTATTTTCAGCCTAAATAACTATCGAAATAAGTCAACAATGCATCCTCGTGATCATTCAAGACAACAATAAAATATAAGAGATACACCTAGGAATAAGGGAGTATAAGTAAAATATTGGCCCACATGAGTTCGTGTTAGTTTGCTAACTTATAATAACAATTATCTCGTTTTTAAGCTTGGTTTGGAGAATGTGAAAACTTGAGGATGATGATCATTCATGACATTTCCAAAACCCTAAGGTATGTCTTTGATTTCTTTACTTATTTTCTTCCTTTGAATGTTTATAATTTTCTATCTCTTTAATAAAGGCCAATATGGATTGATTATGATGAAAAATGTAAAACTTGCTTTGTAACTAATGCATTGCATGAGGACATTGCAATGATCAAGTGTAGGGGATTTGATAGGTGTGTAAACACCCATCCTTTTACCACTTAATTACAATAATAACCAGGCCTAAACGTGTATTTTATGTCGTAAATGTCGGAATTATGCGTGGTTTGTGTTTTTGTTGTGATTTAGGACGAAAATGTGAAAAGCGGAGAAAACACGGGCATTCACGAACTTTTATCGAAGAAAAAGACAAAAGACGAAGTCAAGAAATCAAGAATGCAAAAAGAACGGAAGTCCAAGACCAATTCTGAAGATTTATCGAAGAAAAAGTCAAAAGAAGGAAGTTTACTAAAAGCCGAAGAACTCAAGTCTAATTTTCTAAAAAAATCACAAGACGAGTTTATTAATCCCAAGACAAAGTCAAAAGTCAAAGAAGTAAGAAGACGAGGACTAAAGGATATTTAAAGAAAGAAGAAAGAGGGGAGGAAGCTTCCACTAAGCACCTCCCTAATCCACTATAAATAGGATCCTTAGGCTTTCATTTTTTGTTGTTGGCTAGTTTGACAAACTATGCTCTTCCATCTTTAATTTTTGCACCTTAATTACTTGCACCTTTAATTACCTTGTCATGTACCTTTATTTCCTTTAAATTCAAGTAAGTTACTTTTATGATTGTTGAATCTTTGTCTTTATTGTTAATCTCTCATCTTCCTTTCTTGTGATTGATTTAATCTTATGTTTATGTTTATGTTCTTGATGTTTTTATTGATTTAATCAAGTGGGTTTTGATTTTGTTAGTGTTTGATTGTTAGTTTTATTGATTTGGATTGATTGTTTATGATTAGTAGATGTTTATTGATTAGTTTGGTTTAATCGTTTGGTTGATTTTGATTGATTTTGTTTAAATTCGTGGATTTTACCTTCCTTGTTCTTCGCTACTGTTTATGTGCCCAGATTCCGAATCAGTGCTTTATATTCCGAATCAACCTTTTCTTTCTTTTATTCTGAATGAAGGGATTTTAAGCAATATTCCGGATCAGTGTAGTTATTCCGAATCAACCGTTTATTCCGGATGAAGCTTTCATTCCGAATGAAGCTTTATTCCGGATGAACATACATTCCGAACGAAGACATTATTCCGGATGAGCATTTCTCACTTATTATTCCGAATGAGCATTTTAGGTTAATTATTCCGGATGAGTCCTACATTCCGAATGAGCTAGTTATATTCCGGATGAACCAACATTCCGGATCAAGCAATATATTCCGGACGAAGCATTTATTCCGAATGAGTGATTATTCCGGATGAACCCTTTATTCCGGATGAGCAATTATTCCGAATGAAGGGGGATATTCCGGATGAAGCAAATGTTCCGGATGAATGACTTATTCCGGATGAAGCTGTTTTATTCCGAATGAGGGATTTATTCTGGATGAACTTGTTTATTCCGAATGAAGGACTTATTTCGAATGAGTGTTTTCAGATTTTTTGTGATTTTATACATTTAGTTTTAAGTTTTCTTTTTCCCGCCTTTTTACTTAGTCGCACTTTTAAGTTTACTTTCCTTTTAGTTTGAGTTTAAGTTTGTCTTATTTTATTTTTCAGTCTTTAATTAATTTCGTCTTTTAGTTTTATTTTTATTTTATTGTTTTGCTTTACTTTTCGTTTTATTATTTGCATTGCTCCTTTATTATTTATCTTTGTTTATTTTTATTTCACTTTGCATTTACCTTTTTAAATAGAATATATATCCAACTTCATTTTTCGTTACCAAGAACGACTGAGTCACAATTTAAACCGGAAATCAATTCGAGAAGATACCGAGAACTTAATTGAACCTAGTAAAATCTTAGCATTAAATACTTAATAAAGCATTACGCGTTTGAAAAGTATTTCATTGTGTTTCGTGGTTACAAGAGTTATAGTTTATCAACAATTGTCATATTAAGGGACTTTCAATTGGTATCAGAGCGGTTTGATTTATAAAACTTTTCGTAAACCGTTCTTGTTTTTAAAATCAAGATCTTAATATGGCTGATACTATACCTCCTCCACCTTTTGGTCAAGCCAGTTTAGGTACCACTTCGACCACCATACCGGCCACCACATCTACTACCATGCCTACACCAGTTGTAAGCACTAGTAATAATGATGATTGTTGATCCCAAACTTAGATCGATTAGCTTTGTGTATACGAGATTAGATCAAGTAATACACGTAGAGAAACCTTTGTATATGCTTTATGAATCTAAGTGTTATGCGGAATTTAACACTTAAACAAGAACACACAATGATGTAAACAAACTTTCACTTTGATTATCAATATCAAACTTGCTTACAATGAAAGATGTTTACGAACGAAAACTTATATAAAACTTATATTAAACATTAACCTAAAGGCCTTCTTTTATAGACATAAGAAGCCTTGTACAATAATCTACGTATCAGCTATTCTAGGTAAAGATAAATATAGAAAATACATTGTTGTTCTTATCTTTACTAGAAGTATTCTAGAATATAATACACGCGTAGAATATATCTTCCATCAGTGCTTGTCTTCAATGTGTCAACGCTTGACTTTAACTTGTCAACGCTTGAGCTGTCAGCGCTTGTTTTGTTCTTGTCAACGCTTGATTTGTTCTTGTCAGCGCTCAAGTGATCTGGCCTTAATTTATTCCCAACAATCCTCCCCTAAACTTGATATCCACTCTTATGATCAAGTTTCTGAATAAGCATTAAGGACTAGGAGGAATCTTACAAACCTTCTCATATTGGTAATGAATAAATCTGATCAAATCCTTTGCCACGTCACTTGAATAATCTATTTCCAGCTGAGTGTCCTTCATCTTTTCCAAAATAGCCTTGGATATGAAATACTGAGCATCCACAAGTAGATACTCAGCAAACTTTATAGAACTCAAATGGTATACACCAGCAGCTGAATATAACCTCCATTGAAGACCACTGAGGTCATCTTCAAGATCCTTCCATATTGCAGGATCCTCATCTTTTGGTCCACACATTCTTTTGAATGTGGTCCAAAGTTTTATTCCATTAGCTGAAGTTGGTGCTTCAGCCTCATACTTGGTCTCCAGCAACCTCCAAAGGTCCACCAAGTCTTCTCTATCACAACTTGCAAACAAAGATATGAGAGTGGTAAAAGTGTGTACCTCCTTGCCAAATCTGCCAATCTTCCAGAACCCACATTCATCTTCTTCATAGCTCACAATTGGGTTCCTGGAATCTAATGGTAACACTTGCACCATATATGAAGCTTCTAATGGGGAGAGCTTGAGGCTCTTTCTTATAACTGCTTCACTTGGATATAGTGGATCCATATCTTTTGGAAACTCAAATTTAATTCCCTTCTTCACTGGCCTAGGAACCATCATAGCTTTCTTGATTTCCATTTCTTCTGCAAGTTCCTCCTTTCTTTCATCTGAAAGAAGTCTGAGAGTGTTTGCTTCTTGCACTCTCACCCAAATGGGATAAGCCCTGTTTTCCAACTCATCAAATGTCAAAGCCTTCAACTTCTAATATGTCCATCCAACTCCATGACATCTGAGCAACATAAAGTAGAGCTCCCTTCTATCCCTTTTTAACTCTGAGAGAATATTGCTTGCCTTGTGTTTCAAAATTACCTTACAATCCTTCTGAACTCTAAGAAGAAGCTCCAAACCCCATATTTGATCTGAAATGGTCAAGTCTGGATTATCCATGCATCTTTCTTCCCAAGCATTGTACATTTGAACCACCTCTGGCATGTCAAAGTCAACCTGCAATTTCAATTCTCTCAACTTTTCCCTAGCAAACTCATCACCATACTCAAGCCTTTCAGGTTCTATAATCATCACACTTGAGTCTGAGCTAGCTCCATCACTTTCTTCTTCTGAAGTCACAACAAATGGTGACTTTTCCTTTTCATCTTGTTCCATGATTTGTGCAGCTAATCTTCTATCAAACTCAACCTGAACTGCATCCTTTGGAACACTCTCTTCTACCATTTTACCCTTACCCTTATCTGATGGTGCAATGGTTGGTAAGGTTGATGGTAATATCTGGTTGGTAAGGTTGATGCTTATGATACTTATTAAGAGTACCTTCATCAGGAAAAGGATATCCCAAAGCCCTAAGCCCTTGTTCTATTTCATTTATGGGAAGGGTGGCTATACCATCAGCATCATCAAGATGCAATGCTTGGCGTACCAAAGCCTCAGTAACCACCCAAGATCTCCCATGAACAATAGAAGTCAATGTGGTCACTCCATTAACTGTTGAGGAACTAACAGTGTTCCAAAACTGCTTAATGTGTGTGACTGGAATGAGTGGTGCATGAGAAAGAGCATACCTTAATGGGCATGCGTTCAAATACGCCACCATTTGTGTGTATTTAGGAAACAGAGCATCATCAGCTTCAAGATAAGCAATCATGTTGTGTTGTGATCTGAACCCCAATTCCAATTCTGTTGGTTTAAACTTTGGTGCCATTGATGAAAGCTGTTAATTTTAAGTGAAGAAGATGAAGTTGATAAGAGAAAATTGTTAGACAAGAATTATAGATACCCTGATTAAAATAGGAGCCAAATTTATAGGAGAAAAAAAATGCATGTGATTGGCCCAAAAATAGGCAAAGATTTTCAAAAAACAATCATGAAAATATTGAAAAAGGTATAAGTTATCTCATGCATTAAATGAAAGTAACAACTCCTAAAATTACGGCTTGAAAATATGTCAAAAAGTAACAACTGGGTAGGTCCCATTGAGTGTCAACGGTCAAAAATAACCCATCAACGCCCAACGGCTATAATCTTGTCAACGTTTGCCTATAGCCATGTCAGCGTCCAATTTGGTCACAACAACGCTTGGAAAATTCTTGTCAGCGTCCAAAAAATAAAAATATTTTAAAAAGTGAAAAATGACCTTAACAAGTAATTTATCCTAGAGAAGATAACCAAAAGCTGATAATTATCATAGGGCGGCAAGAACTGTCCAGTTATGCACACTTGCATAAGCAAGATAGACATAACAGTCCTCTAGTGTCCCTTGCTAACCAAAACTCTTAACAACAAAGTTACCTTATAAAATCCTTGTTACTCCCATGTAAATCCCATATCAAAATCATTCCCAAGTCTCCCAACAGACCACAACCAATTCTAGGCCACAAATGTCTTGGCAGCATGCATAGTATATCAACTTTGCATGCTACAGTGCCTCATGATTTAGTAAAACTAACTCATACTCACCTGTGGACACAATCTAGAATTGTGATAAGAGTATCATATGGATACCCAAAAATCCTAAAGGTTCCTAAAACCTCCCCTTAAACTATGATACAAAAAGTTTGCTAAAATCATGCATGAACATAAAAATTTATGTCAAGATAGGAATGAAACATTCCAACCATCATCCATAAATAAAAACTTGTCCAAATGCTTCTCCATTGATCCATAAGCAACTCTGTATCCAATGGTATACTGCTAACACCATCTGCACATTTAGATTGAAAACCACAAAACTAACATTGTTGCTGACAATGCCCTGATAACACATGATAGCGTTGAGGGAAGCTTTGTCAGCGTTAGACAGATATATTGCTGACAACGTTACAAAAACACTTATCAGTGTTCAAGTAACCTTTGTCAGTGTTAGAAAAATATAGTGGAAAATCTAAATCATCAATAAAACCAACAATAATAATGCATCATCCTGTACATACTTTTACAAAAAGAATCCAAAACACATATTATGTGAGATTAACCATTCCAATACTTGTTACCAAGTATTGAAATCTCCCAGCATCAAAAGGTTTAGTTAATAAATCTGACACATTTTCCTCAGTGTCAACCCTATCTGGTTGTATTAAACCTTTCTCAAAGCGATCTCTTATAAAATGGTGTCTAATTTCTATGTGTTTAGTTTTAGAATGATGTACAGGATTCTTAATGATGCATAAAGTACTATTATTGTCAACAAATATCTTAGTATGCATGAAATTATACCCATAGTCCAACAGCTGGTTCTGAATCCACAACACTTGACCACAACATGCAGCTGCAGCCACATACTCTGCTTCAGTTGTAGAATTAGCCACCACTGTTTGTTTCTTGCATTGCCAAGATATTAACCTGCTCCCAAGAAACTGACATCCACCAGTTGTGGATTTCCTATCAAACTTATCACCTCTATAATCACTATCTGAATATGCAATCAGCTCCAATGGTAAATCCTTTAGGTACCACAAACCAAGACTAGGATAGCATCTTAGGTACCTAAAGATCCTCTTCATAGCATAAAGGTGACATTCTTTGGGAGTCACTTGATGGCGTGCACAAGCACACACAGCAAACATAATGTCAGGTCTGGAAGCAGTAAGATACATCAAGGATCCAATCATGGATCTATAATGCCTGACATCAACATCTTTCCCATCTCCAATCTTTCCCCAAGGGTGTTCTCTATCCATAGGAGTAGTAGCCCTCTTTTCATGTGGAGAAAAGCCAAACTTCTTCAAGATCTCAGCAACATATTTGTCCTGGGAGATGAAGATACCATCCTCTTTCTGCTGAACTTGTAAACCAAGAAAGAAGTTCATCTCCCCCATAGCACTCATCTTGAATTTATCTGTCATAAGATTGGAGAAATCCTCACTCATCTTTGGATCAGTAGACCCAAAAATGATATCATCAACATAGACCTGCACAAGCAACACATCCTTGCCTTTCTTCTTTGTAAATAGTGTCTGATCTATGGTGCCCCTCTTGAATCCATTGTCCACCAAATAGGTAGACAAAGTACCATACCATGCTCTAGGGGCTTGATGAAGGCCATACATAGCCTTTTTGACTCTATACACTTTATCTGGATGCTCTGGATCCTCAAAACCAGGAGGTTGCATCACATAAACTTCCTCAACAATAGTTCCATAGAGGAAGGCACTCTTGACATCCATTTGATAGACTGTGAAGCCCATGCAGGAGGCATAGGCTAGAAAAATCCTAATAGCTTCAATCCTTGCAACTGGTGCAAAGACCTCCTCATAGTCTATCCCCTCCTCTTGTGTATAACCTTGAGCCACTAACCTTGCCTTGTTTCTGACCACAATACCTCTTTCATCTCTTTTGTTCCTGAGAACCCATCTTGTCCCTATAGGTCTGACATATCTAGGACAATCAACCAGCTCCCAAACATCCTGAATTGCAAATTGGTGAAGCTCATCCTGCATTGCTTCCACCCAACTTGGTTCTTTGAGAGCATCAAATATTTTCTTGGGTTCTTCTTGTGACAGAAAACATGCAAACAAACATGCTTGCACAAGAGGGGTATCAACCTTCTTGTGTATATTGGCAATAAACCCACCAAGACCTTGATGAGATCTTCTAGTCTGAACTGGAGTCATAATATCACCAATGATCTGGGATGGGGGGTGATTCTTCATTGTGGAAGTGAGAACTCCTCCTTCAAAAAGTCTGGTGTCCTCAACCTCATGCTCCAAGTTGCCAATATCTTCTTCTTCAGACTCTCTTACATCAACATGAGGATGAACCTCTTCATATAAATTGGAAGGTTCACCTTGTTCAAAATTTGAAGAGAAAAGATGGGCAGAATTGTTGTCAACGCCTGAACCTTGTTTGTCAGCGCTTAGGCTAACAACGCTTGAACTATTGTTGTCAACGTCTGAGCCAGCAACGTCTGAATTGGTCTTGTCAGCGCTAGATTTGCCTTTGTCAGCGCCTGAAGAACCATGCATGTTTGTATCTGGTGGTATTTGGAAACCACCATTATCTTGTCCAGCAGCAGCAGCAGCAGCAAAAGCATCTGTCCAAATGGGAATTGTGACATATTCTAATATAGGAGATGCCTTTTCTGCTTGTGATCCAACCCTCTCATTAACCTGTGTACCTGAAACATTAACAACTTGTTCCTCCAAAACATTTGAAGTTACCTTCACAATGTCTGGATTAGTGACAGGCATATAATTTAAAGTTCTAGATAAGGGTTCCAAATCAAACAACCAATTAGGACCACTCTCAGGATCACTAGGTTTATTCTCTAAAAACCTAACATGTACTATTTCAACTATACGTTTGTCCTAAGATAAACCCTATAACCCTTGCTCTGCACTGAATACCCCATGAAGTAACCCTCATCACCTTTTGCACTAAATTTCCCTAAGGCATCACTAGTATCCAATACTACTACATGACAGCCAAAAGGTCTGAGAAAACCAATATTAGGTTTTCTTCCCCAAAGTAACTCATAAGGTGTTTTGTTCTGAATTTTGTTAACCAATGCTTTATTTTGCACATAGCAAGCTGTATTAACTGCCTCAGCCCAAAAGGCTATTGGAAAGTGAGCATCAGCCAACATTGTTCTGGCTGCTTCAATTAGGGTTCTATTTTCCTCAGCAACCCCATTTTGTTGTGGGGTTCTAGCAATACTAAATTGCCTAGTAATTCCTTTCTTGACACAGAAATCATCTAGCTTCTTGTTCCTAAATTCTCCATCATTATCACTCCTAAGCATTTTAACCTCATTGCCAGACCTTCTCTCAATCTGAGTGATAAAATCAATAAGAACATCAGCTGTGTCACTCTTCATAGCTAGAAAGAATGTCCAAGTAAACCTAGAAAAGTCATCTGTGATAACAAAGCAATATGACTTACCATTCAAACTTTCTATATTTGTTGGACCAAAGAGGTCCATGTGAAGCATATGAAGAGGTCTGGAACTAGTATGCACCTGTTTGGACTTGAATGAGACCTTGTGCTGCTTGCCTTTAAGACATGCAACACAAGAGTGGTCATTGTGGAAGGCCTTCTCAGGCAAACCATCAACTAAACCAAGCCTCACAAGTGTATTTATATTTTTAAAGTTTATGTGCCCTAGTCTCCTGTGCCACAAATTACTCTCATCTACTGAGGCCTTAGCATAAAAACAAGACATATTGGTATTCATTTTAATCCCATTTAAATTCACATTATATATGTCCTTATGCCTAGGTGTTCTATACTCAATATATTTCTCATCAGGGATCTTAAAATTCTTGCTTAACACCAAACACTCAGTATCTGTAAAAAGAACTTTATTTTTGTTATCACAAACCTGTGATACACTAAACAAGTTGTAATCAAGTTCTTTTACCAGGAAGACGTTCTCAAAACGCAGATTATTGGTGAGAAGGGTTCCTTTGCCTGTGATAGTTCCATATCCACCTCCAAAGTAAACCTTATCACCATCTTTACTAGGGGTGAAATTCGTCAGATAGTCTTCCTTCCCTGTCATGTGCCTTGAGCATCCACTATCACAATATCCATAATCATTGATCTGTCTTTGAATGACCTGCACATAAAGAAAACAAATTAGTTTTCTTTGGGAACCCAAGTCTCAAAAGACTTGGATTCATCTGGTTGTTCAATAAGAACAGACTTAGTTCTCACAACAACCCCATGCTCATCCTTTTTAGGATGAAATACCCAGTTAACCCCAATAGGTTTTGTAATGACCTTTGAAATGTAATTAAATCTATTGCAAGTCATTGAAATCCCATTATCATTAGGGTTTTGATCTTTCTTGGGTCTCCATGTTAAGCTTGAAGAAGCTTTAGACCCCTTACCTTGTGGCTGCAAATATTTAGGTCTGATCACGTTTCTATCAGCGTTAGAATTTGTCTTGTCAACGTTGCAATTACCCTTGTCAACGTTGAACCTAGGGTTTGCTACAGAAACCCATTGCCTATTTGACCAGGTGTTTGTCTTTTGAAAAGGTCTTTGTCCATGAGTGTTAGACCTTCTAGAAAAGAATGGGGCAGGTCTAATCACTTGTGGACTTTGCTGCACACAAGGTTTGGGTCTGACAACGTTTGACTTCCTAACAATGTTGACTTTGTTCCTGTCAGCGCTGAAATTATTCCTATCAGCGCTGGCTTTGGGAGCGTTGACACACTTGTATGCCAAGTGTGAAAAGCTACCACAAGTGTAACAAGCTTTTCTAGACACAACCTTAGGTCTAGAAGAGTAGAAACCTGTTCCATGATTGCTAACTTGACTCTTGGGTGACCTAGTATTCCTATACATCTCTGCATATTTAATGCTAGGTCTTCTAACAGTGTTTGAGCCTAGTTCAACAACTTTACCATTGATTGGGTTAGTAACCTTAATGGGTGTAGATTCATTTGGACTTTCACATAGCAAGCCACCCTTGACAAATAAAGTAGGGTTAGCCTTCTTCCACTCATTTAGGTCAGTCAGTTTCTGTTGATACTCTTCAACTGGAGTGACAACTCTTGGTGGAGGAATGAATTCCTCCTCTTGGAGCTCTGGCAAACTAGTCCAAGATAAGTCCCTTTGTTGGACACCATAGAAGTCACCAGCTGGTGGTGGAACCAAAGAGTAATCATTCATCCCAATCCCAGTCGTGTCCTTAGGATCCCTTTGTTTAGCTACACAGTCTCCTAGGGTTTGGGTGGCTCTATCAAATCTTTGAATTTTGAGGCCAACATTATCTTTATTCTTAATGGCCTCATCTAATTTAGCCTGTAATTCACCATTAACCCTTTCCATGATGTTTCTAATATCCATACTACCCTCTAACTCATGTTTTAAGATATTGATCTTATCTTTTAAATCAAATTCCATTTTCTTGTATTCAGAAACAGTTTTCTCAGTTTCAGTAAGAGCTAGTTGGTAATTAGACAATTTACACCTTTCAGTACTCATATCATCTTTTAGTTTTAACACCTCTTTGTTAAGTCTTTAAGTGTTTAACCTACAACCTTTGCTACAAAAAGCATCATCATATACCTCATTATCAGATGAAGAGGAGGAGTGTGCCATGAGAGCATATTCAACATGCTCTTCTTCTTCAATATCAGCAACCAAAGCTTTATCCTCTTCAGCATTCTTAGCTAGATAGCTCCAATCCCATCCTGTACCATCAATTCCTTTAACTGCAACCATGGCTTTGGAATCCTGAGCTTAAACAACCTGACTTGAGGGTTTACCAGCATCAGATCTTCTAGGAGATCTGCATTCCCTCATGAAGTGCCCCATACGATGGCAGTTGTAGCATTCAACTTTGGATTTGTCAAATCCAGCTGTGTCTTTAGCATTGAAGGTCATTTTCTTCTTGAACCTTCTGTTCCACCTATTTGCTCTTATACTAGCAAGAGCCATGTTCCACTTGATGTCCATCTCTTCCAAGTGCTCATCATTTATCTGCTCAAGGTCCTCATATGTAATCACTGAACCATTGGGCAAAGAAGCAATGTAGGCACAAACAGTATCCAAATCCAAACCAGCAGGTTTAACTCTTGGGGAGTCATTCTTGAATGTGTCAGCGTCTGAAAAGGAGACGTTGACAGGACTTGTTCCAGCGCTGACATATGATGATCCAGTAACTGGATGCATATAAGAGTCCTTCTGATTGAATTGACCTTCACTATGAGAGAAGAAGGCCATGTTGCTGGTGGTAGATTTGCTTCCATGCTCTAAGAGAGTTTCATCTTCCAACAGTCTTAGTTTGTTGTAGATGTCATCAAACGAGGAGCTCTTGTAAGTATTATTGGCAAGAATAGATCTTGCCTCAATCTTCCATGCCTCACCAAGACTTTTAAGAAAGGTAGCATTGATGTCAACATCACCAACTTGTGTCCCCATGAAGGACAACTTGCTAGTAATGTCAAGCAATCTGCTTCTCACACTACTCAGTTTCTCATTGGGTTGAGCTTTGAAGACAGCATAATCATGCAGAAGTTGCTTTTTCTTTTCTTCCTTAGTATCTGCATTGCCACCATATGCAACTTTAAGAGCTTCCCAAAGCTCCTTAGCAGATTCATAGCCTCTATACTTATGCTGGTTTTCTTGTCCCAAGGAGACTTTCAGAATATTTAGGGCTTTCATGTCAACCCTTTTCTTTGCAATGTCATCAGCAGCCACAGCTCTACCATCTCCAGGTTTTTCTTTCTTATTTGCTTCAGAACATCCAGCAACAACTGATCTTTGACTAATGGCATCAAGAATCTTTTGAGCCTTATTGAATGTGTTTCCATATTCAATAATCTCCCAGAGTGTATAGTCATAGATCCCCAGATATTGTTCAAAGTTGAACTTCCATAAGTCAAAGTTGGTTGCATCAAGCATGGGAATCTTGATGTTTGGTAAGGCTGAGGAGGAGGAGGTTATTGCTTCAGACATGATGTTGTTAGGGTTTCTGAGAAAATTAGGGTTTTGGTGTTTTAGGGTTCTGGTGTTCTTTAAGGATCAAAAGTTCCTCAACAAGCTCTGATACCACTTGTTGATCCCAAACTTAGATCGATTAGCTTTGTGTATACGAGATTAGATCAAGTAATACACGTAGAGAAACCTTTGTATATGCTTTATGAATCTAAGTGTTATGCGGAATTTAACACTTAAACAAGAACACACAATGATGTAAACAAACTTTCACTTTGATTATCAATATCAAACTTGCTTACAATGAAAGATGTTTACGAACGAAAACTTATATAAAACTTATATTAAACATTAACCTAAAGGCCTTCTTTTATAGACATAAGAAGCCTTGTACAATAATCTACGTATCAACTATTCTAGGTAAAGATAAATATAGAAAATACATTGTTGTTCTTATCTTTACTAGAAGTATTCTAGAATATAATACACGCGTAGAATATATCTTCCATCACTGCTTGTCTTCAATGTGTCAACGCTTGACTTTAACATGTCAACGCTTGAGCTGTCAGCGCTTGTTTTGTTCTTGTCAACGCTTGATTTGTTCTTGTCAGCGCTCAAGTGATCTGGCCTTAATTTATTCCCAACAATGATGACCTTCCCCAACTACTTGATGTTCGAGGGGGGTCACATGTGTCCAATGTACCAGCATTCGATGAAGAGGATTTCTCAAGTTGGAAAAGTGAATTTCTTATATATTTAGGTGGCTTAGAACCCTTCTTGATAGAAATCTTAGAAAATGGTCCTTATGTACCACTGGCCGTTTCCTCTACCCCTGAGAGACCCATTAAGAAACCTGTTAAGCAATGGTCTCCAGCGGATAGACGTCTGGCTAACCTGGACAAGAGACTCAAAAGTATCATAGTCTCTTGCCTACCCAAGAACATTACAAAGTCCATCGTTAAATGCAACTCTGCTAAGGAGATGTGGACTGAATTAGTTCTAGGGTATGAAGGTCCAGAGGAAACAAAAGAAACCAAAATCCAAGCCCTTAGACTTAAGTTTAATGCTTTTAAAGCTTTGGAAACAGAAATAGTTGCACAAACTTATGCTAGGCTTAAGATTTTGTTGAATGATTTGGGAAACAATGGAGTTGTTCTACCTAAGACTGAGGTTAATGCTACTTTTGTCAATAGCTTACCTAGAAAATGGCTTAGCCTAAATCAGACCTTAAGAGCTAACAATGCTATAAAGAATGACACTTTAGCCCAATTGTTTGGTAGATATAACTATGCAGAAGGGCTAATTGACTCCATTTACAAATCAGAGACTGGCAGGTTTACCACCATTATCATTGGTTCAAAAGCTCTTGTTGCTAACCATTCCTTTAAGGACAGCGACTCTGACATTGAAGAGGACACCAGAAGTAGTCAAGTATTTCTTGATGAATTACATGCTGAGTTCCATGACAGAGCTCTGGTAGAGTTGGAGCTGCAAAGGTTGATAAATCCAAGGTGTCATGCTACACCTGTGGAAAGACTAGTCACTATCAAAAGGATTGCTGGTCAAACAAAACCTCCTCTCCAAGCTTCCCTTCATCCAGCAGCAACAACAGCAAGAAGAAGTTTTCCACCTCACCTTTCAAGCAAACCTCTCTCTCTGACTCAGAAGGGAAGAAGGACTACAAAGTCAAATACAAAGCCTTGAAAGCTGAGCTGCTAAAACTCAATCAGAAAGCCGATGATGCAGCAAATAAAAAAGATGTTAAGAAGACTGAAAAAAGTCTGATAGCTTCCTCATTCGACTGGGATGATGAACCCCTCACTTCTGAGGATGAAGGTACCACTATCGTCAGAGCCTTTATGGCTGTCTCTGATGAAGAACCCGCTGTGGGTAAAAGTGAAGCAAGATCTGGTCAATGGGTGGACATCACCATGAAAAAGGTACAAAGAATATTATCTATGGCTGAAGGTCCTGATAGAGACCATGTCAGTGACTATACCTTGGTTGACCTCCACTTTGTGGAAGAGCAAAAAAAACCTGTTAAACAAATTTCATAGTCTTAAAACAGAGTTAAATCTTTGCCAATCTGAATTAACAAATCTTAAACCATTTGTGAATCTTGCTAATCAACTTGAAAATGAAGTGAGCAAATTATCCATTGAAAATGAGTCTTTGTCTGATGAAAATTCTGAACTTAGAAAAACCATTGAGAAATGGAATTTGGCTCAATCCACAGTGGAAGAAATAGTCGCTGAATCCATACCTGGTGATGTGGTTCAGGATATTGGGGGAAAGGGTAGATACAAAAACACATATCCCTGTTCCTAATGTCAAATTTGTCCCTTCAGAGGTCTCTTCTCCTTCTTCCACCTCTATGGATGAGAAAAACTCTGACAAAGAATCAAAGGTACCAGTCCCACCAAGACTCGCTGGTGCTAACCCATCTGATTCCTTGCTTGGCCCAAAACCTCCAACTAAAACCCCTGGGAATTCAATTCTCAAAGTCGCTGATAAAGCGATTAAAAAGGTTTTTGTGGCTAAGGACTCCAACAAACCCACTCCTACCCCTGAAGAGGTTTCACCCACCAAGCAACTTCTCCTCACCTTGATGGAAGAGGTAAAAGGGTTGAAAGAACAAATTAACCCCAGAGTTAATAGTCCATCTGTTAACTCTCTTGGTGAAGGATCTAGTAGCTCCAAGGGGAGAGCTTTGTTCAGACCTTGCAAGCATTGCGGTTTCAAGAATCACTCATCTGAGGATTGCACTAAGAAACCAAAATGTATCACATGCGAGTCCACTGAACACACGTCAAGAGAGCATGAGGAGGTTTTGCGGTTCAAAGAACCAGAAATCAAATGAGATCAAAAACTCCTCATCGACCCTCAAGAAAGGCCGAGCCTAAACCCAGAGATAACTCTCAGGGTTACAGACCTAACCCCCCTTGCAAGTAATGTGGCTTCTTTGACCATCACTCTGATGAGTGCAAGCATTATCCTGGATGTGACATCTGTGGAAGCATGCGTCATGAACCCAGGTACTGCAACCAAAGAGGGGGAGGAAACCAGAGAAGGACCAATGTCGCTGGTCAGCGACAGCATGGACCCACTGGAAAGTGGGTTCATCATAGAAACTAATCTGGCTTTGTTATATCTGTGCAGGAATATCTGAAGAAATCTGTTTGGTATCTGGATAGCGGGTGCTCTAGACACATGACAGGGGTTAAACAATATCTGCATAGATATAAAAAGGAGTCTGATCCTAAAGTAGTCTTTGGAGATGATTCCTCAGGGGCTACTGAGGGTTATGGCTCAGTGGATTGTAATGGAATAACCTTCACAAGGGTCACTTATGTCAATGGACTGAAGCACAACTTAATCAGCATCAGTCAACTCTACGATGCTGGCTTCAAAGTTTTGTTCACCAAGACCCAAGGAACAATCTTCAATCAAAATGATGATGTTGCTCTAATTTCACCCAGGAGAAGGGATGTGTGCGTCATCGACATGACATCTTGTCCAGAAGGGACAAACACTTGTCTATATGCCAAAGCATCTGATAGTGAAAATTGGCTATGGCATAAGAGACTCTCCCATCTCAACTTCAAAAACATTAACAAACTGGCCAAGAATGATTTAGTAGCTGGGCTTCCCTCTCTGACCTTCACCAAAGACAGACCCTGCTCAGCATGCGAGAAATGGAAGCACCACAGAATCTCATTTAAGACTGAACAATCATTCTCCATAAATAAGTGCCTCCATCTTCTTCACATGGACTTATTTGGACCAGTAAAACCTCAATCCCTTAATCACAACAAGAATACACTAGTCATTGTAGATGAATTCTCCAGATTCACATGGGTATTCTTTCTCAAAATAAAGAGTGATGTTGCTGAAAGAATAATGTCCTTCATCAGAGAAATAGAGAATCTCAATGACTGCAGAGTTAAGGCTATCAGAAGTGGCAATGGCACTGAATTCAAGAATCATGCCATGGAAGCCTTTTGTGATGAAAATGGAATATCACATAACTTTTCTAACCCAGGCACCCCTGAACAAAATGGTGTCGCTGAAAGAAGAAACAGAACCCTCATAGAGGCTGCTAGAACTATGCTCAGCGAATCAAGACTTCCTAAACAATTTTAGGGTGAAGCTGTGAACACGGCTTGTCATACACAAAACAAATTCATTATTGTGAAGAGACATGGAAAGACCTCTTATGAAGTATATAGGAAGAGAGCCCCCGATGTAAGCTACTTTCATGTCTTTGGTTGCCCTGTTTTCATTCACAACTACAGAGATCACTTGGTAAAATTTGATGAAAAGTCTGATGATGGATTCTTCGTTGGTTACTCTCTAACCTCCAGAGCTTATAGAGTATTCAACATCCGCAGACAAGAACTAGAAGAATCCATCCATGTCACCTTCAATGAGGTAGATGATGTCATCAACCACACCAACTCAGAAGAATGTGACATTGACTTCAATGAAGTTAAATCATATCCAGAGGATGATTTCTCATATCCCAAGGAATCATCCAAGGGCTGTCACAAGGACTTCCCTTATGTTTATGCATTTGATCCTCATTCAATCTCTGACATCACTCCAGAGGTTGAAAATGCTGAACAAATCACTCCACACACCACTGTGAATGTTGATGTCATCGAACCAATCTCTCCTCTTGATGAAGAGATTATGGATGAAGAAATAATATGTGAAGATCCCTCAGTATTCATTGAACCTGCTGTGACTCCTGAACCCACAGAGACTCCCGCTCCTCAATCCAAATGGAGTAGGAACCAAGATATTCTTCTGGTGAATATTCTTGGTGAACCCTCTGAGGGAGTCACCACCAGAGGAAAATTAAGATCTCTGGAAACCGCCTCAGCGAATGAATGCCTTTTCGCTGATTTTCTCTCTGAGGATGAACCTAAGAATGTGGCTGCTGCGCTTCTAGATGAAGGGTGGGTTGTTGCCATGCAAGATGAGTTGAATCAGATCAAGAGGAACAAGGTGTGGACTCTGGTAAAAGCTCCAACTAGGAAGCAAGTGGTTGGAACTAAATGGGTCTACAGAAACAAGAGGGATGAAGCTGGCATGATTGTCAAAAACAAGGCTAGGCTTGTGGTGCTGGGATATAATCAATCTGAGGGGATTGACTATGATGAAACGTTTGCACCAGTAGCCAGATTGGAAGCTATCAGAATCTTCCTAGCCTTTGCAGCATATATGGGGTTTACGGTTTACTAGATGGATGTGAAGAGTGCTTTCCTTAATGGGAAGCTTTCAGAGTAAGTATATGTCTATCAACCCCCAGGGTTTGAAAGCAGTGAGTATCCTGATCACGTCTGCAGACTTCACAAAGCACTCTATGGGCTGAAACAAGTGCCTAGAGCCTGGTATGAAACCCTATCAAAATTCTTACTTGAAAATAAATTTGCCAGAGGTACCATTGATCAAACCCTGTTCACTTATAGCTCAAAGGGTGATGTCATTTTAGTACAGATTTATGTGGATGATATAATTTTTGGTTCAACCAATATTACATTGAGCAAACAGTTTGCCAAATTAATGACCAAAAAATATGAAATGAGCATGATGAGGGAATTAACCTTTTTCTTGGGTTTTCAAATTAAACAAAATTAAAAAGGAATTTCCATTTGTCAAGAAAAATATGTTAAGGATTTTCTCAAGAAGTATGATCTGTCTGATTGTGCATCAGTGAAATGTCCCATGCTTCCTCCCAACAACTTGGGAGCTGATGACTCAGGGGTCTCTGTTAATGAGACCTTATATAGAGGCATGATTTGGTCACTGATGTACCTCACAGCAAGCAGACCAGACATACAATTTGCCACATGTCTCTATCCTAGGTACCAAGCTAACCCCAAGGAATCCCACCTTGTAGCTGTCAAAAGAATTTTCAGGTACTTAAAAGGATCTCCCACATTGGGTCTCTGGTATCCTAATGGATCAGGCTTCGACCTCAAAGCCTACTCAGACTCTGACTATGCTGGGTGCTGTCTTGATAGAAAGAGCACCTCTGGGAGTTGTCAAATCCTTGGAGGAAAGTTGGTATGCTGGAGCGCCAAGAAACAAAACTCTGTGGCCATGTCATCAGCTGAAGCTGAATACATAGCGGCCGCTGGTTGTTGTGCTCAAGTTCTCTGGATGAAAAGTCAGCTGGCTGATTATGGGATCATTTATGAAAAGGTTCCCATATTCTGTGACAACACAAGTGCTATAGCCATCTCAAATAATCCGGTACTTCATTCCAGAACTAAGCATATTGACATCAGGTATCACTTTATCAGAGACCATATTTTAAAAGGTGATATTGAGCTTCATTTTATACCCACTGAATACCAGCTCGCTGATATATTCACCAAGACTCTGGCTGAGCCAAGTTTTACTAGGTTGGTTGCTGAGCTGGGTATGCTCAATATTGGTAAACAAATCTGATAAATGATCTTTGATCTCTGTCTCTGGGCATTAAAGGGAATTGAATGTAACGAGGCAGTTACATTCCAATGAGACTTAATATATTCTCATATTTAATTCAAATGATTAACCTTTATTGTCAACAACTTTCCCGCTTTCCAAGGGACAGAAATATCACATGAAGAGTCAAGGGGTCCCACTTTTCCTAAAAGGTAATTTTTTGCATTAAATGCTTTAATTGTAAAACGGCTAACCCTTTTATCAAAACCCTTGACTCACTTTTCAAAACTCACATTACTCATTACTTTCACACACACATACTATTCATCTTCTCCAAAACCTTCATTTCTTCCTCACTTCAACAATGGCGTCTTCATCAACAAACACCGCTTTCACCGTCCTGGCCGCCTCGAACGTTGATTTTGGGATACACGATGGCAAAATTGCCTTGAACAATTGTGTAGCTCTCTTGGAACACAACAATTCACTCTACCAACCATTGTTCTCCTTCCTAAAAAACTCCACCATTTTTGAAGCCATAACCAGAGTACCTTCCACATGCTACCACCAATATTTGAAGGAATTCTGGTATAGCACCGAAGTTGATCAAACCTCTTCACATATCACCTTCAACCTTTCCACACATCCCCAAACTCTCACTTTTGATCTTCATACCTTTGCCAAAGTCATTGGACTTCCAGTCAATGAAGGCATGTCCGCTGTGCCTGCCAGCGCCACGGTAAAGAAGGCTCTGGCTACCCTTCGTCCTCATGACGACAATGATAAACCCTTCACCACACAAGGTTTCCAAAACAAATCCCTGATCAAAGTGAACTACTTTTCACCTATTTGGAGGATGCTGATGTTATACATTGTGAAATGTCTGGGTGGAAACCAGGGGTCTCATGATCAACTTAATGGAGCCCAGCAAGCAATTGCTTACAACTTAATTTGGGGGCAAGATATATGGATTGCTCATATACTTTACTCTGACCTCATTGCTATGCTAGAAAACAAAGGGAAGAAGAACAGACTGGCCACCATCTGCTACACAAGATATCTCTCTCTTCTCTTAGAAGATATGCTAGGTGAAGGCTACACAAATGATGAACTTCTCTCCTTCTCTCCTTATCACATCACTGCTGAATCACTAAAGACTCCTTTGGAAGACGAAGTGCCTCTCAGCAGGCACATGATGCAGGTCGCTGGGCTACTGGTTGCTGATGGAGAGCCCTTGATCCCTCACAATGAGGTGAATGCTAAAAGAGCAACTAACAAGTCTCTGTTAAAGACCTCTATGCAGTCTTCTTCTCAGCCCAAGGTGCCCAAGGAAAAGAAGAAGAAGAGGAAAGACATCCCCCTTTCCTCTGAAACCCCTTCTGTTAATCCTTCCAAGACCAAGAAGACTAAGAAGAACCCATCCCCTTCTCTGGAGGATGTGGTTGAAGAGCCTACCGCTGATAAACAACCTGAGTCTAGCGTATCCCAGTCAGCAGAGACGACTAAGAACCTTCTCAACGCTGATATCTCTCAGGTATTAGTTTGCCATTTTATTCTCTTGGAGGTTCATATATAATCACTCTCAACATTCTGTAGGAGAGAGTGATGAAGTCTTAGGGTTTGCCTCAACCCATAGAGTGTCTGTGTCAGCACCTAGAACTCTTAGGATATCTGTACACTCTGTCTTAACATAAGGATATGATTCATTTATGCTCATAACGCACCCCGATGATCCTTCGCCCTCTGGATTGTGCTCTTGTCCATACCAACTTGAGCATGCTATAGGTCACGACCCAGAGTCTCTGCACTTCACGCACTCTCTGGGTCTCCTCATTTAAAAAGAGTCCCAAAGAATTTATTCTTTTGGGGGGACTGAATAATCACCCTCAGTCTTCCTAGGGGCAACGATAAATGGCGACCTTTAATTCCATGAATTCACAACTAAAAGAGTCCCAAGGAGCAATCCTTCAGGGGGAGCTGGATAATCACACCCAGCTATCCTAAGGGCAGCGAACGGCGACCATTCACCACATAATTTTCACAACTCAAAAGAGTCCCAAGGAGTAATCCTTCAGGGGGAGCTGGATAATCACACCCAGCTATCCTAGGGGCAACGAACGGCGACCATTCACCAAATTTTCACAACTCAAAAGAGTCCCAAGGAGTAATCCTTATGGGGGAGCTGGATAATTTTAACACCCCCAAATTTACACGCAGCGGAATACATCTTTGGGTGCTAAACAATGATACTACAACACATAATTTATAAAGAACGACTCAAAAAGAGACGTTTTAGATTTATCGTTCCTAAAACATTTGTCAGAGTAGCGTAGTCCCAAGTAATCGTTACCAAAAGATAAGTTAAAACAACATATTGGTTTGTTTTAAAAATGGAACGATAAATAAATCAAAGAGTTTGAACAACAAAAGCAGTGCACAACTTCATTCCCCGTGACCTCCAAGCTTCCACTTCTTGATTACCTGAAATACATGTGAGTAAAACAATCAGCAAAAATGCCGAGTGAATCTATAGGTTTATGAAATCAATTTGAACACAAGCAAAGATTATAAGTTTGTGGCATGCTTATAAGCATCAAATAATAATTTGCATCAACAATGATAATTGTATATAGCATAAATTGCAATAAGCTCATGGAACCGAGCCCTTAGACACTCCCATATCAGTCTAATAAGACGAGAGATTTATTAATTGTCGGTTACCTCCAGATTATTGGTACATTGCCGTATACCTAACTTCTCAATACAATATGCTCAAACAGTGTGGAGGTCGGGCCTAAGCTTCTATGACAAGTCCACAAAAACTGAACCGGGGCGGCTTCCCCCATAGATCTATTAATTGTACTAGCGGTTAACCCATCATAGGTTAATTAACGGTCCATAATTGAGGTTTTAACAAAGGCAATCACTTAATGCAATTTAAAGGCAACCACGGGTCCATTCATAGAGGGACAAAGCATACCATAAAAATCTTGTGTTCTAAGTTTATAAAAACATGTATTCCCCCTCGCGGGTTTAAAATCATTTAATAACTAGTATAAAGCGAGGCAATAGACTCACCTTAGCCAATAGTGGTAATGAGACGATCGCCGACGATAAATGATGCCTTTCAAACACGAGAACCGCAACCTATCAAATGAGGTGCGTTCATTAATAATAGACTCGAGAAATAACCCATACATAAGAATTTAAAACTCGACTCATAAAATCACGACAAAATCGAGAGAAAACGATACAAGTGATACTATTACACTCTCCTATATATTCATTTTATTATTCTACGCCTTTAATAAAAATCTGCCGGAACATACCGAATGTCCAAGTCGTTTTCCCATACTTAGACATATCAACTTCTTATGATACTACTCAGAGAACTCACTTACTATATGTAGAAAGTCCTCCCAAGAGCCCATCAAAAGATTTTACTTCTAAAGTTTCCTGCCCGACTCATCTTTGAATCACATAATCCGGACAGTTTAGCGACCTTGACTTACGAAACCATTTTGACCATTCTAAACAACTCCATTTGTAAAACCAACACTTGATTCTAAAAATAGACTCAAAATTCTAAACTTGGAGCCTGAGAACAGCCCTTGAATCATTTTGAAACTCATTTTATAGTCCCCGAGATTCGATCCAAATATCGACAACAATTTTCGGATTGTGTCGACACTCGTCTCCCGGTACACGAAAATCAAACTAGTGTAACTTCCACCTCGTTTGGAGTTGGAAGGCCTACTTTATATCAAATCGAAGCTAACGAAATTCTCTACAACATAATTCCATCATATCATCCTATATTCAGACTTAAGACCCTCGAAAATGGCCTCAAACCTACTGCCTAAAATTGACTATAAAAATCTCTTACAAAATCAAGTTTTTGATCAAAACCAACAACTTTTATCATCATTTTAACATCCTAACATCACCATAAACCAATCCTAACACTTGTATCATCATCAAAATCAAAAACCCAAAAATTAAAATTCAACTTTTTAACCAAAACATTACATAAACATCATTTGATCATCATCTCTAACACATGCATGATCAAAATCACCACCTAACAAGCC
Organism: Glebionis coronaria; assembly: GCA_025667525.1. Classification (NCBI taxonomy): domain Eukaryota; kingdom Viridiplantae; phylum Streptophyta; class Magnoliopsida; order Asterales; family Asteraceae; genus Glebionis; species Glebionis coronaria. The sequence continues at coordinate 559,420,830 of CM046880.1, read as the reverse complement.
TAGTTTTTTTTATCAAAATTCAAAACTCAATGCATGTAAGTAAAAATAGTATCATTAGAATCACCTTTCAAAAATAGGAATGGGACTTGTTTTGTTTTTTGATGGATCAAAGTTGATTATCAAAAAAAAATTGATGGAATGGATGGTGGTGGTGTAGGCCAAAATGGAAAACAAAGAAGAAAGATGGTGTTTTTGTTTTAATGAATTTTTTTAAATGAATTGTGTTAGTGGAAAACATATATATAGTGTGAGGTTAGGGTAGTTTTTGCCAATTTGTGATAGTTTTGGTCCAAAATGTAATAAAATAGTTTAAAAGGGTAAAAATGTAAATTGCAAATTTTTAAATATTTACGAGACTCGGGTTTCGTAAAAATACTTTTTAAAAGTTTAAACGCACACGAAAAATAATAATATAACGACTCGATACGTAATTAAAATGACATCGTCGAAAATATTAAATATCGAAACGATCGATAATAAAATATAAAAATTTTGGCATCCGTCGGTATCGCGATCACTAGTAGTCCTCGTTACTCGTCAAAATATTAAAATATAATATTTAATATCGGTTTCAACTTAAACCGTTAAACATAATAATATTTAACGTTATAAAATACTTCAAAATAATTGAAAGTAGAATTAAATTATGACCTTATTTTTACGGGTTTTACATCCTCACCACCTTAAGGGAGCGACGTCCCGGCGCTCAACTCACCTCATACACGAGTTGTTCACTACCCGGAAAGAGGAGGGCATTCCTTATAAAGAAGTCTTCACGTTCCTACGTGAATCTTGATCCACGATCTCCACTGGTTCTTTTACAAAACGTAACTTGTCGTCAAGTGGTATCTCACCAAAAAGGAATAAATAAATCCTTATCCACCAGTCACCCGTCAAGTTCGACACATGAAAATTTTATGAATCACACGAAGCTCATTCGACGACAAGAATAGGTGACACGATTTTCGGGTAAGTCCAGTTAAAAGAAGGTTACAAATTAAAGGATATCCATCGGCCAGATAGCCATGGACACACATCAAAAGAACTAACAAGAAAAACATTTTCGGCATAGGAGGGTGCTCACACGCGGGTCCCTACTCAAAACATAATACAAAGACACCCTCTCACTTTCGCCAATGCGCATTCAAAAACTCAATGAACATCGTCGTTGAAAGTCAAAAAGATATTACATAATATGTGCTCTACATGATCGGACGTCATCGGATGATGCCGCCTCAAGTTCTCACAACTTACGATCATTTGACTAGATAGCACACCATATAAGTACATAAAAATAAAAGGTCGAACAATAACATCAAGTATAGATTTCCATCGTTAATCATCGAGAAAACCTTGAACGAACCCTTGATAATAACCACTTGATCACAAGAGTCTTTCCACTTGCGGTGTCGGCTTCAACATACTGCTCGAGGTCGTAACGAATTTATTAACTCCATTTATTAAGAGATTCGGTCCTCAATCATTCCACAAGTACAAGCATAAATCCTAATGACACTTATTGTTTCTTCTTATACACTGCTTCCCGAGATTCATTTTAAACTCAGAATAAAATAGTGATCTTCAGTACGAGGAACAGAACGTGATAAAAATGAATTCAATAAACACATAAACTGACAAGATGTGGTAAAATGATTTAAGGTTGACGATTGACGAGGGATCTCGACTCACGTAACCGTAAAACATAATAAATCACAATGCTAGAAAAATGAGAGCGAAGAATAAATTATACATTATCATTAAAATAACATTTGTCACAATTATCCGTCCCGGATTTGGTATTACATTAAAACTCAGTTGAAGTACCTTCATGATAAAGATGATATATTAAAAATAGAAGTTAAATAGCTTCATAATTAATTTTGGTTGTCTTAAGAAGCTTTGAAAGAATGACATGAATTTATTAATTAAACTCATATTGATGGTTACAATTAGAAAATATAATTTCCAAATTAAATCATTATTAGAAATATAAATTAAACCGGTAATTTTATTACATTAAAAGTAAAGTATGATAAGTCAATTACTTCAAAGATAGAGATAATTTCATTTTAAACATTAGTTTTAGTTATACAAAATATAATGTATAAATTTGACCTTTTACTTATAATGGTTATTTCGATAATTGAAAATCATTTGAAAATGTAGACAAGTTCCATAAAAACATTTATAATACTTTGTAAAAATACATAAAGGTGTTTATTATTTAAAAATAAATATGGGATATATTCAGGTTTCGAAATGTGACAAGATAACAAACGAATACGAATAAAAATAATAGTCAACAATTAATACGAAATCAATGGTACAAAGGAGAACGAAGCAAATGTCGTATGAATTCTTAAAGAGAATAATAAAATAAAATCATTGATGGTATGACGATAAGAAATAATGGATTAAACAAGTTGTCAAATTTGGTTAGTGCGGTCGATGGTTCACCAATATCAGCTCGTTAACTTAGCGGTGGTCGATACATGATCGGAAAGAAGATCCATACAAAAATTTTAATAAATAAAATTCCTAATAATCACTTGTAATTAAAACAAATCAAATGAACCATGTTAGTGTTTAAAGAGAGAAGTCAAAGCACGGTTCACAAGAGTGGATTTCGAGATAAATGAGAGCGACGGACGTCATCCCGGATATACGGAAATCACTCTAGCGATAATTCATTATTCACGTGCGGAGACATTCCAAAGATCTATAAAATCGCATAAAGAAGATTGGACAAGACGGAAGGATAAAATATCGAGACTATTAGGTCATTTATCAACAGTCAATAATTAGACGAGTAGTCAAAAGAAATCAGTTATAAGACAAAATGAAGTAACAAGTGGAAAAACAATCATCGAGTAAAAACGTACTTAAAATCAAGTAATTCGTTTAGCGAAAGGTAAGAAAATATATGCGGATGCATAGAAATTGTGCTACTTGCATAAAATATAAAGGTTTTCAAAACTTTTTTTCAATTTATTTCATTTTATTTATCTTTATCATAATTATAAGTAAAAAGTTGATTATCATCAAGATTTTTAAGGTGACTACTATTCAGCCTAGCATGGCTCCTTCTAAATTAGACATAGGTGATCAGGCCATGTATAATTTAGGAATAGCAATGCAGTGCTCAGTTTCGTCGAAAAGTATTATGTTTCTTATGTTTATATATAAACCATGCCATTTGAAAAATGGAATTTAAAAATAGTTTATGATTTTATAGGATACAAGTAATTTGTTAGATACTCAATAAGCAACTTTTAATGTTACAAAAAGTATTTTATAAGACCAAAGTAAAAATAATTGGTGAAAATAATCGTAAAACAATATCAGATTTATTTATAATATGACATTATGACAACGTATAAAGTAGCCAAAGGTTTGTAAAAAGTGGCAAATAGTAGCTCATAAAACAACCAATGAAATGGTTACAAGTTGTTAAGTTTTCAAAGGGTTATAAGGTTTAGACGAAAACGTCATGAGATACGCGATAAGAATGTCAACGAAGAATGTGAAGGCAAAACTTCAAAACTCAACTCAAATCAGTGGAAGGTTAGAAGAAAACGAAAAATAAAATAACATCGGATGACAAATGAGTCATATATATGAAAATAATAAAACAATCCACATGTGTATTCTTTATAAGATACTCGACACAACATACTTTTAAGAAAGTATATTATTCATTTTCAAATTACACCATTAATCAGGTAATTGCTAATCCTGTAATGTTTCTATTTTTAAACATTTTCACATGCAACTAGTATTAGTTAGTTGTAAAATAATATTCTTTAAAAATTTACGATCTCAAGTGAACTCAAATCTTCTTAGAAACGTTTAAAACTCATGTTCTGGAGAAAAAAAATATTTTTTTTATCAGATTTAACTTTTTAATATAAGCCGATTAATTGACCCGATAAATGACATCTCCAAGACTCGGAGTCTAAAGCATTTTGATGCAAAACGACGTTTCAGACGACTTTCTAGTTTTACCCGAGACCTGAAAACCAATGTAAAATGACCAAAATACCCCTGCAAGTTCTGTGCAGGTTTGACTATTTTAATTTAAAAACGCAGGTTTTACTTTTAAGTTTTGACTTGTTTATACTGCCCCTACAGTTTCTGCATAAAGTGTACTTTTTGATACTTCTTAACGGCTCAAAATATATACATATATACACACATGTCTTGTGGATTTTATAACAACGAAAAATAAATCTCGTAATGAGCATCAAATAAAATATAGCATGATGAATGACAGAAAATGCTTCAAGGTATTCAACACGAAATTTAGGAAGCAAGACGGTGAAAGACGTTCGTAATTTAGATTTCAAAATGCAATGTAGGCAAATCTCCTTGGTGCCACGATTGTCAAAAACACAAAACATAACAAGAAAAGAATGGAACATTAACATGCTACACTCCGGGAGCGAGAAGGTTAATGAAAAACAAATGATACAATTTTATATAAGTAAAATCGTATTCCAATTCTAGTGCCATAATCTAGACGATGATTTATAAAATGACGATGACGTTACCGAGATATAAGCGAACAATACTCTTCGAAGTCGATACATAAAAATGTCAATGAATTAAATCTTCGCATGCCGTGTAATACGGTGATAAAATCAACAAAATATTGAGGAAAACCATGGTATTATTCAACATGATTATAGGAGTGTTTCAAAATGTGTGACTCACACAATAGCGGTTAGTCTATTCCAAGGACACATTGAGCTACACAATGGTCTAGAAATTACGTTTCAAGACGTCTAAACACAAACAGTCGGAAGACGATTTGGATATCTATATAGATATCTCAAAGGGTTAAGCAATAAAAGTAACGCGCGCAGATGAAGGTATGTAAAGTCATAATATAAAATTTTTGCAATAAAAGCAATTTAAATACCTCAAAAAAAAATACAGAAAGATCATGAAATTCATTGTATTTATTTAAGTTAATCATTAATAAATGACAAACTTTTATCAAAAAGTTTAACGACATAAATATATATCGATAAAGAGATCCTAGATATAAATATATATCCATAAATGGATCATAGTATTTATTTATAAATACTTGCCAATAAGGTATACGTAATAACGCATACTAAAGTGGTAATCCCAGAAGTAGCTTGAACCTGAAGTCACGCGAAGTCCTGTGCACATGACTCTTTGAAAAATAAAAACTGACAGTTATAGTTTAGGTTTTAAAAAAAAGACCTAGTTCTCTATAACTCATGGCTCTGATACCAATCTTTAACACCCCCAAATTTACACGCAGCGGAATACATCTTTGGGTGCTAAACAATGATACTACAACACATAATTTATAAAGAACGACTCAAAAAGAGACGTTTTAGATTTATCGTTCCTAAAACATTTGTCAGAGTAGCGTAGTCCCAAGTAATCGTTACCAAAAGATAAGTTAAAACAACATATTGGTTTGTTTTAAAAATGGAACGATAAATAAATCAAAGAGTTTGAACAACAAAAGCAGTGCACAACTTCATTCCCCGTGACCTCCAAGCTTCCACTTCTTGATTACCTGAAATACATGTGAGTAAAACAATCAGCAAAAATGCCGAGTGAATCTATAGGTTTATGAAATCAATTTGAACACAAGCAAAGATTATAAGTTTGTGGCATGCTTATAAGCATCAAATAATAATTTGCATCAACAATGATAATTGTATATAGCATAAATTGCAATAAGCTCATGGAACCGAGCCCTTAGACACTCCCATATCAGTCTAATAAGACGAGAGATTTATTAATTGTCGGTTACCTCCAGATTATTGGTACATTGCCGTATACCTAACTTCTCAATACAATATGCTCAAACAGTGTGGAGGTCGGGCCTAAGCTTCTATGACAAGTCCACAAAAACTGAACCGGGGCGGCTTCCCCCATAGATCTATTAATTGTACTAGCGGTTAACCCATCATAGGTTAATTAACGGTCCATAATTGAGGTTTTAACAAAGGCAATCACTTAATGCAATTTAAAGGCAACCACGGGTCCATTCACAGAGGGACAAAGCATACCATAAAAATCTTGTGTTCTAAGTTTATAAAAACATGTATTCCCCCTCGCGGGTTTAAAATCATTTAATAACTAGTATAAAGCGAGGCTATAGACTCACCTTAGCCAATAGTGGTAATGAGACGATCGCCGACGATAAATGATGCCTTTCAAACACGAGAACCGCAACCTATCAAATGAGGTGCGTTCATTAATAATAGACTCGAGAAATAACCCATACATAAGAATTTAAAACTCGACTCATAAAATCACGACAAAATCGAGAGAAAACGATACAAGTGATACTATTACACTCTCCTATATATTCATTTTATTATTCTACGCCTTTAATAAAAATCTGCCGGAACATACCGAATGTCCAAGTCGTTTTCCCATACTTAGACATATCAACTTTTTATGATACTACTCAGAGAACTCACTTACTATATGTAGAAAGTCCTCCCAAGAGCCCATCAAAAGATTTTACTTCTAAAGTTTCCTGCCCGACTCATCTTTGAATCACATAATCCGGACAGTTTAGCGACCTTGACTTACGAAACCATTTTGACCATTCTAAACAACTCCATTTGTAAAACCAACACTTGATTCTAAAAATAGACTTAAAATTCTAAACTTGGAGCCTGAGAACAGCCCTTGAATCATTTTGAAACTCATTTTATAGTCCCCGAGATTCGATCCAAATATCGACAACAATTTTCGGATTGTGTCGACACTCGTCTCCCGGTACACGAAAATCAAACTAGTGTAACTTCCACCTCGTTTGGAGTTGGAAGGCCTACTTTATATCAAATCGAAGCTAACGAAATTCTCTACAACATAATTCCATCATATCATCCTATATTCAGACTTAAGACCCTCGAAAATGGCCTCAAACCTACTGCCTAAAATTGACTATAAAAATCTCTTACAAAATCAAGTTTTTGATCAAAACCAACAACTTTTATCATCATTTTAACATCCTAACATCACCATAAACCAATCCTAACACTTGTATCATCATCAAAATCAAAAACCCAAAAATTAAAATTCAACTTTTTAACCAAAACATTACATAAACATCATTTGATCATCATCTCTAACACATGCATGATCAAAATCACCACCTAACAAGCCTAGTTTTTTTTTATCAAAATTCAAAACTCAATGCATGTAAGTAAAAATAGTATCATTAGAATCACCTTTCAAAAATAGGAATGGGACTTGTTTTGTTTTTTGATGGATCAAAGTTGATTATCAAAAAAAATTGATGGAATGGATGGTGGTGGTGTAGGCCAAAATGGAAAACAAAGAAGAAAGATGGTGTTTTTGTTTTAATGAATTTTTTTAAATGAATTGTGTTAGTGGAAAACATATATATAGTGTGAGGTTAGGGTAGTTTTTGCCAATTTGTGATAGTTTTGGTCCAAAATGTAATAAAATAGTTTAAAAGGGTAAAAATGTAAATTGCAAATTTTTAAATATTTACGAGACTCGGGTTTCGTAAAAATACTTTTTAAAAGTTTAAACGCACACGAAAAATAATAATATAACGACTCGATACGTAATTAAAATGACATCGTCGAAAATATTAAATATCGAAACGATCGATAATAAAATATAAAAATTTTGGCATCCGTCGGTATCGCGATCACTAGTAGTCCTCGTTACTCGTCAAAATATTAAAATATAATATTTAATATCGGTTTCAACTTAAACCGTTAAACATAATAATATTTAACGTTATAAAATACTTCAAAATAATTGAAAGTAGAATTAAATTATGACCTTATTTTTACGGGTTTTACAATAATCACATCCAGCTATCCTAGGGGCAGCGAATGGCGACCCTTCAACATAACTATTTCACACTTAAAAGAGTCCCAAGGAGAAATCCTTAGGGGGGGCTGGATAATCACACCCAGCTTTCCTAGGGGCAGCGAGTGGCGATCTATAACTTCATATTTTTTTTCACAATTGCTTACTAAAAAATATCATAACAGGCTCATAATCTTCATGAAGAACAGCAGAATGATGATGCCTATTCCATTGCTGGTGATGAAAATGCTGAAGCCCCCCACATAGATCTCGATGCCATGTCAGACATTGATTCCATGCCAGAGGATGAGGTCTTCATTATTGAAGAGGACTTGACCATTTCAGATTATGCTGATATGGATGCTGATGATGACCAAGTTACATCAGAGTTAAAACCCATCTCTTTCCCATCAATGCCCAATGTGCAAGAACTAGCTGCTAAGCGGCTATTGGACCAGAGGCTCTGTACACCAACCCTAGTTCCCTTCCCAACCTTACCAAATGTCATGGAACTAGGGGCCAAGCAACACTTAGAACATTTACAAAACCTCAAGCCTGTCTATGTTCCTCGAATGAAAGATGTTCAGGAACTCGCTGCTGAGGTTCTCTGGGTTAAGAGGGGTGACATCAGTAAAACCAAGCCCAAAGTCACAAATGATGTCATCCTCTCTGAATTACAAACACTCACCCATGCTGCTGAGGAACTCACCACCACACTAGAGACTTCACTAACTTCATCTGTGGAGTCCTCTATGACTGCCTTGCTTCCACAACTACTGGGAAATGCCTTGCAAGCTCACCTCCCAGCTGTTCTAGACCAGAGCCTCTAGCAATACATACCATCTGTCCTTACATCAGCTGTCAAAGCAAATGTTGCAGCTATTGCTAAGGCGTCTGAGCCTTCAAGAAAACTTCTTCAAGAGCTGTTACAAGAGGAACTTAAAGAGATCTGCTTATTTGTCCATCAAGAATTCATTAAGTTCCTCAAGCCTGGATCGGGCACAACTACTACCGGTGATATGCCTGATGGGGAGAATTCAGCAACCTCCACCTATGAAGAAGAAGAATACACTGCTCCACCTAAGGGGGAGCAATCACTTAGACAACCAACACCTTCAACAGGGATTCCAACACCAAAACCTCTCATGTCCTTCAACCCAATCACTGAAGCAATAAAGGAAAAGGAAAAAGGAATTTCCATTGAACAACCGGAAATAACCCTGCACTCCCTCCAAGAAGAAGGCGGATCCACAGCTAAACTCTCCAAACACTCTGACCTGAACAAATTCAAGAGCGCTGATGAACCACCACTTACCCGAGAGCAGGCAAAGGCTCAAATCTTGGAACACCAAAGGCTTGCAAATATTAGAGCAGCTGAACTCAAGAGCAATGAAGCTCTGAACAAACTCTCTCCTACTGTAAAGGAAGCTCAGCTGGTTAAGCTCAAAGAACTGGAGGTTAAAAGGAGCAACCTTCAAAAGGAATATGAAAGACTTGTAAACCAAAGAGCTAAACCTGGTCAAATCACCAAGTATGCATGTTACACTGACAAAGAAAAAAGAGTGGTGATGACCCTTTACAAAGAGAACCAACTAACCAACTACAAAGTCTTCATTGACTTTAAACTCAGAGATCTGGGCCTCTCTGAATGGTTAGAAATGCTGTCTCTTGCCCAAAAGAAGACTGGGCCTGGTGCTGCCCAAATGATGAAAAACATTCAAGCAAAGCTGAATTGGGTAAGAGACACGGCAAAGAAGCTGAAAGTACCTCTGCCTCCTCAACTGTCACAACAACAACCTTCTCAAGGACAAAAGAAAAGAAAAACCCAAATGGGGCCTTTGGTGGAGAAGTTGGTCACTGAAAACATTGTTGTTGATGGGATGCATAGAAACTTGGTACTTCCCAAAGAGATCACTAAACCAGTAGGGGCCAAGTATACTCAGAACTAGAGACATGTATGGTCTTCATGAATGGTAATTGTGAGTATTGCTTTCAGCGAATGAATGAACTACATTTTGCATCAACCATCCAGCTTATCAGACTCAAACAAGGCATCCTAAGGAATTGCAAAATAGCTGAGGATTTTGAGTTTGAAGTTGAGCTAGTCATCAACTCTAGAAGTGACAAAGTTGAGGCCCAGAGAATTTCTGATCAAGGCCTCGATCGCTGAAGAACCTTTTTACTTTTTGGTTATGTTTACACCTCTGGGTGTTCTTGTAATAGACTATGTTCTTTATGTTTAATAAAACTCTGAGGTATGTTTGTTAAATTATGTGTAAGAAGAAGCTGTGTACTCACATACAATAATTTTAGACTTAGTATAATTTATAAACATATAGGGGGAGATTGTTGGGCCAATGAAAGTTTTAACTATGGCCCAGTCTAGATTTGTTTAATTAGACTAAGTGTTTACTGATCGCTGAGAGGACCATCGACAAAGACTAGACTAGTGGAAGGCAAAGCCTCAGCTGGTACACCAGGAACATGCAAGTCAAAGACAACGTCAGAGAAGTCGAAGACAATCTGAAGTCATACTCACCAGCGATTATGGATAGCTGGGATGTTGAAGGAATGTACTGGTGTTCAAGGATCTCTGAGTTGACAACACTCAGAGATCACTTAAGAACCCTAGAAGTCTGGGATAAGCAAAGCTTATCCAATCCTTTATAGTTTAGGCGTGAGAATCTACCAAGTGTTTTGAGCGGGACAAAACAAGAGATTCAAGATAAAGCCTAGTACGACCTAGTGGGACAAAAGGTGAACAGTTAGCATAACTGTTAACCTAAAGTTGTTTAAAGGTATGTCTCGATTTGGACATGCATTTAATACGTTGTACTCTTCCATTCAGAAGGTGACACGTATCAACTACTCCCACTAAGGAAGCAACCTCGTACACTATAAATAGGAGTGAGAAAGAAGAATTAAATCAACCCTTGTGCTTGGATAATTTATCTAAGTTCTTTCTCACCTTGGAACCGCTGAGCCCCCAGCTGTCTACCAGCGTCTCATTGGTTTCCTTGTAAACTTGAGTCTCGAATCTAGTTTACTTGTTCTAGGGTTCATATCTTGTTGTCATTCAACGGGTGTATTCATAGCACTTTGTAATACTTTGTTTATAATACTTAATAAAGCATTACGCGTTTGAAAAGTATTTCATTATGTTTCGTGGTTACAAGAGTTATAGTTTATCAAAATTTGTCATATTAAGGGACTTTCAGAAGCTATCCAGCCTTTATTACTTTATGCATTTTTTCCTACTTTATCATACTTTACTTCATTTTGGACATTGTTTAGTCCTTTCATTTACAGTACTTATATTTGCTTGTGTGGGAGTTACTTGGACTACCGATCTTTGATTCCGGTATTTCTTTTTATGGTCATAAATGTTTAGACATTTCCTTGCATGCTTTGATGACACACTATAATACACTGTTTCCATCTTAACAAATGGGGTGTTACACAAATAATGACTATTTGGAGCATTCACATCCCATATCCTCCCAATCTTTACTATAATAAAACCTGTGATATTCATATTCAGTTGGCTCAAGAACAAAAGATTTGCTGTTTGCGGGGTATTGGTATTTGGTTTTACACTTCCATCAACATTTAATGTTTCAATAGCCTTGGATGTGCTACATACAGCCTTAGATTCAGACTTTTTTGGCGAATGCTTGGAAGAATTAGCAGCATACATGTCACGAACCTTAATGTCTGACTTCAACCTTTTGGTTGAGGGTTCAGCATTCTTGCCTGAACTGCAGACAGTCTTGCTGTCCGACTTCTTTTGGGATTCCTTGAAGCGAATAAGTAGACATGACATACTGGGAAGAATTACAAGACATGGTTGCTACTTGATTAGATTCAGTTAGGGTGTGAGGAATACAAAGACTGATGCCATACATTTATACACACAAATATTAATGGATGATTTCAATTATAATCTTTGTAACTGCTAGATGTTTACATTCCAGAAAGTTAATACTTGTAAAACCCCTAAGATGTTCTGCATTCTCAAAAGTGGAACAATAATACTTGCACAGCCCGCCCAAAACTTGTTTTAACCCGTATGTACGCCAAGAACTTGTTTAACCCGTATGTATTTGAGCATTATTCACTTGTACTATAGTTAACATAGCTTACCACCATTGTACTCACATTAAATGTACTCATGCACTTCAAACTTAAGGACCTAAAATTTAGATATAATAGATTCTTTATACTTAGAAATTTATTCGAGTCGGGTTAACTCAAATAACAATATCTGATGTGTGTGCTCCAAAGCATAATATAAACTTCAGACAATATGTATCCTACAATGAATGACAAGATTAACTTACTATGTCCGTATCAAAATTATTGTCCTTAAAAAAAATACCCAATTTACAAAAAAAATATTTATTATTGTTTTATCTATTTTACTTTTTATTATAATTTTTTTTATTTTTAACTAATTAATTAAAGTCATATTTAAACTTTGTAATAATACTTAAGAAAAGTTATTACCGTAAATTTGATCAAAACTTTATATATATTTTTAATAGTGGACAATTAAGTACAAATAAAAAAAAATTTAAACTATAAATTTAACACAAAAAAATTAACAAACTTAGAGCATCTCCAATGCATATGGTTTACAAAAAGCTTTTTACTATTTTAAAAACCTTTTAGCATGGTTTAAACCATTGAAATAAAGACTTTTTCATGACTTTTAAAGAAAGACTTTTGATATACAAAGCTTTTGATAAAAAAACACCAAAGTATTACCACTCATTTACCTTATGCATTAATTGTGAGAAATTTTAATGGCATTTAATAAAAAAAATCCTTATGCAAACTATCTCTATTGAAAATGCTCTTAAAAACTAAAAATACCACTCTCTCTCTCCCAATTTTTATTCATGTTTTTTTGATGTCTAAAATTAGATTTTTATTACTAAAAGTAGATAAAAAATTTGATTAAGTTTATTATATTATTTTTATTTAAAATTATTACTACAAACTTAAAAAAGAAGTTAACTAAAAGTAGATAAAAACAACTTTTTTAAAATATGTACTCCTACTTTTTATCAAAATATTACCGGTATATTCTCAAAAGATACTCCTCCGTATTACATCCCAAAAGCATGTAACACGTTTTTCACATACCTAACCTTTCTATATATATCTTGAACCTTGTTGCTTTCACTTCAACTTGATTGATTCACAAACTCAAACAAAACATACCAAAATTGGTATGATGATGATCACCATCCGTCCTCCTCCACCGGATCCAGACCTATCCAACAAGACTTTTTATCATCATGTATTTATCGTTGTTGTAACAGATGCTTTCGGAAGTAAAATGGAAGGATGTAACCGGGAATGTGACGCATATGTAATTTTTGTTTTTATATTTTCAAATTCTAATCCATTTTTTCCGATATTCATATACGCATGCTTTTTATGTCTTCAGCCATTCTCCGGTCAAGGTCCAGGATCTGCTAGCGGAGACCCGATCGAGGTCGACAAGGACTCCGGAACCGGCAGCAAGGGGTCCGGAACCACAAGCAAGGGTCCAGCACCAAAAAATAAGTTAGGAGACCCGATCGAGGTCGACAAGGACTCCGGAACCGGCAGCAAGGGGTCCGGAACCACAAGCAAGGGTCCAGCACCAAAAAATAAGTTAATTTGTTACTAACATTTTTACTTTATTGTATGAACTATGAATGAATATATCAAGAAAGAAATGTACTGCTGTGGTTATGTCTCAATCAACTTTGTTATCTATGATGTTGCATTTCATGAGAGACTTTTTATCATGGATTTATTGTTGTAATAGGTGTTTTCTTTCGGAAGTAAAATGGTATACTTTTTGTATTTCTGTTGTTATAAGTATTTTTCTAGTGTATTTCTTGATGAGATGAGGTGCTTTTATTATGTTACGGAATATAAGTAGTTAGATAGTTAATTTGAGTGTCTTGCGAAACTCCTTGTTGGCTTATTACCTCATTTGAGCGGTTTGCCGCTGCCTTTAATAGATATATAAGTGGTTTGACCATAAATATTCACAAACACCCTATAAGCTGACACTTAAGTTTTGATTTCACTTGGTTTTCATGATTGGTTCGATGTTTATGAGTTGATTTTCTATTGGTTTTGGGTTGTTGGTGATTAGAACTGATGAAATGTTGCATTGTAGTTAGTGAAATGTGTTGAGTCTGATTAATAGGTGAATATTTGAGTGATTTGTGTATGATTCGTTAGATTGTATTTAAGCCTGCAATTAGAGATTTGGACGGTGTGGGATTGCTTATTTAGGCGCTTATAAGATTATGTGCTTACGGAGTGTTTAAAATTAGAATGTTTATCTCTAGAAAATAAGTAGGTCGGTATGTTTTTATATTCAACGCAAATAAGCACATTAAAAGGGTGTTTGGGACTGCTTATCTAGGTGCTTATCGCTTATTTTCGAAACATTTCATGTTAGGGATTAAAACACACCAACACTTTTAATTTTGGGATCATAAATGAAAATTGCCCAAAGAAAAACGAAGAAGAATGGAGAAAATGAGGAAGATGATAAATGAAATAGCAAACATTCCCAAAAATAAGCTGTCAAATTTTCATCTTTCTTTAATCCCACTTTTTTACATCTCTTCTTCTTTTTATAAATTTGGTGTAGCTTTTCGACACGCCCTTTACAAGTTTGGTTTCATTCAACAAAACAGGTACTTCATTACTTTCATGATTTTTGTTTGAATAGTTTTAAGCTTATCAAGTTTTATTTAGATTAGCAGACCCTTGCTTAGTTTTTGCGTTGATCGTTGTTTATGTAGGGTTTGATAATTGGGATTTGGGACTGATAAATATAAACAAATAAGGTCATAAGTCACATATAAGCTTCAGCGAACACCTATATAAGCTTATCATGTCATAATAAGCTTATGGCTTGTTTCGTTTTCGACTTATGTTACATAAGCTCATTTTATGTGGCTTATTTAGAAATTTACGGCTCATATAAGCTTATCATGACATTGTAAGTTTATATAAGCATATATTTTTAAAATGAGCCACAGAAGTGAGCTTATGAAGTATAAGCTGAAAACCAAATAAGCTATAAGCCTGATATATAAGCCTAAACAGATACCCCCTTACTAGCTTATTCAACTTTTGAAAAGCTAATAAGTTCACTTTTTGGGGCTCGAGAGCTTATCAATTTAAGCTTGTAAATTCATAAACTCAAATTGATAAGCTCATTAGCCCAAAACATGGAGCTTAGTAGTTGTCCAAAAGTTCAGTAAGCCCATAACCCCGGAAATTAAGCTTAAACAAACACCCCACTTGATTTTATGAACTGAAATATGCCGCGAGCTTAAGCTAATAAGCCATTCAAGAGTAACTTATCAAATTTAAAAGAAGAAACAGTAGGGTAAGCTATATAAATAGGGAAAAAAGGTAAAAGTATGTAACATTTTGGTGCGATTAACATTTTTGTGATGGCTGCTGAAGATTGTGCTGTTTACTCAACTATTCATCAGTTCTTAATTGTCATGTTTACGGGGTGTTTGGCATTGCATATAATTAGAATACGAACTGTTTCTTTAGTGTTAAGTGATTTCTGAATATTTGGGGAGTTAAAGAGATAGAATATTTTAATGACCCCTGTATAATCGGAATCAGTTTCTTGCAGTTTTTGCAGCTACTCCTGAACTCATTATTTGACCCTTTAATAGTTATCATCGTCAGTTACTCAGTTTCAGCATACCTAAAAATGAATGCCAAACACAACCTTAATTTGCACTCATCTTGAAATGAGAAATTCAATCCCAATGGTATGACATACAAAGTCAAACCACAGCTATTTCTAAGAAGAATGTTTTTTAATTATAAGCGGAAGACTGATACTTAAGTTGTAGTTTCTTCTGTCTTTTCTTTTGCTGACGAGAATGATACTTATGCAATGGGAAGTACGCACGATGGTTACAATGCCAAATGATTTTGAATAGAATGCCTAGAACTGTTTTAAACAGATCTAATTTTCCATCACTATGGTTGGCAGGGTTATGGCGGTGCTGATGAAGCTAGAATAATGCTTCAAAGGCATTTGATTGGAACGTCTGTGAAGATTGGTGTAGGTGCAAATCGAGCAGCTACTGCTGCTTCTTTTCTTCACAAACATGGTTTCCTTTATCCTCTTGAAATCACATGTTTCAAGAAGCCAATACCAGAAAGAGGTGTTTCTGATAAAATCGGAGTCGCGATTCTTGATGATGGAATGCAGGTACCGAATTTGAATCTTCATTCTTTTACTTGTTATGTAATTTTGAATAAATAAGCTTTAACAAAACTAGATGTAGAAGCTATTGGATTGGATTTGCTTATGCTTAAGTGCTTGACATATACTGGTAATTTAAGAAATTCACAGATAATTTGCCGAAATATATCAATTTTCCTGAATAAAAATATCACTTCTTGTGAAATGGGAGTAAGTCGTTACAACTAGGCTAAAAGAATGGGTTAATAGGTAATTTAGACCACGCTTGGATAATCTTTATTGTTGCAGCTGGTCTAAAACAAGTCATTCAACATGGTATTACCTTGACATATATGTCAGCATAATCAAAATCAATATTTGTCAACTTAAACAATAAAAGTTTCTCAGTATCTAGGTAATCAGTTCCAAAACGTAAACCCAAACACCCCAATGGTTGTGCTTTATCTGTAAACTAAATCGGGTTCTCATAAATAATAAATTTCTTCTTGTAAAGCATATACGTGTGTAACGTGATCTGGAAATTGTGATGGTGAATGCTTTATCTCCATGGGGAAACGACCATCTTATACCCTTTGGACCTTTACGGGAACCCTTGACTGCATTTTCCCGTGTTGATGCCGCTGTAATCCATCACGCTGACATGGTACAAATACTCCTTAACTTGAACAAGACTTGATAAATTCTGCATTTGTGTCTTCCTAAAATATGCAAGTTTTTGTTAAGGATTGCAGGTACCGGATCAGATTCTTTCTGCTATTGAGTCTACAATTCTTGAAAAGAATCGGTTTCTTCTTGTATTTCGGTCTGCAATGACTCCTTCACTCTTCTTTAAGGCACCAAACGTCTCGAGCCCAATAACTTTAGGAGTTTTATCTGAACAGATCATTTTATGTGTTTCTGCGATTGGATCTCCTAATTCTTTTGTGCAACGGATTGAGAAGGTATCATAATACACTTTATTCCAGAGCCATATATAATAAGCCATATAATATGTTTGCTGTACATTAACTCATTAAAAGATGGTTTTGTAAGCCATATAATTTCAACATCTACATTAAAAATGTGAACGTTATACATAAACCTTAAGGGTTCTATGGTCAAAGTCTCAAATAATAACCCAAATGACTCACAAAGCCATCTTTTACCGGATATCCGATGACTAAAATGGGGAAACTGGATAACAATTTTGGTTACAAACCTACCACCGTCGTGACTGAAATGGTTTGAACTTCTAAGTCTGTAAATATCATGTTTTCAAATAATGTTTTTACGTCCAAACTCTTGAAGTCAAAGGATTGAATGCTGTTGTTTGCAGGACTATGATCGAGATAGCGAGATCCTTGGAGGGTTGGATCCATGTGATGTTCTGGTGTTATGTTGTAAGCTGCAAATTTTAAGCCACAAGGGTTGCTCGGAAGATACCTTCAAAAAGATGTTGGTTCAGTCGTTGAGGCGAAATGTAAGATAACTTCCTGCCGTCAAAAAGTGCCTGACACAGTTACCGAGTTGAATATGTTTTTTGGATAATAGTTTTGTAATTGGTATTGAGTAACCAGGATAACAATATATGAGGCTGGATGTCTAGATGTACTTGTACTCCACTGTGATATGTACAGTTAGAGATCATATGCCCGCTTTGTGTCCATAAGTTTATCGGTTATCAATATTTTGCAAATATCCTATAGGTTAAAGCACAAATATCCTAGAGGCTGAATAATTTTGAAACGAAAATAATAAGTTAATAACTAGTTATCATGTTATTGGCAGTTTTGAAAAATAACTCTCAATAAGTGAGATATTATTTTCACTTAACACAAAATGATCTTGTGAAATAAGGGTAAATAAAGTATACAAGTGTAACCCAAACCAATATATTTATTTTTGTTACCCATTAGTAAAATTCAGCCCAACCAAAATTTTTGTTACAGAATCGGCCCAATTATATCCGAAACACCACTCTATAATAGGGGTGAGCAAAACCGACCGACAACCGAAAACCGACACAAACCGACCGAAACCGAAACCGACCGACGCAAACCGACCAAATTCGGGTCGGGATTCGGGACGGGTTTTCATGATTTCGGGACTCGGGTCGGGTCGGGACTCGGGATTAATTCGGGATCGCACAAAGAAAACCGCACAAATCGGGAGTAACTCGGGCTTAAATCGGTTCGGTTCGGGACTCGGGCCTAACTCGGGTCGGGATTCGGTTTGAGTTTTTCGTGATTTCGGTTTCGGGATAAGTCGGGATCGGGTCGGGACGGGTCGGTTTCGTCCCGATGCTCACCCCTACTCTATAATACAAGACTTGAAACCTAGTATAACTTCGCAGCCACCAAATATCTCTCTCTCTAGATCTATCTTCACTTTCAGCCGCCATGGATTTCGGCCGTGTGTGGCATGTGGCTTGGCGTACCCTTTTGGAGGGATTTTATCTGACTTAGATTATTTTCATAAACTTGTAAGTTTCTTTTTGTTATTTGTGTCTTCTTTTTTATATAAATTTATTTAGATAATGTCTTCATTTGGTAATGTTGTGGGATTTATGATAATGGATCTGAATGATGTACAATTTATTTATACTTTTATTTTCTCAACTTTACAAGATTTGAAATTAGTTTTAATCAATTTGTCACTTTTACTGAAAGGTTATGCTACGGATTTATTCTGCATAAGGGTAGGTTCGTGCGATAAAATGATTGACACGGTTCACCTATATAAGCTGGAGATCACCGATCTGAACTCGCAGTCTGTTGAGAGATTCAGAAACTTAGACATGACTGACAACAGATGGGAAGACGATATGGTACTCATGAACCACATATTGCAGAGTAGGAAGATGTGGAAACATCTAGTACAACTGGAAGAGGAGGTATTTTTTGTCGATCAGGGTGCTAATAATTCTCTGTATATTACAGACCCGGAAGAGGAGGTATCTACTAGTAAAAAATAAACTCAAACTACATTCTCCAGCATCCAGCTCTAACGATTCACTCGGGCTCCTAAAAGTACCAAACACCCCCAAAGTATTATGCATAAATTTCATCTGAACGAAGAAGTAACCACTAGAAAACTAAAGAGTCACTGCCAGATCATTTCATACTCTCAAAAGAAAATATATTACAGTACATGATATTATTGTATTGTCATAATGCCGTATCATGTTGGCCCATCCCAAAACCATGTAAATTGATTTACACATCAAACACGTTTTTCACCATAGCTTCACCTTTCTATAAATCTTGACTTTTCATTAACCGCATTCACTTCATCTTCATTGATTCACACCACATACCAAAATTAGTATGATGATGATCTCCATCCGTCGCCCTCCACCGGACTTTTTATCATCATGTATTTATCGTTGTAACAGATGCTTTCAGAAGTAAAATGGAAGGATGTCACCGGGAATGTGACACATATGTAAGTATTGTTTTTATATTTTCAAATTGTAATCCATTTTTTCCGATATTCATATACACATGCTTTTTATGTCTTCAGCCATTCTCCGGTCAAGGTCGAGGATCTGCTAGCGAGCGGAGACCCGATCGAGGTCGACAAGGACTCCGGAACCGGCAGCAAGGGGTCCGGAACCACAAGCAAGGGTCCAGCACCAAAAAATAACTTAATTTGTTACTAACATTTTTTACTTTATTGTATGAATGAATATATCAAGAGATCTACTGTAGTGTTTATGTTTCATTCAACTTTGTTATTTATGATGTTGTATTTCATGAAAGACTTTTTATCATGGATTTATTGTTGTATAGATGCTTTCGGAAGTAAAATGGTTGTATTTCCGTTGTTATAAGTTTTTTGCTACTGTATTTTTGTTTAGCTATTACTACTTGACTACTTTATGTCCACAAGTCAGTAGTAACTAGTTTTCTTGATGAGATGAGGTGCTTAGGATTGGTTACTCAAGTGCTTGGAGCTTTTATTATGTTACGGAATATACGTAGTTAGATAGTTTGAGTGTCTTGCGAAACTCCTTGTTGGTGGTTTGACCATAAATATTCACAAACACCCTATAAGCTGACACTTAAGTTTTGATTTCACTTGGTTTTCATGATTGGTTCGATGTTTATGAGTTGATTTTCTATTCGTTTTGGGTTGGTGATTAGAACTGATGAAATGTTGCATTGTAGTTAGTGAAATGTGTTGAATCAGATTAATAGGTGAATATTTGAGTCATTGTGTATGATTCGTTAGATTGTATTTAAGCCTGCAATTAGAGATTTGGACGGCGAGGGATTGCTTATTTAGGCGCTTATAAGATTACGTTCTTATGGAGTGTTTAAAATTAGAATGTTTATTTCTAGAAAATAAGTAGGTCGGTATGTTTTTATATTCAACGCAAATAAGCACGTTAAAAGGGTGTTTGGGACTGTTTATCTAAGTGCTTATCGCTTATTTTAAATCTCTATGTACTTACCTATAAATCCTATTTTCTCGGTTCACTTGCATCTTATTGAGTGACGTGTATGATACTGAAACATGTCTCTATAGCAACTTATAACAGTCATTGTGCACTTGTTGACATGTTTTGACATGATATGGATGTTATTTTTTTGACGAAATCATACGTTTGTTAAGTTGTTTGTATTGTGTGTTGGTATTAAGGAAACTGTTATGACAGACAAGGCTCCTGTAGATCTTGGTCCCTATTCCCAAGCTAATTAAGGCTAATAATACGCAAGAGATTATTTGTTCCTGAGAAATGCGACATGCTGGTCCTTGATCCACGCTACTTGAGCTCTCAGATTTTCTTGGCAACGTTTGGAAGGAAAATAAAAACATGAACATGTCTTTGTCATAAGTGAAAGGGGTAACTTGTCACAATGTGGTGACTTTTTTATACTTTCTAAACTTTCCCCTCTGTTCATAGGATATCCCTAAACCAGGTATGTATGGTTCATGACTAATTACACTAGGAGGGGCTCGATACCGAGGACCCAAAATTCCTCTCCCCTTTGCGGAATATATCAACGAATATTTTGAAGCATTTAGATTTTTAGACCACTCTCAATGATAGGTTTCAAGGTCTTCATCTTGTTTTTGAAGTCAATTATTGGGTTATCGAGGATACGCTTCTCCCAAAATCGAGTTACCAAATTATGAAGTTGCTTGTCAAGGAGCCAAGAATTATAGAATTTGAATGGAATTGGGCCAAAATCCAAAATCCAAGGTCCCGTAGAAGGTTTCAAGACAATCGGTCTGTGATCAGAGATGAGACTATCAAGATCCAAAGCTGTGAAATTCTGAACGGAGGGTGATGAATCTTTAGTGATTAGGAACCCATAAAGTTTGCTTAGTTTATCTCGACGACCGTTAAAGCGACGAGCTATCATTTGTTTCTGTGACTGAATCACCAATTCTTAAAGTGAATCGACTTCTTCATGTATATCATTATGCAGTGACTCACTCGCACTTCTTTAAGTATCAAGCCCGTTGACTTTGGGAGTTTATCTGAAAAGTTAGTTTCACGTGTTTTGGCGATTGAATCTCCTAATTCTTTTGTGCAAAGGATTGAGAAGGTATCATTAATTCTTCTAGCATTTACAAGCGGTTCATGTAGGCATAACCGCATAAGACTTGAATCACTCAATATGACAAGAATGATAAAGGTTGTTTCCAGTTAGGGTCTAAGTGTACGTCACAATGGTTCCTCGGAAGATAGCATAAAAAGGTGCTGGTTGAGTCGTTGAGTCAAAATGGGAGACAGCGTCAAGCCTTCAAGAAGAAGCTGACACAGTCACCGAGTTGAATCTAAAAGATTCCGTGCATTATATATGTAAAAACTGGACGAGGTTACATCTGAGGAAAATTTTTAATAGTAAAATTACTTCTTGTTTGTTATCTAAGTGCATCTGGCACAATTGACTTGGTCATCCATCTGATCAAGTTTTGAGTGTGTTAAAGGATACACTTCAGATTGATAGTCTTGTTGATACTCCGCCTTCTGATGTGTGTCACAAGGCTAAGCAGACCAGAGAACCTTTCCTAATTAGTGATCATAAGACTAAGCATTTAGGTGATATTATTCACTTTGATGTTTGGGGGCCTTATAAGGTTAAAAGTAGGGAAGGGTTTAGATTTTCCTTACTATTGTTGATGACTACACTAGGGTTGTTTGGTTGTATTTACTTAAGGGGAAGGATGAGGTTTTTGAAAAGGTGGTTGAATTTTACAACCTTATTAAAACTCAATTTGATATTTTTGTTAAAGTGTTTAGAAGTGATAATGGCACTGAATTTGTCAATCATATGTTTGAAAAATTTGTCATAACTAAAGGCATCGTTCATCAGACCTCTTGTGTATATACACCACAACAAAATGGTGTAGTTGAAAGAAAACATAGGCATCTTCTTAATGTTGCTAGATCCCTCATGTTTCAGGGGGGCATTCCTTTAAACATGTGGTCTGAATGCATTTTAACATCTGTGTACCTTATTAACAGGCTTCCTACCTCTGTGCTATCTGGAAAAAGTTCTTATGAAATGATTTACAAAGTATCTCCTAGTCTCTCTTTACTAAGAAGTTTTGGGTGTTTGTGTTTTGCAACAGTTTTAAATAATTCAGATAAATTTTCTGCTAGGTCTGATAAATGTGTTTTTTGGGGTATTCTAATACTAAAAAAGGTTATAAACTTTATAATCTTGAAACTAAAACTTTTTTTTCCTAGAGATGTGAAATTCTATGAGACTGTTTACCCTTTTAAAAATGATGTGTTAGTTAAAGATTTTGTGTTTGAGGAAAATGGTGTTAACAGTCAAAACTTTTTTGACCTAGTAGAACCAATGTCAAATGAACCCTGTGATGATAAGAGAGACAACAAATGTGATATAGATAATAGTGTGACTCCTGACTTAGTAGATGTACCTAGATATGCATCTCCTGATGTTGCCAGACATTCTAGGGGGGTAGTCAAAGAGTCTAGTATAGACCAAAATGACAGCAGCCAGAATGATCTAGGTGGCAGTATAGGAAGTCCTAAAGGATATGATATTATCAATAATGATGATGATTATGATTCTAAGGGTGATGACTTTGTAGAATTTAAACAAATGTTTGAGTCTGAAAATGCTAATAATCCAGAAAGGTCAGAGCTAAGGAGGTCAAGTAGACCTGTTAGATTGCCTGCTAAGTTTAACAATTATGAGATGGATAAAAGGTTTAAGTATGACATAAATAGTGTGATTAGTTATGCTAATTTGTCTATACACAATTTTGTCTTTGCTAATAATCTGAACAAGATTCATGAGCCCAAATCTTATTCAGAAGTTGTTAAAAATCCTAAATGGATTGAAGCTATGAATGAAGAAATGAATGCTCTTAACAGAAACAACACTTGGTTAATAGTGGATCTACCTCCAGGTAGAAAAGTTGTTGCTTGTAAGTTGTTGTGGAAGGTTAAGTATAAATCTAGTGGTGAGGTTGAAAGATTTAAGGCTAGAGTTGTTGCTAAAGGATTTAGTCAGAAAGAGGGCATTGACTATGAAGAAACATTTTCACCAGTTGTGAAAATTGTTACTGTTAGATGTCTTATTTCTGTTGCTGTTCATTATGCTTGGCATGTGTATCAATTAGATGTCAATAATGCTTTTCTATATGGTGAGTTAGATGAAGAGATCTATATGACAGTACCTGAAGGTTATGGGTCTAATGATAACAAAGTTTGTAGACTTACAAAATCTTTGTATGGTCTTAAATAAGCACCTAGAAAATGGAATGAAAAATTGACAAGTGTGCTTGTTGAAAATGGATTTATACAAAGTAAAAGTGATTTTTCTCTTTTCACTAAAACAGAGAATGATTCTTTTGTTGCCTTATTGGTGTATGTTGATGATATTATTATAACTGGCAACAATGAATCTGTTATAAATGACTTTAAGAAATACTTGAGCTCTAAATTCAAAATTAAAGACCTTGGAAAGCTTAAGTACTTCTTAGGAATTGAAGTACTTGATGCTAATAATGGTCTTGTGCTTAATCAAAGGAAGTATTGTCTTGAGTTACTTGCTGAGTATGGTATGTTGGCATGTAAGCCAGCTAAAGCTCCTATACCTGATTCTTCAAAGAAGAAGAAGGAATAGGTTGCTATAGAACATGATGTTCCTATTGATAATAAAACATGTTATCAAAAAATTGTGGGAAAATTGATCTATCTTAGTTTAACTAGACCTGATATTGCTTATAATGTTCATAGGTTTAGTCAATTCATGCATGATCCTTATAAGTCTCACTTAAAACTTGCTTTTCATGTGCTAAGATATCTTAAAGGTTCTCCTGGAAATGGTATTTCATTTATGAAAAATAATGATTTAAGTTTTACTGCATTTGTTGATTCTGACTGGGCTAAGTGTAAGGTTACTAGAAAATCTGTGACTGGCTATACTGTGTATCTTGGAAATAATCTTGTTTCCTGGAAAAGTAAAAAGCAATCTGTTTTAGCTAAGTCTTCAGCAGAAGCTGAATACAGAGCTATGAATAGTGTTGCTTGTGAGATAATGAGGATACTTAAGATCATGAAGGATCTTAAAGTTGATATTTGCTTACCGGTACCTATCAATTGTGATAGCAGCTCTGCTATCCAGATTGCTGCTAATCCTGTATTTCATGAAAGGACAAAACATTTTGAAATTGATTTGTATTTCCTTAGAGAAAATATGTCAGCAGGTTTGATTAAAACACTCAAGATCAAATCTAAGGACAATGTGGTTGATTTGTTTACTAAGGGCTTATCAATTAAAGATCACAAATTTCTTTGTGATAAGCTGAACCTTGTAAATCTATATCACAAGTCAACTTAAGAGGGGGTATTAAGTTTAAGTTGACAAGTGTATAATTGTTCAAGGGTAAGTAAGGTAACTTTTCTTTTATTATTTTCTTTTGTATTTTTTGTTTTCTATTTGTGTGTAGGTTTTGATAGATGGAGGTCTATATTTGCCAAGTTGAGGAAAGTGAGGTGACGCCCTAGTCAACCTCTATATATTCATCGCTTCGTTTAGTTGTTAGGGTTATCACTTTTCATTCTGTTTGTTTTCTCTCATCTTCCATTGTTGGTTGATCTAGTATACTTGTTCTGATACATTGTGAATATTGATCTTGTTGTTAAGATCATTGATTCACTTAGTTTGATTCTTGTTTCTTTTGTTTGTAAGTATTGATCACAAAGCTAGGTATCACATTTGAAGTGATAGCCTAACGCAGTTAATAAAATACAAGGGGAGGTTGGTTGAATAATCTTTGATCTTGTTTTTCTAGTTTTATAAAATCGAATAAATAGTTTTCCAAAGTTTCGGTTTGAATGTTATTATAAAGAAGATCCAGCTTCATTGTTTGGAAATCTTGAAACGCTTATTTTGATGGGTCTATGTGCTTGTACAAACCTTGAGAAGTTTTCAAGAAGTATATGTAGTTTACGGGGTTTAAGAAAGCTTACACTTGAAGGCAGTATTCTAGAGGTACCCCGCGACCTTGACCAGTTAGAATGTCTCGTGCAACTAACTTTTTCATCTACAAATATCAGCAATCTTCCAGATAGCATTTGTAAGTTGAAACATCTCAAATCTCTCGAACTTAAATCATGTTTGCTTCTCGAGAAGTTACCCGATGATCTTGGCCGAATAGAAACTTTGGAGACGCTAACCTTAACGGATTGTAACCGTTTAAGAGACATTCCAAACAACATGGGTAAGATCAAATGTGTTATATCACCAAAGGTCTACAAGCGATATACTCATGGGAAATATAAGCCACAGCACATAAATGACACAGTTGACAGATTCACAGGAGCCAATACATAATATCAGGTACATTCTCTGTTTAATGTCTCTGTTTACATATGTTTTCACACTCGATCCTGACATTTTTCCATTCAAACGTTACTTTCATATGTTGATGTAATATATATGTTTTTGTTTTCAACAGGCATATTGTTGATCGTTTTCATGTGCTTACAATTTTCATCGCGCCACTTTAATGAACCAAATGATCTTTGTTGATTGTTGATAATTTCAAGTGATTTGGAGCATCCGTTTCGTTCATTGATTATTTTCTCCGGTACACTTCTAAAAGTACTATCGTTTGTAAATATGTGTTTCAAATTATGATTTCTTTTATCTTCCAATATTACTATATGTCTATATTAGTACTGTTTTACTGTGTTATATTACACTATAATACCGATCTTGAATTTCGTACTAATTACTGTAAATCATAGTAGAATTTGAAGTTAGATAATGTTGTACGAAACAGACAACAACCCGAAGATCGATATCGCGGAACCGCTAGATTGCGAGTTATATCGAGCACAAGTAACGAACACGAGAGACTACAAAGAACCGACAAGTATTGCACACGGTATACCCTCAACTACCTCTTTATTAATAACCCTAATAAAGACTACATTGAGGAAGAAGAATACAATGAACAAGGATCCCCCTCATCCCTATTTATAGAGATGAGGGGGTAGGCACCTTCCTAATACAAGTTTATTTCTAATCTATATTACAAAGTACACTTAAGTCCCTAACCTATGTTTAATATTACTCCTAATATTCTAACAATTTCCACCTTAGGAGTAACACTTAAACATAACCGATACTCAACACCCTTTACCGGTGTTG
Source organism: Glebionis coronaria (assembly GCA_025667525.1). Lineage (NCBI taxonomy): Eukaryota > Viridiplantae > Streptophyta > Magnoliopsida > Asterales > Asteraceae > Glebionis > Glebionis coronaria. The sequence continues at coordinate 559,394,091 of CM046880.1, read as the reverse complement.
AAACCTCGAACCAGGAACCACCTTGTCGACCAGGCATTGTACTTTTGTAATTTCCCTAGATTAGCTTCCATAGACTCTTTCACGTTCTTCTTCTCAGCAACATTACCCTCCGCACCCTCTTGACCAGGTACTCCGGTTACCGTAATGTTTGCCCCCACCTTTATACCAAGGTGTACCTCTTCCTGCTTGCCAAGCAGCACGTGTTTGTCTTTTCTTCAAGTTGTTTGTCCTCTAACCGTCTTTGAGCCACTACAGCATGATCGTTACTAACCTGAAAAACCTCAGCTTCACGACCCTCTTGAGCTCTATGCAGTTCCACCTCAAACCGTATTTGAGCCACTGCAACATGATCATTACTATCCTAAAAAACCTCAGCTTCACGATCCCCCTGAGCTCCCTGCAGTTCCACCTCAAACCAAACACGTTTATGAACATGTACTCCATGGACTCCTGTTTTAACACCAGGACTAAGTTGTTTGAACCCAACTTGTTTTGAACCTCCATGTTTATGTACATTAGACCTATCGAAATTTTCGATGTCAAACCTAGTTATAGAACTAGCCATTTTTCTTTTTCCCTTTGTTGTTTGCTAAACCTTGTGAAAAACCTCACAATCACAAAACGACAAAGTCCCTTCAATAATTCGCTAAACCTTGTGATATATTAAACCTCACAATCACGAATTACGAAGTCCCCTTGTAAAGAAAAACCCTTGCTTTATCGATATAACCCTAAGAAAAACTTCTTAGAAATCGATCAAACCAAGTAACCCTTCAAAAGAACACCCTTTCTTACTCAAATATCGATTGAGCCTTGGAAATTAACCTATCCAACAAATCGACAACCCTTGAATCAAGAAAGTACCCGACTCCTTTTGAAGTAACCCTTGTCGTACTTTTAATTTTGCAAAACCGATTTCTAATAACCTAAGAAATCTTGCAACCTCGACAAGTCTTGAATCTTCTTTAACCTTGCTACAAACCTTGTCAAGTTGTTTCTTGACCAACTTTACCGACAAGCCTCGCAAGCCGTGTGCAATATACCCGTTGTTGCTAAAAACCTTTTCTTGCAAATCGAATTTATTAGATAACCTCTAAACCCTCGATCACGAACAAGCAACCTGATCGTAAACTTGAATACCCAAGCGAACCACGATCAAACTTGAACCACAAGAAAAACACTTCTTGCAAATCGAATTTATTAGAAAACCCTAAACCCTCGATTTCGAATAAGTCAACCCGACCGCTAGCTTAAAACCTAAGCGAACCACGATCTAAACTTAAACCACAAGAAGTAAAAGTAACCCGCAACAACGACAACTTCGTTTAAATCGAATTTTAAAACCAAAACCGATTACCAAAGTTCGAGTTTGAAACCAATCCAATCGTAAAAACTCGAAAAATAATCAAACGAATATAATAATATTCGAACTTGGCGCTAGTTACAAACAAATAACCACCTTTGTAGTATATATGATCACTTTCACGTGATATAAAAACAAAATAACCAATGATATTTTGTTTATCTCCCTCACGTGGCTTTTAATGAATGCCTTTAAACCATAAATTACCTCTCATCACTTATATGCGATCGCTACTGAAACCGATTCAAAACCTAAATCGATTGCTAACTTCGAAGTTTCGTAAAACCCAAAACTCGAACCTCGATACAATTAAACCTCGCTCTAGCCTTCGACCTTCGTGGACCACGACTAACCGTAGCTCTGATACCACTTGTTGTACGAAATCGAAAACAACCCGAAGATCGATATCGCGGAACCGCTAGATCGCGAGTTGTATCGAGCACAAGTAGCGAACACGAGAGACTACAAAGAACCAACAAACATATACGCACACGGAATACCCTCAACTACCTCTTTATTAATAACCCTAATAAAGAATACATTGAGGAAGAAGAATTCAATGAACTAGGATCCTCCTCACCTCTATTTATAGAGATGAGGGGTAGGCACCTCTTTAAGTAAAATAGGAAACTTCCTATAAACCAACTTAAGGAGGTTAACCTAAATACTTCCTAATACAAATATATTCCTAATCTATATTACAAAGTACACTTAAGTCCATAACATATGTTTAATATTACTCCTAATATTCTAACAATTCTCGCGAGTTGTATCGAGCACAAGTAGCGAACATGAGAGACTACAAAGAACCGACAAATATATGCACACGGTATACCCTCAACTACCTCTTTATTAATAACCCTAATAAAGACTACATTAAGGAAGAAGAATACAATGAACAAGGATCCCCTCATCCCTGTTTATAGAGATGAGGGGGTAGGCACCTTCCTAATACAAGTTTATTCCTAATCTATATTACAAAGTACACTTAAGTCCCTAACCTATGTTTAATATTACTCCTAATATTCTAACAGATAAGTTAGTTCATGGAGTTCGATAAGCACAGTTGACTTCTAAGAAAGTCAAACTCTTTTCTTGATGAAAACTAACAGAATTTTATACTATGCTGGAGCTGATCATGTTTAAATAAACTTATGGAAGTGTTATAAGATCATATACAAGTGTTGCTTCACATGCATAAAATCTACATGTGGATGAATCCATCAAACATAAACTATTTATCCATTAGGCCACGGGTGCTTCTTGTTTCTGATTAGTAGTTCATATATAATCTATTGTGAATTTGTATTTCAAGATTAAGTGTCTAAAGAATTAATTATATTTAACACATGAACAATAAGACAGTTTGGCCGAGTGGTCTAAGGCGCCAGATTTAGGCTCTGGTCCGAAAGGGCGTGGGTTCAAATCCCACAGCTGTCAAAACATTGTTTTTTGTTACATTCCTTACTATTTAGTAAGGAAAGATAAGGGAAAAAGTGATGGTTTTTGAGCCCCGAACTTTAAAAGTCTTCATGTCTTAGTTAATGACATTGTTGAAAAGTGAGTTAAACTTTGGGGTTTGTTTAGTAAATTTGTTTGGCTTGTCTTACAAGCTTTGTTATTTTTAGTATGTTTTTGTTTGGTAAGTTTTAGGACATTGTTTCCCTATAAATAGAGGCCAATGTCATTAGTTTTCAATGTAACTTTCGAATTGTAATTTAGGGTATTGAATAAAAGCTTCCGCTTCGTATATTTGATCTTGTTTGTTCGTTTGAATTATCCAACAAGTGGTATCAGAGCGTGGTCGATCCGCAATCATGAAAAGAAAGAAAAGAAAAAAGTTTGATCGTTCGGGTCTGGTTTGTGTTCGATTGCTTTGGTTACTTTTTTGAAGTTCGATTGGTTTTCCTATGTAGGATCGTTTTTGAGAATATTGAAACATTCGTTTGACTTTTTGAATGTTTTGATAAACGACAAAGTATATTCATGGTTTGAATACTTAATTTGTTTGGGGACTGAAGATATGCTATTGAAGATATGCGATTGTTTTTTTTTACTTGGGATAAAAAAAAGGATTTTTGGTTGGGTTTGCGATTAAAGGGTTATTGTTCGCAGTTTCGGATTGGTTGGTTTTGATTGGTGCTCGAACTAAAATCCAAAACTTGCATGGTATAATATTTGATGACATTCGGATATTGAATTGATAGTTGGGTTTTTGATTGTTCGTAGAATTCAGAAGTTTGGCTTTGAGATTTTGAAGTTTAGTGTTCGAATTTGATAGTTTTTAGTGAAGATCGTTTTGGGAGATTTGTTTGTTTGGTTGACCGTTTTTAGGTTCGTCATTAGTTTGGTTGATCGTTTTTAGATTCGATCATTTGTTTGGTTGACCGTTTTCGGATTCGTTCGTTTGTTTGTTTGGATCGTTTTTGGGTTCGATCATTCATTTGTTTGTTTGGATCGTTCTCAGGTTCGACCATTTGTTTGTTTGTTTGGATCGTTTATTCGATCATTTGTTTGTTTGGACCGTAAATCTTATTTCATAAGTGGGTCATTCGTATTATCCGGGTCATATTTGGGGCATTTGAATTTGTGCCCGTCCGTCAAATTATTTATTAATTTGAATTTGTTTGATACGGATAATACATTTGTTTGTTTGTTTGAACTGGCTAGTTGTCTAGCCCGATCCGAACCATAACATATTAAGAGTTATTCGTTCGTTCGTTTGGTTGAATAACATATTAAGAGTTATTCGTTCGTTTGTGGAATAACATATCAAGAGTTATTCGTTCGTTCGTCTGGAATTCTGAATTAAGACGGAATGTTCGTTTGGTTTGAAGTTTCGAATAGAGTTGAAGTCACGGTGGAGATTGTTCGAAAAGTGACTTAAACTCTCAAGGAGCGTTTAGAATTTGGTATTCGGATATTTGAATTTGAAGATCAAGATTCGTTTGTTTTGAAGTTTCATATGAAGTTGAACTCACGGTGGAGATTGTTGAAAAGTGAGTTAAACTTTGGGGTTTGTTTAGTAAATTTGTTTGGCTTGTCTTACAAGCTTTGTTATTTTTAGTATGTTTTTGTTTGGTAAGTTTTAGGACATTGTTTCCCTATAAATAGAGGCCAATGTCATTAGTTTTCGATGTAACTTTCGAATTGTAATTTAGGGTATTGAATAAAAGCTTCCGCTTCGTTTATTTGATCTTGTTTCTTCGTTTGAATTATCCAACAATCATGCTGAGTATTGCTTGCCGTAGCCGTGAACCTTGAAAGAGATACGTAAACCTTGAAAATAAATCGAAAATGCTGTTAAGCGTATGAACATTATAAGGAAACTAATGAAAGGGGAACATTACAAAACTTGTTTAAAAATACAAAAAAAAAAAATAAAAAAATTTGACGACTCTAAAGAGGAAAAATATAAACATTTTGGAGAAGCTCATGAAAAAAGGTTATGAAGTGCTATTGACGAGTATGTGGTTGGACAGCTTAAATAATATGACAGAAAGAAGCTTGTGTCTACAACAAAAGAAGGATTGAAGCTCGAAGACGAAACTGGGGAAGAGAAGCAAAAGAGGGAAGAAAAGAAAAAGTCATTTGAGAATCTGTGCAACACGATTCAGGACATCTTAGGAGACAAAGTGGAGAAAGTTGTGGTTTCTGATAGAATTGTGGATTCCCCTGTTGTTTGGAGTATGGGTGGACGACAAACATGGAGCGGATCATGAAGGCACATGCTCTTAGGGACAGTAGCATGGGTTCTTACATGTCAAGCAAGAAGACAATGGAGATAAACCCTGATAATGCCATCATGGAGGAGGTCAGCAAGAAGGCTGAGGCGGATAAGAATGATAAGTCGGTTAAGGATTTGATGATGCCTTTGAGACGGCTCTGTTGACATCTGGATTAAGCTTGGAGGACCCAAACACATTCGGAGGAAGGATCCAAAAGATGTTGAAATTGAGTCTCAATTAGCATTGACGAGGAACAAGGTGGCGAGATAATGCTGAGATGCCTTTGGAGGAGGAAAGGTGCTGAAGAAAACAAGATGGAAGAGGTTGATTATCTTGATATGGGTTCAGTCCAGGGTTGTTAAATAGCTGTCCAAAATGTGTTTGTTCTGTTATGGGTGTCGTCAAGTGTTCTATCTATGGTCTTTTGGGGTCTAAGAGGTTTCAAGTAACTTTTCGGGCCAGTCTCTTGAGCCCTGCATTTGGTTGTGGCAGTATCAAAGCTAGCTAGAGCGAGCCTGCACCCTGCACCTTGCACCTCCTGACTCAACAATAAGCTAAATCTGATCAAGTCTTTAAAATTACTTTTCATAACTGGAATACTTTAATCACCTTGATGCAAATTAAAGGACTCAACTCTATGTTATAATATGAAACAATCATATATCTTTTTACACTAGTTTATATGAATACTTCTTGAGAACAATACAACTCACCAAGTGATCACCAAGTGATCACCATGTACAGTGACGTGATTATTTAACTCAGCGTATCATTTTAAGGATTGATGATAGCAAATTATCTTAAAAATTGCTTCTAAAAACATACATAAAAAAAATCATGAAAACACCAATAATATCAAATCCAAAAAATTTCTAACCATCAACAATATCCAATAATTACCAGTATCAAACTAAACGAGGAATCATCATACAAGATGACCAAAAAAAAAGATACTAGAGGTCCAAGATGCAAGGGAATGTAAAGTTCAAACAAATCAGATATTAATCACTATAGATTTTAAGCACGCTCTCCCCGAATACGACGAGCCAGCTGAACATCTTTCGGCATGATGGTAACCCTCTTGGCATGAATGGCACACAAGTTGGTATCCTCAAACAGACCTACGAGATATGCTTCAGCTGCTTCCTGAAGAGCTAACACAGCATGGCTCTGGAACCGCAAATCAGTCTACAATAAAATATTAACAATACAATTATTAGCATAAACAGTGTTATTAGTTATATACTCAACAAAAATGTAGTAGTAAGAAATAGATATGTATTAATCAATCACCTTAAAATCTTGTGCGATTTCACGAACAAGCCTTTGGAATGGCAATTTACGGATCAAAAGATCTGTGGTCTTCTGATACTTTCGGATTTCACTGTATTCATCAACATCATCAATCAGTAAATATGATTATAAAAAGAGAAATCTCAAATATAATATACAAAAACGAAGAATTTACATATTTTAAGGTTAATAGTTATAGATTAGGGTTTAGACATAAATAACAAAGACACTCACCGGAGAGCAACAGTGCCTGCACGATAGCGATGAGGCTTTTTCACACCTCCAGTTGTAGGAACAGATTTACGAGCAGCCTTCTAACAGTTGAAAAAACAATTAGCAGCATTAGAATAACCAGAAAAATAATATACTGTACTTAATAGAATCAAAACGAAATCACATACTGTAAAATTGGTACACAATTGCTTCCTCGGAGCTTTTCCACCACTAGACTTGCGAGCGGTTTGCTTTGTACGAGCCATTGCAATTCAGATTCTGAAACAGAAAAGTATTGAAGCTTCTATTGAATTTGGAATGAGACAGCGATGAAGTGTATACCTTAAATCTTAGGGTTTTGAAAGTGTGAAATTATGTTATGCAATATGGGGTATTTATAGTACGCACGATATGTGGTTTCCTTAAAAAGAATTCAATGTCGATCCTTTTACTTTGTTTTCATTGGTTGGATTGTGAAAATATTGTTATCACACGGATCTAACTTTTTTTGTGTTTCTTTTGTGTTTCTTTTGTGTTTCTTTTGTGTTTCTTTTGTGTTTCTTTTGTGTTTCTTTTGTTTTTCTTTTGTGTTTCTTTTGTGTTTGTTTTGTCGACTTAGTTGTATGTCTGTGCATGTTTTTTTTTATTTGTCCGAATATTGTAATCTTGTTATTGAAAAGGTAAATAGTTAAACATACACGAGTTGCCTGGTGAGTAGAGGATATGCTTGTTGAAAGTATGGAGTTTGATATCTGACAGTTTCGACGAGTGGTTCTAGCTAGGCGCTAGATTTTGGGTTGAAAGGGCATGAGTTAAATCTCTCTGCTGTCAAAACATTTGTTTTTCTGCGGAAAAGTTAAGTTTTTGACCAAAATGCTTTGTTACTCTTCAACTAAATCCAAAATCTATCACAAAATCAGCGATCATAAGTCATAACCCTAAATCATCAATGCAACAACACCAATAACATGCTAATCTTACCTCATGTTGTTATGCAGATAGAAGAAGTTACTTGAGAACTCGGTTTTATACTTGATTTGACTTGAAGTAGTTGATCTTGCAGAGAAATACTATGGAACTACTAGTAGTTTTTATTGAAACTTTAGTACTAGTTGTTGTTTAGTTTAGATTTAAACTATAAGACAGTTTGGCCGAGTGGTCTAAGGCGCCAGATTTAGGCTCTGGTCCGAAAGGGCGTGGGTTCAAATCCCACAGCTGTCAAAATCTCTTTTTGTGATGACGGGCCGGTTGACTTTGAATCCCTCGGAGCAGCCGGTGTTATCTTCAGTTCAGACTTCGGTCCCTTTATGAGGCCAAAAGACTTCAATGTGCCGATCGGATCATTCGAACCGAAGGTTGGGCATAAGTTAAGGAAATACTTGATTAGCACTAAGAACGCGAGTATTAGCGTAAAGTATGGTGAAATTGTGTTAGGTACTAAACCAGCTCCACAAGTTGCATACTTTTCGTCAAGAGGACCTGACGAAAGGTCCCCATGGATCTTAAAACCTGATTTATTAGCTCCTGGGGTTGATATTTTAACGGCTTGGGCGCCCAATAGAGAAAGTACACCTATTGGAGATGACTATTTGCTAAGTGATTATAAGCTCCTTTCCCGGTACTTCTATGGCTTCTCCGCATGTAGTTGGAATTGAAATCAACACATCGTGACTGGAGTCCTGCTGCAATCCGATCAGCAATGATGACAACGGCTTATATACTTGATAATAATCTAAGTATAATTATGGATATGACTACAGGGGAACAAGGTAACCCTTTAGATTATGGTACAGGTCATGTTAACCCGAATAAAGCAATGGACCCGGGACTGGTTTATGACATCCAACCCCAAGTCTACATCAACTATCTTTGTGCATTGAACTACTCAAGAAACGAAATTCGAGTCATTTCAAAGAGGTCAGAGATTGATTGTGCAAATGCGACACTTGATCTTAACTACCCTTCTTTTATATTGGTCTTAAACAATACGAATACCACAAGTACCACTTTTCAAAGGGTGTTAATGAATGTTGGGGAGTCAGGTTCTTCATATCGAGTGCTGGTGGAGACTCCTAGTACGGGCATGAATGTTACTGTCGACCCTGCAATAATCTCTTTTGAAGGAAAATATAGTACGGCTAAGTTTACAGTTACCGTGGATGTTGATATAACTGATGCTCCTCCAACTTATGCTGGCTATTATGGTAATTCCGGGTATCTAAGGTGGTACGAGGTAAATGGGACCCGTGTTGTTCAAAGTCCGATCGTGTCTGCAATAGCATCTGGCAAGCCTCCTTAAGTTCGAAAAATGGCTAACCAAATAGTGCAGCTAGTTGCGGCTTTTACTGCATAAAAGAGCAACTTTTGGCTCTATAAGTTGCCATTCAATTTGTTAGTTTAGCTAACAGGCATCAGACAGTTTGGCCGAGTGGTCTAAGGCGCCAGATTTAGGCTCTGGTCCGAAAGGGCGTGGGTTCAAATCCCACAGCTGTCAAAACCTTTTTTTCTTTGTCTTTAAAGAATAAAAGTTAAAAACAAGCTTACAAAAAGCAAGCACACCCGGTGGGACTCGAACCCACAATCGCCTGATTAGAAGTCAGACGCCTTATCCATTAGGCCACGGGTGCTTCTTGTTTGAAAGCCCGTGGGTTCAAAACTCATTAAACTAATTTGTTTAATAAAGGTGTTGAGGTTGTTTCTTAAGAGAGTGAAAGTCACCTCCATCAGTCCATGAGTTTGCCACCCCTGTTATACAATTCACGCGTAAGTTTGTGTAAAAAAAAGTCCGCCTCAGTTACACATGTGAAGCATTTTCTTTTTCTTTTAATTTATTTTATTAGTTTGTGAGTGTATAAAGATATACAATAAAATATATTTATATTAAATGTATTTTAATGAAATACGATTTTCTCAACACCACTACGATTGAAAAGTAAGTTGTTTAAGTGGAAAGAGAGTTGAAGTGACAATGAGTTTAACACCACTCTTCAGCGTAAATACACGATACGCTCCATATTAAGATGGAAGTAGTTGACAGGTGAATTCAGTTTATGAATTATGTACAGTATATAATGTTCATTTTATACAACTTCATGCATCAGGAAATGCAAATTATAAACACGTAACGTAACGTAACGCCTACAAAAATCCCATCACTCGCAACTTTACAAAGCTGGCATGAACATAACAAGCAGAGTTCCACATATTCACATTTTTCAAGTGCCATCATCTTCACTTATACTGAATATCATCGTCATCACCACCTATTATGTACACATCAAACCTTACAATGACTCTCGCACCCACCATGACCAGGGACACTCTCCACTGCATACAAGGGCGCTTGAGTAAATTCACACAAACACTGTTTTGCCGTGAGTCATGACATCCCAAAAATAGCAAAATTACTACTTGCCATTCCTTGGGGTGCTCGATCTCTTGCTCTGAATATGTGTTGTTTCTTGCTAAAGGAGTTGGTTAGTTTCACACTTTGATGGCTTTTTAAAATAATCTTTCGGATGTATCCTTCTATGTAGATTAATGAGGCCGAGAATGTGTTGTGCCTAGGTATTTATCCATCGAATCTTTCTTGTGCTCAGGATCAAGGCTGCGAATCTTAACCACTATGTCAGTAAGAAAGCTCACTTTCTTAATTGCGGCAACAAATTTTCATTTATTTGCACAAAAGACCAACATACTTTTTTTTTTCTATGAAAAAAAGACAGACTTACTTTTGTTTATACAACCGAGTAATTTGAACGCTTTTGTGTCCCAGTTAGGTCATTTGATATATGGTAGTTTTTACATGATTTTTTAACATTATATCATATCATTATTCATGAAGATTGGCTTTTAATGGGTTTTTGGTTACGAAATGACCACAAAAAAGGATTACAATAACTAAAATAGGACAAATGAAAACATACATTGGTAATTTATGCAAACTAAATATACAGAAAGATGGCACTCACCTATTTCGGACACCAAGAAGAGCAGAGTGAACCACTCGTGCAGCAGCCGAAGCAGGAGCTATTGCTGCTCCAGGAGCCGCCTGAACAGCAGTAGACAAAGCCGACCCTACACCATCCCCACGTTGATACTTTTTCAATGGTGCTTGGACTAACGCGGAGGCTGATTTTCCTAGACCATCAGTTATTGTTTCAAAAGCCTGTCATGTCCAAGCCTTTCTATGAAATGATGCACATGACAACAATGATAGTGAATGAAGTTCTGAATTGCAATTGTAATTTTGTTCTTGATTACCTGCTGTACTCCTTGACGAGCATCTTTTGGCTGAGCAGATCTTACATTAGGGTTCACTCTGGTTTGTATAGGCCTTGGTACAGATGGATGACTGGTTGAAATTATGTCTTCGCATGAGCCCCGGCAGCCAAATGTGCTCCAAGTCCAATAGCCTCAAGTGACACACTCCTCAAAAAGGCAATTGTACCTAGCCAAAGATTATGATCTAATCAACACCAAAATAATTTTCTTCAAGTTTGAAAAGCGGTGACAGATATCATAAACTAATATTACATTTTAAAGGGATTAAGCCAGAGTTTATGCATGTGTCACTTCTGCAGATGTCATGTGTGCTAAATTGAAGAGAGATTTTGTGCATAACTTAATTATTTTGAATCTTGCTTATTTGTTTGTCGAGACTCTTATGGGTATATGTGGTTCGTATCATTGGATTTGTGTTTTGGGGCTTGACTATCTAATTATTGAGACTTGAAGACCCAAATGGCAGTTCTTAGAATTTAGATATACAAATTATGCTTCTGAGTATTTAGGATCAAAAATCAGACTTGGCTTTATACTAGCTCAACAAATCAATCTAGGACAATTATATGAAACTCGCTACTTCTTTCACAAAAATTAATGACAATTTCAGTGATTTCATCTATCAATTTCTTAAATAGTATGATTTTTACAACTCCAAGCAGCAAAAGAACATGCAAAAACTTTTCCTGCATCCAATTCACTATAACTGATTATCAGGTTATATTTATTCTATAGCACATATGCACTTCCGAAGCACAAATATATTAGATATCATGTGCTTCTACGTGATTAAGAGAAAGAAAGAAGAGAGTTGGTTTTTATGCATTCATTACCTCTTTGCATACCATTGACTATTTTGCGATCTTTCTTATAATTCTTTACAGGTAGAGAAACTAACTTTGCAGCACTAGTACCCACAGCGACCAACGACCGAATGGGAGGCAGGCCTTTCAACAATTTATGAATCTGCAAAATGCCAATTAGAATAATGCATTCATCTAATAATGCAGGTGCATACACATATTGTAATACCCCACTTGGATAAGTGGACCGTTACGTGTATTTATGGCGTGTCATCAAAGCATGCAAGGCAATGTATTAAAACATTAACTGACCATACGGAAATACCGGGATCAAACATCGGTAGTCCAACATAAGCTCAAAATATAAAGATTAAGTACAGAAAGAAAAAGGACGAAACAGTGCCCAAACAACCAAAGTAAAGTAACGTAATGTGTGCATAAAAATAAAGGAGTCTGGATAGCTCTCATCCAATGCACGTACTCTCTTAGAAGTCCTAAGATCGTCCCTGTGTACCTGCCGTTTGGAAACATGAAAGGAAACTACGGCTGAGCATAACGCTCAGTGGACGGATATAGCATGATAAGAATGTACTGAAAGTAATGAAATAGAAGACAACAATGAAGCTATAAGTCTGATATGTAACATGTGGTAGAACTCTGCATAAAATCTGAAAAACCTGGTTCATATATACTGATACTGGAATATAACTATAAATTCTGAAAACATGCATTTACTGTATTTTATTTGCCAGAGCTTATATAGGTCACGTGCTGTAACAACCGTGCATGAATAACTGGTGACCTCGTCATGCTGCAGAGGGGTGACCTCTAAATAACTGTGCTGGGTGGAGGGATCAGCTCCAATGTGAAGGATGTAGAGCACACACCACATTCACCCTGATAACTTGTAACACATATAAGCCTAGGATGCATCCATACGCCCCACTAAACATACATATAAAAATGGCCAACCTGAACATGAGTGAGACGATGCAGGATATCACTCTCCTGCATGTGAGTCACGACACCGGTGCCTCTAGTGCCGTGGTTACGGTACCTCCGTAACTAGTACATAAACTGGTCGTGCTTGTATATAATGCTCAGGCAATTTATTTAGTTATTAACATGATTACTGATAAACTTAAACATATACTGGGGAAACATTTGGCTGAAAACGGGAAATCCGAATCATGCATATAAAGGAAGTCCTTACTGAAAGGACGGAAATCCGTACCTCTAGTCCAGTAACTGACTGAATGGAAGACTGAACGAATACTACTCGGGCTTCACGCGTGCTACATGAATAAAGGACGCGAATAAGTTAACTGATATTCGTTTAGTTTTACTGATCTTAACTGTTCTTAGTTTAACTTATTTTATTCTTGTATTACTGTTTGTGTATAATCTGATAAATCTGATTGTCCTAATATTTCTGATTAACGTATTTTCTGTATACATGATTACTGTGTAATGTGTAATTCCGATATAAGTATTATTACTATAAATAGTAATCTGATATAATTAGAAAGTTTTTAAATTAGTTTCCTGGAAAGATTAAATCATTAAATAATCACCTATTTTTAAACAATTAAGAAAATAACTAGCCATCATAAAATGTAATTTACAAGTTAAATTAAATAAACAATACAACTTGATTAATTTAGTTATATATAAAAACTTATTTATAAAAATGATTTAACCAATTTAATATAACCTCGTTTTTATTATATTCCGTGCCCCAAAAACCCGAGTCAAACAAAAGCCTACCGAGACTTCTAAAGCCTCGGTCGCACGAAAACAATTCAATCATACTAATTCAATTTCACAACCGGATTATTGACAGAATTTTCTGTCGCTAAACCGTCGCTAATTGGAACCAAAACTGCATCTATAAAAACTGCGACAGAAACTGCTGTTGTTAAACTGTCGCGAATCTGTGACCCAGAACTGAAAATGTAAACAGCGACAGTATCTTCTGTCGCTAAATAGTCGTTATTTCCATAAAATAAAACCCAACCGAACCCCTGTTTGATTATTATTCCTACCGAGAGCCTTAGGGCTCTCGGGTTTCCCTCGGTTCCATGATTTACCCACTACTTATAAACCAAACGCACCCAAGTCATAAACCGAAGACCAACCGAGAGTCTAAGACTTCTCGGTTGTCACTAAAACAAACAAACACCCCCGACTTATGTTTGGTTCGCGACTGGTCACAACAGAAAACACCACCGAGACATGGTGGTCTCGGCTGGTCATCACCAAAAACACCACCGAGAGTTTCAACTCTCGGTTTTTGTTTCCTAATCCAAAAATCCGATTAACAAATGTTTATAATTCATGATTATTATAAAATTCATGTGTTCTTGATTGTTAAAGCCCATAAATTCGTGAGTTTTAAATGATAAAGGGAAGATGATTACCGTCTATTCGTGTTTGAGGGTTAACAACAAATGATTCCCGAATCCCAGATCAAAACTCTCGATCTCCCTTTCTTTCTTTCTTTTTCACGGCGGCACAATACAAACCAAGTAAACCCTGTTTATTTATTTTTTTTACGTCTATTATGGGAGAGGGGTTAAAGTCCTGTATGTATATTTTGTGCAACCCAAAATGGGCTTGGCCCACTTCTTTTCTTCTTCTTTTTTTAAACAAACCGGCCCTTAGGCCTTTTTTTTTAAAAAAAAAAAACTTGAATATAATTTCTCTCGCGTTGTTTTCTCTAATAATATCTACGTAAATGATTCAAGTAAAAAGACCGCGTATTTACATTCCCGATTTCAATACGGGTTTTACAATTCTTCCCCTCTAAAAAATAATTCGTCCCCGAATTAAGGATACGGCCGTACTGGGTTTTACAATTCTTCCCCTCTAAAAAGAAGAATTCGTCCCCGAATTATAAGGTATTTAAGCTGACTGGAGTAAAACCGAAAATGCTAATAAGCTGGAAGACATAAAAGCTGAAAAGACATACCCGAATCAAAACTGAAAGTGAGGATAAGAGGTCCGTATAGACTCCTCTGTTTCCCAAGTGGCCTCCCGCTCGGTATGGTCCCTCCACAGGATTTTGACGAAAGGAATGGTCTTCCTTCTCATAACTCGATCCTGGCGATCTAAAACTGCTTCGGGTTCCTCAATATAAGATAGATCCTCCCGAATCTGATCGAGTGGATAATTCACTTTGTGAAGCTCATGATAGTTGTACCCTCTGAGTAATGATACATGAAACACGTTGTGGACGTGTGAAAGCTGAGGTGGTAACGCCAGCCAATATGACACATCACCGATACGTTCAAGGATTTCGAACGGTCCGATGTAACGAGGGTTGAGCTTTCCTTTGAGGCCAAAAAGTCTAACGCCGCGTGCGGGTGATACTTTGAGGAACACACGATCCCCAGTCTGAAAAGATAGATCTCTGCGATGCTTGTCAGCGTAACTCTTCTGGCGAGTACGTGCTTCTTGCAGTTTTGCCCTAGCGATGGCGACTTTTTCATTGGTCAGTTCTATCAATTCTGGTCCTTCAATCAAACGTTCTCCAACCTGATCCCAACAAATAGGAGCACGGCATTTCCTGCCGTATAACATCTCGAATGGAGCACGCTTGATACTAGCATGCCAACTGTTGTTGTAGGCAAACTCGACCAAGCAAATATAGTCATCCCAGTGTCCTGTCCATTCTAATGCACATGCGCGTAGCATGTCCTCCAAGGTCTGGATGGTACGCTCTGACTGTCCGTCTGTCTGCGGGTGAAAGGCTGTGCTGAGCTTGAGCCTAGTTCCCCAAGCTTTATGCAAACCTTCCCAGAAGTGAGAGGTGAAACGGGGATCCCTATCTGATATAATTTCTGAAGGTGTACCATGTAATCGTACGATCTCCTCGGTGAATAGTTTCGCTAATCTACTGACTGCGAAATCTTTGCGAATAGGAATGAAATGTGCCGACTTGGTTAAACGATCGACAACAACCCAGATTGCATCATGTCTCCGCTAAGTCTGTGGTAGTCCGGTGACAAAATCCATAGAGATCTTGTCCCATTTCCACATTGGAATATCTAATGGTTGGAGAAGACCACTGGAACGCTGGTGCTCTATCTTAACCTGCTGACAGGTTAAGCATTTAAACACAAATGTTGCGACATCCTGTTTCATGCCGCTCCACCAGAAATGCTGCTTAAGATCGTGGTACATTTTAGTGGAGCCTGGATGGATAGAGAACGGAGAGCTGTGAGCCTCAGTCATTAAGGCTTCTCTGAGAGCAGGGTCTTCTGGAACGCAAAGTTTGGTACCCTGCCATACGATACCATCGTCATCAATGCGAAATTCAGTCTGCTGGTCAATGTTCTGGACAATCGCCCAGATTTCACCATCATCCTTTTGTGCGGCTTTAATCCTAGAGAGTAAATCTGGTTCTACCCTCAAACTAGCCCAGTATCCCCTCTGTCCGCGTACCAAGAGCTCAATATCATACCGCTCTAAGTCCTGAATAATTTCTTCCCGATCTTTGATGCCATTTATCATACCTGACTTTCTGCTATGGGCATCTGCTACTACATTTGCTTTACCTGGGTGGTACCGGATATTAGTGTCATAGTCTTTTAGCAGTTCTAACCATCGCCTCTGCTTCATGTTCAGCTCTCGCTGTGTAAATATATACTTGAGACTTTTGTGATCGGTGAAGATATCACACGACTCACCATATAAATAATGCCTCCAGATTTTAAGGGCGAAAACGACTGCTGCGAGCTCTAGATCATGAGTAGGGGAATTTTTCTCATACGGATTCAGTTGACGCGAAGCGTAAGCAATGACTTTCCCATGCTGCATAAGAACACAGCCTAAGTCCTTTCCTGATGCGTCACTGTAAATCTGATAACCACCTGTACCGGATGGAAGAGTGAGTATCGGTGCTGAGATCAATCGATGCTTGAGTTCCTCAAAACTCTTTTCTCTCTCCTCGGTCCATATAAACTTCTCACCTTTTCGCATAAGTTGGGTTAATGGTAACGCCAAACGTGAGAAGTTTTCCACAAACCTGCTGTAATAACCCGCCAACCCGAGAAAACTACGTATCTCCGTGACAGATGTCGGTCTTGGCCATTTGGTGATAGCCTCCACCTTTGCAGGATCCATAGTGATTCCTTCTGCAGAAACAATATGACCTAGAAACGCCACTGTATTCAGCCAAAACTCGCACTTAGAAAATTTAGCATATAACTTTTCTCGTCTGAGAATCTGCAACACTGTACGGAGATGATTCCCATGTTCCTCTTTGGATTTGGAGAAAATAAGTATATCATCTATGAATACGATCACAAACTTATCTAAAAATTCGTGGAAGACTCTGTTCATCAAGTCCATAAATACTGCGGGCGCATTCATGAGACCGAATGGCATAACAACAAACTCGTAATGACCGTACCTCGTGCGAAAAGCAGTTTTGGTTATATCCTGCTCTTTTACACGCAGCTGATGGTAACCTGATCGTAGATCGATTTTTGAGAAGTGCTTGGCACCCTGAAGCTGATCGAATAAATCGTCAATACGAGGAAGTGGATAACGATTACGAATAGTGAGCTTATTCAACTCACGGTAGTCAATACACAATCGCATACTACCATCCTTCTTCTTGACAAACAAAACTGGAGCGCCCCAAGGTGACACGCTTGGACGAATGAAACCCCTTTCTAGGAGTTCCTGAAGTTGATCTTTCAGTTCCTTAAGCTCTACAGGAGCCATACGGTAAGGAGCTTTAGATACTGGTTCTGCACCTGGAATGAGATCAATACCAAATTCTACCTCTCGCATGGGAGGTAAACCTGGGAGTTCCTCTGGAAAGACATCTGGAAAATCTGACACCACTGGCTGATCATGAATTAAAGGTGCCTCAGAAGTCGTGTCATGAACTGTAGCTAAGAAACCCTCACAACCATGGTATAATAAGGTACGAGCCTGTAAAGCTGAAATGATCTGAACATGTTTTCCTGGTAAGAAACCCTGGTGAATATACTCTGGTGTCTGGACATCACCAAAGATAACCCGGTGAGCATGACAGTCTATGGTGGCACGATGAACCGACAACCAATCCATACCCAGAATAACATCGAATTCACACATATCTAAAGGAAGGGCGCTGACTGGACGGATTTTATCATCAAACTCAAGAGGAAGATCCTTATACACCTGGGTAATGAGTACAGAGTCTCACATGGGGTAGATATACTAAGTACACTGTCTAGTGGCGTAGGGGTCATGTTTATTCTAACAGCATAAGAAGTAGATATAACTGAGTGTGTGGCGCCTGTATCTAAAAGCACGCATGCAGACTGTCCGTGTATAAACAAAATGTCAGTAATGGTACCTGTGGTCTTATTTGCTTGCTCACGGGTAGTAGTGTAGACACGACCAGTGGTTGGTGGTATCAGTGGTGGTGGAGGTAAAATCTAAGGAATCTGGCCTGAGGTACCGGCAGCATCCCCGCTCTTTCAATCCCTCTTCAAATGGCCTGGCTGACCACACTTGTAACAATTACCCGTACCACGACGACAAGGTCCCGAGTGTTTCTTCCCACATGTGATGCAAGTGGGATAAGTATACCCGGTGGAAGTAGCTCTGGTTTGCTGAGAACCTGATTTACGATGATAAATACGTGTCACGATTCTGATAACTTAACTGAAATAAGGCTGATTGACTGAATTTTAAAATTACCAG
The DNA here is from genome assembly GCA_025667525.1 of Glebionis coronaria. Taxonomy (NCBI): domain Eukaryota; kingdom Viridiplantae; phylum Streptophyta; class Magnoliopsida; order Asterales; family Asteraceae; genus Glebionis; species Glebionis coronaria. The sequence goes on along the minus strand of CM046880.1, from coordinate 559,375,702 downwards.
AATTTGCCGGTCGGGCAACCTGCTGACCTCTGTTGTTTTGGTCACGCCCCTGTCCAGCATCTCTGTTGGAATTTACAAAAATTTAAGATCTGTTTTACACGATAGTTTAGTATTTCTGGAGCTTAAAGACTCACCTGTAGCTGCAAGATGAGTTGGAGTTGCCGCGGTAATTATCACCGCCGCTCCTCTTATCTGACCGATTTCGGTCATATGACTGACCGTGGTTCCTATAGTTCTGATGCGGAGTAGCCGATTGGGATCGGTCTCCTCCTCTGTGTCTGTAAGATTATAATTGGATAAGTCATAACATATAAGTTGACAAGCAATAATGGGCTAAATTGTTTAAGTCCGTTGGGTGAGATGTACCTCTTCTCCGGACGCTCTACATTCTCGAGCTCATCCCTTTCGAAAAGCATCTCGACATCCCGAGCTGCATTAGCTACTTGTGACATATTAGTGAATGTGGCACTCATCAGTCTATCTGCAGTCCTAGAGTGAAGAGCCCAGCGAAATTGCTTCGCTTGCTCCTCTGCGGTACCCGCAGCCTCCCCTAAGAATCCAGCCATCCTGAGGTATCGGTGCATGAACTCTATACTGTTCTCGCCATGATTCTGACGAATAACGTGGAAGTCCCTCTTCATCTTAGCTTGCTCCGCATGCGGGAAAAACTGGTCATAGAACATCGTCTTGAAACGTGCCTAGGTCAATGTAAGTTCCCAAGCATCTCCCCCATTGGACAGCTTCTGAGACCTCCACCAATGCAGAGCAGGACCCTCCAGCTTGTAAACTGCAAGCCTAACCTTGAAGACATCACCACAACCCATAGCTCCAAAAATTTTCTCTATATGGTAGATCCAGTCTTCTGCGTCAGTTGGAGCTACAGTCTGCTCAAACAGTCGGGGTTTCTGCTTGTTAAACAAATCCAGCCAAGCGGGTAAAGTGGTAGGTGGTGAAACAGGAGGGTTGTTATTCTGCTGAGGTCCATTTTGATATTCAGCTCGGATCTCTTCACGAATTTGAGGTAACATGGCTTGTATAGCAGCCTGAACAGCAGCAGCAATGGCAGTTGCGTTAGGATCATTTTCGGTTTCGCGTCTGGGTGGCTGATAGGTGTGAAAACACCCATCCTTTTTACCACTTAATTGCAATAATAACCAAGCCAAAACGTGTATTTTATGTCGTAAATGTCGGAATTATGCGTGGTTTGTGTTTTTATTATGATTTAGGACGAAAAGGTGAAAAGTGGAGAAAACACGGGCATTCACAGGCTTTTATAGAAGAAAATGACAAAAGACGAAGTCAAGAGATCAAGAGTGCAAAAAGAACGGAAGTCCAAGGCCTATTCTTAAGATTTATCGAAGAACAAGTCTAAAGACGGAAGTTTACTTAAAGCCGAAGAACTCGAGTCTAATAAATAAATAAATTATAAGACGAGTTTAATTAATCCCAAGACAAAGTCGATAAAGTCGAAGAACTTAAAAGACGAGAAGACGTGAAGAAAGAAAGAAAGAGGAGGCAACACATGTACCTCCCCATTTCCTATAAATACCCTCCTAAATTCATTTAGGAGGGTTGGTTAGTTTTAGTTTAGCTTAGTTTTTCTTTCAATTTTGTAGGTGATTCTAGAGAGAGAAAGTGACAGTTTCTCTCACTAGAATCCCAATCTTTCATCTTCATTTCTTGTTGTTTTTAATCAAATCTTTACTTTTGATAGTTTAATTCTTGTCTTAATCTTAATCTTATTCTACCTTTCTTGATCTTGATTCATCTTTTATCCGAAATCTTTATGTTTTTTTTTTTTGTTTAATTGTGATGTTTGATTAAAAAGTTCATCTTTTTCTTTCCATCTAAGCTTTTATACGAATCAAGCTTTGAGCTTGACATGCTTATTGGCTTATTTTGTGTCTAGCTTATTTGTTTTAAGTTTTCTTAAAAGTTTTTATATTTTTAAGTTTGCTTATTTTGTGTTTGCTTATTTTGTGTTTTTATAAAGTTTATGAATTTCATCTTTTAAAAGCTTTCAAATTTATGTTTATTAAGTTGTTCAAGTTTCGGTTTAGTGTGTTTATTGAAAGTGCTTATTGAGATTTTCACTTATCCCCATTTTCGGATTTATTGGTTTCCATCGCAATATAAGGGTTTATATACATTCCGACGGGCAGCCTATGTTCCATCGCAATAACCATTCTTGGTTCTACTTTGCGATGGGTTGTGTTTCATCCCCCTTATTCCGATCGGGATTGCGATCGCTCATTGCGACCGCATATTCCGACGGAGTTTAAGGTTTCTTTAAGTCGAAATGCTGCCCAATTTTCTATAGCCACTTTCCGATGGATTTTTAGTTATTCCGACAGTTTTTATTTTTAGACATTTCGATAGTTTAAAATAAAAAAAAAAATAAAAAAAAAAAAAAAAAAATATTGCGACACCAAAAACACATTCCGATACAAGACATTGCGATGGACAATATGCTTTGGCGCCAATTTGAGCTAGCAGGTTGCTAGCTTGAGCTAGCTGCCTGCTAGCTTGTTTATTTATTGTTTTTGTTCCGTAGTTGTTTAGTTTAATCTGAAAGTTGTTCCGATTTAATTTCTGAAAGTTACGTATTTTTAGTTAATTTTTTCGTCTAATTTTAAAATTAATATTTTTTCGTAAAGTTCAAGTTTTATCTTTTATTAAGTACCCGCTTTAGGTTTTGCCTCGTTTAGCTTTAAAGTACCATTTTAGTTCTATTCTCTCCTTTTTTATTAAGTAAACTTTATTTTCGAGTCGATAGTTAATTTCTTCATTTAGTTTTATTTTTATTAATTGTTTCGCTTTAAATTACGTTTTATTATTTGTTTTACTATTAGTTTTAATATCGTTTTAACTTTTAGTTTTTAATATTCACCTTGTTTTACTTTTATTATTTGTACTTGTCTTTAGTTTGTTTTTAAATACTTTTCGCATTTACTTTTTAATTAGTTATAGATAATCAACTTTCCTTTTTCTTAACCAAAAACAATTGAGTCACACATTTAACCGGAAATCAATTCGATTAGACACCGAGAAAACGAACTTTCAACTAGTAAAATCTATACATTAAAATGGCGCCGCTGCCGGCTCTTTTCGTGAGGATCGAAGGTTTTTTGTGAGTGACGCGTTGGCTTTTGGGATCCGTTCACTTGTGAACGTTATTTTTCGTATTCAAAAATTTTTAAAAAATCCAAAAACATTTGAAAAATCTTAAAAAGCATTTCTTTTTCAAAGTTTTGCACCAAAAATATTCTTCTTGCTTATCTATCTTTCTTTATGGATTTTTATTTCCATTGCGTCCGGTGTGGGAAACAATTATCCGGGAACAACTCTTGTCAATGGTGTACATGTGAGCGGTGCGGAAACGATATCGACTACACACAATTCGGATTTTGTCCCTTGTGCAACTCGACTAATTCATTCTTTTTGAACCCACCTCCTGTTCCCCCGTGCATCTATTGTGGAAGCGATTCTCATTGGCATGTTTCGTGCCCGGTTCAATACCCGTATAGACACGGGCAAGAACCGGGATACAATTATGACAATGATAATAGCTATCCACAAGACGCACCTGATTTTTCTCCATACCCGGTTTGCAACAACTTTGGGGGTACTCACGACACTTATTATTGTCAACCAATGAATTATTATGAGCAAAATCCGTGTCCTCAGTTTTCTTCACCTATGGATTATTATGAACCAAACCCGGTTTCTAATTCTTCTCAACCGATGAACAACTATGAGCAACATCCGTGCTATAATTCCGGTTTTCAAAATCTTGAGCCCCCACCGCACTCACTCGATCATCAGCCTTGTCACGGGATGAGTTACCAAGAACCAATTGTCGATCTTGCTACAGCCTTTCAAGAACAAAGAAACGATCTTGCTACAGCTTTTCAAGAGCAATCGAAAGAGCTTTTACACACGCTGCGAACTTGTATGGAGTCATTTTTACAGCAGCAAGATCAGACGAGTACTCATATCCCTGAGCATATTATTGGCCCTATAAATAATGAGGAGAGTGATGACGATATTGAGGTTATTTTTGACGAGGAGGAATTTCTAAAGCAAAATACTTCACTCCTTCGTGATGATGGTTTGCACATTCCTGAGATCGAGGAATATCTTGATATTGATACACCCGTGGAATACATATCCGGGTATTGTGATGTGGAGGGAGATATACTTTTTCTAGAAGATTTATTACACGATGACACTACACCTTCTATCCCAGAGGTGGAAAGATGTGAATCTACTGAAAAAGGGACGCAGGTGGAAGGTAATTGTTCTCATACTTCTTATATTATATTGCCACCTCATCCTCCCACGTGCAAACCCAAGAGGGTGATGTATCACTTTTACTCTACTCGTTTTATACCGGGAAATGAGGATGAGTGCTTTGACCCGGGAGGTGACATTGATTATACTATGCTTGATAACAATACGGCTTTGCCGTTTGCTCAGCATCCATTGTCTTTGGGGGATGACAATGTGCTTACTATACCCAACCCACCTCCCGGGGATCTTGAATTCACATACTATACGTATGTTGAAAGGACCTTTCTCCCTTTCAAGACTTATCCCCCCGCCTCTCCTTTGTTGATGTCAACCGGGAACGAGGACAAGGTCTTTGATCCCGGTATCACATTCGAGGCTTCCCCATGGACCATTTAATTCGGGGACGAGTCAGGCTCGTGACTCGGTTAATATAAACAAGCGCTTTTTGGGAGGCAACCCAATTATCTATCTATCTTTACCATAAGTGTAGGGGGAGCCCCGTGGTGTTTCTTGTTCTCTTTCTTATCATGTGCAGGGATTAGAGCTTCAAAGACACACTCTTGATGACTTTTGCTGAACCGTGATTCCGTGTTCCCTTCTTCCCGGTTCTATCCTAAACTCTTTTCGATTCACTATTTTATATTTCTCAATATTAAAATAGGAATCTCTTTAGTTGTCTCTTCCTTAGCAAGATTTAAACAAAGTGCACAATGTCCTAAGTGTAGGGGAGTTTACTCCCACATGCTTAAACATTGAGGACAATGTTTATATTAAGTGTAGGGGGACTTCTATCGAAGTTAAGTGGCCTTTTCCTTGTATTTGTCCTCATTTTAACCGGAAAATCGATTTTTCGACATTTTTCAAAATTTTTAATCTATTTTGGCCTAGTTGTAGTCTCCTTTATTTTTGTTACTTTCTAGCATTTTAATAAAATGGTTTTAGCAAGTTTAGATATCTTAGATATATTAGGCCCGTTGTGAATGTTTTGACTCAACCCGAGTTTACTTATCCAAGTTCACTCTAGCTAGTATCCTTAACCATGTAGACCTTAATTGGTTTATTAGGCTAAGCATCCACGAGTCTCATTCCTTGAGATTTTAAATTGTGGAGAACGAGAAATGATAGAGTTGGTTACAAGTTTGGTATTCTCTCATTAACTTATGTGAGTTAATTATGATCTTTTTCTCCCATCACTTGCTAATAAATTATCTGCAATAAGTAAGGTCGTACGATTTGAAAAGTTACTTAGCTTCTAGCCCAAGATCGTTTAAAAGTTGCTCGGTAATGATAAGAGTTCATAGCCAAGGCATAACTTATGAAGCGGGGCGCGAAGATTGGCGAGTCCGAAAAGGCCCTAACAAGGCATGAGGATTCCATTTTATTGCTGAAGATCCAAAGTGATGTGAAAAGCATTATTCCCAAAATCAATATGAAGGATCAAGACTCACGACGAAAAGCAATCAACTCCCATAAAGATCATGGAGAAGTCTATCCGAAAAGACCCTAACAAGGTATGAGGATAAATAGATCCAAGTCCGAAAAGGAGGCGGATCGTTGTATCTCAAAGTCCCAATTAGAGATTGAAGAAATAATCATGAAGTCGTGGTCAACAAAGCTGGAGTACCCCTCAAAAGTCTCCAAGTGAAGAAACTCTATAACGAAGAGAAGACCTTTATCTCAAAAACGTCTCTCGAAGATATGAAGTATGAAGTACATGCCAAATATCGGCCCGAGAAAGGTCTCAAATCGTGAACCAAGTTATGCCAAGATATGAACTTTTTGATATCCCGAGAAGCAGTTTTAAGAGATTTTGTCCTTTAGCTAACTATTGATCAAATCATCCTACTTTGCTTTCAGCCTAAATAAATTATCGAAATAAGTCAACAATGCATCCTCGTGATCATTCAAGACATCAATAAAATATAAGAGATACAACTAGGAATAAGGGAGTTTAAGTGATTAATTGAACCGCATGAGTAAATGTTTGTTATGCTAACTTGTACTAATAATGATCTTGTTTTTAAGCTTGGCATGGGGAACGTGAAACTTGAGGGTGATAAACATTCATGACACACAAGCCCTAATGTAAGTCTTAGATTTCTGTACATGTTTCTTCCTTGATTGCATCTTGTTATTTTCTATCTTTTTTATTTTCCTTAGTTGTTTAATAAAGGCCAAGGTAGGTTGATTACGATGGAAAGTGTAAACCTTGCTTTATCACTAAGCATTGCATGAGGACATTGCAATGGTTAAGTGTAGGGGATTTGATAGGTGTGAAAACACCCATCCTTTTTACCACTTAATTGCAATAATAACCAAGCCAAAACGTGTATTTTATGTCGTAAATGTCGGAATTATGCGTGGTTTGTGTTTTTATTATGATTTAGGACGAAAAGGTGAAAAGTGGAGAAAACACGGGCATTCACAGGCTTTTATAGAAGAAAACGACAAAAGACGAAGTCAAGAGATCAAGAGTGCAAAAAGAACGGAAGTCCAAGGCCTATTCTTAAGATTTATCGAAGAACAAGTCTAAAGACGGAAGTTTACTTAAAGCCGAAGAACTCGAGTCTAATAAATAAATAAATTATAAGACGAGTTTAATTAATCCCAAGACAAAGTCGATAAAGTCGAAGAACTTAAAAGACGAGAAGACGTGAAGAAAGAAAGAAAGAGGAGGCAACACATGTACCTCCCCATTTCCTATAAATACCCTCCTAAATTCATTTAGGAGGGTTGGTTAGTTTTAGTTTAGCTTAGTTTTTCTTTCAATTTTGTAGGTGATTCTAGAGAGAGAAAGTGACAGTTTCTCTCACTAGAATCCCAATCTTTCATCTTCATTTCTTGTTGTTTTTAATCAAATCTTTACTTTTGATAGTTTAATTCTTGTCTTAATCTTAATCTTATTCTACCTTTCTTGATCTTGATTCATCTTTTATCCGAAATCTTTATGTTTTTTTTTTGTTTAATTGTGATGTTTGATTAAAAAGTTCATCTTTTTCTTTCCATCTAAGCTTTTATACGAATCAAGCTTTGAGCTTGACATGCTTATTGGCTTATTTTGTGTCTAGCTTATTTGTTTTAAGTTTTCTTAAAAGATTTTATATTTTTAAGTTTGCTTATTTTGTGTTTGCTTATTTTGTGTTTTTATAAAGTTTATGAATTTCATCTTTTAAAAGCTTTCAAATTTATGTTTATTAAGTTGTTCAAGTTTCGGTTTAGTGTGTTTATTGAAAGTGCTTATTGAGATTTTCACTTATCCCCATTTTCGGATTTATTGGTTTCCATCGCAATATAAGGGTTTATATACATTCCGACGGGCAGCCTATGTTCCATCACAATAACCATTCTTGGTTCTACTTTGCGATGGGTTGTGTTTCATCCCCCTTATTCCGATCGGGATTGCGATCGCTCATTGCGACCGCATATTCCGACGGAGTTTAAGGTTTCTTTAAGTCGAAATGCTGCCCAATTTTCTATAGCCACTTTCCGATGGATTTTTAGTTATTCCGACAGTTTTTATTTTTAGACATTTCGATAGTTTAAAATAAAAAAAAAAAAAAAAAAAAAAAAAAAAAAAAAAAAAATATTGCGACACCAAAAACACATTCCGATACAAGACATTGCGATGGACAATATGCTTTGGCGCCAATTTGAGCTAGCAGGTTGCTAGCTTGAGCTAGCTGCCTGCTAGCTTGTTTATTTATTGTTTTTGTTCCGTAGTTGTTTAGTTTAATCTGAAAGTTGTTCCGATTTAATTTCTGAAAGTTACGTATTTTTAGTTAATTTTTTCGTCTAATTTTAAAATTAATATTTTTTCGTAAAGTTCAAGTTTTATCTTTTATTAAGTACCCGCTTTAGGTTTTGCCTCGTTTAGCTTTAAAGTACCATTTTAGTTCTATTCTCTCCTTTTTTATTAAGTAAACTTTATTTTCGAGTCGATAGTTAATTTCTTCATTTAGTTTTATTTTTATTAATTGTTTCGCTTTAAATTACGTTTTATTATTTGTTTTACTATTAGTTTTAATATCGTTTTAACTTTTAGTTTTTAATATTCACCTTGTTTTACTTTTATTATTTGTACTTGTCTTTAGTTTGTTTTTAAATACTTTTCGCATTTACTTTTTAATTAGTTATAGATAATCAACTTTCCTTTTTCTTAACCAAAAATAATTGAGTCACACATTTAACCGGAAATCAATTCGATTAGACACCGAGAAAACGAACTTTCAACTAGTAAAATCTATACATTAGTGGCATCTGAAATAAAAGAGGATGAGTTGATAAAACAGCCAAAATCTGGGGTATTATATCTGACTATGCATAGTGTAATTCATGAAGGTATAGCCAACAAAATATGACATGAATACTGGTGAACGCCTAGGGTCAGTTCACAAAATGACAATTTACTGAAACATAAATCTAACATGAGTAAGGATGAACGCCTATGGTCAGTTCATCTATACAAAATGTTAAGCGGCAAGGGTGAACGCCTATGGTCAGTTCACCAAAAAGTTCGCTGAAAAACACATGCGATTAAGTATGGCCAGTCCTGTACCAACCGTTTACTTAATCAAAATTTGAAAATCCGACTGATAAAATTCATGAATAGCATGGAAGATAACGACGCCAAAATACAGGAAGTTCTTGGTGACTACCCACTAGTCACAGGTCAAGTTTTAGAGCCTACAGGTCGAACCTTGTGCTCTGATACCATATTTGTAACACCCCACTTGGATAAGTGGACCGTTACGTGTATTTATGGCGTGTCATCAAAGCATGCAAGGCAATGTATTAAAACATTAACTGACCATACGGAAATACCGGGATCAAACATCGGTAGTCCAACATAAGCTCAAAATATAAAGATTAAGTACAGAAAGAAAAAGGACGAAACAGTGTCCAAACAACCAAAGTAAAGTAATGTAATGTGTGCATAAAAATAAAGGAGTCTGGATAGCTCCCATCCAATGCACGTACTCTCTTAGAAGTCCTAAGATCGTCCCTGTGTACCTGCCGTTTGGAAACATGAAAGGAAACTACGGCTGAGCATAACGCTCAGTGGACGGATATAGCATGATAAGAATATACTGAAAGTAATGAAATAGAAGACAACAATGAAACTATAAGTCTGATATGTAACATGTGGTAGAACTCTGCATAAAATCTGAAAAACCTGGTTCATATATACTGATACTGAAATATAACTATAAATTCTGAAAACATGCATTTACTGTATTTTATTTGCCAGAGCTTATATAGGTCACGTGCTGTAACAATCGTGCATGAATAACTGGAGGGGTGACCTCGTCATGCTGTAGAGGGGTGACCTCTAAATAACTGTGCTGGGTGGAGGGATCAGCTCCAATGTGAAGGATGTAGAGCACACACCACATTCACCCTGATAACTTGTAACACATATAAGCCTAGGATGCATCCATACGCCCCACTAAACATACATATAAAAATGGCCAACCTGAACATGAGTGGGACGATGCAGGATATCACTCTCCTGCATGTGAGTCACGACACCGGTGCCTCTAGTGCCGTGGTTACGGTACCTCCGTAACTAGTACATAAACTGGTCGTGCTTGTATATAATGCTCAGGCAATTTATTTAGTTATTAACATGATTACTGATAAACTTAAACATATACTGGGGAAACATTTGGCTGAAGACGGGAAATCCTAATCATGCATAGAAAGGAAGTCCTTACTGAAAGGACGGAAATCCGTACCTCTAGTCCAGTAACTGACGGAATGAAAGACTGAACGAATACTACTCGGGCTTCACGCGTGCTACATGAATAAAGGACGCGAATAAGTTAACTGATATTCGTTTAGTTTTACTGATCTTAACTGTTCTTAGTTTAACTTATTTTATTCTTGTATTACTGTTTGTGTATAATCTGATAAATCTGATTGTCCTAATATTTCTGATTAACGTATTTTCTGTACACATGATTACTGTGTAATGTGTAATTCTGATATAAGTATTATTACTATAAATAGTAATCTGATATAATTAGAAAGTTTTTAAATTAGTTTCCTGGAAAGATTAAATCATTAAATAATCACCTATTTTTAAGCAATTAAGAAAATAACTAGCCATCATAAAATGTAATTTACAAGTTAAATTAAATAAACAATACAACTTGATTAATTTAGTTATATATAAAAACTTATTTATAAAAATGATTTAACCAATTTAATATAACCTCGTTTTTATTATATTCCGTGCCCCGAAAACCCGAGTCAAACAAAAGCCTACCGAGACTTCTAAACCCTCGGTCGCACGAAAACAATTCAATCATACTAATTCAATTCTCAACCGGATTATCGACAGAATTTTATGTCGTTAAACCGTCGCTAATTGGAACCAAAACTGCATCTATAAAATATGCGACAGAAACTGCTGTTGTTATACTGTCGCGAATCTGTGACCCAGAACTGAAAATGTAAACAGCGACAGTATCTTCTGTCGCTAAATAGTCGCTATTTCCATAAAATAAAACCCAACCGAACCCCTGTTTGATTATTATTCCTACCGAGAGCCTTAGGGCTCTCGGGTTTCCCTCGGTTCCATGATTTATCCACTACTTATAAACCAAACGCACCCAAGTCATAAACCGAAGATCAACTGAGAGTCTAAGACTTCTCGGTTGTCACTGAAACAAACAAACACCCCCGACTTATGTTTGGTTCGCGACTGGTCACAACAGAAAACACCACCGAGACATGGTGGTCTCGGCTGGTCATCACCAAAAACACCACCGAGAGTTTCAACTCTTGGTTTTTGTTTCCTAATCCAAAAATCCGATTAACAAATGTTTATAATTCATGATTATTATAAAATTCATGTGTTCTTGATTGTTAAAGCCCATAAATTCGTGAGTTTTAAATGATAAAGGGAAGATGATTACCGTCTATTCGTGTTTAAGGGTTAACAACAAATGATTCCCGAATCCCAGATCAAAACTCTCGATCTCCCTTTCTTTCTTTCTTTTTCACGGCGGCACAACACAAACCAAGCAAACCCTATTTTTTTTTTACGTCTGTTATGGGAGAAGGGTTAAAGTCCAGTATGTATATTTTGTGCAACCCAAAATGGGCTTGGCCCACTTCTTTTCTTCTTTTTTTTTTAAACAAACCGGCCCTTAGGCCTTTTTTTTTTAAAAAAAAAACTTGATTATAATTTCTCTCGCGTTGTTTTCTCTAATAATTTCTACGTAAATGATTCAAGTAAAAAGACCGCGTATTTACATTCTCGATTTAAATACGGGTTTTACACATATACGTATAAAACTATAATACCTGATTCTGAGAGATATCTTCCAACACTCGCCAAGAATTGTTTCACATACACTACTCCAGCCATAAACACCGACAGCCTGAACATGTTTCAGTTTCAGCTCTACCTCTTGTAAAAAAAAAATTTGTTGTTTGTTAGCCAGATTTTGGAGGTGATTTGATCACAAACTTGACCAAAACAATTTTATTTATTTGTGAGTGAATGTGAGTGTATTGTGGGGTGTGTTTGTGTTTAGGCGGGGTATGTTTTTGTGGTTGGGTTGGTGATCACCACTACGGTTGTTTGGTGGTTCGTTTGGTGATGGACGTGAACGCTCATACGAGTTGTGATGGCAGGTGGGCATCGTCACCACATCTAGTCTTAAATTTGTGTGAAGGCGGTAACTATTTAATCATGTTCTATACAAGAAAGAACAAAATCAAAACTACATACAGAGAATTCACGAGTATTACCTTCCACTGAAATAGATTAACAAGTTCCACATACTTCCCATGGCCTAATGCAACTAAGTCGACACGAGAAGGAATGTAGTCTACCCGAACAAGTACAGGTGAGTTTACACGATAAACCTTTCCTCTACGGGGAGAAAACATGCAACTATTTTAAATGGACATAACTGAATTGTATAAACTTGACTATGATTAACTATTATAGAAACTGTTAAATTGTTCTAAATCACCCGAATGTTATAAATAGATCTATTAGGGATTGACCATCCCCATCTGGGTGAGTCATGCTCACTGTGCCTTGGCCGGGACAACAGATGTATACCATGTTGGAACTGGGTTTGGGTGTCTTTTTGTAAGACACTACATCCTCATCTGTTGAGGACTATAGAAGGTTAAGCTTCAGTTTCGAGTAATAGCAAATGTAATCTACTTTTTAGTAAGAATGCTTTGTGCATTGTTACTTCTATGATTAATGTATGTCCAAACTAATTATTGTTAAACCTGTAAATTAACCAACTTTATGTTGACCCTCTAAGCATGTTTTTCTCAAGGAAATGAAGTTAGTACATGATATGTGCATGGTCTCAAGCATCATCGTAATCTGCATTGTAGGACTCGTCAGGGGTTCTATTTGGGAAACATAAACAATTTACTTTTTCCATGTTGAAGACAATTTTTATAAATTTGTTTAATAATCATGTAATATGATTTGAATAATCCTTTATCTTATGCTCTATGAACTATGTGCTATCGATCCACCCTTGTGACATCTCCGTTGATAATTCCACATATTTGACCCTACCCGGGGTGTTACAACGACGGTGACGATTGTGGTGACATAAGGATGGTAGGATAGGTTAAAGTCCAATGATTCTTCTAAAACCGGAGGAATCTTCCCAAGGACATTCCATAGCTAGAAATAGTAGTCCTTAGGAAAGATGAAGAAAGATTGTGAACGTAGCTGAATGCCGACCAAGTACTTAAGTTAGCACTGGAACAATCACAACAAGGTGCTAGTTATGACGTATTGGTAAGCATTGAAGGGGTTGAAGAATGAAAAAGAATTGTAAAGATAAAGGGTGAAAAGAAAGAAGTCATCCTTACAACTTAGGCAGAAACCGGGTCAACACATATGCTATTGAGATCATTTTTAATGATGCTCGATATTGAATATAGACATCATGGACCCAGTGATGCAATGCACAACCCAACCCAGCTAACTCAGATATCTCTCAAAAGGTATTTGTTTTAATCACACGGAGATCAACATGTCTTCTATCGATTTATTCACTCCGAATAAGTTGGTATTGAAATGGTGGCACTCCTCTCCAGCCTCCGATCACTAAAATCCAAAATGTACGATCGAGTCTAGAGCCATTTGAGATCATCAAATATCTCATTAGAACACACTTTCATAATTCCTTGCTTCTTCACACACTGTGAAAAGTAAGAAAGATCTTAAGAGTCCTACGCAAAATCTTCATGATCTTGCCTGAACATCCGAGTAATATGAAAGTATTTACAATGAAGATGGAAATCCTTCTTGAGCGAATTTCAAAAAGCTCATGGTAGGTGACTTGTGCGATTCTTTATGAATCAAGCTTGTGATAACTGGAAAGAAACAGTGGTTTAATTCTTTACTGAATCTAAACACTTCCAGGCCTCTACGCAATATCTTAGTGATCTTGCCAGAACACTCAGAGTGATACCTTAGTGTTCACAGTGATGAGTGGAAATCCTTCTAGTGTTAACCTCAAACAACACTTGGTAGGTAACTTGCAAGATTCTATACGAATCAAGCTCGTTACAACTGGAAAGCAACGATGGTGCGGTTCTTAATTGAATTTCACTTGTTCCAGGAATCGGATTTAACGGCTTCAAATCATGCGGATAATATTATCCAAATGATTCACTCTTTATGTTCGCATTCAGCTTTGGACGGTCGAATAAAGAGAACGGGTTTACCCGCGAAATCTTGTCAAGGAGGTTCTTAATTGAAACTACCTGCCACAAGTACGATATTTTATATCGTCCAACGGTCTTCACCGACCGGAGGTAAAATTCTACCGAATTAGAATGAAATGTTCAAGGCCATTTCATCCGTGTATATGTTTTTTTGCTAATTGTCTTATGCAGCGTAACAAGAAGGTGGCATTACGGTGTACAATCCAGAAGAAGTCGTCAACACATGCTTATATATTCTGCACTTAATACTTCAACAAATTCAAGAAAGCCTAAAAGTCAAGTCTTCCGCTGTATCAAACTCTGAAGCTTTCAAGAATTTATAAAGGTGTAAGTATGTGGAACATGAAGTCACGAAGAGGCAAATATCACAAGTGATGAATGCACAAGGTCAAGGCAAGGAAACACGCTCAAGACTAAAGTCAAAGATCTCATCAAGCATATTCACAAGAACAAGATCGAAGACTCAAGCATAGTATGATAGGTTTAAGATTCTGTAAAATGGTGTGACCTCCGTTAGGGGGAGATTGTTTGAAATACATTTTTCCAAAGAAAGTCTCAGTCACATCATTGTTAGCATAGATCACGAGCTATAGACTATTTAGGAGATTGTAACTTGAAGTGACCTCCCTTAGCGAGAGATTGTTGGAAATACTTTTTTACGTATTTAGAAATGATCGGTCACTCCAACGATATATTCAAGTATTGGGCTCGTGATCCAATATATTAACATATAGCCCATATAGCCCACATGTAGGGTAGGCTATATATACCCCTCCTAGCATGTAAGGAGGGGTTGAGCACTTAGTTATAACACTTCTCATTTCCATCTTTCTCCATTCTCTCCTTTCTCTCTCTAACTCTCTCTCTAGTTCTTTATCTTCTTCCATTCATTAGATAAATCAAACACATATACAATCCTAAGAAACTATGATTCTACAGTGGCAGTATCAAAGCTAGCTAGAGCGAGCCAGCACCCTACACCTCTTGACCCGACAAGACCCGTGTGGGTTTGATAATCGTTTACTTTCCACTTTAGTCATTAACACAAGTAAATGTGATTGTTGGATGTTTGTATATGCAGTATTGATGAAGTGATATTGTTTGATAATCGGTTCCTATCGGGTAGAACCTAAGTACCTGAATCAAACCCAAGAACCGAAGCAAAATCGAATCATACTCTCAGTCCGGTTCTCGGTTTTTAAAATATACATTTGTACATATGTTATGCAGACTATTTGGCGTAAATCTTCTATTGTAGAAGAAAAAGGTATATACTAATAAGTGAAAATTTTATACTTGTAAATTTTGTGGAATATTAGATGCATTTTTCCTTCAAAAAGTAATGCAATACAATTTTTGTACAGGTTTAAGAACTGGTTCTGAGAAACATATTGAAGAGATATGTAGCGTGAACATAAATAGGATCAAATCATATAGGTCAAGACTGATTAACCGAAGCTCCTTGGCTGATCTTTTTATCTCGTTTCTTGATAAGGTAAGTTTTATATGCATATCAACAACTGCTAATTGGGATTCTGAATAAAATTTTATTGTTGTTTTTGCTGTTTTAGTTTGGAGACATCAGTTTGAGGGCTGAAACACAAGGGATTAGTCAAAATAATGGACAATGGGAAGCCATTGATCCTAACATGATCTGGCAGCCCAAAACATATGCACTTTTTGTAAGTCTTTTATCTCTCTAGTATATGTGTATGTGTATGTCTACTATATGTGTCAAGATGTGCATGCTAGGTAACGGGTCAAGATTTGATCCATAGTTTAGGTTCCCAGTACCACTTTCAAAAATCTAGCTCATGCTCAGACAGATATGATTAAGAGGAGATTCACAAGCTACTGACTCGATATTAAGTCATGTATTTTATTGACATAATTCATTAAGAGCCGTGTATTTTATTTAATTCGTGGCATTTTATGATTCTTTCATTCATGTTAATGTTACTGAATCGATATTAAGGCATTCTAAAAATACTCACAACTCTGATTGAAATGGAAAGAAAACACGTCACACCGTTAGAATTCTTCTCAAGTTAATTATAAACTTTTTTTTTGCTTAGTTTTTGCTTCAAGTAATATATTGTTTCAGAATGAGTTTAAATGGACAAACTCTAATGCAGAATGAGAGAGGATCATGAGTTCACGTGAGAGAGGGAGAAAGAGACTTTGCACAATCACAACTGTAAGTAGCGCAACTGGTTCAAGTTTAAACTCATAAATAAATTAAATTCGAATCATAATCTATTTTGAAAAGTTTAGACTTGACAGTTTGCTATTTGTGCTAACCTATACTTTGTTTCCGCTTTGTTTTAAAACAGGTGTAGCATCCAATGAACAACCACTTTTTGTGGGGTGGTATCAAATAATTGAACGAGTATATTGAGAAGATATTGACGGATTTTAGAAAGCACATGAAAGAATTATTTTGATGAAGATATTATAAACGACTTACAGCAGATTTGTGAAGTATATGGTGCTGCTTGGAATGGCGGAAGGTGTTAATTATGGTTTCGACTCCTACAACAACACGACTTCTATGTATCACTTCTATGTATCAGGTCGTAGCTAGTTTGATTTGGCATTAAGCTTTAGTTTTTTTGTTTAGAATTTAGAGCTATTGTGTTTAACTATGTCCATAACACTTTAGGATTGCGGATTGATGGCGAACGGATGACACATTTATGTATCCGAGGTATTGTATTTGTACCTTTTGGTAATTCATTAATGGTTTTTATTATGTCAAATACCAGTTTTTCATATTTTTATAGATTATGGAATCCGGAAAATGTAATGTGGGAGATCCGTGGAAATATATTTGTGTGAAATCTGTGGGGAAAAATCGTGGGAAATCCGTGGGGAAACATACGGAACATGGTTAATAAAATTTGTAGGAAATCCGTGGGGATATGTTCGTGGGAAATCCGTGGTAATATGTCCGTGGTAAAGAGTTGTGGGAAATATGTGGGAAACATATGGGAAAATGGGTGTTAAAACTTGTGGGAAATCCGTGGGAAAATGTATGTGAGAAAAAAGTTTTTGGGAAATCCGTGGGAAAAAAACCACTCTGTTAATATTAAAAATATGTGATAAGAATCGTGGGAAATCCGTGAGAAAATGGTCAATGCTCTATGGGAATTCCGTGGGAAACTATTTACCCACGATGTTTTTTCAAACGGAATAATTCCGTGAGAACAAAATATTAACTTTTTGGTGATTAATATACTTTACTCGGGTAACCTTTCAACAAAGGAAACATGATCTTTAGTTCATTCCCTTAAGGATGGAATTTGTCTCCACCGCAGCTTGAATTCTGATTTGGTTTGACATATGAAACACCAATTCTATTATTATTGTAAAACACCAATTCTACAAGTAAAAATTTACCTCATGCTAACCAATTCTATTTAAACAAAAGCCTTGAATAGTTAATCCGTTCGTTTTCAGAATCAGATACATAATTTGCTTTTAAGAAAATCATAGCTGCAAAAAAATGAAACTGATAAGCAACAAAATTATTCTCTGAAAAGCACACCCGGTGGGACTCGAACCCACAATCGCCTGATTAGAAGTCAGACGCTTTATCTATTAGGCCACGCGTGCTTTTTGTTGCTTAGCTGTAGTATTAAGTATTAAGTATTAAGTATATTTCCAGATTAAGGGTATAAAGTATTAAGTATATTTTAGATATGAACAATAAGACAGTTTGGCCGAGTGGTCTAAGGCGCCAGATTTAGGCTCTGGTCCGCAAGGAAAGATAAGGAAATAGTGATGGTTTTTGAGCCTCTAACTTTAAAAGTCTTCATGTCTTATGTTAATGACATGCTGATTATTGCAAACCTTGAAAATAAATCGAAATGCTGTTAAGTGTATGAACATTATAAGGAAACTAATGAAAGAGGAACATTACAAAAGATATGCAAACTTGTTTCAAAATACAAAAAAAAAGAACTTTGACGACTTTAAAGAGGAAAAATATAAACATTTTGGAGAAGCTCGTGAAGAAAGAATATGAAGTGCTATTCACGGTGAACGCTATTGATGAGTATGTGGTTGGACAGCTTAAAAAATATGGCAGAAAGAAGCTTGTGTCTACAACAAAAGAAGGATTGAGCTCGGGGAAGAGAAGCAAAAGAGGGAAGAAAAGAAAAAGTCATTTGAGAATCTGTGCAACACGATTCAGGGCATCTTAGGAGACAAAGTGGAGAAAGTTGTGGTTTCTGATAGAATTGTGGATTCCCCTGTTGTTTGGTGACTGGTGAGTATGGGTGGACGGCAAACATGGAGCGGATCATGAAAGCACATGCTCTTAGGGACAGTAGCATGGGTTCTTACATGTCAAAAAAGAAAACAATGGAGATAAACCCTGATAATGCCATCATGGAGGAGGTCAGGAAGAAGGCTGAGGCGGATAAGAATGATAAGTCGGTTAAGGATTTGATGATCCTTTGAGACGGCTCTGTTGACATCTGGATTAAGCTTGGAGATAAACACATTCGGAGGAAGGATTTAAAAGATGTTGAAATTGGGTCTCAATTAGCATTGACGAGGAAGAAGGTGGCGAGATAATGCTGAGATGCCTGCTTTGAAGGAGGAAAGGTGCTGAAGAAAACAAGATGGAAGAGGTTGATTATTTTGATTTGGGTTCAGTCGAGGGTTGTTAAATAGCTGTCCAAAATGTGTATGTTCTGTTATTTTACCTACTTGTGGGTGTTGTCAAGTGTTCTGTCTATGGTCTTTTGGGGTCTAAGCGGTTTCAAGTGACTATTCGGGCCAGTCCCTTGAGCCCTGCATTTGGTTGTGGCAGTATCAAAGCTAGCTAGAGCGAGCCTGCACCCTGCACCTCCTGACTCGACAATAAGCTAAATCTGATCAAGTCTTTAAAATTATATTTCATAACTGGAATACTTTAATCGCCTTGATGCAAATTAAAGCTCAAAGATTACTTCAACTCAACTCTATGTTATAATATGAAACAATCATATATCTTTTTACACTAGTTTGTATGAATACTTCTATCAACTCACCAAGTGATCACCATGTACAGTGACGTCATATTAAACTCAGCATATCTTTTTAAGGATTGATAATAGCAAATTATCTTAAAAATTGCTTCTAAAAACATACATAAAAAAATCATGAAAACACCAATAATATCAAATCCAAAAATTTTCTAACCATCAACAATATCCAATAATTACCAGTATCAAACTAAACGAGGAATCATCATACAAGATGACCAAAAAAAAAGATACTAGAGGTCCAAGATGCAAGGGAATGTAAAGTTCAAACAAATCAGATATTAATCGCTATAGATTTTAAGCACGCTCTCCCCGAATACGACGAGCCAGCTGAACATCTTTCGGCATGATGGTAACCCTCTTG
This sequence comes from Glebionis coronaria, assembly GCA_025667525.1. Classification (NCBI taxonomy): domain Eukaryota; kingdom Viridiplantae; phylum Streptophyta; class Magnoliopsida; order Asterales; family Asteraceae; genus Glebionis; species Glebionis coronaria. Next base: position 559,356,289 of record CM046880.1, on the reverse strand, counting down.
GCATGAATGGCACACAGATTGGTATCCTCAAACAGACCTACCAGATATGCTTCAGCTGCTTCCTGAAGAGCTAACACAGCATGGCTCTGGAACCGCAAATCAGTCTACAATAAAATATTAACAATACAATTATTAGCATAAACAGTGTTATTAGTTATATAAATGTAGTAGTAAGAAATAGACATGTATTAATCAATCACCTTAAAATCTTGTGCGATTTCACGAACAAGCCTTTGGAATGGCAATTTATGGATCAAAAGATCGGTGGTCTTCTGATACTTTCGGATTTCACTGTATTCATCAACATCATCAATCAGTAAATATGATTATAAAAAGAGAAATCTCAAATATAATATACAACATACTATACAAAAACGAAGAATTTACATATTATAAGGTTAATAGTTATAGATTAGGGTTTAGACATAAATAACAAAGACACTCACCGGAGAGCAACAGTGCCTGCACGATAGCGATGAGGCTTTTTCACACCTCCAGTGGTAAGAACAGATTTACGAGCAGCCTTCTAACAGTTGAAAAAACAATTAGCAGCATTAGAATCACCAGAAAAATAATATACTGTACTTTATAGAATCAAAACGAAATCACATACTGTAAAATTGGTACACAATTGCTTCCTCGGAGCTTTTCCACCACTAGACTTGCGAGCGGTTTGCTTTGTACGAGCCATTGCAATTCAGATTCTGAAACAGAAAAGTATTGAAGCTTCTATTGAATTTGGAATGAGACAGCGATGAAGTGTATACCTTAAATCTTAGGGTTTTGAAAGTGTGAAATTATGTTATGCAATATGGGGTATTTATAGTACGCACGATATGTGGTTTCCTTAAAAAGAATTCAATGTCGATCCTTGTACTTTGTTTTCATTGGTTGGATTGTGAAAATATTGTTATCACACGGATCCAACTTTTTTTGTGTTTCTTTTGTGTTTCTTTTGTTTTTCTTTTGTATTTCTTTTGTGTCTCTTTTGTGTTTCTTTTGTCGACTTAGTTGTATGTCTGTGCATGTTTTTTTTTTTAATTTGTCCGAATAATATAATCTTGTTATTGAAAAGGTAAATAGTTAAATATACACGAGTTGCCTAGTGAGTAGAGGATATGGTTGTTGAAAGTACGGAATTTGATATCTGACAGTTTCGACGAGTGGTTCTAGGTAGGCGCTAGATTTTGGGCTGAAAGGGCATGGTGTGGGTTAAATCTCTCAACTGTTCTTTTTGCTTCGGAAAAGCTAAGTTTTTGACCAAAATGTGTTCTTACTCTTCAACTAAATCCAAAATCTATCACATAATTACAAATGAGCTTGATCATAAGTCATAACCCTAAATAATCAATGCAACAACACCAAGAACAACATGCAAATCTTTCCTCATGTTGTTATTAGTTATTACAAAAAAAATTAATTTATTTTCAATAAAAGCTTTGAATTAGTCCATTTGTCTGCAGATAGAAGAAGTTACTTGAGAACTCGGTTTTATACTTGATTCGACTTGAAGTAGTTGATCTGACAGAGAAATACTATGCAACTGCTAGTTTTTATTAAAACTTTGGTACTAATTGCTGTTAAGTTTGGATATCAACCATAAGACAGTTTGGCCGAGTGGTCTAAGACGCCAGATTTAGGCTCTGGTCCGAAAGGGTGTGGGTTTAAATCCCACAGCTGTCAATACATTTTTTTTGTTGGTCTTAAAAAAATAAAAGTTAAAAACAATTTAAAAAGAAAGAAGCAGCGTATTTTGACAAGTCATAGTGAGCGATTAGCAGTTGCTTATGGAATTATAAAGGGTATGTGAAGACTGTCATGATGCTATGAAGTTTATTTCTGAGATTACTGAGAGGAAGATTACTGTTAATGACTCTTATAGTGTTCATAATTTTCAGAATGGCGAATGTTCTGATGATTAGTGGTAACTTGTAAAGTTATCTCGAGGATTACTTATGCAGTGTCTGAACGTGTTTTTTTTAGTTTTTTGTTACTTGGGCACGTTTGACTTAAGGTTTTAGTTATTGTACTTGACTGTTGGTTTGAGCGATGAAACGAAAATTGATCTATTTTCGTTTATACTGTTTGTAAACATAATTAAGTTTAACAAGTATGTGTCACAGAGCTATACAACTAGTTAGTGTAAGTTTTTAACATTTTAAATGCACCTAAATTAACTATATCCCCTTTCAATTTTATTTTATTTTAACTATATCCAGTGGAAATGGTTGTAGTTTCTGCAGTCAACAAGCAGTAACTGTATATTAAAGTATTTAATATACAGTGAATGAATAATGAGCAGCCGCGCGGGAAGTAAAGTTATTAACATAAAAGAGCTGTGTGGTGAGTAGAGGAAGTGGTTGTTAAAAGTATAGAGTTTGACGTATCTGACTGTTTCGCCGAGTGGTGTAAGGCGCTAGATTTAGGCTCGTGTCTGAAAGGGGTGGGTTAAATCTCTCAGCTGTCTACACTTTTAATTTAACTTCAGAAAAGTTTAGTTTTTGACAAAAAGGTGTCTTTACTCTTCAACCAAATCGAAATTTTATTAGATATCACACCTTAATCATAAGTCATAGCCCTGAATCATGAAAACGATAACAAAATAAAAAACACACCCGGTGGACTTGAACCCACAATCGCCTGATTAGAAGTCAAACGCCTTATCCATTAGGCCACGGGTGCTTCTTGTTTCAAAGGACGTGGGTTCACAACCCACATCTATCAAAACTATGTGTTTAATAAAGTTGCTTTCTTTGAACCAAGTGATCAGTTGGTTACCATATATGAGATGTCACAAATTCGAGCTTCTCAATAAAAAATTTCCTTAACATAAGAATCTGTGGGGTTGCATCATAGATGCGTTAATTCGAAACTAATAAATATTGTCTTTTTTGAGTCTGTATGGTGAAATCGAATTACTATTTGTTATTCAAGGCTAGCATAGACTAACTTGTGACTAGCGGCGGTTCTATTTGGAAGGTGCCGCGGGTAGGGGGGGGGGGGGGGGGGGGCATGGCTAAAAAAATTTATAACCATTTTATTAAAGTGCACCCCATTGTAAAATCGAATTGCCCCCCACTCGAATTAAAAACAATGTAAAAACTTTCAAATTGCCCCCAAAAGAAAAAAAGAATGAAAAGATTTGAAGACACAACGTCATCCTCAGCATTGGAAGAACCTTGAAACTGTCATATTATTCTTGTATTTGTACTTGTTACGAACATTGTAAGTAATTATGTATGTCTCCAGCCCTAAAATATGAGCGACTAACGGAATTACAATCGCTAATATAGTCGGAACTTGCAAGGACTAATATTGTCACATGATATAAGTTAGTTTAAGTCCCGAGCTATAAATACCCCTTCATACTTCCATGGAGGGGGTGAGGATTGTTATTTCTTGTAATCTCTTTCTCTCTCTAGAAATACACATACTTTCTAGTATCTCTTGTTTCATTCTCTAACCATGGCTAAACATCTCTTCAATCCTCCCCGACCTCCGGATCAAAACCCGTGTTATTGGTGAATCTTATGTTTAACAATCTCAAACAAACTTGTTCTACAATGAATAAATCATGAGCATGTTTCATCTCATCTTATGCTTCGGGTTCAAGATGTGATCAGGAACTTGACTTAAGTCGTACCAATGTAAAGCTTGCATACATTGACATAGATCTGACCTATGAATTTTTTTTCCTTGTGTTAGATATCACCCTAGGTCTCATCGGTTGATAAAAACCAATTGCAAGTGCTAATACATTGTATGGCATAGACTTAATAATTCAAATAAAGGTTATCACATAAGTTTATTAAAACGAATGGAAAAAAGTGTGTACAAAGATGCATGCAATCATCTTGTACCACAAGTTAAGAAAGCCTTTTGTTAAGTTTTTGTTTAGCTGTGTTTTACCACGAGAAAGAATTAAAGAATGATCAAACCTTATAGCCTACTCTTCGTGTGCCCGAATTCACAAGTGCTTGGGATAATTATCACATAGATGCCGAAACATGTATGTGACAGGGGAGAAAATTAAAAATTATTCAGACCCTAAATGGCTTGACTATGTACACGAATGTAGTAGCAAGGTCCATCATTAGTAAAATGAAAAACAATTTGTATTTAAGTATTATAAGCCAATATATTTGTCAAATCACGTCGTTGAGATGATGGTTTATAAGCCATCATTGCACTATGTAAGCCTAGCTCGAGTGACAATATGATTTCTTAAAATAATTAGCTTATAATAAAAACAAGTTTCATCATTTTATATCCATATTAATTTTTGTTTCAAAAAACATTTTTTAACAAATAACACACAGCTAATTCGCATGGAAAATTAGGTGTAATTAATGAGACATATTAAAGCTAGTTTCGATATAAGTATAGATTTGTTTTTATGACTAATAGAATCTAGCATAATTATATTTTGTACATAATAGAAAACATATAAGCACATAAAAACATACCGAAAGAGGGGTATAGGTGAAGACATACTATATATGAAGTGCTATTCATGGTGAACGCTATCGACTGTTAGAACGATTAAAACCCCATGAGATATCAAGTTTATTCATCAGGTATTTAAAGAGTATAAATCCTGGAAACCCTAATGGACCCGAACCCACAAGCCAGGTCGGGCCATATTTATCTGCAAATACTCCCCCGCAGTCCGAGTGGCGAAATGGCGAAAGCTCGGACTGGAGAAGTAAACAAGAAAAGAAAAACAAAACATAACATTACTGCGATCCGATTCTTCTTCCTAAACTCCAACCACGCCGATACAAATGCACAAAGCCCTGCACAACATATGTTTCTTCTTCATAAATGTCAATTCTGGATTGTGACCTTTGCACAAACATCCAACCAAATAGACAATTATGTGGATTTGTGACCTTAGCACAAATCACCAACACACGAAAATAGAATAAATGAGTTTAGTTATTTGTAAAATTGAATGACATATCGAAAGTTTTAAGATACTTGAATCGAACAAACATATCAAAAACATAAACAATAAAAATAAACGAACAAAATTTCTTTTAACACAAGAAAAAAATTCTTTATTACTTTTGATGTAGAAAAAAACATTAAACATAACCATGATGAAGTGACTTGATGCATCATTTGAGACCCTAGATGTCAACGATGATAGGACACATAGGTATTGTTAATTCTAATCAAAGATTAAAATAATACTCTTGTGTATTAGCATCAACCAAATCAAGAAAAGAGAAAAAGAATTGTAACAGCGGCCGTTTTTTTGTGGGTAGGATCGGTGTAAAACCCGCTTTAAAAATCCTTAGACTAATACTACATGAAATTACATATCAATTAAAACTTATGACTTAATTAGTACGCGACACGCGATACGAACATTAAATGCGAATATTACGTATATTATTTAAGTACGACAAGTAATTACGTATTTTATTATTATTATTATTATTAATATACTATATGTAATTACGTATAACATGTATTAAACATGACATTTAAAAACACGGCATTAAGTATGACAAGAAATAAGAATACCTGACATTAAAACATGAATACCGTAATATTTAAAAGTCGCGAAAACTAATAATAAGGCAAGGGGGTTGTTTTGGGCTGGCGGTTTGGACAAAGGAAAAAAAGAATGGGCCGAGGCCCATTGGGTAGCCTAAGCCGTTTTAATACAATAAAATACGGGGGTGGTTTTATTTTAGGCATAATCACATTAAACCATAAAACTGATAACAACGATCGTTTCCTTGGTTCCCTTGCTGTTGTCGTCTTCTATTCCAAGAACAAGAAAAACAGTGGGTCGTGATTCAAGAAAACAAAGTGGTGTTCATGTGTTAGTTTTCCTAAACCCTAAAAACGAATAGGTAAACATGATCTCGTTTTATTTTATTTTATTTTTTTCTTCTTTTGTTAATTGATCAAGAATCCGAGTTTTAGAATTTGAAACATGATAAAACGAGTTGGATTAAGGTGGGAATCGTTGTTGCTTGTTAATAACCAGATTACACACAACCCGAGACTCATGGGAGTCTCGGTGGTAGATTATATCCACCAGCCACAACCTTTTTGAGGTGTCGGCTTGGTTTTGTTCATTCAGTAGCAAGCCCAGACCCCCAACCGGGGTATTTGGTTTAATAACAGTGGGAACCGAGACCTTAATAGGTCTCGGTGACTAAACACTACGTAGAAGTGTGTCCGATATACAGAACAACATGTAGAAGTATAAAACAGTGGGTAGTGTAAAGTAACAGCAGGAAACAAAAAAAGGTCATAGTCTGGGAAGGTACATCAGATAACACTGAGAGTATATATCGGACAGAACTTGAAAGGAATATATGGGACAACACTGTTTTAGGTCGTATTGTTCGTTTGTTTGTTTTGTGCGACCGAGACATGGGTGTCTCGATAGGCTCGGGTACACATGCATATGTTGTTAATCAAATTAATTTAATTATTGAATGCACGCTATAATTAGATTATCATGTACTTAGATTATTTGTAGTTAACAAAATTAACCTAAGTATTTATCTACATAATTAAATTAATAATTGTACCTTAATTTGATTATTTAATCATCTAGCTAATGTTAAGTTTATTAAATCATCATGTCATTTTATTAATTAATAATCTCAAGTAAAACCGTGCATTTTATTATTAAAATAATTATTATTTTAGCTTAAAGTATGTATCTTATACTTATTAATACTATGGCCTATATTTTATATTACTATTAATCAAGCTTATTTCTAAATATGGAAACTTACTATTTAGGAAGTTACTCGGTATAATATAACAAGTATGTTAACATGTAAGAACATGAAATACACTAATCAGATTACATGATTTAACATGAATCAGTAAAACAGGTCCAGAACACTTAAAACAAGACAGGGACAAGTAAACAAGTAATAACACGTCAAGTAAACTAAAAATCAGTTAAGTATAAGATAATTAGCCAACTCATACACGTCCCTCTTTAATATGTAGCATTTACGGAGTCAGAGTAGGATTCTTCGCGTCTTATTCGTTCACATTACTGGACACAAGGTACGGATATTCCGTCCTCCAGTATGGAGAACTCCCTTTGCATGTTTGATTAGGTTTTCCCGTTTGATATGCCATTTATTTTTCCCTGTAGTTATGTGTCTTAAACATGTCAGGAAATGTTATGTTTATTTTAATTGTCTGAGCTATATACATGCATGCCAGTTTCACCTAGTTATGGGGGTCCCATAACCATAGCACGGGAGGCACCAGTGTTATGACTCTTCTGCGGTGAGAGTGATTGCTCGCAGCGTCCCTTTACAGTATTTTGGCCTATGTTACTATTATCATGTGGGGCGAATGGGTGCATCCTAGTTACATGTTTTTAGACAAGTATTTTCATGGTGAATGTGGTGTGTGCCTTGCATCCTTCACAAGGAGTTGATCCCTCCTACCCAGACTTATTATAATTAGAGGCAACCCCTCTAATTGCATGACGAGGTCACCCCTCTATGTATTCATGCACGTTGATATATTTCATGACCGATATGAGCTATTTGGCATTTAAATTACAGTTTTCATGATTAAACAGCAGACTTTCAGTATTAACAAGAACATGAGACTTTTTTTTAGAATAAACCAGATTATTACATGTCATCAGGTTTTCTAGGACTTACATTATTCCGTTGCCTTTTCATTGTCATGCTTTCATTTCAGTCTTTACCTATGTTTATGCTATTCCATATTATGTCATATATCCACACACTGAGCGTATCGCTCAGCGATGTTCTCTTTTCATGTTCCCAAACGGCAGGTACCAAGGTCAAGTAGGAGCATGGAGAGGTTTTGCATAGGATGGGAGTTATTTTATGTTTCTTTTCCTTTTACATTTACTTTTACTTTATGCTTTGTTTATGAGTTTATGTTGGGAGCCGATATTTGATTCCGGTTATCCCTTATGGTCATATAATGTTTTAGGACATTTACCTTGTATGCTTTGATGTCACGCCATAATTATCATGTAGCGGTCCATTTGTCCAAATGGGGTGTTACAATTATGGTATCAGAGCCTACGGTTTTGACCTGTAGGCTCTAAAACTTGATCTGTGACTAGTGGGTAGTCACCAGGAGCTTCCTAAGCCAACGCTTGTTATTCCACGTATTGATATTTTCAGCACCTTGATGATTTAACCATAATGTTTTTCTCATAATTGTCTTACTAATATGGATTGAACAACCGTTATCCATACTTAGTTACATGTCATTGTTTTATGCATGATGTTCCTTGTGAACTTTAGATAATATGCACTGAACCCCAATAGTTCATACTTGGTCACACGTTTTCTGTTAAGTTTTGGCAGTTGATTTTCACTTAATTATTTTCATGTATCATTGTTACAGGTATTTTGACTAAGTAATGGTTAGTACAGGGCTAGCCATATTTAGTCGCATGTGCTTTTATTCGAACTATTTTGTTTTGGTGGACCGACCCATAGGCGTCCACCCTCGTTATGTCAATTTTGGTGAACCGACCCATAGGCGTTCACCTTCGCCCATACAAGAACTTTTTTATAAACCATGCTTTATAAACTGTTTCATGCATCATTTTCTTATGTTCATCTATGTTCTAATCAGATTAATCATGTCAAATTTTGTTCTGTGAACCGACCCATGGCCGTCCACACCAACGATTTTCCGGATTTCATTTCATTACAGTTATATTTCTTTCATGTCCCCTCATTTATTTTTTATGTTTCTTTAGGTCAAGTATGTTTTCATACTATCATGGTTAACTTCGTCTTTATGCTGATTATGTTTTATGCTCCTTCATGTTAATTTTGTCACATGTTTCTTCATGATAATTTCATCTTCATGATGATTATGTTCCATGCCTCTTTATGTAAATTATGTTTTCATCATGTTGAGCATGCCCTCATGCTAGATATTGATGAATTTCATTTAATCCTGCTTTTATGATAGTCATGGTTGGTTTTCATTAATCATGCTTTCATGCAAATCATCGTTGAATTTCGTTTGACCACACTTTTAGCGTTTCCTCTATGCAACCAGAATGATGTGTATGATGGAACTGCTAGGCTATCATGATGCTTATTCCGGTTTGGTTTTCTAACCGTTTAACCAATTATTTTCCTTTAAAATCATGTCAGATGATCGACCCCATACCAAACATTTCATGTGCATTCCATGTGTACCTCATGTACCGTATCCCATGTGTATTACACGTACCGTAATCCATGTGTATTTCACTTACAATACTCCAAGAGTATTCGCTAGTCGATTCTAAATCATCTCAGGCGTATTCCACTTGTTGATATTCTACAAGATGCTGATGCCGCTCATAACTGAGAGATGTTACTAAATGTCGATGATGCTGATCATTTGGAGACGCTACGAGATGCTGATGCTGTTCACAACCTAGAGATCCTACAAGACGAAGACAAAGGCGTTAGATCAAAGCGATCGGACGAGAAGATGCTTCACCACCAGACGATTCCATCACAATCAAATTCCCTACCTTTTAGTTATCTGTCACACGTCATTCAGTTGTCTTTTCAGTCATATGAGTGAGAACCGGTACCAGCCGGCCACTCAGTTGAATAGTTACATGAATCACCGTCATGAGAATGACCATCATGGAACCAACAGACAAGACGATAGTAACCAATACTGTGACAACAACTGTTCGAGCAATCAAAACAGAACACCGGTCACAAACGTAACTAGAAACACAAAGGTCAGTTGTCCAACAGCTCCGCCAACTCTAGCATTTTAACCACCATTTTTATTATGATTTCTATTCATATGTCAAGACATCGTCAAGACACATCTTCCCATGTATATGTACTGAAGACACATGTCCAGACACTAGTTAAGACACATGTCACACGTATATATCCCAGCATAAGAGTCAAGACACACGACTCAGGCATAATTTATAAACTCAACCTCAGTGATTCAAGGTACCTTTCCAAGGGTATACTTATTCTGTTATGCCATGTACAAATCAAGCCACTAAAAGTTCAGTACCATCTCTGACTTATTGTACATAGTTGGTCACGCAGTATTCGTTTCATGTGAGACGAACGAAACACATTCAGTAAAATCTGCCACGTTTGCTTCATGTGTTGACATGACACTTTCATTCTCGATTCCATATTCATATACCATGTCCATCTAAGACACCGTTGTACCATCATGTACATAAAGGCTTTCATTTCAGTTTGACTACAAGATCTTTCATCTCTACAATGGATCACCATTTGTATCAGAATATATTCAACGATGTTCAGACTCTGGAATACATTCATCAGGGTTCTCCACCAGGAAAATCGGTGAAAACTTTTCTTCTGCTTTACAAGCATGTGTTGTTGGCTACGATGATTTCCTATCCATCATTTAAGACACAACTTCTGAAGTTCCTTTTTATTCATCATCAGTCGATTACTTCAAAATTTTCCCAGATATATTACCAGGAGGAAATACCAAGCATACCACCATTTATGACTGTAATTTTCCCTTCCAAGTATTATTTGTCTATCCGACCAACTACCAGACTCCAAAAACTTTCCAAGATCGATTTACGATCAGGCTATCAACAATTATGAGTGAAAGAGCAGGACACTTCTGTGACTGACTTTGCACACGTTATAGTCATTATGAATTCATGTTTGTGCCTTTAGCTCACAAATGCCCAACATTAATTATGGACTCGATAAATTGAATTTCATGAACTCTAGACAAGTTCTTCATTCTGTTCATTGATAACATTCTGACTTTCTTTAAGTCAAGAGAAGAGCAGGAAGACCAGCTTCACTTTATGTTACAAGATTTACGATAGAAGAAATTCACACTAAATTTTTTTTCCTGTACGTATGTAGTTGATTATTGATAGGTGTGAAAACACCCATCTTTTCTAGCACTTAATTATATTAAAACGGGACCTAAACGTATATTTTATGTCGTAAATGGCGGAATTATGCGTGGTTTGTGTTTTTATTGTGTTTCAGGGTCAAAATGTGAAAAGGAAGGAAAACACGGTCTTACACGGGCGTTTATTGAAGAAAAAGACAAAAGACGAAGTCAAAAGATCAAGAATGCAAAAAGAACGGAAGTACAAGGCTTATTCTGAAGATTTATCGAAGAAAACGTCCAAAGACGAAAGTTTAATAAAGCCGAAGAACTCAAGTCTAATTTATGAAGAAATTACAAGACGAGTTCAAAGAAATCCCGAGACGAAGTCTTAAAAGTCGAAGAATTTAACAAGACTGAAAGACTGAGGACCAAGAAAGAAAGAAAGAGGAAGCCACCAACCACTCCCCTCTCCTATAAATACCACCCTCACTTGTTGTGAGAAGGTTGGTAAGTTTTAGGAGTAGATTAGGAGTAGTGTAGTTTCTCTCTCTAGATTTATGCTTTCTCTCTCTAGATTAATTTGTGTTTAAGCTTTTGTTATTGAATCCTTACTTTTTAATTAAGCTTTTAATTCATCATCTTCTTCCTTTCTTGCTTAATTTATGCTTTTGATTTGGTGTTGTGTTCTTGAGTTTTCTTAATTTCAATCAAGTGGGTTTTGATTGATTTGGCTTTACTTGTTAGTTTTGATGATTTGTTTTGATTGATTATTGTTAGTTGATGCTTATTGGTTGTTTTGGTTTAATCTCTTGGTTTGTTTTGGTGAGATTTGATCAAATTCGTGTGTTGTTGTTCTTCCCTGTTGTTGGCTTAAGTTACTGTTTCTTGCCAAAAAGTTCCGAACCAAATTTCTTGCCAAAAAGTTCCGAATGAGTGTTTATGCAAAAATTTCCGAATGAGTGTTTTTCAAATTGTCCCGAATGAGTATTTTTGAAAGTTCCGAATGAAGTGTTTTTAAAAGTTCCGAATCAGATTTTTTGAAAGTTCCGAATGAAAGGTTTTGAAAAGTTCCGAATCAGTTGTTTCTTTTGAAAAGTTCTGAATAAAAAACTTCCGAACCAAGTTGGCAAAAAGTTCCGAATAAAAAACTTCTGAACCAAGTGGGTTAGAAAGTTCCGAATAAAAAAAACTTCTGAACCAACACAATCTTCCGAACGAACAAAAAAGTTCCGAATCGGAACTTGTAAAGTTCCGAATGAAAGTTGTAATTTCCACCAGCATGCTTGCATGCTTACCAACTGTTTCCCGCCATTTTTACCAGCTAGCTTGCTAGCTTCCAGCAGCTAGCCTGCTAGCTTGTTTATTTAATAGTATTGTTCCGTAATTGTCTAGTTTTATCTGAAAGTTGTTCTGATTTCATTTTTGAAAGTTACGTATTTTTAGTTGAATTTTTCATCGATTTTTAGTATTAATATTTTTTCGTAAAGTTTAAGTTTTATCTTTTATTTAGTACCCGCTTTAGGTTTTGCCTCGTTTAGCTTTAAAGTACCATTTTAGTTTTATTCTCTCCTTTTTCATTTAGTAAACTTTATTTTCGAGTCGATAGTTAATTTCGTCTTTTAGTTTTATTTTTATTAATTATTTCGTTCTAAATATACGTTTTATTATTTATATTGTTTTGTTTTTGTTAGTTAATTGCTTTTAGCTTATTCTTATCACTTTATGCTTTTAATCCTTTTAATAGAATAGAAAACCCAAACCCCCTATTTGTCACCAAGAACAACCTTTCCACTTTGAGCTGTAATCAATTCGAGAGGATTCCGAGATTAATTCTGAACCCATACAAAATCAGTGTATCAAATGGCGCCGCTGCCGGCTCTTTTCGTGAGGATTAACGGTTTTTTGTGAGAGGCGCGTTGGCTTTTGGGATCCGTTCACTCGTGAACGTTATTTTTCGTGTCAAAAATTTTCAAAAATCCCAAAAACATTTGAAAAATCATAAAAAGCATTTCTTTTTCAAAGTTTTGCACCAAAAATATTCTTCTTGCTTATCTATTTTTCTTTATGGATTCTTATGTCCATTGCGTCGGGTGTGGGAGACGATTATACGGGAACGACTCATGTTGATGGTGTACATGTGAGCGGTGTGGCAACGATATCGAAAATACTCTATTCGGATTTTGTCATTTGTGCAACTCGACTAATTCGTCATTTTCTAATCCACCTCCTGTTCCCCCATGCATCTATTGTGGAAGCGATTCTCATTGGCATGTTTCATGCCCGGTTCAATACCCGTATGGTCACGGGCAAGAACCGGGGTACAATTATGACATTGATAATAGCTATCCACAAGACGCACCCAGTCTTTCTCCTTACCCGTTCTGCAACAACTGTGGGGGCCCTCACGACACTTCTTATTGTCAACCGACGAATTATTATGACCCACATCCGTGCTATAATTCCGGTTTTCAAAATCTTGAGCCCCCACCGCACTCACTCGATCATCAGCCTCGTCACGGGACGAGTTCTCCAGAACCAATTGACGATCTTGCTACAGTTTTTCAAGAACAAACGAAAGAGCTCTTACACACGTTGCAAACTTGTATGGAGTCCTTTTTACAGCAGCGAGATCAGACGAATACTCATATCCCTGAGCTTATTATTGACCCTTTAGATAATGAGGAGAGTGATGACGATATTGAGGTGATTTTCGACGAGGAGGAATTTCTAAAGCAACGCAAGACTTCTCCTATTCCTCCTTCGTCTATTGCTTCGTCCTTGACTCCTTTTGGAGATAATGACTTTCTTTGGGATGATATTCAAGATAGTTTGGGTCCCCTTAATCATAACTCTAACGATTCTTCAACCGATTGGGCAGATGAACTTCTTACAATTGCGAAACTTCTCAAGGAAGATCCTGTCTCTCCGCCTTATCCTGAAACGGTTACAAATGAGGATCCATCATTAGTTACCCTATCTAGCGATGAACCCAAACATCCAATTCTCGAGGAGTTACCTAATCAACACTCCTCTAATGAGAATTACGTTTGCCACATTCGTGAGGATTTAACTTATCAACAATCCTCACAAATGAATGATGGTTTCGTACTTGATCTTGATCTTTTCAACCGAGTTTCTACAGTCCTTATCTGTCCTGAAATCAAAAAGATCAACGTTCATGAGGATGAATGCTTTGACCCGGGAGGTGATATGGACCATTCTATGAATGATAACTTTCCGACTCTTCCTATTGGTCCACATTCATTGTCTTTGGAGGATGACAATGTGATTCCTCTACCCACCCCACCTCCCGTCAATCTGGACTTCACTTGCTTTTCTTATATTGAGCGGACTTTCCTCCCATTCGCTACTTTTCCTCCTGCCTCCCCTTCTTTATAAATGTCCTCCGGGAACGAGGACAAGGTCTTTGATCCCGGTATTTCATTCGAGGCTTCCCCACGGACCAATTAATTCGGGGACGAGTCAGGCTCGTGACTCGGTTAATCTAAACAAGCGCTCTTTGGGAGGCAACCCAATTATCTATCTATTTTCATCATAAGTGTAGGGGAGCCCCGTTGGTGTTTCTTGTTTTCTTTCTTATCATTGCAGGGATTAGAGCTTCAAAGACACACTCTTGATGACTATTGACGAACCGTGATTCCGTGTTCTCATATTCCCGGTTCTATCCTAAACTCTTTTGATTCACTATTTTATATTTTCCAATATTCAAATAGGAATCACTTTAGTTGTCTTTTCCTTAGCGAGCTTTAAGCAAAGTCCACAATGTCCTAAGTGTAGGGGAGATCACTCCCACATGCTTAAACATTGAGGACAATGTTTATCTCAAGTGTAGGGGGACTTCTATCGAAGTTAAGTGGCATTTTCCTTGTTTTTGTCCTCATTTTAACCGGAAAATTTAATTTTTCGACATTTTTTCAAAATTTTTAATCTATTTTGGCCTAGTTGTAGTCTCCTTTATTTTTGTTATTTTTCTCTTATTTTAATAAAATGATTTTAGCCAGTTTAGATATCTTAGATATATTAGGCCCGTTGTGAATATTTTGACTCAACCCGAGTTTACTTATCCAAGTTCACTCTAGCTAGTATCCTTAACCATGTAGACCTTAATTGGTTTATTAGGCTAAGCATCCACGAGTCTCATTTCTTGAGATTTTAAATTGTGGAAGAACGAGAAATGATAGAGTTGGTTACAAGTTTGGTATTCTTTCATTAACTTATGTGAGTTAATTATGATCTTTTTCTCCCCTCGCTTGTAAATAAATAATTGCAATAAGTAAGGTCGTACGATTTGAAAAATTGCTTAGCTTTAAGCCCAAGACCGTTTAAAAGTTACTCGGTATTGATTAGAGTTCATAGCCAAGGCATAACTAATGAAACGGGACGCGAAGATTGGCGAGTCCGAAAAGGCCCTAACAAGGCATGAGGATTCCATTTTGTTGCTAAAGATCTAAGATGATGTGAAAAGCATTGTTCTGAAGTCAATATGAAGGATCAAGACACACGACGAAAGGCAATCAACTCCCACAAGATCATGGAGAAATCTATCCGAAAAGACCCTTACAAGTTATGAGGATAAATCGATCCAAGTCCGAAAAGGAGGCGGATCGTTGTATATCAAAGTCCCAAATAAGGATTGAAGAAATAATGATGAAGTCGTGGTCAATATTTGAAGAATATCTCAACTTCCCCAAGTGAAGATACACACTATATATGAAGAGAAGACCATAATTTCAAGAACGTCTTCTCAAGATTTGAAGTATGAAGTAAATGCCAAACATCGGTCCAAGAAAGGTCTCAAATCGTGAAGCGAGTTATGCCAAGATATGAACTTTTTGAGGTCTCGAGAAGCAGTTTTAAAAGATTTTGTCCTTTAGCTAACTATGGATTAGATCGTCCCACTTTATTTTCAGCCTTAAATAATTATCGAAATAAGTCAAACAATGCATCTTCATGATCATTCAATACAATAATAAAATATCAGAGATACCCATAGGAATAAGGGAGTTTAAGTGATTAATTGAACCACATGAGTAAATTTTTGTTATGCTAACTTGTACTAACAATGATCTTGTTTTTAAGCTTGGCATGGGGAACGTGAAACTTGAGGGTGATAAACATTCATGACACACAAGCCCTAATGTAAGTCTTAGATTTCTTTACAAGTTTCTTCCTTATTGCATCTTGTTATTTTCTATCTTTTTTATTTTCCTTAGTTGTTTAATAAAGGCCAAGGTAGGTTGATTATGATGGAAAGTGTAAACCTTGCTTTATTGCTAAGCATTGCATGAGGGCATTGCAATGGTCAAGTGTAGGGGATTTGATAGGTGTGAAAACACCCATCTTTTCTACCACTTAATTACATTAAAACGGGACCTAAACGTATATTTTATGTCGTAAATGGTGGAATTATGCGTGGTTTGTGTTTTTATTGTGTTTCAGGGTCAAAATGTGAAAAGGAAGGAAAACACGGTCTTACATGGGCGTTTATTGAAGAAAAAGACAAAAGACGAAGTCAAAAGATCAAGAATGCAAAAAGAACGGAAGTCCAAGGCTTATTCTGAAGATTTATCGAAGAAAATGTCCAAAGACGAAAGTTTAATAAAGCCGAAGAACTCAAGTCTAATTTATGAAGAAATTACAAGACGAGTTCAAAGAAATCCCGAGACGAAGTCTTAAAAGTCGAAGAATTTAACAAGACTGAAAGACTGAGGACCAAAAAAGAAAGAAATAAAGAGGAAGCCACCAACCACTCCCCTCTCCTATAAATACCACCCTCACTTGTTGTGAGAAGGTTGGTTAGTTTTAGGAGTAGATTAGGAGTAGTGTAGTTTCTCTCTCTAGATTTATGCTTTCTCTCTCTAGATTAATTTGTGTTTAAGCTTTTGTTATTGAATCCTTACTTTTTAATTAAGCTTTTAATTCATCATCTTCTTCCTTTCTTGCTTAATTTCTGCTTTTGATTTGGTGTTGTGTTCTTGAGTTTTCTTAATTTCAATCAAGTGGGTTTTGATTGATTTGGCTTTACTTGTTAGTTTTGATGATTTGTTTTGATTGATTATTGTTAGTTGATGCTTATTGGTTGTTTTGGTTTAATCTCTTGGTTTGTTTTGGTGAGATTTGATCAAATTCGTGTGTTGTTGTTCTTCCCTGTTCTTGGCTTAAGTTACTGTTTCTTGCCAAAAAGTTCCGAACCAAATTTCTTGCCAAAAATTTCCGAATGAGTGTTTATGCAAAAAGTTCCGAATGAGTGTTTTTCAAATTGTCCCGAATGAGTATTTTTGAAAGTTCCGAATGAAGTGTTTTTAAAAGTTCCGAATCAGATTTTTTGAAAGTTCCGAATGAAAGGTTTTGAAAAGTTCCGAATCAGTTGTTTCTTTTGAAAAGCTCCGAATAAAAAACTTCCGAACCAAGTTGGCAAAAAGTTCCGAATAAAAAACTTCTGAACCAAGTGGGTTAGAAAGTTCCGAATAAAAAAACTTCCGAACCAACACAATCTTCCGAACGAACAAAAAAGTTCCGAATTGGAACTTGTAAAGTTCCGAATGAAAGTTGTAATTTCCACCAGCATGCTTGCATGCTTACCAACTGTTTCCCGCCATTTTCACCAGCTAGCTTGCTAGCTTCCAGCAGCTAGCTTGCTAGCTTGTTTATTTAATAGTATTGTTCCGTAATTGTCTAGTTTTATCTGAAAGTTGTTCCGATTTCATTTTTGAAAGTTACGTATTTTTAGTTGAATTTTTCGTCGATTTTTAGTATTAATATTTTTTCGTAAAGTTTAAGTTTTATCTTTTATTTAGTACCCGCTTTAGGTTTTGCCTCGTTTAGCTTTAAAGTACCATTTTAGTTTTATTCTCTCCTTTTTCATTTAGTAAACTTTATTTTCGAGTCGATGGTTAATTTCGTCTTTTAGTTTTATTTTTATTAATTATTTCGTTCTAAATCTACGTTTTATTATTTATATTGTTTTGTTTTTGTTAGTTAATTGCTTTTAGCTTATTCTTATCACTTTATGCTTTTAATCCTTTTAATAGAATAGAAAACCCAAACCCCCTATTTGTCACCAAGAACAACCTTTCCACTTTGAGCTGTAATCAATTCGAGAGGATTACGAGATTAATTCTGAACCCATACAAAATCAGTGTATCAATTATAGTGACACGCTGAATCACATTGTTTTCACGGTAAATTTTACCATGATTATGCCTATACGTAAAGGAGAATCCTACGCCTAACTTATGTGTTCCAAAAAATCCTACGTTAAGAGACGTCTAATTTTTACCCAGAATCATAGCTCTCCAATTGCTATGTATCCAGATCCTACAAAGATGTATCATGATCTTAGTCACATTTTGGTCGAGAGGCATGAAACAAGACACAGTTACGTTCATATCTAAATGCCTGACTTATCAGCAGGTTAAGATAGAACGCCAACACGCTTGCAGCCATTTCAACCTTTAGCAATCTCTGGATCGTCGTTCGACCATTTTACCTAGCCTACATGTTTTCTTTCATCCGAAAGGAGTATGCAGTATCAGAGTATCAGATACCTTCCAGCCGATGATCGTACGATTACACGTCACTCTTTCAGCTATCAGATCAAATAACGGTTCATGTTCGCGTTCATTATTTACGTTCACATCCGTATGACTATTTCATCTTGCTAGTTACGTCTCACGTTAGCGTTCACGACTTTGTTCACGTTTATATTCCTTTTTCGTTCTTATGGTTGGATTTTCATTTCCATGTTCATGACATCGTTCACGATCATGATCGTCTCCTATCTCACGATGTACGTTTTATATTTCATTCTAAAAAGAGATGCAGAAGCTTGGGAGACCGGACTCAAGTTTAGTATAACTTTCCATCCTCGGACAGATGTTTCACGTCACATTTCACGTCTAAGCTCGTATCGTTTGGCGTTACCTCCTCAGTTATTGCATGTTTATGATATGATCCTCAAAGCATGTTTACCCTACGTTCTCATATCACGTCCACGATATGTTGCACGCATTCTCGTTCGCCTTATGTTCTCATATTTCATGCACCATATCTCCACATATCACGTTCACAATTTTTTACGTATCACGTTCACAATTGTTCACGTATCACGTTCAAAATTGTTCACGTATCACGTTCAAAATTGTTCACGTATCACGTTCACAATTATTCATGTACTATGTCTCAAAATGTCTCGTGCATCAATGCTATGAGTGTGCTTATACCAGTAAGTATGTCACTTCGTATCATATCGTTTCATGTACCTTTACATGTATTTGTTATCCACTCGGTCAGATCCAAAAGAATCTATCTTATGTTGATAAACCATAAACTTTGTGGTACCGTCAAGACAGAGTCATGAGGACCAAGAGTATTTATCTTCGTCAAGACCTTTTGGAGGAACCGTTCCAAGCGGGAAGCCACTTGGGAACGAAGAATTCCATCTGGATTCTTATCCTCTTTTCCTTCCATAGTTCAGATATGTTCTTTTTCAGTCACTTCATGTTCCATATTCCCTTCGGTCACGTCATGTTCCATGTTTTCTACAGACACATCATGTCCATGTCTTTCCACTTTATCGTATCTCTAATTCGAGGACGAATTATTCTTTTTAGAGGAGAATAGTTGTAAAACCCGCTTTAAAAATCCCTAGAATAATACTATATGAAATTACGGATCAATTAAAACTTACGACTTAAATACTACGTGACACGCGATATGAACATTAAACGCGAGTATTACGTATATTATCTAAGTACGACAAGTAATTACGGTATTTTATTATTATTAATAATATACTATATGTAATTACGTATAACATGTATTAAAACACGACATTTAAAAACATGACATTTAAAAACACGACATTAAATACGACAAGAAATAAGAATACCCGATATTAAAACATGAATACGCGTAATATTTAAAAGTCGCGAAAACTAATCATAAGGCAAGGGGGTTGTTTTGGGCTGGCGGTTTGGACAAAAGAAAAAAGAATGGGTCGAGGCCCATTGGGTAGCCTAAGGCTGTGTTTGGTAGCAAGCTTTTTGAAGCATTTTGGAGTGGTAAGCGACAAGTGGTTAGCAGTTTGATTTAAAAGCTTGTTTGGTAAGGAGTGACTAGAGTTTAGATATCATACAACTGCTCCTATTTGAAATGCTTGATAGGAGAAGCATTTCACAGATTCTGCTAGCAGTTTGCTTTAAAATTACATATATATCCTCCCTTAGTTTCTTAATAAGTTTGTTATTTCCTTAATCATTTTATGCCCTTTTTTGTAATTTTATAGTTAATAATTACTGCTACTGCTCTGTTTACCAAACACTCTTTTTATTAAACAGCTACTGCTTACTGCTCCTACAAACTGATACTGCTTACTGCCTACTGCTTCTGCTTCTACAACTGCTTACTGCTACGTGTCGCCAAACATACCCTAAGCCGGTTTAATACAATAAATGACGGGGGGTGGTTTTATTTTTGGCATAATCACATTAAACCCTAAAACTGATAACAAAGATTGTTTCCTTGGTTCCCTTGCTGCCGTCGACTTCTATTCCAAAAACAAGAAAAACAGTGGGTCGTGATTCAAGAAAACAAAGTGGTGTTCATGTGTTAGTTTTCCTAAACCCTAAAGCCGAATAGATAAACCTGATCTCGTTTTATTTTATTTTATTTATTTCTTCTTTTGTTACTTGATCAAGAATCCGAGTTTTAGAATTTGAAACATGATAAAACGAGTTGGATTAAGATGGGAATCGTTGGTGCTTGTTTATAACCAGATTACACACAACCCGAGACTCATGGGAGTCTCGGTGGAAGATTATGTCCACCGGCCACAACCTTTATGAGGTGTCGGCTTGGTTTTGTTCATTCAGTCGCAAGCCCAAACCCCCAACCGGGGCGTTTGGTTTAATAACAGTGTGAACCGAGACCTTAATAGGTCTCGGTGGCTAAACACTACGTAGCAGTGGGTCTGATATACATAACAACAGGTAGAAGTATAAAACAGTGGGTAGTGTAAAGTAACAGCAGGAAACAAAACAAGGTCATAGTCTGGGGGGTATATCAGATAACACTGAGAGTATATATCGGACAGAACTGGAAGGGAATATATGGGACAACACTATCTTAGGTCGTATTGTCAGTTTGTTTGTTTTGTGCGACAGAGACATGGGTGTCTCGGTAGGCTCGGGTGCACATGTATATGTTGTTAATCAAATTAATTTAATTATTGAATGCACGCTATAATTAGATTATCATGGACTTAGGTTATTTGTAGTTAACGAAATTAACCTAAGTATTTATCTACGTAATTAAATTAATAACCGTACCTTAATTTAATTATTTAATCATCTAGCTAACATTAAGTTTATTAAATCATCGTGTCATTTTATTAATTAATAACCTCAAGTAAAACCATGCATTTTATTATTAATTAATAATTATTATTTTAGCTTAAAGTATGTATTTTATACTTATTAATACTATGGCCTATATTTTATTTTATTATTAAACGAGCTTATTTCCAAATATGGAAACTTACTATTTAGGAAGTTACTCGGTATAATATAACAAGTATGTTAACATGTAAGAACCTGAAATACACTAATCAGATTACATGATTTAACATGAATCAGTAAAACAGGTCCAGAACACTTAAAACAAGACAGGTTCAAGTAAACAAGTAATAACACGTCAAGTAAACTAAAAATTAGTTTAAGTATAAGATAATCAGCCAACTCATACACGTCCCTCTTTATTATTTAGCATTTATGGAGTCGGAGTAGGATTCTTGGCGTCTTCTTCGTTCACATTACTGGACACAAGGTACGGATATTCCTTCCTTCAGTACGCACAACTCCCTTTGCATGTTTGATTAGGTTTTCTCGTTTGCTATGCCATCTGTTTTTCCCTATAGTCACGTGTCTTAAACATGTCAGGAAATGTTATGTTTATTTTAATTGCCTGAGCTATATACATGCATGCCATTTTCACCAAGTTATGGGGGTCCCATAAACACAGCACCGGAGGCACCAGTGTTATGACTCTTCTACGGTGAGAGTGATTGCTCGCAGCGTCCCTTTACAGTATTTTGGCCTATGTTACTATTATCATGTAGGGTGAATGGGTGCATCCTAGTTACATGTTTTCAGACAAGTATTTTCATGGTGAATGTGGTGTGTGTGTTGCATAAATTACAGTTTTCATGATTAAACAGTAGACTTTCAGTATTAACAGGAACACGAGACTTTTTTTCAGAATAAACCAGTTTATTACATGTCACCAGGTTTTTCAGGACTTAGAATATTCCGCTGCATTTTCATTGTCATGCTTTCAGTTCAGTCTTTACCTATGTTTATGTTATTCTATATTATGTCATATATCCGCACACTGTGCGTATCGCTCAGCCGTTTTCTCTTTTCATGTTCCCAAACGGTAGGTACCCAAGGTCAAGCACGAGCATGGAGAGGTTGTGCATAGGATGGGAGCTATTTTATGTTTCTGTTCCTTTTGCATTTACTTTTACTTTATGATTTGTTTATGAGTTTATGTTGGGAGCCGATGTTTGATTCTGGTTATCCCTTATGGTCATGTAATGTTTTAGGACATTTACCTTGTATGCTTTGATGTCATGCCATAATTATCATGTAACGGTCCATTTGTCCAAATGGGGTGTTACAATCGGGGTATGGCCTGATACCATGTTAGAATGATTAAAATCCCATGAGATATCAAGTTTATTCATCAGGTATTTATAGAGTATAAATCCTGGAAACCCTAATGGACCCGAACCCACAAGCCGGGCTGAGCCATATTTATCTGCTAATATCGACGAGTATAAGAAGGTTGAGGCGGTTAAGAATTATAAGTCGGTTAAGGATTTGATGATGCTTCTCTTTGAGACGGCTCGTTTGACATCTGGATTAAGCTTGAAGGACCCAAACACAGAGGAAGGATCCAAAAGAGCATAGATAGAACCGACTTATAATTCTTAAAGATGTTGAAATTGGGTCTCAATTAGCATTTACAAGGAAGAAGGTGGCGAGATAATGCTGAGATGCCTGCTTTGGAGGAGGAAAGGTGTTGAAGATAACATTTGATCAGTTTGGTTTGGGTTCAGTCCAGGGTTGTTAAATAGTTGTCCAAAATGTGTATGTTCAGTTATTTTACCTACTTGTGGGTATCTATGGTCTTTTGGGGTCTAAGTGGTTTCAAGTGACTATTCGGGCCAGTCCCTTGAGCCCTGCATTTGGTTGTGGCAGTATCAAAGCTAGCTAGAGCGAGCCAGCACCCTGCACCTCTTGACCCGACAAGATGTGTGTGGGTTTGATAAGCGTTTGCTTTCCACTTTAGTCATTAACACAAGTAAATGTGATTGTTGGATGTTTGTATATGCAGTATTGATGAAGTGATATTGTTTGATAATGGGTTCCTATCGGGTAGATCCCAAATACCTGAATCGAACCCAAGAACTGAAGCGGAATCGAATCATACTCTCAGTCTGGTTCTCGGTTCTTAAAATATACATTTGTACATATTTTATGCAGACTACTTGGCGTAAATCTTCTATTGTAGAAGAAAAGGGTATATACTAATAAGTGAAAAATTTATACTTGTAAATTTTGTGGAATATTAGATGCATTTTTCCTTCAAAAAGTAATGCAATACAATTTGTGAACAGGTGTAAGAACTGCTGTTGAGAAACATATTGAAGAGATATGTAGCGTGAACATAAATAGGATCAAATCATATAGGTCAAGACTGATTAACCGAAGCTCCTTGGCTGATCTTTTTATCTCGTTTCTTGATAAGGTAAATTTTATATGCATCTCAACAAATGCTAATTGGGATTCTGAATAAAATTTTATTGTTTTTTTTGCTGTTTTAGTTTGGAGACATCAGTTTGAGGGCTGAAACACAAGGGATTAGTCCACATAATGGACAATGGGAAGACATTGATCCTAACATGATCTGGCAGCCCAAAACATATGCACTTTTTGTAAGTCTTTTATCTCTCTAGTATATGTGTACGTGTATGTCTACTATATGTGTCAAGATGTGCATGCTAGGTAACGGGTCAAGATTTGATCCATAGTTTAGGTTCCCAGTACCACTTTCAAAAATCTAGCTCATGCTCAGACAGATGTAATCATATCAGCTGCGTAAGAGGAGATTCACAAGCTACTGACTCGATATTAAGCCATGTATTTTATTGAAATAATTCATTAAGATCCGTGTATTTTATTTAATTCGTGGCATTTTATGATTCTTTCATTCAGTGTTAATGCTACTGACTCGATATTTAGTCATTCTAAAAAGACTCACAACTCTGATTGAAATGGAAAGAAAACACGTCACACCATTAGACTTCTTCTCAAGTTAATTATCAACTTTTTTGCTTAGTTTTTGCTTCAAGTAATATATTGTTTCAGAATGAGTTTAAATGGACAAACTCTAATGCATAATGATAGAGAGGATCATGAGTTCACGCGAGAGAGGGAGAAAGAGACTTAGCACAATCACAGCTGTAAGTAGCGCAACTGGTTCAAGTTTAAACTCATATAATAAATTAAATTCAAATCATAATCCATTTTGAAAAGTTTAGATTTGACAGTTTACTATTTGTGCTAACCTATACTTTGTTTCCGCTTTGTTTTAAAACAGGTGTAGCATCCAATGAACGACCACTTTTTGTGGGGTGGTATCAAATAATTGAACGAGTATATTGAGAAGATATTGATGGATTTTAGAAAGCACATGAAATAATTATTTGATGAAGATATTATAAACGACTTACAGCAGATTTGTGAAGTATATGGTGCTGCTTGGAATGGCGGAAGGTGTTTATTATGGTTTCGACTCCTATAACAACACAACTTCTATGTATCAAGTCGTAGCTAGTTTGATTTGGCATTAAGAGAATTTAGAGCTATTGTGTTTAACTATGTCGATAACACTTTAGGATTACGGATTGATGTCGAACGGATGACACATTTATGTATCCGTGGTATTGTATTTGTAACTTTTGGTAATTTATTAATGGTTTTTATTGTGTCAAATACCAGTTTTTCATATTTTTATAGATTATGGAATCCGGAAAATGGAATGTGGGAGATCCGTGGAAATATATTTGTGTGAAATCTGTGGGAAATAATTGTGAGAAATCCGTGGGAAACATACGGAACATGGTTAATAAAATTTGTAGGAAATCCGTGGGGATATGTTCGTGGGAAATCCGTGGTAATATGTCCGTGGTAAAGAGTTGTGGGAAATCTGTGGGAAACATATGGGAAAATGGGTGTTAAGACTTGTGGGAAATCTGTGGGAAAATGTATGCGTAATCTGTGGGAAAAAAGTTTTTGGGAAATCCGTGGGAAAAAAACCACTCCGTTAATGTTAAAAATGTGTGATAAAAATCGTGGGAAATCCGTGGGAAAATGGTCAATGCTCTATGGGAAATTCCGTGGGAAAATATTTACCCACGATGTTTTTACAAACAGAATAATTACGTGGGAAAGGGCCCTTTCCCACATAATTTCCCATGGATCTTGCTGTGGGTAAAGGTTGTTTCTCTAGTAGTGTTTGCACGCCGAGGGCGTACTCCTTAGACCAGTTCCTTGGGGTTGGGCGTGTGCACGAAATCTCATTGGTTCATCTCTGCAAACGACACAAGAAATTAATGTTAGTCGAGAACAAAATATTAACTTTTTGGTGATTAATATACTTTACTCGGGTAACCTTTCAACAAAGGAAACATGATCTCTAGTTCATTCCCTTAAGTATGGAATTCGTCT
This sequence comes from Glebionis coronaria, assembly GCA_025667525.1. Taxonomy (NCBI): domain Eukaryota; kingdom Viridiplantae; phylum Streptophyta; class Magnoliopsida; order Asterales; family Asteraceae; genus Glebionis; species Glebionis coronaria. The sequence goes on along the minus strand of CM046880.1, from coordinate 559,330,616 downwards.
CCACCGCAGCTTGAATTCTGATTTGGTTTGACATACGAAACACCAATTCTATTATTATTGCAAAACACCAATTCTACAAGTAAAAATTTACCTCATGCTAACCAATTCTATTTAAACAAAAGCCTTGAATAGTTAATCCGTTCGTTTTCAGAATCAGATGCATAATTTGCTTTTAAGAAAATCATAGCTGCAAAAAAATGAAACTGATAAGCAACAAAATTATTCTCTGAAAAGCACACCCGGTGGGAGTCGAACACACAATCACCTGATTAGAAGTCAGACGCCTTATCTATTAGGACACACGTGCTTTTTGTTGCTTAGCTGTAGTATTAAGTATTAAGTATATTTCCAGATTAAGGGTATAAAGTATTAAGTATATTTTGGATATGAACAATAAGACAGTTTGGCCGAGTGGTCTAAGGTGTTAGATTTAGCCTCTGGTCCGCAAGGGCGTGGGTTCAAATCCCACAGCCGTCAAAACATTGTTTTTTGTTACATTTCTTATTATTTAGTAAGGAAAGATGAGGGTGCTGATTATTGCAAACCATGAAAATAAATCGAAATGCTGTTAAGGGTATGAACATTATAAGGAAACTAATGAAAGAGGAACATTACAAAAGATATGCAAACTTGTTTAAAAATAAAAAAGAGAGAACTTTGACGACTCTAAAGAGGAAAAATATAAACATTTTGGAGAAGCTCATGAAGAAAGGTTATGAAGTGCTATTGACGAGTATGTGGTTGGACAGCTTAAATAATATGACCGAAAGAAGCTTGTGTCTACAACAAAAGAAGGATTGAAGCTCGAAGACGAAACTGGGGAAGAGAAGCAAAAGAGGGAAGAAAGTGGAGAAAGTTGTGGTTTCTGATAGAATTGTGGATTCCCCTGTTGTTTGGTGACTGGTGAGTATGGGTGGACAGCAAACATGGAAGGGATCATGAAAGCACATGCTCTTAGGGACAGTAGCATGGGTTCTTACATGTCAAGCAAGAAGACAATGGAGATAAACCCTGATAATGCCATCATGGAGGAGGTCAGGAAGAAGGCTGAGGCGGATAACAACGATAAGTCGGTTAAGGATTTGATGATGGCTTTGAGACGGCTCTGTTGACATCTGGATTAAGCTTGGAGGACCCAAACACATTCGGAGGAAGGATCCAAAAGATATTGAAATTGGGTCTCAATTAGCATTGACAGGGAACAAGGTGGCGAGATAATGCTGAGATGCCTTTGGAGGAGGAAAGGTGCTGAAGAAAACAAGATGGAAGAGGTTGATTATCTTGATTTGGGTTCAGTCCAGGGTTGTTAAATAGCTGTCCAAAATGTGTTTGTTCTGTTATGGGTGTTGTGGCAGTATCAAAGCTAGCTAGAGCGAGCCTGCACCCTTGAGCCCTGCATTTGGTTGTGGCAGTATCAAGTAACTTTTCAGGCCAGTCCCTTGAGCCCTGCATTTGGTTGTGGCAGTATCAAAGCTAGCTAGAGCGAGCCTGCACCCTGCACCTCCTGACTCAACAATAAGCTAAATCTGATCAAGTCTTTAAAATTACTTGTCATAACTGGAATACTTTAATCGCCTTGATGCAAATTAAAGGACTCAACTCTATGTTATAATATGAAATAATCATATATCTTTTTACACTAGTTTGTATGAATACTTCTCGAGAACAATACAACTCACCAAGTGATCACCATGTACTGTGACGTGATTATTTAACTCAGCGTATCTTTTTAAGGATTGATGATAGCAAATTATCTTAAAAATTGCTTCTAAAAACATACATAAAAAAATCATGAAAACACCAATAATATCAAATCCAAAAATTTTCTAACCATCAACAATATCCAATAATTACCAGTATCAAACTAAACGAGGAATCATCATACAAGATGACCAAAAAAAAAAGATACTAGAGGTCCAAGATGCAAGGGAATGTAAAGTTCAAACAAATCAGATATTAATCGCTATAGATTTTAAGCACGCTCTCCCCGAATACGACGAGCCAGCTGAACATCTTTCGGCATGATGGTAACCCTCTTGGCATGAATGGCACACAGATTGGTATCCTCAAACAGACCTACCAGATATGCTTCAGCTGCTTCCTGAAGAGCTAACACAGCATGGCTCTGGAACCGCAAATCAGTCTACAATAAAATATTAACAATACAATTATTAGCATAAACAGTGTTATTAGTTATATAAATGTAGTAGTAAGAAATAGACATGTATTAATCAATCACCTTAAAATCTTGTGCGATTTCACGAACAAGCCTTTGGAATGGCAATTTACGGATCAAAAGATCTGTGGTCTTCTGATACTTTCGGATTTCACTGTATTCATCAACATCATCAATCAGTAAATATGATTATAAAAAGAGAAATCTCAAATATAATATACAACATAATATACAAAAACGAAGAATTTACATATTTTAAGGTTAATAGTTAAAGATTAGGGTTTAGACATGTTTAACAAAGACACTCACCGGAGAGCAACAGTGCCTGCACGATAGCAATGAGGCTTTTTCACACCTCCAGTGGTAGGAACAGATTTACGAGCAGCCTTCTAACAGTTGAAAAAACAATTAGCAGCATTAGAATCACCAGAAAAATAATATACTGTACTTTATAGAATCAAAACGAAATCACATACTGTAAAATTGGTACACAATTGCTTCCTCGGAGCTTTTCCACCACTAGACTTGCGAGCGGTTTGCTTTGTACGAGCCATTGCAATTCAGATTCTGAAACAGAAAAGTATTGAAGCTTCTATTGAATTTGGAATGAGACAGCGATGAAGTGTATACCTTAAATCTTAGGGTTTTGAAAGTGTGAAATTATGTTATGCAATATGGGGTATTTATAGTACGCACGATATGTGGTTTCCTTAAAAAGAATTCAATGTCGATCCTTGTACTTTGTTTTCATTGGTTGGATTGTGAAAATATTGTTATCACACGGATCCAACTTTTTTTGTGTTTCTTTTGTTTTTCTTTTGTGTTTCTTTTGTTTTTCTTTTGTTTTTCTTTTGTGTTTCTTTTGTGTTTGTTTTGTTTCTTTTGTGTTTCTTTTTTGTTTCTTTTGTTTCTTTTGTTTTTCTTTTGTTTTTCTTTTGTGTTTCTTTTGTGTTTCTTTTGTTTTTCTTTTGTGTTTCTTTTGTGTTTGTTTTGTCGACTTAGTTGTATGTCTGTGCATGTTTTTTTTATTTGTCCGAATATTGTAATCTTGTTATTGAAAAGGTAAATAGTTAAACATACACGAGTTGCCTGGTGAGTAGAGGATATGGTTGTTGAAAGTATGGAGTTTGATATCTGACAGTTTCGACGAGTGGTTCTAACTAGGCGCTAGATTTTGGGTTGAAAGGGCATGAGTTAAATCTCTCTGCTGTCAAAACTTTTGTTTTTCTGCGGAAAAGTTAAGTTTTTGACCAAAATGCTTTGTTACTCTTCAACTAAATCCAAAATCTATCACAAAATCAGCGATCATAAGTCATAACCCTAAATCATCAATGCAACAACACCAATAACATGCTAATCTTACCTCATGTTGTTATGCAGATAGAAGAAGTTACTTGAGAACTCGGTTTTATACTTGATTTGACTTGAAGTAGTTGATCTTGCAGAGAAATACTATGGAACTACTAGTAGTTTTTATTGAAACTTTAGTACTAGTTGTTGTTTAGTTTAGATTTAAACTATAAGTCAGTTTGGCCGAGTGGTCTAAGGTGCCAGATTTAGGCTCTGGTCCGAAAGGGCGTGGGTTCAAATCCCACAGCTGTCAAAATCACTTTTTGTGATGACGGGCCGGTTGACTTTGAATCCATCTGAGCAGCCGGTGTTATCTTCAGTTCAGACTTCGGTGGCCAAAAGACTTCAATGTGCCGATCGGATCATTCGAACCGAAGGTTGGGCATAAGTTAAGGAAATACTTGATTAGCACTAAGAACGCGAGTATTAGCGTAAAGTATGGTGAAATTGTGTTAGGTACTAAACCAGCTCCACAAGTTGCATACTTTTCGTCAAGAGGACCTGACGAAAGGTCCCCATGGATTTTAAAACCTGATTTATTAGCTCCTGGGGTTGATATTTTAACGGCTTGGGCGCCCAATAGAGAAAGTACACCTATTGGAGATGACTATTTGCTAAGTGATTATAAGCTCCTTTCCCTGTACTTCTATGGCTTCTCCGCATGTAGTTGGAATTGCGGCGCTGTTGAAATCAACACATCGTGACTGGAGTCCTGCTGCAATCCGATCAGCAATGATGACAACGGCTTATATACTTGATAATAATCTAAGTATAATTATGGATATGACTACAGGGGAACAAGGTAACCCTTTAGATTATGGTACAGGTCATGTTAACCCGAATAAAGCAATGGACCCGGGACTGGTTTATGACATCCAACCCCAAGTCTACATCAACTATCTTTGTGCATTGAACTACTCAAGAAACGAAATTCTAGTCATTTCAAAGAGGTCAGAGATTGATTGTGCAAATGCGACACTTGATCTTAACTACCCTTCTTTTATATTGGTCTTAAACGATACGAATACCACAAGTACCACTTTTCAAAGGGTGTTAATGAATGTTGGGGAGTCAGGTTCTTCATATCGAGTGATGGTGGAGACTCCTAGTACGGGCATGAATGTTACTGTCGACCCTGCAATAATCTCTTTTGAAGGAAAATATAGTACGGCTAAGTTTACAGTTACCGTGGATGTTGATATAACTGATGCTCCTCCAACTTATGCTGGCTATTATGGTAATTCCGGGTATCTAAGGTGGTACGAGGTAAATGGGACCCGTGTTGTTCAAAGCCTGATCGTGTCTGCAATAGCATCTGGCAAGCCACCTTAAGTTCGACAAATGGCTAACCAAATAGTGCAGCTAGTTGCGGCTTTTACTGCATAAAAGAGCAACTTTTGGCTCTATAAATTGCCATTCATTTTGTCATGTCTCTAAGACACATAACTATTTGTTAGTTTAGCTAACAGGCATCAGACAGTTTGGCCGAGTAGTCTAAGGCGCCAGATTTAGGCTCTGGTCCGAAAGGGCGTGGGTTCAAATCCCACAGCTGTCAAAGCATTTATTTGTATTCTTTTTTTTTAAAATGTTAAAAATAACATAAAATAGATAAACACACCCGGTGGGACTCGAACCCACAATCGCCTGATTAGAAGTCAGACGCCTTATCCATTAGGCCACGGGTGCTTCTTGTTTCCGATTAGTAGTTCATATAATCTATTGTGAATAGGTATATCCAGATTAAGTGTCGTCTTATCCATTAGGCCACGGGTGCTTCTTGTAAAGACCTATGAATATTTCTGTTCTAATATGAGATCCGCTAAAATCCTTGTTTGACGATACAAAGACGATGTAAACTGAATCTATATATATATATATATATAAGATTAATAGATACACAAAAAAAGCTTCACAAGCTTATCACCGGAACACTAAGGATCATGGGCCTCCATCAATTCAGAAGTTGTGCCTTTCATAGTCATTCTGACCCTAGCAGATGCTAACAAAGCATTCAAATCGGCAAGCTTATCAACCTCCCTAGCCCGAATGTCTCTTAAATGCTCCGTCTCCTCTTCCTGATCCTCCAGTTCCCCAATCAACAATCCAAGCTTCGAAATAAAACCACTAATCACTTTAGCTTACCCCTAAATAACAGTAGCAAAGTTTTCTTCCTCCACATGCATTTGATTAAAATAAAACACCAAAGAACATGCGATGTTGCTCTCACCAGTAACATCCTTGATTTCGTTGATGATCAGACTAATCTTACGCTTTGTCATGGTGGCTTAAGATTGGAACATAATTAGGGTTTCGATAAACTATATTACCTATAATGATTGGTAGATACAACCGAGGGAGAATATATATATCGAGAGATTTGTGGCCGATATTCATGTTACGGTTATCAATGAAATGAAAACGAATGGGCAAACACTGTTACCAAGGACAATTTAAGCGTTTTCAAAAGATATTTGCAAAACAACACAATTGGTCCCTCAAATACAAAAAACAAACAAAAGTGTCTCAAAATTAGTAAGATATTTTTAACCACGACTCTAACATAACCGACTGAATTTTAATAAAATGTTTATAATTTGATATTACCACGCTACTATTATATATCTGATACACTGTAAACAATTACTAAAAGTGGTACGCAAAACTTAAATTTTAATAAATGTCGTAAGATAAACTCACCCATCTTCTTATAACATGATCAACATACATGTTATGAGACATTGTAAACAAAATTACAAATTCTCGATAGAGGAACCAATTTTGAGTCAACCATGGCCCGAACCCGCGTGCATCGCGCGGATCTCCATGCCTCATTTACTTAAATTCAAGGCTACTAAAAGCATTCACAGCAAAAAGATTTTTAATACGTAGTACTTTTTTGCATTTAATACATTTACTGCGAACCACAATTATTACATATAGTTTTTATAAAAAAAACTAGTATATAAAAAGCATTCAATGCAATGAGAAAAAGTACCTCAAAATAGTTACTCCGTATTATATTACGTAGTGAAAAGTCTTTCTTCATTTTATCAATCGAAGATGCTTTAAAAATTTCAATTACCCGTGTAAACACGAAACCAAAATAAAAAAATTTCACTCGAAAGTCAAACCTAAAGAGTTGAGGTCAGTTGGTTCGAATATTATTGAGACCCCTATTTCTAGCATAGGTTATTAAGACTTCCAAGAAGGCTATTTGCACCGCCTCCGATTCTTTGTTATATTATTATTTTTTATTTTCTTAATTTCATAATTTTTTTTATTGTAAGTTTGAGAAATAAAAAAATATAAAGTAAAAATAATAAAATTTAACAAATTAAAATTATTAAAATGAATATTGCGAAACAAAAACAACAAGGAATCTTTTCTACATTATTGTACTATTTAGTGAGTCACATACTAGTATACTACCAATAATACTAATAATAGTACCATAAGCTTTTATAGTTTTTTACAACTTATTGGACAACAGGAAGTAAGGAGTGGGAATTCACTTCCATATCAAATTATCAATGCAATATTAGTTTTCTTCATTATTTCACTAATTTAATGAAAACTCATCATTTCAATCGTAGTAAAGAACCAAAAACTCACTTTTATTAAACATTTACTCTATATAAAAATATAATTCACTAAATGCTCTCACACGCAAATAACTCAATTAAAAAACAATAGAAAACACGCACAAACACATTTACAAAGGGTAGTTACAGGAACGAAGTCAGGACGAAATATTACTGGGTTCACAATTTTTTTTAACCGTAATATAACATATGTAAAAAGTGAATTAAAACGAAGAAAATTGACTGAGTGCATTTAAGATACATTTAAAAGAATCGATGTTTTCTTCACAAATTAACACTAAAAAAAATTCATAAGGTCACGAGAATCCGCGAAAACCCTTTGAGTCCGTCCCTTGTTAGTTACCCACCGTTCGCTTAGTCCAATGCATAAATCACGCACGACTTTTTTGAAGTGAAATAATGAGTCACATCTGAATTCTTGCCACATAAAAAACTCACTTTGTGAGTTTGTGAGACCATATGTAATGCAAATAATTGAATAATTTTTTTGCATTAATGGCATTAAATGCAAAACACATTTAAGGATAATGTTTTTCAATAAGATTTATACCGTTTTAATGAGAATTAAATTTTAAAAATTATGATGAAATCGATTTTTTTAAAAAATTCGTCTTTTAGGAGTTATTTGCGATTGAAATTCGAGGATTAAAAGAAAAAGCATGTAAAATGACCATATTGCCCCTGACGTTTTTTTTGTTTAATTTTATGTGAAGGATGTCACCTTTCTACACTTTTTTTTTAAATCTAATAGGTTATTAAGACTTCCAAGAAGGTTATTTGTATTGTACCGCCTCTGATTTTCTGTTTTAATATTATTTTTAATTTTTTGATATTCATAATTTTTTTATTGTAAAGTTGAGAAACTAAAAGTATAAAATAAAAATTATAAAATTTAGGGTAAATTATTAAAATGAAAAATTACGAAACAACCTTTTCTCCATTATTGTACTATATCATTATTCATGAAGATTGGCTTTTAAGGGTTTTTGGTTACGAAATGACCACAAAATAAGAGTACAATGACTAAAATAGGACAAATGAAAACATACATTGGTAATTTATGCAAACTAAATATACAGAAAGATGGCACTCACCTATTTCGGACACCAAGAAGAGCAGAGTGAACCGCTCGTGCAGCAGCCGAAGCAGGAGCTATTGCTGCTCCAGGAGCCGCCTAAACAGCAGTAGACAAAGCCGACCCTACACCATCCCCACGTTGATACTTTTTCAATGGTGCTTGGACTAACGCCGAGGCTGATTTTCCTAGACCGTCAGTTATTGTTTCAAAAGCCTGTCATGTCCAAGCCTTTCTATGAAATGATGCACATGACAACAATGATAGTGAATAAAGTTCTGAATTGCAATTGTCATTTTGTTCGTGATTACCTGCTGTACTCCTTGACGAGCATCTTTTGGCTGAGCAGATCTTACATTAGGGTTCACTCTGGTTTGTATAGGCCTTGGTACAGATGGAGGACTGGTTGAAATTATGTCTTCTACTTGAACAAGGATGGCATGAGCCCCGGCAGCCAAATGTGCTCCAAGTCCAATAGCCTCAAGTGACACACTCCTCAAAAAGGCAATTGTACCTAGCCAAAGATTATGATCTAATCAACACCAAAATAATATTCTTCAAGTTTGAAAAGCGGTGACAGATATCACAAACTAATATTACATTAAGTTTATGCATGTGTCACTTCTGCAGATGTCATGTGTGCTAAATTGAAGAGAGATTTTGTGCATAACTTAACTATTTTGAATCTTGCTTATTTGATTGTCGAGACTCTTATGGGGATATGTGGTTCGTATCACTGGATTTGTGTTTTGGGGCTTGACTATCTAATTATTGAGACTTGAAGACCCAAATGGCAGTTCTTAGAATTTAGATATACAAATTATGCTTCTGACTTTCTGAGTATTTAGGATCAAAAATCAGACTTGGCTTTATACTAGCTCAACAAATCAATCTAGGACAATTGTATGAAACTCGCTACTTCTTTAACAAAAAATAATGACAATTTCAGTGATTTCATCTATCAATTTCTTAAATAATAGTATGATCATTACAACTCCAGGCAGCAAAAGAACATGCAAAAACTTTTCCTACATCCAATTCACTATAACTGATTATCAGATTATATTTATTCTATAGCACATATGCACTTCCGAAGAACAAATAATATTAGATATCATGTGCTTCTACGTGATTAAGAGAAAGAAAGAAGAGAGTTAGATTTTATGCATTCATTACCTCTTTGCATACCATTGACTATTCTGCGATATTTCTTATAATTCTTTACAGGTAGAGAAACTAACTTTGCAGCACTAGTACCCACAGCGACCAACGACCGAATGGGGGGCAGGCCTTTCTATGAAATGATGCACATGACAACAATGATAGTGAATAAAGTTCTGAATTGCAATTGTCATTTTGTTCTTGATTACCTGTTGTACTCCTTAACGAGCATCTTTTGGCTGAGTAGATCTTACCTCAAGTTGTTATTACTGTAAAAAGTTAATTTGATTTCAATAAAAGCTTTGGATTAGTCCATTTGTCTGCAGATAGAAGAAGTTACTTGAGAACTGGGCTTTTATACTTGATTTGACAGCATCATTTGAGTACGTATGGTGAAATCGAGTCACTATTTGTTATTCGAGTCTAACATAGACTAACTTGTGACTAAGTAATGTCAAAATAGAATAACTAACTACTAACGGTACTAACCTTTCTATAAATATTTGTTATGTTTCACTCCTGTAAATCCCACATATGTAATTTATCTATATTGTTTGTTTATTTTTGGGAAAATGTTTCTTTATAAATTTTCTAGAGAAACTGGTGAATTTGTGTAAAATATGTTGGAATTAATTGTGTGGAAATTATGTTAATCTGCAGTAAATTTGCAGCAAAAAATGTTGGATATGTGCATAAAAGGGTTGCTAGAATTTGTGGGAAAACAGTGGGAAATTTAACCTATAGATAATATCGGTGGGAAATAGTCATCGTTCTATGGAAAAATTCGTTGAAAAATATTTACCCACAAGGGTTTTTCATCAGAATAATTCTATGAGAAATCTATGTAAAAATGTCTTTATTCATGGGATTTTTCATACATTCTTTCATGAAAAAAAAAACTATTTTTCAAGTAGCGAGTACTTGATGTTAGTATTTTTATACTTGTCTTAAGAGAAACAAGCACAAACGGTAAGCGTTAAACAATTACGTACATTTTAGGAAAAACGTAAATGCTCGACAAGTGAGTTCGTTCTTAGGGAGGTGTATAGTGTGTGCCAAGTATTAAAAACGTTATTTGGATTAGTTCGTTTTTGGTGGCAAAAAGAGAGAAAAATAAAGATGGATTACGCTAAATCTAAACTAAGACGAAAAACGTAAATACGCAAAACGAGACGTAAAAATAAAATTCAACTAAAAATTTTATAAAAATTACAAATAAATCCTAAAAAATATGACTAAGACTTAAAAATCAATAAAACTTTTTGTAACCTTTTAAATTAATTAATATTTAACTTTTAAAACTAATTAATGTCCTAAAACTCAAGTAAATTAACAAAGAGCCATGGTTTGATTGGTTTGTTCTTGTGTTTGTTTTGATTGATTTTGGTGGGGTTTTATTTAATTAAGCTCAAATCTTGATTTTTTGCGTTTTTGTTGTTTAAATTTATAGACAAATCGACTACATAGATGTGGTAGTGATTTGGGTTAATTGATTTGGTCAAAATCGCAAAAATTTTGGTTATTTTGGTGATTTTCTGGGTATTTTTCGATTAACAGTGGGTTCGGATCGAATACAAAAGCAGATCTACTTTGAATATTCCAAAAGTCAAACTTTCGCAACAGGGTTTATAGAAATTTCTGAAACTCACTTTGTTACATTTTCCGAAAATCACAGTTTCATTTTATCCTAAACTCAAAGTTCTATTTATCCGAAACTCCGTATAGGCGTTTATCCGAAACTCACATTAGCAAGTTATCCGAAAGTCAAAATTTGCTTTATCCGAAACTCAACTTTTGTTATATCTGAAACTCAAATCTTGCCTTATCCGAAACTCAAAGGTTTGATTTATCCGAAACTCAAAGTTTAATTATTCTGAAACTGGTCTTTTTCCCGAAAGTGGTTTATTGAGAAACTGATTTTATCCGAAAGTGGATTTTATCCGAAACTCATATTATCCGACACTTACCTTTTCAATTATTCTGAAACTAAAAGTTTCATTTTATCCGAAACTCAAAGTTCATTTATTCGAAACTGATTTTTTTGCAAAAGTCGTGATCAAGTACATAGACTCAGGATCACACAAGCAAATTCATTCAACACACACATTGATTCAACTCTAACAACCAAATAGTCTCAACTCAAAGAACACCAAACTCGAACACTCAACAAAACACACCAACTCACGAACGAAGACCCTAATCACACAAACGAAGACCCATATCTAGAAATAGTAGTCCTTAGGGAAGATGGAGAAAGATTGTGAATGTAACTGAATGTCGATCAAGTACTTAAGTTAGCACTGGAACAATCAGAACAAGGTGCTAGTTATGACATATTGGTAAGCATTGAAGGGGTTGAAGAATGAAAAAGAATTATAAAGATAAAGGGTGTAAAGAAAAAAGCCCTCCTTACAACCTTAGGCAGAAACCGGGTCAACTCATATGCTATTGAGATCATTTTAATGATGCTTGATATTGAAGATAAGACATCATGGACCCAGTGATGCAATGCACAACCCATCCCAGCTAACTCAGATATCTCTCAAAAGATATTTGTTTTAATCACACGGAGACAACGCGTTATCTATTGATTTATTCACTCGGAATAAATTTGGTATTGAAATTGTGGCCCTCCTCTCCAGCCTCCGATTACTAAAATCCAAAATGCACGATCAAGTCTAGAGACATTTGAGATCATCAAATATCTTATTAGGACACACTTTCATAATTCCTTGCTTCTTTACACACTGTGAAAAGTAAGAAAGATCTTAAGAGTCCTACGCAAAATCTTCATGATCTTGCCTGAACATACGAGTAATACGAAAGTATTTACAATGAAGATGTAAATCCTTCTTGAGCGAATATCAAAAAGCTCATGGTAGGTGACTGGTGTGATTCTTTAGGAATCAAGCTTGTGATAACTGGAAAGCAACAACTGTTTAATTCTTAACTGAACTTAAACACGTTCCAGGCCTCTACACAATATCTTAAGTGATTTTGCTAGAACATTCAGAGTGACACTCTATAGTGTTCACAGTGATGAGTGAAATCCTTCTAGTGTTAACATCAAACAGCACTTGGTAGGTAACTTGCAAGATTCTATATGAATCAAGCTCGTGAAAACTGGAAAGCAACCATGGTGCGATTCTTTAATGAATCAAACTTGTTCCAAGAATCGGATTTGACGGCTTCAAATCATGCGGATATTATTATCCAAATGTTTCACTCTTTATGTTCGCAGTCAGCTTTGGATGGTCGAATAAAGAGAACGGGTTTACCCGCGAAATCTTGTCAATGAGATTCTTAATTGAAACTACCTGCTACAAGTACGATATTTAATATCGTCCAACGATCTTCACCGACCGGAGGTAAAATGCTACCGAATTAGAATGAAATGTTCAAGGCCATTTCATCCGTGTATATGTTTTGTTGCTAACTGTCTTATGCAGCATAACAAGAAGGTGGCATTGCAGTGTAAAATCTAGAAGAAGTCGTCAACACATGCTTATACTGCATGTACTTAATACTTCAACAAATTCAAGAAAGCCTAAAAGTCAAGTCTTCCGCTGTATCAAACTCTGAAGCTTTCAAGAATTTATAAAGGTGTAAGTATGTGGAACATGAAGTCACGAGGAGGCAAATTTCACAAGTGATGAATGCACAAGGTCAAGGCAAGGAAACATGCTCAAGACTAAAGTCGAAGATCTCATCAGCATATTCACAAGAACAAGATCGAAGACTCAAGCATAGTATGCTAGGTTTAAGATTTTGTAAAATGATGTGACCTCCCTTAGGGGGAGATTGTTGGAAATATGTTTTTCCAAAGAAAGTCTCGGTCACATCATTTTTAGCATAGATCACGAGCTATAGCCTATTTAGGACATTGTAACTTGGAGTGACCTCCGTTAGGGGGAGATTGTTGGAAATACGTTTTTACGTATTTAGGAAGGATCGGTCACTCCAACTATATATACGTAGTATGGGCTCGTGATCTAATATGTAATAGTATAACCCATAAAGCCCACATGTAGGATGGCTATATATACCCCCTCCTAGCATTTTAGGAGGGGTTGTTGGTTCTCATTTTCATTAATCAATCATACATCTTTCTCTCATCCTCTCCTTTCTCTCTCTAACTTTCTCTCTAGTTCTTCATATCTCTCCCTCTATTTAGATCATTATAACACATAGACAATCCAAAGATTACGTGGACCTACACAGTTGCTCTACAAATCTACTCTTATACTATAGAAGTTATACTTGTCATTAAGATACCAATTGTTTATAAGAACAAATACTTTTCGTCAATCATCTTCTAAGCTTTATACTTGAGGTTCAGACGAAGTTTCCATGTTTCGGTAATCACATCACAGATAATCTAATTCTTTAACAACCATACTTACTAACTTAAGTATGACTTCATTAGTAAGCAAATTGATAAGGGTTTTTCCGGTCTCTCTTGCCTAGTTAGTAATTAAGCGGTCTTTTGTTCGTTTCCTGCTATACATGGTACATACAAGCTGCAAAGACATTCCTTCTACTGATACTTAAAGATGTTTTTATTGTAGGGTAGTGAACTCACGGTCGAAACACATCTTCCCACTCATGAATACAATTAATACTAGGCAAATCTGCAGGCTAGCTCAACCCATTTCTTACCATTACATAAACCACTTGTGCCTTACTAATAACATTATTAATCACAATACTTTCCATTTCATCCAACACTAATGTGGTTATATCTTTCCCTTGTGTTGTTGTTGGTTGGGGAGAATTCTCTATGGATTTCAGGAGATATCTTGCTTGTTATGTGAATTTGGTTTTTGTCATTCACGTTATATGTCTTGTAGTATGTAACTAGTGGTTATGTTTGTGTTTATGGCATGTCATAAACATCAATTCTAGTTGTTTATCACACATTGATGCTTAATTTTAATGTGGTGACTACTTATTATTAAGGGTAGTCACTCTGGGATTAGTTGGGTCACAACTTTGAGTCAGAAACCCACATATTAAAAGAGAAAAACAGTTTTTTCTCACAAAAATTTCTCAACGATTAAAAATAGTGAGAAATTTCCACGGCATTCCCACAAATTTCCCACTGAATTGACAAAAAATTCCCTACCAAAATTGTGGTAAATTTCTCACGGATTATCCATTATTTACACGTTAAATCGTTGACCAAATATCCGTGTGGGAAAGTCGTGACAAATTTCCCACATATTCCCCACTATTTACACACAATTTTTGTCATTTAGACATCCATAGAGAAATTGTGACAAATTTCGACGGATTTACTGTCTAGACTTTTTGGTTGGAATTTGTAACCAATTTGTTTCTGGTGTAATCAAATTGTCTTGTTTTAGCGTTGTTAAATAATAATTCGGTAGTTTATTCATTTTGAATATTTTATCTATATTTGTTGTTTATCCGTGGGAAAATGTTTCTTCATAAATTTTCTATAGGAAAAGGAGAATGCCTAGTTGAAACGTTTGTGTAAAATATGTGGGAATTAATTGTGTGGAAATTATGTTAATTGTGAGAAATTTGTGGCAAAAAATGTTGGATATGTACATAAAAGGTTGCTAGAATGTGTGGGAAATTTATCCTATAGATTCCGAGAATAGTTAATCCGTTCGTCTTCACAAACAGATTCATAATTTGCTTTTTCGAAAATCATAGCTGCAAAACTGAAACTGATAAGGAACAAAACTATTGTCTAAACATCACACCCAGTCGGACTCAAACCCACAATCGCCTGATTAGAAGTCAGACGCCTTATCCATTAGGCCACGGGTGCTTCTTTGTCTATAGCTTCAATTCTCGATAATGTTTTTGCTATTTGTTCTTGGTTTTGCTATTTTTTCTTGGTTTGAATGGACGTGGGTTCAAATCTCACAGCTATCAAATCTTTTTTGTGAAAGGAAAACCTTCAGGACTAAGCATGTTGAAATCAAGCATCATTTCATACGTGAGTTGATTGAGAAACAATAAGTCAACTCGAAAATATGTAGAAATGAGGAACAACTTGCTGATGTGTTCACAAAGAGTTTGCCACAGTTAAAGCATGAAGATCTATGGTCAAAACTAGGAGTCTCCAAGTTCGAATGAAGGGGGTGTGTTGGAAGTTACTGTCATTCAAACTTTTATCAGTTACAAGAATAAATATATTTACTTTAAGTACTAGTTATGATTTCAACTTGTAACAGATGT